>CM067555.1:23574479-24774479 GCA_034509755.1 Anisodus tanguticus | reverse complement strand
ACTAGACACGGCTTGCAGACTTCCTAGGACAGACCTGCTATGATACTAAGTTTGTCACACCCCAACCTTGGGGGGTGGCCGACACCTTAAGGCGCGAACAAACTAACTATAGTAACTGAATCCCATGACACGAAACTTTGGCTGACAAGGCCACCCATTAATAATAAGAATATAGAAGACAATGATAACTTGCATGCATAAGAAACCCAACAACAATATGTACATATTCCTAACTAAGGCCGACAAGGCCGCAACAAATGTATCAACAACTAACAAGGGTCGGCAAGGCCACACAATACATATATTTAATAACCTCTAGTTTGCAAGCCTCTAAGGGTACTACAATGTATCATCAAGTCGGGACAGGGCCCCGACATACCTAAAAAATAACCGTATGCATCTATAATAGTGCCTACCAACTCTATATAGCAACTCTGGAGAAGTGTAGTGTGACTACCAATAGCTAAAAACGGATACCTTACTGTGGAGGTACGTCAGTCTGTCTATCTGTACCTGCATGCATGAAATACAGCACCGCAAAAAGGGATGTCAGTACAAAAGAATTTACTGAATTTGTAAGTCAGGTAAGACATATAAATACAAAATGTAATACAAGAGAAGGGTACATAAGTCAACCTGAAACTCAAAAAGGCCGCTGAGGGCGTAAGACTAGCATAACCATGAATAGATGCATGAACGTAAAATTAAGCCTCTCTATGGGGCCATATAATATAGTATTAAATCCCTCTTTGGGGTAAGCTCATCATAAACTGCCTGGCCATATAGGGAGCGGTAATATCTACTAAACCGATCTGTGGTATGCATATATAAGTACCTGCCTGGCCGATTATAACGCGGCGTGGTATGAAAATAGATACATATATATAAGTGCAATTCAAGACCTCAATGTAATAACATGACTAGGATGGAATAACCTAGTGTTGGTAGCCCCCGTCTTTTATTATGGAATCATATACAACAAACGTTACAATCCAACTAGAGCTCTGAAAACCAATTGTATAATAAATATATCATAAGATGCAAGTACAAGATTCAATCAAGGAACATACATGAATTATAAGCCTTATTGAGATGGGAAACACAAGGTTACTAAGCTATTAAGAATGGAAGTTGTTCAACAATATTTCATCTCATTTTTACTTTAACTAAGATGATGCCAAGAGAGAGGATAAGCCTTACATACCTTTTGTAGTCCAACCGATACAATCCGGAATGTATTCGAGTCGTACAAAACTTTAATCTATAACAAAGTATAACAAGACTAATGTTAAGCCAAGGGATAACTAGAACTCAATAGGACGTGCTACAAGCTCGACGTTTTAGCTCAAAATTCAAAAGTCTGTTTTACTCTTCCCATCCCTATGACTCACTTCCACAACATCCTTCATAGGTTACAAGATTTTCATGATTTTCCAGCCATTATAAGATCAAGAACACCTCCCAAAATAGTTCACAACATTTCACAATTCCTAAATGACTTTCCGGTTGTTTATTCTTAAGTTCTAGCTTGTGTAACTTAGCCAAGACTTAGATATGCCTGAATACGGGTTAAGGAGGAAGATCTTACCTTATTTTTGTAGCTACATCCCCCAACTTCAAGCTTACCTCACTTTAAAGTAACTGCCAAATCGATAACAACACGAAGACTTGAATTCTACAAGTACCACAAGCTATTCGACATTTAATTTATGTATCTCGCCTTGGGGTTTGTTCTTGGACTGTTGGAAAACTTTAGGAGAGAGATTGCGAGTGATCTAGGGCTGTTAAGGTCGAAAATTATCTTAAAACATGAAGTATAACTTAAATAACACTTAAAAATTAGCCACCGCCTCACTTTTAAGCTAGGTTTTATGCCCCACTTTCATGCCGAGAGGGCCATTCATTCAGACATAAAAACTACAGGGAAGGTCATTTATTCATATTAAATTATCACAAGGACTATTTATGTATTCATACAAATCAACAAAGTCATACGAGACAGACGGTGTCGAATGAAGCATTTATTCAAAAAAATCAACCAGAGGGTCATACTAGTCAGACGGTGTATAATGAGGCATCCACTTAAAACAAAATCAACCAGAGGTTCATATGAGCCAGACGGTGTCAAATGAAACATCTGCTTAAACAAAATCAATAGTCATACGAACCAGACGGTATCGGAGAAGGCATCCGCTTAAATATTATTCAATCAAAAAAGTTGCATAAGCCAGACGGTGTCGGAGGTGTCACCCGCTCAAAATAGTCACCCAAGAGGGCCCATCAAATGAAGTCATGCAGGTGTGGCAGAATATTACTATCAAACACGTAAATATCCCAGCAAACGAAAACAGGTCAGAAACTACCGGAGAAGGAAAACAAGCAGACCAGATCCAGACGCGTGCGGAGCAAACGTGGAATTTTTTCTTCGACAGCCAGCCAAAGCAATGTGCTAAAGAGATTCAATCTCTCTGAACTTCGGCTTGAAGATCACTCCACACCACACCCGATCACAAATAGTAAGTGAAAATTTTAGTTTATAAAACCCCGCGACCAGTCAGACATATACTGAAAAGGTTTTTCAAAACCAGTAAAGGCATTCTCGCATAAGGGATACTCTTTTCCACCTATTGATTCGAACTACAAGTAAAATGATTTCCAAAAAACTAGAGATATATAAGCAAACTCAATACCCGAGGATCGGTCACATTCCAGCGAAAATGTTTCGGGACTTTTAGTTCTAGATATAATTTGTTTTTCTCGTGTTTTAGAAGTCTAAAAAAGTCGAACTACAAGTGGCCTGAATTCTCATACAATCTGAGATATGTAGGAAACCCAGAGACAAAGGTCCGATCATACTTTTAAAAAAAATTGCATAAAAATGAGAAGTACTTTTCGATTGATCGGCTAAAAACTAGGTTTGTCAAATTACGGTACTCAAGGATGGTCCATCCATCCTCGAACAATGAAGGGGCATGTATTGATACCTAATTTTTACCCTCTAATAATTTTATTTAATTATTCAAGATTTTTAAGTCACAAATGGAGTAAAATATATTTTTTACTAGACAAAAATAATTTTACAAAATTATTCCAGAAGTATTTTATTATTTCATTTGATAAAATATCATTCAGTATACTTAGTGTATGAAATACCTATTTTTACATTATTTTAATTATTAATTGCAATTTTAAAATTAAAGTAAAGAAACCCAACCCCCAATTTCATTTACACCCAAATGAAACCCTAGCCACGAATTCAAATGCCTTTATCCTCTACAAGTTGTCTCAAATGGAAACGTTGCATAGGTATGTTGCTTGTTGGTGTCCTTGTGTGGCCAAATGAGGTAAAGGCATTAAATATTTACCTCCATCGCCCCACCGTACCACTATGCCACCACTACCCCTCCCCCCTTTCGAAGGTGAGGTTAGCCCTCTCTTCTTACTTTATCGGATCCCTTGGGATTTTTCTAGGGTTCCTAGGTTCTATAGATTGAACCCCAACCCTCACTATTTCACACGATTTTGATAAATGTTGAAACCTTTTGATACTTTAATGATCAGAAATTTGAATCTCATGCTTTTAAATACTAAGAGACATTTTCGAGCAAACTTTTGACTAGTTTGAGCTTAATTGGGATCCAAGCCCTTTGACGGAACTCTTCCTAGCCCTAATTAGTATTCTTAGTTCTAAAACCTTTCCTTTGTGTGTGTTGTGAGTGATCAAGGTGTGGAGTTGAAGACTCAAGCCCTATCTTCGACTCTAGGCTGCCTCCGAACAAGATACACCCTTTATTGTTAAGTCTTTATGTTAATTTTCTGTTATTAGATGTATTGGAGGACTACTAACATATTTCAATTAGTGTTTGTTAACTATGTATGCTCATGACACTGCCTTAGTTTGTATGTACTTTGTTTCATGTATGTTATCCTAGTGTCATATACAACTATGCCATGTCTTCATTCATATGGACTTAAGTTATGTTAACTGACCTTGTTGGCATTTTATTCTAAGTTAGTGCATATGAAGCCTGTCTGAAGCTTATATGAGGTCATTCATGTCTATCATAGGATTTCTAGCTGATAATTTTGAACTGAATAGCCCTACATGCCTATTGATATTTCGCCTTGCCTATTTGAGTCATATTTTCATGTTCTGAATCATATGAATTAGTAATAATAGATTATAGCCATGCCATGTCTTTATTCATGTGGATTTGAGGTCTGTTGAGTAGTTTACCTATGCCCTGATCTGAGTCAAATGAGTCTAGGAACTGAAATAATGTACTGTGCATATGTATTATGTGAATGTCAATCCCTCCTATCACATGCTCATGCTGGATTTGTTAAGGCTAGACCACTTTGTTGAACATTTAATTAAAAATGAAGTCTTAAATTTGAGGTTGTGTGTCATGTGGTGTTTGATATCTGATTTGGCTAACACATGCTTAGATTAATCCGATGCAAGTTTAAAATTGACAAGTCTAGCTACTGAAATTTGTATTAAGTGTCTTAAGGTGTACATGTTTGGCTAGGAATTAAACTGCATCACATCTGTCAGCCAAAAGAGGTAGAGAAAGAGGTTAACTTGCCTATTTGGCCCTTGTCTAAGTAAAGCAATAATTAGGTCCTTAGCTTAAGTCTGAGAAATCATGCATTTTCTATTTTGATAATTTCAAATCATGCCCCTATGACACTGTGCCTACTTTTGATCCTGTAATGATTGAGAGTCCTTAAATTGTCAACATGTTTGTGAGTTATCTTGAGTATGGTCTTTGGTTTAGTCCTATTAACTTGCTATTAGTCATGCATTTTGCCTCTTTGCTGGTGCTAATAGGACAGTCATTTTGAGCTAAATTGATGTTTGTTCCTACTGTTTAAGTTTAAGTGTATGTGATATGGGGTTGTGGACTTGATAACTTAGCCTAATAGGATACATGAAACTATCCAAATGAACTAATTACTTTGGCCATCATGCTCCTTTGTGTTCTGAATACTAAAATATGTGATTGACCTGCTTAAGTTTTGAAATTATGAAGTATACAGATAGGTTCAGAATCTATGTGATGTATACGTGTGTATGCCCTCACATATTTGTTTTCCTTCTTCCTTCGATTGTGTTTGTTTGAGGAATGTGTGTGATAAACACCACAATATATAGACTGTGTACCAAGTATACTTGGTATACAAGGTATACAGTTGAAGTACCTCACCTATGTATATCAATGGAAGCTCATTTATCTTAAATACATATGAGCCTGGCCCAACCCTCCATCTTTTTAAGTTATGCTCCCTTGGCCATTTAGTATATGTTCTGGACTTGGACTATTTCTCTCCGCCTTGTTTAAATGTTCCTTTTAACTGGCATATGCTAATTGGGCTGGGCTCATTCTGGATGTGTCTTATATTTACTTATATTAATGGTTGGACTGGGCTCAGCCCAGACACATTGTTGCTGTTACGTGAGTCCACTATTGAGACTAATTTGTCTTTATTCATTTTCTGGCCCATGAGTGATACTATCTTATATGTTTTATTTCTCGGTTAATTGTACATTAATTATAATTTATTTATATTTAATTTAGATAACTTTAGTAACCCTCTAACCGTAAATTTCTTTTTTCCGCTCTTCTCTCTTGCACGCCCTAGACATGGGCCATTTGGGCCGAAGCCATACACTTCCAGTTGGGCCAAAGGCCCAACAAATCCTTCTTTCATAGAGTCTGCTTATAGATGCGCATGAAGGCTCAACTGTGGGTGAAAATACTTAACTGGTGGGCTTGGTAGACCTTTTACAAATAAAGGAAGGGCTTATGTCCCCTCCTAATACTATTTGGACGATCCAATATTTATAAATGACTTGAAATCACCATTCTGGGTACGTCACCTTACGTGATCTTTTTTAGATGACCATTTAGATGTATTAATGGTCATTTGACAGTCACCGCATGATTCTATCGTGGTATCCTATCTCCCCTTAATAATATTCCGGGGACTATCCCTCAATTCATCTTAGGAAAGATGTTTCATTTTAGGTCGCGTATACATAAATGATTAAGACCACCGTGAAACGAGTAGATTCTCATGGGTTGCTGAATATTCCAATGATGCCTTCCTCACCCTATCCTTACAACTTATCGTCAACTTATAATTCTTCCGTAAAATATGGATTTCCTTACAACTATCGGGGTAACATGGTATCATAGGTCTGGGAAATATCTAACATAATTATTTGATAGGAGATAATCGATTATATATCTATCATTGTATTAGATGAGGCTCTAAATCTTATCGATCTGCCAACGCATAAATACGGTTCTGACCATCATTTGGAGAAGTTTCATTTTGATTTCTACTTTTGCATCCACAACATATCTTTATTGGAATGTCCTAACACCCCAAGTGATGTTGCGTAACCGGTTCTTAAAAGTGAGGTGTCAATGACCTCCAAAGATTACTCTTTTGTCATACCACCTCTTGCAGCCTGATCGCGCATTTGCAAATATCGCAATGTCTATTACCATAGAAATCTTTTGAGTGTCTATCTCACCTTTGGTTTAACTTAACCCATAACAGTGTTTCTTAATCTAGTGGGCTTAATTGGTTTGCCGACAACTTTTATTGAAGTTGCCAATTCGCTTATCGTAATAAAGATGAAATCTTATAGGTTATCTCCCTTTATAATCTCAATGCTTACTTTCTCTTACCTTTACTTCTACGTGGCCACAAATCATGTGGTACTACCATGTTTTTAACTTATGACCTTTAATCATATCTCATATCTACACACCACGCTCCACTTATCTTCATACCCATCTTTTGCTGACGGTACCATATTTTATCTAATCCTGAAGAACTCCAGCACAATGTTTTTTTCTCCTAGATTTTCGCCGCTTCATCCATCCTTAATCTTTAGTTACTTAATACTCCTTCACTAGAAACACAGGCCACACTGAGGTGTTAAACAAGTATTCAAATACCTAATCTCCAACTCTTCTAAACACTCAAGAAGTCATACCCGACTATTCAATCCCAGGGTACATTATCTATGTGCCTCGCAAGAAAGAACTATCAACATGTTAGTAATACTAGTTATTTCATCTGCTCCTAATAATCTGTCTATTGTAAAAAATTGCTCTAACCTTCGCTAAATTCTTAAATCCCATTTCTTATTAAGGCTATATCTATTGACATGTCGTAAGATGAATAAATACTACTAGAATCATAACGCTTATGCCATTCCTTTTGAACTTCAACGACTTCACGATCTTCACTACTTAGGTACTTGGTACCTCCTTTGTTGTACCTGATATACCTTCTGAAACCTGTACTCTATCTTCTGGTGCTTTTCACAACCTCCTTATTGTATGGGAGATACATGTTCACACCTCAAGCATGACATTTGCACATCTAGTACTTACACGATCTGATATAGACCCAACATTTACTTATTACAAGCATGAGTTAAAATCGAGTCCTCACAACTCTATTCTCCAGCAATCACATCCAAAATCTAACTAGTCGTCTTTCTTCTCATCATAGGTAGCGTCATAATTACGAACAATGAATATTAGGAAGGAACTTCTTACGATTATGCTCTTTCGCACGATTAAGAACAAGAAAGAAAGGTGACAATCCTAAATGTCTTGTAGCCTTTTGTTTATAAGTGTGGCGCGATACACACCTATAAATAAGACTCTACTAGATATGACTAGTAGACATCCCTAGGACAGACCTGCTCTAATATCGAGTTTGTCACATAACAATCTTGGGGGCTGTGGCCGGCACCCGGTGCCTAATGGCCCGAGCGTACCACGTCCCGTCTGTATCCAACACATGAATTTGGGCCAACATGGCCTCAAATAATCCTCATAAGACCACAAGACGTAATAACCTGTGGAAGCAGAAAAGCCCAACACCTATATAATATTAAGAAAGCTGACAAGGCCACGGTATACATCAACTCCCTAACAGAGAGGCCGACAAGGCCATACATGACTCTGACACACAAGATGACTGTCTACAAGCCTCTACGAGTACATACACATAATCAGGTCGGGATAGGGCCCTTCCATACCCATAACTATATATCTATAATCATACAGACTCTAACTAACACCTCCGGAACAATTGGAGAGCGATGACACCATCGCTAAGCTAGAGTCCTACCAGAAATGAGCGTCGCTCCGTCTACTTAAACTTGTGGGCATGAAACGCAGTGCCCCAATAGGAGACATCAGTACGAATAATGTACTGAATATGTAAGGTAGAAAAATATAAATAAATATAGTAATGTAAATAATAATAAGGAAGAAACAACCTGTAACTCTAAATGCAACTGTCCTGCTGAGTTTAAGCATATCAATAAGCGGAGGAAAAGAAACTTACGAGGATTCCCCTAGTAACGGCGAGCGAACCGGGAACAGCCCAGCCTTAGAATCGGGCGGCTCCGTCATCCTCGTTAAGGGATTTAGATTGTACTCATTCCAATTACCAGACTCAATGAGCCCGATATTGTTATTTATTGTCACTACCTCCCCGTGTCAGGATAGAGAATCATAAGGCACGCGCAGTGCGCCAACGTGCACGTTTTCGGGCCAACGTGCACGAACTTGTCTGAAACACCGTGGGAGCCGCGCGAGGGGTGAAGATTAAGCCATGCATGTGTAAGTATGAACAAATTCAGACTGTGAAACTGCGAATGGCTCATTAAATCAGTTATAGTTTGTTTGATGGTATCTACTACTCGGATAACCGTTAACGGAATTAACAAGACAAATCGCTCCACCAACTAAGAACGACCATGCACCACCACCCATAGAATCAAGAAAGAGCTCTCAGTCTGTCAATCCTTACGACCATGATATGCATAATTTTAATAAAATCGCATATATAACGTTGTAGGCCTCTATGGACAATATCATTTTTATACCTCTGTGATATATATATATATATATATAGTCTCACTCGCTCACTTGCTGGAAAGACATAGGCCTCTGTGGTCAATATCATCATCATATCGTACACGACCATAATAGGACACGATATTATTGTACTCAACTGCAGTGGTGTGCACATATAAGTGTCGTAACTGGCCGACTATAGTGCGGCTCGATAGAAAATAGATATATATATATATTGAATGACAGACTCCAGAATGCCAAGCTGAATAGGGCGGAGTGACCTAAGGTCATTAACCCTCGCCTAATGTTATGAAAATATGTACAACAATCGTTATAATCTAATAAGAACCTTAGAATCAATCAATCAACAAGAGTATCATAAGGTGTGGAAAGTACTCATGACAAGGGACAAACAAGAGATATTATAAAGTGCGGAAAATGCGGAAAATACTCCTAGTAAGGGACAACCAAGATCATGAAATCATTATCACGAGTAAGGAACAACCATGTGGTCAATGGTCAAGAATATAGCCTTCTTTTATGAACGTTTCGATACATGTCGTTATTCTTAAGATCATGCAAAAATGAAAGAGAGGGTAAGCCTTAAATACCTTTGTTGGAATTCTAGACAGCTGAACCAACACAACTCGTCTAACACCTCAACCTATAATGATGTCAATGCTTCCGTTCGACTAAGGAGATACCGGTAAATCATGTAATCGAGTGACAAACTTGTTTTATATTGAATCGGACAACATATCCCCTTATTTATTTTACATCCCTCAAGTTGAAAATAACCAACATACATAAATCCATTCAATATAGCCACACAACTTAAAACAAGTACCAAATAACCCACACGACGATAACAACACCTTATACGATTTTCCGCTATTAATTATGTATTTCTCATCTCACATGTTAGCTATGATATAGAGGAACTTAAATATATCTAGGAGGAGAATTCTTACCTTATATGCAAAGAACTAATCTTCTTCCACTTTACTTGACTTTGAAGAAATCTCCGATTTACTATCATCCGGAGAAATCCAACGTGGACATAACCTCTATGTCTTTCTTAGTGTAATTTGCTTCCTCATGTGAATTTTTTTCTTGTGTGGCAGATCGTGTACATGCATATATACGTGTGCATTTTGCTGCTGCTCTTCATCAACGTGACTCACTAATTTAAATGGAAACCAATTCAGAAGATAGAAGGCTAAAACTGAAAATGAAATATTTCTTGAAACTTCTTCATATCTCTTTAGTATCCGTGGGGTCCATCCCCCCTCTCCCCCTCCCCCTTAAGCCATAATCTTGACACATTAATTATGACGTGTCACTACTTAAAGGCACCCAAAAAGGATATCCACCAGATTAGTAATTTGCATGGGCCACGTGCAATGACACACGTACCACTACAACGTATAACATGATTACTATTATTCCACGTCTTTTACTAATTCAACTTCTACCCCATTTACCCATATAATTAATTTATTAATTTTAATTTATTTAAATAATAAATATTTTAGAACACTTCATATCCTCATTATCATAATCATATGGTATAACATTAGTCCAGAACCTCATTATGCACATATCAAATATTATTCTTGATCACCGTTGTCATACTTAAGTCCTAAATCAATCTGGGACTTCATTTTCTTATGCAAGGAGTTCTTGTGTATGATAAAAAAATTCTTCGGGGTTCGCGTCTATTTTCATACGTCGAGCGGTTCAAATCATAGCCTGAAAGCTCGGATACTACATTGATGAACTTACACTCTTGGATTCGTTTAACCTCAAAACCTTACGACACTTACTTAATACTTGTTTAAAACCTTCCTTAACCTTATAAGGTCATCAGAACCTATCTGAGCTCACATTAGTTAACACATGACGAAATTGACATACAAAATACGGGGTGTAACACAAATCAATCATCATCAGGTAATTGTATTTGAAACTGCTGGGTAATTAGTCCAGAGTCAACTAGAAGAATCTAATCTTCAATAATCCAGCAAGGGAAAAAGCAAAATTTACTTTGTGCTTGCTACTGCAAGGAAGATTATTAATTGTTGACAGACACAATACTTGGGGGATGAATGTAGATCGAACTTGTACACTCCGCCAAGCTGAAGATGAATCCAGGGAACGTTTATTTGTTACCAGTCTCTATACTAGGTGAATTTGAAACAAGATTGCTCATTGGCTGCACCAGCCTCTTGTGTTGAATGCTACATGGGATCAACCACAACAATATACTACCAGAGCCAGCATTTAGCAAGCTCACTTGTTCAATATAGTTTATTCAGAATTCATTTATGCAATATGGATAGAAAAAAAAAAACAAGATCTTTGAAAAAACGGGAGAGAAAATGGGATACGATAGCTAGGGAAATTAATAGCATTTGGTTGTACCTCAATACTCTGTTACAATGGCTTAAGTTCTTGTTGCTTTTTCTGTTGATAGGATAGAGATCATGTATATCTTCATTTTTTTGAGATAGTTGATTTTGGTAATCCAGCTATAGTTTTGCAATATTCTTCATTTGGTGATTAAAACGATAGTTAAGTTAAAAACAATGGAGGCCTCATGGTTAGTTTATCCGTTCAACTTAAATTATTTTTAATAATTCAATTAATTTTTTTACTGAGAAATATTTTGACTCAAAATTGAGGTCTAATGATCAATAAGGTCAATATGATATTTCAAATTTAAATAAATAGGAGGTAAAAATAATTAAGTAATTTATTTTGCTAAAATCTTGACGGATAAAATTATTCAATATATATGTATTGGTCGGAAGTGACAATACCTAACAAAAAAACTGAAGATGAAGACACTGACTTATCCAGTATCTGCTTTGGTGAGATATGTTTTACTGGACAAGGACATTTGCATCCTTCATGTGGGTCTCTTTCCTTTGACAGAGAAGAAAACGGGACATTGGTGTTTGAACTTTGGAGTAATAATTATATTCAACTGTAGAAACGACATATTCCTTTTTATTTTTAAGTCCACTTTTATCTTTAGTTTATGACAAAGAAAAGAAAATATAAGGTGCAAAATAGATCGTAGTGCTTTTGAGTGGTTATTGTTGTTGGATATTGCATATGTTACTGATACAGTTTTTCAAATTAATTAGTTGTTTAGTTATAGGAGGAATCTAATATTTAATTGACTAGAATATTTAATTTTTAATTATAATAACGTCTAATACATTAGTTTTAGGAGTTTTCTACTTTTTTTTATTTGGATATTTAAAGCATTATGATCAATGTAATTTTTGAGGCAAATTTTCATTCATATTTTCTATCTTACTGCTTGCATCTTTTATGAAAAATCATAACTGCGATATCAGAGCTTCTATTGATCTAATTCGATTTGTAAGTTCTTTTTTGGCTGTCCATTGTATACATATTACAGTAAAAATATTTTTTTCATCGCTAGAAATTGAACCTTATATATCATAATTTTATTGAATTTATTTAAATAAAATTATTTTTATTGACTCAACCCATTTTTTACTGAGAAAATTGATCTGAAGGTGAGGTCTAATGATCAATAAAGTCAGTATAAGATTTTAGAATTATATTAAATCGGAGGAAAAAATAATTAGGTGATTTTATTTCATTTTACTAAATTCTTGGCGGGTAGAATTATCTAATATTTGTGCTGGTAGGAGGTGACAATGTTACACCTTGAAATTTTCGCGGCGTTCATATCATAAGTAAACTAATATGAGTCCAGAGAAGCCATGAAACTCCTACAAGGCTAAGGGAGATATTAAATAAGTGTTAAGCATGTACCAAAAGGTTTCGGGGTTAAACGAATCAAAGATGTTACAATCCGTAATTTCGGGGTAAAACTAGGAGTGAATAATATGTTAAGGAGGTTGTGTTTTAAGTTATTTGAATTGTATAATATTCGTATGTTATGTTTTGAAGTAAAGCAAGTTGTAAAACAAAAGTTGACAAAAGTTATTGCAAGTTACATTCATGTTTTTACTGAAATTTGGGTCAAATGTTTTAGAGCATTTCTCCAAATATATTTGGAATTATGGGGTGATACACCCATGAAATTGAATATTTATGAGTCTAGTTTCCAACGAATTAAATCTTTTGTCGATACGTTGTTGGAGTACAGAGATATTCATGTTTTCGCGAGACTGCATAGGCATCCCTCTTTTGGGACCCACTTAGGAGGTGGCCGACTTAGTGTTGCTTTATGTATGTTCCAAGGCTCATTTTTTTTCACATTTTGACCAACATTTGTCCTTATACTCTCCTAAGACCCCTCTATCAGTTTGTAAGGGTTTTGAGGTAAATTCAAAGTGATTTCACCCACCTTCAACATCAAAAGTTAGCTGAAGAATAACACCTCTACGGTGTTGTGGCGGATTCAATGGTGGGATTGGTTTTCCTACTACCTTGTCCAATCATAGGCATTCTATTTTGGATAGATAAGACATTTGTTGTGAGCTATTCAAGGATTTGATTTCAATTTATAATTGATGTGTAAGGTTGAGTAAATCATTCTCTTGTTTGTGCCTAAACTTTTTCCTGGGTTGGTTAAGTAGTTTGGATGAAAAAATACAAGTTAGTATTTAAAACAATATGAAATGTTGTTGTCTTGTTGTTGGACTGTTTGGAGGATATATATATGGTTTCTCTAATGACCCATTCTGTCGTTATGGTCTTTCGCTTACTTTTCCTAAAATGCCCATATGATAGCCTCTTATCTATATTTTGGTTGAGATTGAGGATTAGAAGTCCCTAAGATTGTTTTGATTGGAAACTGTAGTTGACTTCAATGTTGTTGTGTCCAGACAAGAATGTTGATGATGTTGTTAGGTCTGGAATGTGATTTTAGTCTTGGGAGCTTGGTTGGTTCGGTTCCCAAGGACTTAAGGGCATTTCTATCTTTTGATTAGGTTTTTATGTCTTGGCCGTTGGGGGTTGAGTTGGTCAATGGGACCCTTTTAGGAATTCCGAGGGCGCGGGTGGATTCGTAGTATAGTTTATAGTCAGTTTGCATATTTCGTTTCTGTCCGGGAGTGTTTTGGGTGTCAAAACCAAGTTTGAGAAAAACCAAGAAATTTATGGTGCCAGTTATGGTTTCCTTCTTCGCGATCGTGAAGAAGGTGGCGCAATCGTGAGAGCAGTGGGGGCCAAACCATCGTGATCTCGTAGTGACCTCTCGCGGTCGAGAACGTACGCTTGTCGGTAGGTGTGGAGTCGCGGTTCATCGCAGTTGCGAGCCTCAGCTCGTGATCGCGGCTCTCTGCGGGTTAGACCCTGGCGATAGCGCGGTCACAGACCGCGATCGCGAATATGAGTCGGGGGCCGGTGGGTATTTCTTCGTCAATTCTGATTTGGACTCCATTTTCATTATATCATAAGTTCTAGAGCTCGGATTGGAGAAATTTCAAGTCCTATTTTCAAGCATCTTCATGGGGTAAGCCTTTTATCATCCTTTTATGGATTATATCATTAAATTATTGAATATTTTATGATAGAATCCGTTCCTAGGATAGGGGATTTTTATAGGTATGAACCCTAAATAATAGAAGTGAGGTTTTCTTGATTAGGCTAAATTGTGTAGAATTTCCTTATTTAAAAACTTGGGTAACCTATTTCAAACACCAGTTTCTAACTCCATCCAAATTCTAACTATTTGATTTTTGGGTTTTGACAAAGTGATAATTTTGACTAATTTCTTGAAATTTGGGGCTTAAATGGTAATGACAACTCATGAAACTTTGGCTTATGAGTATATAGGATATAAGTATTATTTTTCCAACTTAAAGTTCTGATTTTGCCCTTGTGGGCCCGGGATCACTTTTTGGGTTGTATCTTAGTTTTCTTTTTCGTACGGTAATATGGTATCATTGGATTCATATGACTTCCTAGAACAATGTTTGACCTCCTTGAACCTGTTTTCCTATGAAATGACTATTTTCCCTTTTGAGGTGGGGAATGGGTTTTCAAACTATCTTTTCAACCCAAAACTTTCCTAAGACTTTCATGGGTATCCTTCAAATCTTGTTTGATGTAAAACTCATAATTGTTAGAATGTGCTTATTTTGAGACATTTTCGGAGGAGAAAGCTCGAGTTGGATAGTTCGTGGCGCCTGTTCATCCTTCTAGGTAGGTTACGACTTACCTTCTGATTAGACTTCGGTTAGTGAAGCGTATGTATAGTTAGTTACCGTCGGAGAAACCATGTATGCCTTCGGGTACAAAGTTGGGATGGATTACTTAGGTTTGGTATTGCAGACTGATTTGTGGGCTTGTTGCCTCTTGTGATTATTGACTTGTTGCCTAGTGTTTGATATTAGATTTGCACTTAGAGTCATATCGTGATTGTGATATCGTTGATTCTCACATATTTTGATATTATCATGAATAGAAGAAGGGACTGGATTTGATATTGATATTGTGATATGTGTTTAGTGTGGCACGACTAGGATTGATATTATTCACTTGATATTATTATTTGTATTTACATTCATCTCTCTCTTCATATCTCATTTATCATCGAAAATGGAAGGATAATGAAAATGACCTTAAATTGTTAAGTTTACTTTATGACAAGTGTAATTGATGCCATGCACTGCATACATTCTTATTTAATATGATGATTTATTATGAACTCCGTTTGGAAATGATGATTAGCGAGAGAGTGTATCCTCTGAGGTCTTTGCCGTAGAGCATTAAAGATAGATGAGTGTCTGATGCCAAAGGTTCTTGCCGGGATCGTGAAAGTGTCTGATGCCCAAGGTCTTTGTTGGGATCATGAGATTGTCCGGAGCCCGACGTCTTTACTGAGATCGTGAGAGTGGTACATGGACTTCGCGAGTCCCCCACGGGTCATGACTAATGGACAATGATATATTCCTCCCGGAGCATGTATGTACAGAGATTACATTTGGCCAGGGCATTTAAATTGAATATGCATTCATTCTCATCATCTCATTTTACACCTATGGATCGGACTTGTTGATTGTATTTATGTTTCGTGATTATTCTGAGAAATTGTGGGAAACTTGACACACTTGGGTTTAGGTGCTTTGATGTATATAATGAGGGGATTGTATGGTTAGGTTGGTCGGAGTTGGTTTGGGGCTGGACGGACACAAATATGGAAATCAAGTGAAGGTTGGTGGAATAAGATGATATTTAGACAGTTTAGGTTTGTGGGAGGTGTATGGGTGCCCTTAGGTGGTTTGGGGATAAAGAGTTTGGAGAGAATGAACTAGATACGTTGTAGGATATTTTGGTGGTTGATATTTGGTGGTTGGATGGTAGAAAGGTGGCGGAAATTGGTCGGAACAGTAAGGTACGAAGGTTGACCCCGGTGAGGACGGTGGAGTAGTTGGTTGGGTGTTCGGGTGTTTTTAGGAGGAGTTGGTTAACGACTTTTAGTGTAGGTTGGGGAAGTGTTGTAGTGTAATAGAGTGAAAGGGGTTATGCAGTTTGGATAATGATTGGGCACGAAATTGATAGACAAGTTTGGGTACGGGTAAGGTGATGTAGGCCGAGATGACCTTCTAATGTGTTTTTGACAAAGCAACCGGATAGAACCTTGGCTTGGGTATAGTTAGATCACAAAATTTCTAACTAGACTTACACAGGGTTTGGATCACAAAAGGATCAAGGGTTGGACCGCAAAAGGACCAAGGGTTGGACCGCAAAAGGACCAACTAAGATAACAACACAAAAGTTGAATAACTTAGCAAAGTTTGAGAAAACTCAAATATATTTCATAAAAATTCAATGTCTCCTTTCATCAACAACATCCCCTATTTATACTAGTTCTAAACCTTCTAGAAGAGGTAACAAGATAGACATCAAAATATATATAGGCCGAATGGGAAAGGGGGAGAGGTTCGGTCGATTTGGGAGAAGGGAAAATACCCAACTCTTCATGTTCTCTAGGCCACCCTTTTGTGTCATCCATGTAGATAAGTGCATGAACTAGCTAGTTCATGAATTACCTCCTTGGGGAACGTTGGAAGCTTCTCCTTCTAGATGGTTCTTGTCTTGGGTTCGGCCGATTTGGGAGAAGGGAAAAGACCCAACTCTTCATGTTAGGCCACCCTTTTGTGTCATCCATGTAGATAAGTGCATGAACTAGCTAGTTCATGAATTACCTCATTGGGCAACGTTGGAAGCTTCTCCTTCTAAAATAAGCTAAAAGTTGGTCTCGGCCAAAACCTACATAAAAGTCGAAAAAAGGTTTCCTTCTTGGATCTTCAAGTCTTGTCTTCAACTCCACTCCACATTAAGCATGTCACCATAGGAATTTTGTCAATCTATGGCACTCCTAGCAAATCACCTCGCGACTCATGTTGGAAATTTAATTTCACGACATTCTTTTCATCATGCTTCACCATAGGCTAGGACTCGGCTATCGACCTTTCTGTAATTGAGTGGTTATTCTTGGACTGCGTTATTACATGTACTTCATTGCGAGCATGTATATCTTTTAGATTCTTTCTTATGCATATGTTAGCTAACTATTGTCGGCCTATGATATCTACCAGTACATAGTGTTTGTACTGATGATACTATTCTTGCTACACCCTTTTTGGGAAGTAGAGTTATTGCAAATACATGAGCGAGGTTCGATTAGCGTTCGAGGATCTTGTGGAGTTCATCTAGACCTTTCTATCTAATTTTCATTCTAAACAGAAGTTTTATTCAGATTGTCTTGTAATTTTTATTCCATTTGTATACTTAGAAGCTCTTATACTATTTAGACAAGATCCTTTGGGTAGTGTTGTATTCTGCACTTGATATTTATGATTAAGGGAAGGGTTCACCTACCGAGGTGAGAAAAGGTAGGTGCCCGCACGACACAGTAATTTAGGTCGTGACAACTTCTTATGGATGGAAATGATGGAAAATAATTTGGTTATGATGTTGTTGTTGTTATAATGCTTGATCAAGTATCAGTTTGATGGATAAGATTACAAGCTAGAAGTAGAAATGGACAATCGATGCTAGAAAGTTATTCGTATTGATTTTTAATTCTTGTTGTATTGATTTTGTTGATTATTAAGGATGGACATAAGGAAGAAAGATTATAAAAATATGTTTGTTAGCATGCAACTAAGGTTGTTGTATGTTTGAGTTAAGATCAAGAAATGGTATAAGGGTTTGAATGAGTTCTAATCCGAGCTTGTCACTCGTCGTGAAATGTTAATGACTTGTTGTTGATATAGTGTGCCTTGTTGTTGGTGTTTGTATTTGCTAAGTTTCTTTGGTTGTTGCTGCTTATATATGAAGTTGGAGGGAGTCATTGTTATAGGACATATGTTGCCAAAATTTATATAGACAAGTTACTAATGTAAAGATTTGACTAAGTCTCTTAACGGTTCTAACCATTAACCTTAGTGCTTATGTACATTAAGTTGTATTGTAGACTACATCAGGATACTGTGGAGTTGAGGAGACTGAGGTATGTAAGGCTAATTTCTTCTTTGGCATGATTTAACATAAGTGTGTTCCTCAAAAGATTTTTTTACGAAGAAATACAAAGTTTCTATGCTTCTCCTTGAGCAACTTATTTGCATCCCTTGAGTATTCATTGTTGATTATATTCTTCACATTCGTTATGTTTCTTGAGAATTATTTAAGGTTGAAGAACGTAGCGACAATAACGATAGTCGGTGGATAACGACAATAGGTCATTCCGACTCAAACTGTAGTGACTTTTGAGCTTGGTCTTACATTGCATGTATTTATATATATATATATATATATATATATCTATTTTATCACACTGCACCGAGCTATAGACGACCGATCAAGCACTTATATGTGCACACCACTGATCAGTTGGGCAGATACCACCGCGTCCTATATGGCCGAGTAGTTTATTTTGAGCTCACCCCACAGAGGGATTTGATATGATATTATACGATATGGCCTCATAGAGTGGCCCAATTTTTACTTACATGCGTATATTCATGATTATACTAGTTGTGAGCCCTCTAAGGCCTGTTTCTGAGTTTCAGGTTGATTTTTGTACCTTCACCTCTCGTATTACATTATGTTTTACATATGTTATCCGCCTTACATATTCAGTTGATTTTGCGTACTGATGCCCTTTTCTGGGGGCACTATCTTTCATGCCCACAGGTCCCAGTAGACAGGTTGACGATCCTTCCAGTAGGATACCGGTTTTGCGGAGGGTGTGTTGCACTCCACTTATTCTGAAGTTGCCTTTTGGTCAGTATATTTATGTTATGCAGCTATGGGTATGGCGGGCCCCTGTCCCGACCTAATGTTATGTTGCACTACTCTTAGAGGCTTATAGACTAGTGATTTATGTATTTGTCATTTTTATGGCATTGCCGGCCCCTTGTCACTTGGTTGGTATAACTGTTTGGCCTTATCAGCCTTCTGATGTTAATTATGGCCTTGTCGTCCTTGTTGTATATCCACATGTTGGTTCTGCTGTCATTTTATAAGGTCGTCATATTTAGTTTTCCCCCCTTATGGCTGTTATCCTAAGGCCTTGTCAGCCCAAACTGTTTACAGTTATGCGATGATATACATGTGTTATGCATAAAGGCGATATGTAGCACAATATTTTAGTTTATGTGGATGTCTTAATCATTTACGGAAATGAGCAAAGTGCCATTAAACGGTTCAAATACTATCTCCGTAAGTTTTTTCAGATAAAGGATTTCGGCTCCTTGAAGTATTTTCTAGGAATTAAAGTTGTCAGAGGTCTTGTCGGGATATTTCTATGTCAACAAAAATATGCATTGGACATAATATCCGAGATCAAATTATTGGGAACTTAACCCATCAACACTCTCATGGAACACAATCAAAGTTTGGCACTGGCCAGTGGATCCAAGTTGGTAGATTCGAAATCATACCTTCTATTGATTGGTAGACACATATATCTATATTCATGCGACCGGAGTTATCATATTTCGTGCATGTAAATGTCTTAGTTCATGCAGCAGCCGAAGGAAGCACATTGGGACACGACTCTCTAAGTGGTGTCTTATTTTAAAAAGAACCCTAGATGAGGAATAGTGATGTGAAAGGATTGTGACCTCCTTTTGTATGAATGATGTGATTCAGATTGGGTAGGATGCCCACTAATCGGAAGATCACGTACCGGGTGGTTTATCTTGCTTGGGAATTCACCCATGTCTTGAAAGACTAAGAAGTAACATATTGTCTCTCGCTTGTCGGCAGAGGTAGAATACCGATCAAGAACAATGACGGTGTGTGAAATGCAATGGCTAAAAGGAATTCTACAGTGTTTGGGAGTCGAACACAAATATCCGGTTAATATGTACTGTGACAGTGAAGCGACATTGTACATTGTCCGAAATTCATTGTTTGATAAACGAACTAAACAATTGCATTGGACTGTCACTATGTTTGGGATAAGCTCTAGTACGGATATATATCCCCCAGCTACGTGCCGATTGGTGAACAAACGATTGATGTGTTTACGAAGCCGTTGGGAAAATCGAAATATGAGCATTTATGTGGCAAGTTGGGCATCCGAAACCCTCATGCTCCAACTTGAGGGGGTAGGGAGTATTAGACCGACCAAGGAAATATATATATATATATATATATGAAATTCTCTTGGTCTATAAATGTTCATGCTCCAGATCAAAAAGTGGAACCTCGAAGAAAAAGAATGCTCGAATCTAGGCGTGAGAGGAGAGGGGCGGGGGAATGTATCACATCAGTGACGGACGAGAATCCAGGGTTCCTTATAAGGCTTGGGCAATCCGCCTCCATTTGAACTAGCTTTTAGGGTGTGAGTTAGGTTCAATGCCTAATTTAATATCGAAGATAAAAATAGTGACATTTTTTATTTCTTTTCTTCAGAATAACCTTATAAATTCTTGTGAAGAAAATGAAACAAGAAACGTATTCGGGAGCCTTGGTAAGACAAATCTTGTTTAGTCCCATAACTCGCTGAGTTAATGGCAAGAGCCGAGCGTTCCTTGATTGATTTTGTTGACTTCATCCCACAAATCAATTTTTATCCAATCAAAATCAGCACGTATCAAGACAAGTGATTCCCCCCTCAGCCCTCTCCCAAAAAATCAACGACTTTTCGATGGTTTTACATACTTAAATCGGGGATGTCTAAAATATTTCTTACCAATCACTTGAGGTATGTTTGTTCAACCACAACTTAGCATTTAAGCGCTCTTTCCAAAAGTACGTTGGTACTCATACAACATAACTTTATATATATATATATATATATATATATACTTTCTCTGTTAACTTTTACTTGTCCACTTTTAACTTTGCATGCCCCTTAAGAACTAATAAATAAAGTATGTATTTTACCATACCCATACTAATTAGTGTATAATTTCAATGGAATTGGAATTATTTGGAAAATGAGTAATTTTGTTTTTAAAATAAATTTCACCCAACAGGGCATTTTATTAATTAATATCGTTCAACAAAACAAGCCCACATGGACCCGTCCATAAAAATGAGTAATTAATGTTAAGGTAAGACAAAAAAAGGCTTGTGATCAATAGATCTTCTGTATAAATAGGAGGAAGTATTTATGATTTTATCTTGTGTTGTACGTAGTTCATGGCTTGTGATCAATAGATCTTTTGTATAAATAGGAGGAGATATGAAATCTCTTAGCGGACAACAATTCCTGACTCAACCTTTTTCATCCTATTGGCTATTGAGTGGTTTCCTGGGATTGTAGTCCAATCGATCAGAGCACCGTCATGTTAAGGAAAAAACTGCGAGTTCGAGCCCCATCAATCCTTCGATCCAAACTGGTGATTTACCGCATTCCCTTCTTTAGTCAGGAATGGAGTCAGAACTATCTCATATAGCTTAGCTATCAATAAAGTTGGAGTGGATCATAAGAGGTTAATGTTCAGATTCTAATTAAAGCACAAAAAGAAATTTGATGATTCCTTCAAATTTACTCTCTCTGACTCAATTTATGTGGCACCATTTCCTTTTTGATCTGTTTTAAAATGAATGTCAAATTTCTATATTTAAAAATAATTTAATTTTATGAGATGATTTACAGTTCACATTTAGGTAATACTACATTTCAAAAGTCTCCCTTTTTTTAAACTCCGGCCAAGTCAAATATTACCACATAAATTGGGACGATGCGTGTATGCTTTAATGGTCAGAAATATAGTTATTATATAAATAACAGATCTTGGTGAATTAATTAAAGATGCACGTAAAGTCACCACCAATAGTAGAAAAGAAAAGGGAAACTAACTTAAATACCCCCAGAAACTAATTACCCACCTCATACTCCTTTTAAAAAAATTACCCGTTGTACTTTATCACCAAAACTATTTACCTGACATACTCCCTCGTTCAAATCTTTCTTTGTGATACCATCGCAGTATATTTATATACTAGGATGGTATCATGAAGGAAAAAGATAAATATCATCTCAGTAAATTTATACACCACGATGATATCATGGTTCTGAGGAGTGTTTCATTGAATGATTGAAACAACCCTCCATGATATCATCTCAGTATATGTATATAAGATAATTGTATCATACAGTTTTTTTTTCGAGAAAAGTGTGTCTTTTTTTAATAAACGAACATGATCATCCATGACATATCATCTCAATATATTTATATACCACGATGATATCATGCAAGACTAAGGGAATGACTGAAACAATCTTTCATGATATCATTTGAGTATATTTATATACCATGTTGATATCATAATTGGGAAGGAGGGGGACATCTCGGGTAAATAATTTTATTTTTTTAAGGGACATGGAAAATAATAGGGATAAAACGGGTAAATAGTTTGATTTCACGGAGTATAGGTGATCTTTCCCCAAAAGAAAAAGCATATGGGACTTAATTAATTTGAAAATAAGGATAATGTATTGTTAACCTGAGGGGCCAGTACCGACATAGAAAGCAACTCAAAGGAAACCAAAGGACAATTGCAACGAATTTTCCATTTCCATAGCCCTACTGTTTGTTAGCATCATTAAAATTGGACGCCTAATTTGTGTAGTACAATTAAGGGTACATTTTATCATGACAGATAATCATTAATAGTTCATTTTCGAATTGTAGGAGCTACCTAGCTGGCATGAGACAAATGGTTATTTGGCTCTTTATAATTTTTTTTTTAATTTTATCATATTTTTATAAGAGATTTTTATTTTTTACATCTAAGAGATCTGAAAAAAACATATAAGAGATTTGAAAAAAACACATAAAAGATCTAAAAAAATTATTTTCTTCTATTTAAGATACCAAGAGATCTTATTTCATGGCATTAAAACCATACCTTATAACTTATAAGCATGCACATACAAATTAGTACTCCCCTTAGTCCCATATTACTTGTCCAGTTTTCCTTTTACACACCCTTAAGAAATCATAAATAAGAAATGTATTTTTACTACATTATCATTATCTCTCTCTTATTAATTACACTCTAATCAATACTGATTACTTTAAAAAATAATTAATGTTAAGGGCACAGTAGGAAAAACTTAATTATTCTATCTAGTTTTTATAAAGCGGCCAAGTAATTTGGGAAGAATTTTTTTTAGTAATGTGGTCAAGTAATATGGGACGGAGAGATTACTTCCTCCGTTCACTTTTACTTGCCCCTCTTAAAAAATAATAAATAAAATGCATAATTTATCATTATATTCATATTAATTAATGTATATTTTTAATAAATTTGAAATGAGCAATGTATACTATGGGTAAAACCGAAGAAAAGAAATTGTCTTTTCTTGATATGTTAGAAGTGACGAGTAAAAATTAAAATTTATTTATAGAATACTGAACAAATAAAAGTGAACGGAGGGAGTAGGGTATACTTTCCTGCTAAAAGCCTAATTGGTGTGGCATTATTCTCTTTCAAATAATTTTCGCAACAAATTTTAATGGTTTTATTGTCCAACTTTCAAAGTAACGACCAAGAGATGTTGAGACACAAATTTCATCAAACTGCTACCACCCTTATCAAAATATTTTTGATAAAGTAATTGTTGCAAGCCATATTTTCATATACCCTTACCAAAATTGCCAACAAATGAACGTTTGCGTTTGTTTACCCGTAAATCGGTACAATTTTATTCTCTTTTTTCCAAAAAAATAATTTTGGAGATTGTGTAATGCTTACTCTCAAACTCTTCATTCACATAGTAGTGATAGTTTTTATTTCTCTTCATCTTTGGATTCCTATATAATGATCCTAGACGTGAAGAATTTGTATACGTGGTTAAGGATACTTGAGTCTCAAATGGCTAAGTTAGCAAGTAAATTAGCTAATAATTATAATAAATAATGAATAACTAAATGAGATTATAAAGTAATTAGCATGAGCCTGATAGAAGCTTCTTGGTGAGGACTCCATATTAAGTCTTTCAACAGTATGAAAGCACAAGTATTGAGACAAATAGTGTGAATCAAAACGTAGTGTTGTAATATCTTGAGTATGATGCATTTACAATGAAATAATTGGTCCTATTTATACTTGAACTCATGAGTACACACTCCACAATTGATGCCCCTATTAATACAAATAATTGAATGCTATAATAATTACACAATTAGTGTCTTCATAAATGCCATTAATGCACCCTTAGAAGGTGTAGAATCGGACATGTAACGGCCGTCGTTGGAATTCGAACCGGCCCTCTGATCTTTTTGCTTTCCGGTATCGTCGACCTTTTTATACCCCCGGTGCAACTTCTACGCGACCGATAATACTGAAGACTGACTTGGATCCGACACATCACTTCCTGCCACATGTTGTGACATAATTCGTCCACCTATATAATACAAATTTTACCCTATACATAGAGTACCACACACTTTTCGGGCGCGTCTTTCATGCACTCGGGAAGTGGATTTGATTACCGAACAAACCAAAAACCCTATTCTTTTACAGGAAAACTAAAACACAATGATGACACAATTTCAAATGTCAAACGTCACACCCTTATTTAATATTTCTAAAATGGAGGTAACCATCTAATCATACTGGTTGACGCATATCTCATGACATGATCATGATGAGTGATGTCCTTTTCACACCCCGATCATTACATTTTTCTTCCATAAAAAAACGGCCAAAGCTCTTCACAAATTGCAACCAAGATTTCCTTCCGTATTCGAAAACTTATAAACCCCTCAAGTTTCCTTTCCCCCTTTCTGATTACCTTCTACCACAATGTCGTCTTCCAAATCTTGCCCTTCAGATTCTCCTAAGAACAACGATGACTCTCCCCTAAGGCATTTTCCAGGAAAAGAACCGACTTCTCCCAAGAGTCGTGAAATTGATTTGAACTCACTTGCAACACAAATCTCCCTGTAGAGTTTGATTATTTAGGAGACTTTCGCGTTGAATAACACCTTGAATCCGTGGAGGAGATTGAATCACTGATATTTGCAGAGGTTTTCCCAGAAGTTATAAATGACTGCAATTTTGATTCCAACACTGATGTTAGGATAGTAAGTCCAACATCAAGAATGAATCATCACGTAGAAGGGTTTAAGATGGTTCATACATATCCGTTCACCATCAACTTTCGCCTTCCACTCCCAAAAAATCATCGAGGACATCTGTCATCAGTATCGCATATGTTTAAGGCAGATCACCCCTCAATTTGGGAGATTTGTATATTGCATTCAGCTGCTAGCAGACCATGACAACACGTCATTCACCATCGATCACCTTTTTCTCCTTTACTATCCTCGATTGTTCTGAGGTGGTATGATTTATTTATACCCACATGGGAAGATAAGTCTCATTAATGTTGAAGACAACTTCAACCGGGGCTGTCTAACCAAATTTGGGATGATCTACACATACCAAATTCACCATCCCTCTTCTGAACCTGTTCAGGAAGAATGGAACAATGCTCATAAGTTTCTATTTTTCAATCACTACCCCATCCATTCTCTAAAAGTAGCGAACCTCACTACTTACACATAAATAATTTTCTTTTGCAGCCATTCATATTGAATCACAACTGATTGAATGGATCTATGAATGGGTGGTCAGTCTCCTTCGTGCATCCCCCAACACAATCCGGATATGGAAGAGCATAACCTCCAAGTGGTGGAAGGGCAAATATCACGGTAATACCCAATCTCTCAAATTGATCCTTATAAGTCTTTTTCAGATTCCTCCTCATCCTCTGCATATTTCTTACAGGACTTCGGTGAGAAAACCTGCAGCTCAAATAGTTCCTTCTCGTGCATCTGCCCTAGCTAACATAAATCAGTCAACTTCCAGCAATCGGAAGCGGAAATCCCAAGAAGGGACTCTCGAGCTTGACATTTGCACATCTAATACTTACACGATCTGATATAGACCCCACATTTACTTATTACAAGCATGAGTTAAAATCGAGTCCTTACAACTCTGTTCTCCTGTAACGACATCCAATCTCTAACTAGTCGTCTTCCTTCTCATCATAGGTAGCGTCGTATTTACGAACAATGAATATTAGGAAGGAACTTCATACGATTCAGCTCTTTCGCACGATCAAGAACAAGAAAGAAAGGTGACAATCCTAAATGCCTTGTAGGCTCCTATTTATAAGTGTGGCGCGCTACATGCCTATAAATAAGACTCTACTAGATACGACTTGTAGACATCTTTAGGACAGACCTGCTCTGATACAATTTTTCACACCCCAACCTTGGAGGTTGTGGCCGGCACCGGGTGCCTAACGGCCCGAGCGTACTATGTCCCGTCCGTACCCTGAATACATATGAGTTTAGGCAAACAAGGCCTCAAATAATCCTCATAAGACCACAAGATGTAATAAACCGTGGAAGCAGAAAAGCCCAACAAATATATAATCTGAAGAAAGCCGACAAGGCCACGGTATACATGAACTGACTAATAGAGAGGCCAAAAGGTAATACATGACTCCGACACACAAGACGACTTTCTACAAGCCTCTATGAGTACATAAATATAATCAAGTCGGGATAGGGCCCTGTCATACCCATAACTATATATCTAAAATCATACTGACTCTGACTAACACCTCTGGAACAAGTGGAGAGCGCTGACAACACCGCTAAGCTGGAGAACTACCGAAAATGAGAGTAGCTCCGCCTACCTGAACTTGCGGGCATGAAACGTAGCACCCCGATAGGAGACGTCAGTACGAACAATGTACTGAATATGTAAGGCAAGAAAATATAAATAGAAACAGTAATGTAAATGAGAATAAGGAAGAAACAACATGTAACTCTAAATGCCACTGAGGACCATGATATGCATAATTTTAATATAATCGCATATATAGTGTTGTAGGCCTCTGTCGACAATATCATTTTTATACCTCTCGTGATATATATATATATATATATATATATATATATATATATATATATATATATATAACACTATAGGCCTCTGTGGTCAATATCATCATCATATCATACCCGGCCATAATGGGATGCGATATTATTGTACCCAACTGTAGTAGTGTGCACATATAAGTATCGTAACTGGCCGACTATAGTCCAACTCAGAAGAAAATAGATACATATATATATAATGAATGACAGACTCCAAATTGCCAAGCTAAACAGGGCGGAGTGATTTAAGGTCGTTAACCCTTGCGTACTGTTATGAAAATATGTACAACAATCGTTATAATCTAATAAGAACCTTAGAATCAATCAATCAACAAGAGTATCATAAGGTGTGGAAAGTAATCCCGACAAGGGACAAATAAAAGATAATATAAAGTGTAGAAAATACTCCCAGTAAGGGACAACCAAGATCATGAAGTCATTATCACGAGTAAGGAACAACCATGTGGTCAATGGTCAAGAATAGAGCCTTTTTTATGAACGTTTCGATACATGTCGTTATTCTTAAGATCATGCAAAAATGAAAGAGAGGGTAAGCCTTAAATACCTTTTTTGGTATTCTAGACAACCGAACCAACGCGATCGTCTAACACCTCAACCTATAAATGACGTCACTTCCGTTAGGCTAAGAAAATACCGGTATATCATGTATATCGAGCGACAAACTTGTTTTATATTGAATTGGCCAGCATCTCCCTTATTTATTTTACATCCCTCACGTTGAAAATAACCAGCATACATAAATTCATTCAATCCAGCCACACAACAACTTAAAATAATTACCAAATAACCCACACGACGATAACAACACCTTATACGATTTTCTGCTATTAATTATGTATTTCTCATCTCACAAGTTAGCTATGATATAGAGGAACTTAAATATATTTAGGAGGAGAATTATTACTTTATATGCAAAAAACTACTCTTCTTCTACCTTACTTCACTTTGAAGAAATCTCCGATTTGCTATCATCCGGAGAAATCTGACGTGGACATAACCTCTATGTCTTTCTTCACGTAACCTCATGTGAATTTTTTCTTGTGTGGCAGATCGTGTATATGCATATATACTTGTGCATTTTGTTGCTGCTGCTCATCAATGTGACTCACTAATTTAAATGGAAACCAATTCAGATAGTAAGGCTAAAACCGAAAATGAAATATTTCTTGAAACCTCTAACTATCTCTTTAGTATCCGTGGGGTCCACCCTTCCCCCGTTAAGTCATAATCTTAACACATTAATTATTACGTGTCACTACTTAAAGGCACCCAAAAAGGGATTAGTAATTTTCATGGGCCACGTGCAATGACACACGTACCACTACAACTTATAACATGATTACTATTTATTCCACGTCTTTTACTAATTCAACTTCTACCCTACTTACACACACAATTAATTTTTTGATCTCAATTCACTTAAATAATAAATATTTTAAAACACTTCATATCCTCATTATCATAATCATATGGTATAACACTAGTCCATAGCCTCTTTATGCACATACCAAATATTATTCTCAACCACCGTCGTCATACTTAAGTCCTAAATCATTATGAGACTTCATCTTCTTATACAATGAGCTCTTTAATTGCATACTTGTGTATGATAAAAAATTCTCCGGGGTTCGCCTCTACTTTCATACGTTGAGCGGTTCAAACCATAGCCTAAAAGCCCGGATACTACATTGATGAACTTACACTCTTCGATTCGTTTAACCTCAAAATCTTACGACACTTACTTAATATTTGTTTAAAATCTTCCTTAACCTTATAAGGTCATCAAAACTGTCTGAGATCACATTTGTTAACACCGTTAGCGAAAATCCGTACGGAAAGTAAATAAATATTACTATTAGCATTTGCTTTTGTCCCACATTGGAAAAACATATTTGTATCCCATGTAATAGACCCTATATAAAGGGCTTTACTTGCTTTTCTTTTACTTGCACTTTTAGCTCTCAAGAATAATATTATTTTATTATCTTGTTATTGCTTTGTAAGAATTCATGTTATGTAAAAGACTTTCATGAATTCTATCATGGTATCAGAGCCAAGAGCACAAGTTAATATTTTTAGCTCGATCGCGGATTCAACTTCGCGGTGAGTTAGTTGGGGGTTCGTATGCAGCACGCCCCTGGTATCAGTTAAAATTTTTTTTGGCTTGTTTTGGAAGCTCGTGCTCGTTTTGGCTGCTCGTGCTCGTTCTGATCTTGGTTTCCACATCTAGGTTTCGTCTTTTTGGCTTCCACATCTGATTGGTGAGATCTGCCCTTTTTTTTATTTTGTTGCTTGGGATTGCTGCTTGTTATTTGGGATTGCTGCTTGTTATTTGGGATTTTCTGTTTAAAATTCATAATGGCTGGAGGTGATGATTCTTTGCAAACTATTGGTGTTAGGTTAGATGGAAAAAATTATTCCTATTGGAGCTATGTCATGGTAAATTTTCTGAAGGGAAAAGGGCTTTGGGATTATATGTATGGAAAAACCAAATGTCCTAAAATTGGAGATGAAAATTTTGATGAATTATTTAGGACTTGGGAGACCAATAATTCAAAGATTATTACTTGGATTAATAACTCTGTTGAACAAAGAATTGGTGTTCAATTGGCTAAGTTCAAAACTGGTAAAGAGATTTGGGATTATTTGTCAAGATTGTTTGTGCAGAATAATTTTGCCGTTAAATATCAGTTACAATATGAAATTCGTGCACTAGTACAAAATGACTTGGGCATTCAAGATTATTTCGTGCAATGACCACTTTGTGGGATCGGTTAGCTATGATGAGAATCTATCGAATTGCAAGCATGCGATGCTTATATAAAATGCGAGAGATGAAGATCGTCTTGTTCGGCTATTGATGGGTCTTCGGTCGAATTTGAGAATTGCCGTTCGTGCTTATTGCACCGCAAACCCTTACCATCTGTTGAAGATGTGGTAAATGAACTTATGGCTGAAGAAACATGTTTGAAGACTCTAAAAGGGGTACATAAGGCTTCTACTTTTGTATCTTGGCAGCCTCCTTCGTCTACACCGGTCCTTGCAGCCTCCTACACACCAAAGATAGAACATCTATCGTAGGTAATTGTAATTATTGTAAGAAACCGGGACACCGGAAGAATCAATGTCCCGAGCTACGGAAGACGTCGGGTTCTAAGCCTCCATATTCGGGACAAGGACGAAGCCTTCTCAACGAAGCCATATTCGGGGGTCAATTCCGAACTTGTATCCACCGACTCGGCCGCCTTTGTGCCCTCTCTTGATCACCCGGCTTCAGGAGCCTCGTGAGTCACGATCGATTCTCGTAGCGACCAATTTCGAAGTTCCTCGCCTTCCAACAGTTTCAACAGAATTCTCGGTCTTATGCTCTTTCTGTTCCTTCCGCTCATCACCATCTATTGGTTCGTGTATCATTTCGCCTTCTTGGATCTTGGACTCTGGAGCTGGAAATCATATGTCTCCTGATTCTTCCATCTTTGTATCTATGTCTTCTGACTCCCCTTCCACTTCTGTTGTGACTGCTGATGGCACACCTATGCCATTGACAGCATTGGCACCATTCATATATCCACTATATCATTACCTCGATGTTTATTGCATTCCAAAATTACATATAAATCTTGCTTCTGCTGGTCAAATATGTGACTCTGGATGTTTTATTGGACTCTTCCCTAATTCTTGTTATGTGCAGGATCTAAAATCCAAGAGAGTGATTGGGACAGGGCGTAGAAAGGGGAGAGGTCTATATGTTTTGGATGAGCTGCATCTTCCTACTCATGCAGCAACTATGCCTGTTAATCTGTCTTATTTTCATTTAACACATTCCTCTTCGAAGTTTTATTTGTGGCACTCTAGACTTGGTCATGTATCAGGTTCTCGCCTGCGTTTTATGTGTAATACTGGTGTTCTTGGTGATTTACAATCCGATGATATTTCTGATTGTAGTGGATGTAAACTTGGAAAATTTTCTGCTTTGCCTTTTAATCTTAGTACTTCTACTTCTTCTGCACCATTTGATCTAGTTCATTCAGATGTTTGGGGGCCAGCACATATCCCTACTAAGGGTGGCTCCAGATATTATGTTTCCTTTATTGATGATTATACTCGTCATTGTTGGGTTTATTTGTTGAAAAGACGCTCTGATTTTGTTCATACTTATGTTGAGTTTCAAGCCTATGTGAAAACTCAACATTCTGCCATTATTAAATGTTTTCGGGTTGATTTAGGAGGTGAATATACTAGTGGGGATCTTTCTGGTATTTTCAAAGCTGATGGTACAATACATCAGTCTTCTTGTACTGATACACCACAACAAAATAGGGTAGCCGAGAGAAAACATAGGCATATTGTTGAGACAGCTAGATCCATGCTTTTGTCCGCTAGTGTACCTAGTGAATTTTGGGGAGAAGTCTGTCCTTACATCTGTTTATCTTATTAATAGGATCCCTACCTCTCATAATTCGGTATTTCTCCGTATGCTAGACTATTTGGTCACACCCCACTATATTCCCATTTGAGAGTTTTTGGTTCTACATGTTTTGTTCTACGTCCACATGCAGAGCGTACTAAGTTATCTTCTCGTGTCGCCATTTGTGTTTTTCTTGGATATGGGGTTGGGCAGAAAGGTTATCGTTGTCATGATCCAGTTTCTGGAAAATTGTATGTGTCTCGTAATGTTTCCTTTATTGAGCATGTTCCTTTCTTTTCCATCCCACCTACCTCACATGGTATGACAAAATCTGACCTTATTGTTATTGATCCCTTTGATGCTGATTGTCCATCTGATTCTACATCTATATCATCTGTTCCTTCTCGGTCTTCGCGGCAGTCCCATGATATTGATACTCGGCCCCCTCCTATACCTATTTCGAACCTCTTGTGGTTGCGGATCCGATCCACCTCGCTATCCTAAACGCACTCGCGATCTACTCAGTATCCGATTTTGATTATTCTTGCTATGCTCCATCATTCGCTTCCTCTCTAGTTTCTATTAATTCTCTCTGTGAGCCTACATCCTACTTTGAGGCAGCTCGTGATCCTCTTTGGCAAGAGGCTATGAATGAGGAACTAGTTGCTTTGAACAAAATTGGTACTTGGGATTTGGTTTCTCTACCGACTGGTAAGAAAACTATTGGTTCTCGATGGGTGTACAAGATTAAGACAAAGTCTGATGGTTCTATTGAGCGATATAAAGCTCGTTTGGTGCAAAGGGTTTTGCTCAAGAATATGGTATGGATTATGAAGAGACTTTTGCACCCGTTGCAAAGATGACATCTGTTCGGGTTCTTATTGCAGTGGCCTCTGTTCGTCATTGGCATATTTCACAAATGGATGTTAAAAATGCTTTTTTAAATGGGGATCTTCAAGAAGAAATCTACATGGTCCCTCCACCACGGTGTTTCACATAGTCCAGGACAAGTGTGTGTGCTTAAGAAAGCTCTGTATGGTCTCAAACAAGCTCCAAGAGCTTGGTCCGACAAGTTCTCCACCGTAGTATCATCTCTTGGGTTTATTTCCACTTTCATGATTCGGCGTTATTTGTTAAATCATCCCCCGCAGGTTGTATTTCGCTTTTGTTGTATGTTGATGATGATCATTACAGGTGATGATATTGATGGTATTGCAAACCTAAAGTCTACTTTATCTCGCCGTTTTGAGATGAAAGATTTAGGTCATCTACGTTACTTTTTAGGCATTGAGGTAGCTTATTCGAGAAGGGATATCTTCTCTCTCGGTCTAAGTACACCGCAGATATTCTTGAGCGGGCCCGTCTCACGATACTCGTATAGTTGACTCTCCTCTTGAGGTTAATGTTCGATATACACCTACCGACGGGGATCCTCTTCCCGATCCCACTTTATATCGTTCGGTTGTAGGGAGTCCGGTGTACCTCACCATTACTCGCCCCGACATTGCATATCTTTGTTCACATTGTCGCCGTCGGTTTGTTTGCTCTCCAACATCCGTACATTGGGCTGCGTTATGCGTATTCTTCGCTATCTTCGAGGAACGATTTATCAGAGTCTCTTGTTTCCATTGACCTCATCCTTGGAGCTTCGTGCATTTTCTCAAGCAGATTGGGCTGGTGACCTAACTGATCGGAAATCAACTACTGGTTATTGTGTATTTTTAGGAGATTCACTCATCACATGGAAAAGTAAGAAACAAGATGTGGTTTCTCGCTCTTCAACTGAGGCAGAGTATCGTGCTATGGCTTCTACTACGTGTGAGATTGTATGGTTACGTCGGTTAATGGTTGATATGGGTGTCTGTCTTTCTTCACCAACACCGATGTATTGTGATAATAAGAGTTCTATTCAGATTGCGCACAACACAGTCTTTCATGAACGTACCAAGCATATTGAGATTGATTGTCATATTATTCGATATCATCTTCAGCAGCGCACTCTATCCTTGCCATTTATCTCATCTTCGATGCAACTTGCAGATTTCTTCACAAAGGCGCATACCTTAAAGCGTCACCGGTTCTTTCTTGGCAAACTCTCGATGCTTCTGTCTACACCATCGCGAGTTTGAGAGGAGATATTAGCATTTGCTTTTGTCCCACATTGGAAAAACATATTTGTATCCCATGTAATAGACCCTATATAAAGGGCTTTACTTGCTTTTCTTTTACTTGCACTTTTAGCTCTCAAGAATAATATTATTTTATTATCTTGTTATTGCTTTGTAAGAATTCATGTTATGAATAAAAGACTTTCATGAATTCTATCAATTACAAGTGTTTGAAAGGATAAACAAACAATTAAGTTTATAATTGCCGCAAGCTTCTGAGCCTTGAATCTTGATAACCTGAAATCAAGAAACATGAAATTTGGATTGTTACAACTGTGGCTGAGTCGAGAGATGACTCTCTGTCTTTAAGACAAGATTGCCCCGTATATATGCTTTTACGTTAGCGGGCAATAGTCTACCAAGAAAAAACAACAACTAATCAACACTACAAAAAAAAGGTTGATTCTGACGAAGAAAACAAACATGAAATGACTGTTAAAGAGTGGATCATGTATATCTTCATTTTTTTGAGATAGTTGATTTTGGTAATCCAGCTATAGTTTTGCAATATTCTTCATTTGGTGATTAAAACGATAGTTAAGTTAAAAACAATGGAGGCCTCATGGTTAGTTTATCCGTTCGACTTAAATTATTTTTAATAATTCAATCCATTTTTTACTGAGAAATATTTTGATTCAAAATTGCGGTCTAATGATCAATAAAATAGGAGGTAAAAATAATTAGGTAATTTATTTTGCTAAAATCTTGACGGATAGAGTTGCTCAATATCTATATTGGTCGGAGGTGATAATACCTAACAATAAAAGTGTAGATCAAGACACTGAATTATCCAGTATCTACGTTGGTGGGATATACTTTACTCGACAAAGACATTTGCATCCTTCATGTGGGTCTTTTTCCTTTGACGAAGAAGACAACGGGACATTGGTGTTTGAACTTTGGAGCAATAATTATATTCAACTGTAGAAAAGACATATTCCTTTTTATTTTTAGTTTATGACAAAGAAAACATAAGGTGCAAAATAGATCGTAGTGCTTTTGAGTGATTATTGTTGTTGGATGTTGCATATGTTACTGATACAATTTTTAAAATTAATTAGTTGTTTACTTATAGGAGGAATCTAACATTTAATTGACTAGAAGATTTACTTTTTTAATTGTAATAATGTCTAATACTTTAGTTTTAGGAGTTTTCTACTTTTTTTATTTGGATATTTAAAGCATTATGATTAATGTAATATCTTGAGGTAGATTTTCATTCATATTTTCTGTTGGAATTTTACAAAGGTTGCAGAAAACGGGAATTACAAGTAACTGCAAAGTAATTCAAGAACTGAAAATTACAATAGAACAACAAAACTGAAATTACAATTTTGTTGAAGAAGAAAAAGCGGAAACTGTTTTTGTTTTCGAGTCGAGTGTGGCACTCTGTCCTTAAGACAATATTGCCCCGTATGTATCCTTTATACGTCATGGACAATTTGTCTCCCAAGATAAAACAACAATGGAACACTTGAGCAAAGGAAACTCAAGAGATACCGTGAAGAATATTGAGTAACGAAATGATGCTTGGAAGTTGTAGGAAAAAACTGTTTTGCTTGTGTATTTTCGTGTATATCAAGTGTTTATTCTATGTGCCTCAACAATGGTGTAAGGGGTGTTTATATAGGTGAGGGAGGGACTGTTTTAACTGCCTCCATAACAGCTATTATTGTCCACATAATGGCCATTATGGAGGTAGTAAAACCACCAAAATAAATGGTGGAAGACACCAACGGATTGGCCATTATAGGAGGAGTAAGTCAGCTAAAATAAATGGCTGAATTGAGTGCTGGACGTTTCTGCTTTAACTGTCCAAATTCTGACTTTCTGGAAACTTTAGGGACCAAACTGTCGATCTTGAAACTTCAGGGACCAAACTGTACATCCGAAAGAATTCTGGTCCAAACTGTACATATGAAACTTCTGGGATCAAACTGTACTTCTGGCAAAGTTCTCTGGCCCAAAAAGATAATATCAGAAGACCCACAGCCCGTGAACCCGTGAACCCGAACGGACGGGCGGGTGGCGGCGGCGCGCGTGTGGGCTTTCCTCGAACCGAAGCACATCTAGGTCCTCACTCCTTTAAACACATGGGATACCCCTTGTGGTCCCAAACCCCAAACCAATTTTGAGTCTTATATACACAACAATTCTTTCTTCCTCTACCGATGTGGGAGAATTGAACACAACACCACACTTTCCATGCTTCAAACACCTCACCTCGTGGACCAATAACTCTTTCATTTCTCAATGAAATTTGACGATTCTTGGCCCTACGGTTATCTACGTACTTAGTAGATCATGCATGTGTGGAGAACCGGATTCTCCAACATACGTAACACTAGTGTTTAAGCCGTTAAAGTTGGTCGGTCGCAACTCCCGCCAAAGGCAAATTTCCAACATTTTCTACCTTGCTGTTTGCATCTTTCTGAAAAATCATAAATGTGATATCATAGCTTCTATTGATCTAATTTGATTTGTGAGTTCTTTTTTGGCTGTCCATTGTATACATATTACGGTTAAAAAATTTATCATCTAGTATTTTTGTCATCGCTAGAAATTGAACCTTATATATCATAATTTTATTGTATTTATTTAAATGAAATTATTTTTATTAATTCAGCCCATTTTTTACTGAGAAAATTGATATGAAGGTGAGGTCTAATGATCAATAAAGTCAGTATAAGATTTTAGGATTAAATTAAATCGGAGAAAAAAAATTAGGTGATTTATTTCATTTTACTAAATTCTTGGTGGGTGAGAAAATTGATCTGAAGATGAGGTCTAATGATCAATAAAGTCAGTATAAGATTTTAGGATTAAATTAAATCGGAGAAAAAAATTTAGGTGATTTATTTCATTTTACTAAATTCTTGGTGGGTAGAATTATCTAATATCTGTGCTACTAGGAGGTGACAATGTTACACCTTGAATTTTTTGCGGCGTTCGTATTGTAAGTAAACTAATACGAGTCCGGAGAAGCCATGAACTCCTACAAGGCTAAGGGAGATGTTAAACAAGTGTTAAGCATGTACCAAAAGGTTTCGGGATTAAACGAATCAAAGATGTTATAATCCGTAATTTAGGGGTAAAATTAGGAGTGATTAATATGTTAAAGAGGTTATGTTTTAAGTTATTTGAATCATATAATATTTGTATGTTAAGTTTTGAAGTCAAGCAAGTTGTAAAACAAAAGTTGACAAAAGTTATTGCAAGTTACGTTTATGTTTTTGCTGAAATTTGGGTCAAATGTTTCAGAGCATTTCTCCCAATATATTTGGAATTATGGGGTGATACACTCATGAAATTGAAGGTTTACGAGTCTAGTTTCCAATGAATTAAACCTTTTATCGATTTGATGTCGGAGTACAGAGATATTATCATTTTTGCGGGACTGTACATGCAGCCCTCTTTTGGGACCCACTTAGGAGGTGCCCGACTTAGTCTTGCTTTAAGTACGTTTCAAGGCTCATTTTTTGACCAACCTTTGTCCCTATACTCTCCTAAGACCCCTCTATCAGTTTATAAAGGTTTGGAGGTAAATTCAAATTGATTTCACCCAACTTAAACATCAAAAGTTAGCTGAAGAATAACATCTCTACGGTGTTGTAGCGGATTCAAGGGTTTTTGTGAGCTATTCAAGATTTGATTTCAAGTTATAATTTATGTGTAATGTGAGTAAATCATTCTCTTGTTTGTGCTTAAACTTTTTCATGGGTTGGTTAAGTAGTTTCGATGAAAAACTACAAGTTAGTATTTAAAATAATATGAAATATTGTTGTCTTGTTATTGGGCTGTTTGGAGGATATATATATATATGGAATACGTAATGACCAGTTCTGTTCCAAAATGCCCCTCCGATAACCTCTTATCTGTATTTTTGTTGAGATTGAGGATTAGAGGTCCCGAAGTTTGTTTTGATTGGAAACTGATTGACTGGTAGTTGACTTCTACGTTGTTGTGTCCGGATCAGATTGTTGTTAATTTTGTTAGGTCTTGAAGGTGATTTTAACCCTGGGAGCGTGGTCGGTTCGGTTCCTAAGGACTTGATGGCATTTCTGTCTTTTGGTTGGGTTTTCATGTCTTGGCCGTTGGTGGTTAAATTTGTCAACGGGATCCCTTTTGGGAATTCCGAGGGTGCAGGTGGATTCGCAGTACAGCTTACAGTCAGTTTGCATATTTGGTTTGTGCCTGGGAGGTTCCGCGTGTGTTTTGGGTGACAAAACCAAGTTTGAGAAAAGCTAGGAATTTTCTGGTGCCAGTTAGGGTTTCCTTCTTCACGATCACGAAGAAGGTGGCGCAATCGTGAGAGCAGTGGGGCCATGCCATCACGATTTCGTAGTGACCTCTCGTGGTTGCAAATGTACGTGTGTCGGTGGGTGTGGAGTTGCGCTTCATCGCGGTTGCGAGCCTCGTCTTGTGATCGCGACTCTCTGCGGGTTAGACCATTGCGATAGCGCGGTCTCAGACCGCGCCCGTGAAGAGGAGTCGGGGTCCAGTGGGTATTTCTTCCCCCAATTCCGTTTTGGACTCCATTTTCATCATATCTTAAGTTCTAGAGCTCGGATTGGAGAAATTTCAAGTCTTATTTTGAAGAATCTTCTGTGGGTAAGCCTTTTATCATCCTTTTATGGATTATATCATTAAATTATTGAGTATTTTATGCTAGAATCCATTCCTAGGATAGGGGATTTTTATGTGTATGAACCCTAAATAATAGAAGTGGGGTTTTCTTGATTAACCAAGGCTAAATTTTGTAGAATTTCCTTATTTAAAAACTTGGGTAACCTATTTCAAACACCAGTTTCTAACTCCATCCAAATTCTAACTATTTTATTTTAGGGTTTTCACAAAGTGAATAATTTTGACTAATTTCTTGGAATTTGGGGCTTAAATGGTATTGACAACTCATGAAACTTTGGCTTATGACTATATAGGATATAAGTATTATTTTTCCAACTTAAAGTTCTGATTTGGCCCTTGTCCCATGGTAACTTTTTGGGTTGTATCTTAGTTTTCTTTTTCGTACGGTAATATGGTATCATTGGATTCGTATGACTTCCTAGAAAAATGTTTTGACTTTCTTGAACCCGATTTTTCTACAAAATTACTATTTTTCCCTTCGAGGTGGAGAATGGGTTTTCGAACTAACTTTTCAACCCGAAACTTTCCTAAGACTTTTATGGGTATCCTTCGAATCTTGTTTTGATGTAAAATTCATAATTGTTAGATTGTGCTCATTATGAGACGTTTTGGGAGGAGAAAGCTCGAGTTTGATAGTTTGTGGCGCCTGTTCGGCCTTCTAGGTAGGTTACGACTTACCTTCTAATTAAACTTCGGTTAGTGAAGCATATGTATAGTCAGTTACTATCTCAAAAATCATATACGCCTTCGGGTATAAAGTTGGGATGGATTACTTAGGTTTCGTACTGCTAACTAATTTGTGGACTTGTTACCTCTTCTGATTATTGGCTTGTTGCCTAGTGTTTGATATTAGATTTTCACTTAGAGTCAAATCGTGATTGTGATATCATCGATTCTCACTTACCTTGATATTATCATGAATATAAGAAGGGACTAGATTTGATATTGATATTGTGATATGTGTCCATGTGTGGCACAACTAGGATTGATATTATTCATTTGATATTGTTATTTGTATTTACATTCATCTTTCTCTTTATATCTCACTTATCATTAAAAATGGAAGGATACTGAAAATGACCTTAAATTGTGAAGTGTACTTTATGACAAGTGTAATTGATGCCATGCACTGCATACATTCTTATTTAATATGATGATTTATTATGAACTCTGATTGAAAATGATGACAAGAGAGAGAGAGAGTGTAGCCTCTGTGGTCTTTGTTGTAGAGCCTAAAAGCGATGAGTTTCTGATGGCCAAGGTCTTTCCTGGAATCGTTAAAGTGTCTGATGCCTGAGGTCTTTGCCGGGATCGTGAGCGTGTCTGATGCCCGACATCTTTACCGGGATCGTGAGAGTGGTACATGGACTTCGCGAGTCCCCCATGGGTCATGACTCCTGGGACAATGATATATTCCACCCGAATCATGTTTGTACTGAGATAACATTTGGCTTGTGCATTGAATTTCATATGCATTCATTCTCATCATCTCATTTTACACCTATGGATCAAACTTATTGATTGTATTTGTGTTTCATGATTCCTTTGAGAAATTGTGGCAAACTTGGCACACTTGGGTTTACTTGTTTCACCATAGGCTATGACTCGGCTATCAATCATTCTGTAATTGAGTGGTTATTCTTGGACTGTGATATTACTTGTACTTGACTGCGAGCATGTATATATTTCAGTTTCTTTCTTATGCATATGTTAGCTAATTGTTGTTGGCCTATGATATCTACCAGTACATAGTGTTTGTACTGATACTACTCTTGCTACACCATTTTTGGGATGTAGAGTTGTTGCAGATACATGAACGAGGTTCGATCATCGTTCGAGGATCTTATGTAGTTCATCCAGACCTTTCTGTCTAATTCTCATTCTAAATAGAAGTTTTATTCAGGTTGTTTTGTAATTTTTATTCCATTTGTATACTTAGAAGCTCTTGTACTATTTAGACCAGATCCCTTGGGTAGTGTTGTATTATGCACTTGATATTTATGATTAAGGGAAAGGTTCGCCTACCAAGGTGAGAAAAGGTAGGTGCCCACACGACATCGTAATTTGGGTCGTGACAGCTTCTTATGGCCGGAAATGATGGAAAATAATTTGGTTATGATGTTGTTTTTGTTATAATGCATGATCAAGTATATGTTTGATGGATAAGGTTACAAGCTAGACAATTGTTCGTATTGATTTTTAATTCCTGTTGGGTTGCTTTTGTTGATTATTAAGGATGGACATAAGGCTGGAAGATTATAAAAATATGTTTGTTAGTATGCTGGTTATGTTGTATGTTTTAGTTAAGATCAAGAAAGGGTATAAGGGTTTGAATGGGTTCCAATCCGAGCGTGTCGCTCATCGTGAGATGTTAATGACTTATTATTGATATAGTGTGCCTTATTGTTGGTGTTTGATTTGCTGTGTTTCTTTGGTTGTTGCTGCTTATATATGGAGTTGGAGGGAGTCAATGTTATAGGGGATATGCTGCCAAAATTTATATAGACAAGTTACTAACGTAAAGATTTGACTAAGTCTCTTAACGGTATTAACCATAAACCTTAGTGCTTATGTATATTAAGTTGTATTGTAGACTGCATCATGATACTGTGGAGTTGAGAAGAATGAGGTACGTAAGGCTAATTTTCTTCTTTGACATGATTTAACATAAGTGTGTTCCTCAAAATAATTCTTTACGAAGAAATCCTAAGTTTCTATGCTTCTCCTTGAGCAACTTATTCGCATCCCTTGAGTATTCCTTATTGATTGTATTCTTCATATTCGTTATGTTTCCTGAGAATTAGTTAAGGTTGAAGAACGTAGCGACAATAATGATAGTCAGTCAATAACGACAATAGGTCACTCCGACTCTGACTGTAGTGACTTTTGAGCTTGGTCTTACATTGCACGTATATGTATCTAGTTTATCACGCCGCACCGCTCTATAGTCGGCCGGTCAAGAACTTATACGTACACACTACTAATCAGTTGGGAAGATACCATCGCGTCCTACATGGCCGAGCAGTTTATTATGAGCTCACCCCACAGAGGGATTTGATATGATATTATACGATATGACCTCATAGAGTGGCCCAATTTTTACTTACATGCATATATTCATGGTTGTACAAGTTGTGAGCCATCTGAGGCATGTTTCTGAGTTCCAGGTTGATTTATGTACCTTCACCTCTCGTATTACATTCTGTTTTACATATGTTATCTGCCTTACATATTCAGTTGATTTTTCGTATTGATGCCCTTTTCTGGGGCACTTTATTTCATGCCCATAGGTCCTAGAATATAGGTTGATGATCCTCCCAGTAGGATACCAATTCAGTGGAGGGTGTGTTGCATTTCACTTTTTCCGGAGTTGCCTACTGGGTAAGTATGTTTATGTTATGCAGTTGTGGATATGGTGGGGCCTTGTTCCGACCTAATGTTATGTTGAACTACTCTTAGAAGTTTATAGACTAGTGGTTTATGTATTTGTCATTATGTATGGCATTTTTGGCCCCTTGTCACTCGGTTGGTATAATTGTTTGGCCTTATCGACCTTCTGATGTTAATTATGGCCTTGTCATCCTTGTTGTATATCCACACATTGGTTCTGCTGTCATTTTATAAGGTCGTCAAATTTAGTTTTTTCCCTTGTGGCTGTTATCCTAAGGCCTTGTCAGCCTAAACTGTTTACAGTTATGCGATGATATACATGTTGTACGCTCGGGTCATCCAGGCGTCGGGTGCCGACCAGACCCCCTGAAGATGGGGTGTGACAGATAATAATTAATGAAATAACAGAGATGGCGATACTAAAACCTAATATATGTGATGGTAGGAGATATTTTGTTGGATGAAGACTTTTGCAACCTCCGTTTGGGGTCTTTTCCTTTGGTAGAGAATAAAGAAGGACATTAGTGTTTGGACTTTGGAATAATAATTCTATTCAACTGGGATAGAAAAGACGCATTCCTTTATATTTCTAACCCATTTTTATTTTTAGTTTATGCACAAAGAAAATATGAGATACAAAATAGACGGTAGTTCTTTTGAGTGGTTATTATTGTTAGGATATTGCATCTATTACTGGCACATTTTTAAATGGAGATCTCAAGAAGAAAGTGCGTATGAAGTTTCCACCGAGTTTTCGTGTTTCTAGTCATGGTAAAGTATGTTGTCTCCGGAAATCATTGTACGAATTGAAACAAGCTCCAAGGTGTTGGTTTGCGAAGCTGTCAAGCGCTTTCATAAAGTATGGATTCAGACAATCGTACTCGGATAACTCTCTCTTCAATATGCACAAAGGCGATATGCGACTCAACATTTTAGTTTATGTGGATGACTTAATCATTTATGGAAACGAGCAAAGTTCCATTGAACGGTTCAATATTATCTCCGTAAGCTTTTTAAGATGAAGGATTTCGGCCCCTTGAAGTATTTTCTAGGAGTTAAAGTTGTTAGGGGTCTTGCCGGGATATTTCCGTGTCAACAAAAATATGCATTGGACATAATCTTCGAGATCAAATTATTGGGAGCTTAACCCATCAACATTCCCATGGAACAGAATCACTGTTTGGCACTGGTCGGTGGAGCCAAGTTGGTAGATCCGAAATCATACCTTCTATTGATCGGTAGACTCATATATCTCTATTTCATGCAACCGGAGTTATCATATTTCGTGCATGTAAATTTCTTAGTTCATGCAGTAGTCGAAGGAAGCGCATTGGGATACGACTCTCTAGGTGGTGCGTTATTTGAAAAAGAACCATGAACTAGGAATATTGATGCGAAAGGATTATGGCCTCCGTTTGTCTGAATGTTGTGATTCAGATTTGGCAGGATGCCCACTAACCCGAAGATCACTTATCGGGTGGTTTATCTTGCTTGGGAATTCACCCATGTCCTGAAAGACTAAGAAGCAACATATTGTCTCTCGCTTATCGGCAGAGGCAGAATACCAGTCAATAACAATGATGGTCTGTGAATTGCAATGGATAAAAGTAATTTTGCAGAGTTTGGGAGTCGAACACAAATATCCGGTTAATATGTATTGTGATAGTGAAGTGGCATTGTACATAGTCCGAAATTTAGTGTTTCATGCATGCACTAAACAATTGCATTAGACTGTCACTATGTCTGAGATGAGCTCCAGTACAAATATATATCCCTCAGCTACGTGCCGATTGGTGAACAACTGATTAATGTATTTACGAAGGCAATGGGAACATCGAAATATGAGCTTTTACGTGGCAAGTTGGGCATCTGAAACCCTTATGCTCCAACTTGAGTGGGTGGGGAGTATTAGACCGACCAAGCAATATATATATATATATATATATATGAAATGCTCATGGTCTATAAATGTTCATGCTCCAGACCGGAAAGTGGAACCTCGAAGAAAAAAAATGTTATAATCAGGGCGTGAGAGGACAAGGGAGGGGGTTTAAGAGAATGTATCACATTAGTGACGGACGAGAACCCAGGGTTCCTTATAAGGCTTGGGCAATCCTCTTCTCTTTGAGCTAGCTTTTACGATGTGAGTTAGATTCAATGCCTAATTTGACATCGAAGATAAGAATAGTGACATGTTTTATGTTTTTTCTTCAGAATAACCTTATAAATTCTTGTGAAGAAAATGAAACAAGAAACGTATTCGGGAGCCTTGGTAAGACAAATCTTGTTTAGTCCCATAACTCGCTGAGTTAATGGCAAGAGCCGAGCGTTTTTTGATTGATTTTGTTGATTTCATCCCACAAATCAATTTTTATCTAATCAAAATCAGCACCTGTCAAGACAAGTGATTCCCCCCTCGGCCCTCTCCCAAAAAATGACTTTCCGATGGTTTTACATATTTAAATTGGGGATGTCTAAAAAATTTCTTACCAATCACTTGAGGTATGGTAGTTCAACCACAACTCAGCATTCAAGCTCTCTTTCCAAAAATACGTTGGTACTCGTACACAACTTAGCATTCAAGCTCTCTTTACGAGAGATTTACATTTTTTATACACAAGAGATCTGAAAAAAAAAACATATAAGAGATTTGAAAAAATCATTTTCTTATATTTAAATTGTAAGAGACCAGGCATTAAAACCATACCTTAAGAATGCACATACAAATTAGTACTCCCTCCATCCTATATTACTTGTTCACTTTTCCTTTTACACGCCCTTAAGAAATCATAAATAAGAAGGGTATTTTTACTACATTACCATTATCTCTCTTTAATTAATTATACTCTAATTAATATTGAATACTTTAAAAAATAATTAATGTTAAGGGTAAAGTAGAAAAAACTTAATTAATTCTATCTTATTTTTAGAAAGTGGCAAGTAATTTGGGACAAATTATTTTAGTAATGTGGTGAAGTAATATGGGACGGAGAGAGTACTTCCTCCGTTAACTTTTACTTGTCTACTATGGACTTTGCCCCTCTTAAAAAATAATAAATAAAGTGCATAATTTCTCATTATACCCATATTAATTAGTGTATATTTTTAATTAATTTGAAAAATGATTTGAAATGAACAATGTATATTATGGGTAAAACCGGAGAAAAGAAATTGTCGTTGTTTGATATGTTAGAAGTAACAAGTAAAAATTAAAATTTATTTATAGAATACTGAATAAATATAGGATATACTTTCGTGCTAAAAGTCTATATTGGTGTGGCCAATATATTTTCGCAACAAATTTTAATTGTTTTCTAATCCAACTTTCAAAGTAACGACCAAGAGATGTTGGGACACAAATTTCATCAAACTACTACCACCACCTTATCAAAAACAAATTGATAAAGTAATTGTTTCGAGCCATATTTTCATGTACCCTTACCAAAATTGCCAACAAATGAACGTTCGCGTTTGTTTACTCGTAAATCGGTACAATTTTATTCTCTTTTTTCCAAAAAAATCATTTTGGAGATTGTGTAATGCTTACTCTCAAACTCTTCGTTCACATAGTAGTGATAGTTTTTATTTCTCTCTTCATCTTTGGATTCCTAAATAATGATTCTGGATGTTAAGAATTTGTATATGTGATTAAGGATACGTGAATCTTAAATGACTAAGTTAGCAAGTAAATTAGTTGATAGTTATAACAAATAATGAATAACTAAAGATTAGAAAGTAATTAGCCTGAGCCTGATAGAAGCTTCTTGGTGAGGCCTCCAGATTAAGTGTTTTGACAGTATGAAAGCACAAGTATTGATACAAATGTCATTAATTCACCCTTAGAAGGTGTAGAATCGGACATGTAACGGTTGTCGTTGGAATTCAAACTGCCTCTCTGATCTTTTTGCTTTCCGGTACCGTCGACCTTTTGATACCCTCGGTGCTACTTCTACACGACCGATAGTACTGAAGGTTGACTTGGATCCGACACATCACTTCCTGCCACATGTTGTGACATAATTTGTCCACCTGTATCATACAAATTTTACCCTATACAGATAGTACCCGTACTTTTTGGGCGCATCTTTCGCGCGCTCGGAAGTGGATTTGATTACCGAACAAACCGAAAACCCTATTCTTGGGTAGGAAAACTAAATTGCAATGATGACACATTTTCAAATGTCAAACGTCGCACCTTTATTTAATATTTCGGAAATGGAGGCAACCATCCAATCATACTGGTCGACATATATCTACACGATCATGATGGGTGATGTCTTTTCACTTGAACTCCGAAGAAAAAAAATCTCCTTGTAAAGTTTGATTATTTAGGAGACCTTCGCATTGAATAACACCTTGAATCCATGGAGGAGATTGAATCTCTGATATTTGCAGTGGTTCTCCCAAAAGTTATAAAGGACTGCAATTTTGATTCCCATAGTGATGTTAGGATAGTAAGTCCAACATCAAGAATGAATCATCATGTAGGAGGGTTTTTGATGGTTCATACATATTCGTTCACCATCAGCTTTCGCCTTCCAGTCCCGAAAATCATCGAGGATATCTGTCATCAATATCACATATGTTTAAGGATGATCGCCCCTCAATTTTTAAGATTTGTATATTACATTCAGCTGCTAGCAGACCATGACAACATGTCATTCACCATCGACCACATTTTTCTCCTTTACTACCCTCGATTGTTCCGAGGTGGTATCATTTATTTATACCATCGTGGGAACAGAAGTCTCGTTAATGTTGAAGACAACTTCAATCGAGTCTGTCTAACCAAATTCGGGATGATCTGCACATACCAAATTCACTATCCCTCTTCTGAGCCTTTTCTGGAAGAATGGAACAGTGCTCGTAAGTTTTTTTTTCCAATCACCACCCCATCCATTCTCTGAAACTAGGGAACCTCACTACTCATGCATAAATAATTTTCTTTTGCAGCTATCCATATTGAATCACAACTGATTTAAGGGATATATGAATGGGTGGTTAGTCTCTTTCGTGCATCCCCCAACACAATCCAGATATGGAAAAGCATAACCTCCAAGTAGTGGAAGGACAAATACCACGATAAGACCCAACCTCTCAAATTGATCCTGATAAGTCTTTTTGAGATTCCTTCTCATCCCCCACATATTTCTTACAAGACTCCCGGGTGAGAAACCCTGTAGCTCAGATGGTGCCTTCTCGAGCAGCCTCCTTAGCTAACATAAACCAGTCAACTTCCTGCAATCGGAAGCAGAAATCCCAGGAAGATACTCCCGAGATCCCAGCTGGGATTCTCTATGGTGAAAACCCACCGTAGGCTTATAGAACTCTAGATATAAGTGCAAGAAGGATTTATCCACATTGATGATGAGGACAATGATATTGGAAAAAAGACGTGAATACCAGAAACCTCTCGTCCGTCGCTCCTAAAAATGAAACAGTAATCCCTATGCACTATCCTTCCAAGGAAATCTCTATCCCTACCTCCGGTAATGAAGTCGGAACATCCATTTCTTCCCTCCGGAAGTGCCCAAGTGCAACCTTAGAAGCTTCCCTTTCACACCTAGCGGATTTACTTCATCAGGTAAAAATCTCATTTCCTTTTTGTAACATTTAAAAAGCATGACTTCTTGCTGACATACTCCTATTTATTTAGGGGCATTCCACTGCCCTTTCTATGGCAAATTTGGCTAAGGCTATGGCCCCTTCGTAGGAAAAAAAGAAGTCAGAAGAGAATCAACAATTACAAATCGAGGTAGAGAGTCTTCGAGCTAAAGTCCAGAACTCTAACTCTTTTCAAGCCTCCCTCTGATTACCCTTGCAGGATATGATCGACTCATTGAGGGACCGAGAGAATTCTCTTCAGATCCTAACTTTCTTATACATGAACCTTCAAGGAAAGACTGCTAGGTTGGAGGTTGATTTGGCAATATCCCGGGAGCATTTTATTTCCTCTAAAAATACCGTAACCAAGATGCAAGCCAATTGTCAAAGATGGAAGCTTCATAGAAATTAGGCCATCCTTAAGACTCAAAGGGATACACTGGAAGAGGTAAGCAACCTAGGAATGGAAATCCCCTCAGAACTTCTCGATGCAGAGGTTGACATCTATGAAGCTGAATTATCCCTGGAGGAACTACAGGTTGAAGATTGGAATGATTCAAATATGGAGGTTGATGATTCCCCTCATGCTTAGCCTTTGATATGTTATTTTATGATTTCTGAGAAACACTCATGGTTGACCATGGAACAAGCATATCGTATCCTTTCGCGCAGGTTTTTTGATGTTTTTATCTTGTAACCGTGTCACTTTTGGGCCCGGTACTATCCCTAAATGAATGAAGTTCCCTCCGTCGTTTACAAATATTTCTCAAGGCTTTACTTCATGCCTTTATTTATAGAATAATACTTATATTCCCCTTATAAACTATCTCTTTGATGACTTTAAACAAGACTTGAAATTATTCATAAAAGATGTGTTTTTATTTAGGCATCTCATAGCCCTGTAGTTAATCCCAGACTAACTCCGGTCCCGGTCAACTTCTTATTCGGGTGCTTTGAGCAGCCGAAATTTTAACCTTTTCTTTTCTTTTAAGGTTTTTAATAAGAGAGGGCCCTTATATTTATTGGTGCTATAGAAGATGGCGTCTCCCATTCATTATGGTACAAAATATTTGATATATTTATCAACAACACACGTTTTAGTAATTCCCATGCTTTCAATGTCAAGAATTTTATCATAAAAAGGAAACTTTTATTGATTCATTTAGCTTAGAATTGTAAAGACAAATGTAAGAATAGTCCAGCTACAATCTAGTGTGTATGCAATATTTTGCAATCCGAGAAGTCCCCGGTAATGAGTACTTTTCCCTTGAAGCTTTAATAGTACCGACATGTTCTCTCTTATTTTTGAATAAATTACCTCAGCCGTAGCATGGGTATATATGGCCCCCCAAGTGTTTGGGTGTTCATTATGTGGAGTGCCAGACACTGTATAATACTTTTGTAGCAAGACTTTTAACATGCTTTCATTGGTGGTGCCTTATTAAAAACTTTATCAGAAAAACTCAATTGGGATAGAAATCGGACGAAGGAAAAACGAGTGTAGCACGCATTCACCTTGTTAAATGTAATATTTCTTCAAGTGACTAACATTCCAATTGCTAGAAAGTTTCTTTCCTTCTTGATTTGTTAACTGGTAAGATCCTTTGCCGGCCATCCCGGTGATTGTGTATGGTCCTTCTCAATTTGGACCTAATTTTCCCGAGTTAAGTTCCCAGGTACTCTAAGTCACCCTTCGAAGTACCAAGTCCCCAAGTTTGAAGTGCCTGATATTTGTACGCTGGTTATAGTATCGCTTTATTCGTTGATTCTGTGCCACCATCCGGAAGTACGCGAGATCTCGACGTTCTTCGAGCAAGTCTAGTTTTACCGACATTTACTCTGAGTTAGCTTGCTCCTCTTACCTGAGGTACCGTAAGCTTGGAGTTCCTACTTCCACCGGGATTTTTTTTTCTGTGCCATAAACCAGGAAAACTGAGTTTCTCTGGCACTCATTTTAGTTGTCGTTCTATATGCCCATAATATCTCGGGTAACATGGAAGGCCACTTCCTCTTAGCAGCTTCCGCTTCTTCTTTAAATTTTGTATGATAGTATTGTTTGTCGATTCCGCCTGACTATTTGCACTCGAATGAAAGGGGTAGAGGTGATGCATTTGATGTTCAAGTCCTCCAAAAAATTTGTGACTTTGGCCCCAATAAAATTTTAGCCGTTGTCACAAGCTATCTCCTCGGGATGCCAAAATGATAAATGATATATTGCCAGATGAAATCAACCACCTCCTTCTCCTGAAGCTTTGTATGAGCTGTAACTTCAACTTATTTAGATAAATAGTCAGTCATAAATAAATTTTGTGATACATGTCCTGGGGTAGAATGCAAAGGTCCAACTATATCTATTCCCTATTTCATGAATGGTCATAGAGATATAATTGGATGAAAATCTTCTCCCGGTTGGTGGGGTAATTGCACATGACGCTGACACTTGTCACACTTTTTCACGTATGCCTTCGTGTATTCTTCAATTCACGACTAATAATATCCGGCCCTCAAGAGTTTTCTCATTAGGAATTCTACTACATAATGGTTTCCACAGATTCTTTCATGTACCTCCATCATCACAAAATCAGTTTCGTTGGGACCTACGCATAGAGCTAGGGGAAATAACATCGCCGGTAAAGTTTTTCATCGACAATACAATACCGAGTAGCCTTAGTTCTCAAGGCTCTGGATGCTTTCGGGTCTTTTGGCAGCCTTCCATTCATGAGGTAATCTATGAATTCATTCCTCCAATCCCAATTCAAGCTTGTTGAGTTTACTTTGTCATACCCTACCGGATCCAAGGTCGAGAGTAGGAGCTGAACAACTGATTCAACTTTGGAGCCTTTTACTTTTGTGCTGGAACCTAAATTTTCAAGTGCATCAGCCTCTACCTTTTCCTCTCGAGGTATATGTACCACTGTCCATTCTTGGAACTGAGAAAGCATCTTTAGGACCTTCTCGAGGTGCCTTGAAATACACCCCTCATTGTCTTCAAACACTACATGAACTTGGTTTACCACTAGTAGGGTCACATTTGACTTAAATTATTTGTGACCCTAGACACCACGCCAATTCCAAACCTGCAATCAGAGCCTCATACTCAGCTTCATTGTTAGTAAAAGGTGAACTATGAATTTCCTGCCTTAAGATTTGCCCGGTGGATGTATGTAATACTATTCCTAAATCGATCCCTTTAACATTAGACTCTCTATCGGTGTGGAGCATTCATACCCCGGGGTAGTCCCCGAGACCAAAGCAACCTCTTTTTTTACTTAAGAGGTTACGCTTATACTGAAGTCAGCCACAAAATCTGTGAGGACCTACGACTTTATTACAGTCTGGGGTTTATACTCAATATGAAATTCACTTAATTCTACCGCCCACTTAACCCATTGCCCTGAAAGTTAAAGCTAATGCAACACGTTCCTTAGGGGAAACGTTGTCACCACGGATATCGGGTGGCATTGGAAATACGGTGAAAGCTTCCGCGATGACATAATAAATCAAAAGTCAGCCATTCAAGTAATGGGTACCAATTTTCAGCACCTGACATGACTCTACTTACATAATAACTAGGAAACTGCATACCTTTCTCTTCTCGTACTAATACTGTACTTATCGCTACCTCCGAGATTGCTAAATATATAAAGAATTTCTCTCCATCCTTTGGCTTTGATATGAGTGGAGGACTGGATATGTAATCTTTCATGTCTTGAAGGGCCTTCTAACATTCAGGTGTCATTCAAAGTCGTTCTTCTTTTTAAAGAGCGAGAAGAATTTGTGGCATTTCTTCGAAGATCGGGAAATAAATCTACTAAAATATGTTATACGCCATGTAAGTTATTGTACCACCTTTATATCTTCTAGTGTATCCAGGGTATCCTCGATGGCTTTTATATTGTCGAGATTTATTTCATTTCCTCTTTGAGAAACCAAAAACCCCAAGAATTTTCTTGAGTCTACCCCGAATGTGCATTTTTCAGGGTTAAGCTTCATGTTGTACATTCTCAAGACTTCGAATATTTTCTGCAAGTGACTCAAATGGTCTTCTGCCCAAAGACTTTTAACAAGTATATCAACTATATACACCTCCATAGTTTTTCCTATCCGCTTTTACAACATATTATTTAATAACCTTTGATAGGTGGCTCTGGCATTTTTTAATCTGAAAGGCATAACAATATAGTAGTAAGTGCCAAAATTAGTTAGAAAATATGTTTTCTCTTGGTCTTCGAGTGCATTATAATTTGATTATACCTGAAATAAGCACGAGGAAACTCATGACTTCATACCCGGTCATAGCATCGATCATTTGATCTATGTTTGGCAGCGGGAATGAGTCTTTGGGGCATGCTTTATTTAAATCTTTATAATCGATAAACATCCTAAATTTATTCCCCTTTTTCGGTACTACCACTACATTTGCTAACCAATATAGATATTTTACTTCCTGGATTGACCCTATATTAAGCAGCCTAGTTACCTCTTCTTTTACAAACCTGTTGCGGGCTTCGGTGATGGGCCGTTTCTTCTGCCGCATGGGATGGAAACTTAGATCCAGGCCTAAGTTATGAGTTGCGACTTCTGGGGGAATGCCTGTCATGTCTTTGTGTGAGACCAAGAACAACAATCTATGTTAGTCATTAGGTAATTAAGAATTGAATCCCTGAGCTCCAGAGTTATCCCCATGCATATGTATATCTTTCTGTCGGGAGTTTCCTCACACAAGGCCATTGTTCAAGCTCTTCAAATGTTGATTTAGTGGTATTTGATTTGTCCGGTACTTGAAAATATCTAGGCACATGATACCAGTCTGAAATATCTTCCTCCGGATATGCGGTTTCTATTTCTATTGGCGGAGCTTGGTGTACCTCCTCTGATGCCGGCTCCACTTCATTTAATTGCTATTTTGGGTCTACAACTACCTCTAGTTCTTCAATGACATACATTTCTCTGGCTGCATGATGTTCTCCCCTAATTTGTTGGACTCATTCTAGTGTCGGAAATTTTATCAACAGATGTAATGTAGATGGGACCACCTTCATTTGTGAATCCAAGGCCTCTCAAATATCACATTTTATCTCATGTCTCCATCGATGACATAAAATTTTGTTATCTTTATGACTCCTTTAGCATCCACTGGCAGATCGATCTCCTCAGATAACTGATTTTTTTGTTTTTTAGCTACCGTGAAGGATGTTGCGATGATCATGGACCTACCGAAAACCATGTTTATCACATGAGGTGGAGCGTCTAGATTAGGCTTGCCTTCAGTGGGAGGTCCTTATTCATAGTTGTTGTTGGCTCTTTCACTCAAGTATTCCCGCAATTGGCCCCTGTTCAACATCCATGTCACCTCTTCCTGGCGGTGTATACAGTCTACGATCTTATTCTTGTGAGTGCCATGGAAATCACACCAGACAGTTTGATCCTTGAATTTAGATCAGATCGCAGTGGATTTGGTGGCTGAGATACCGAATGAGTCCTCAATACTACGACCATCTGATCTTTATTTATGTTGAAGTTGTACATATATAATTTTGGGTATCTGTGTCCCTTTGACGAGGAATTAGATGAATTTCCTTTTTCATGATTCATCAGTCCTCGGTTACTCCTACTAGGGTCTCCCTTGTTATTTGGCTTCTCAAGGGAATGAAAACCCTATTCGCTTCTTGCTTCTCGTCAGTGGGATATGGCTGAAAACAATTTTATAAGGAGTTACAGTTGGATCCGGCCCCTTTGTCTGATATTTGGGAGATTCTTCCATCCTGAGTCCCATCAAATCATCTTCCACCTAAACCTTTGACTCATACCGGTTGTGAACGTCTTCCCTTATAGTGGCATGGAATTCCAGGAGATTTTATTTAAGTTTTCATGAGGCGTCCGAACTCAAGGGGTTCAAACTTTTAGTGAAAGACTCAACATTTCATTCGCTTGGGACCTCATATAACAACATTCACTCCTTCAGGAACCGCATAACAAAGTCCCTGAGGAGTTCATGTTACACCTCATAGTTTTACGTCTAACCATGTCGTCGATTGACACCGGTATTCTGAGAAGATATGAGACATTATGGAATGATAATGAGGGTTTAAAATTTGCTTATAGAAGTGTCGGGATGTATAGAAGTTAAAAGAATCGAAGAGAATACTTTTCGATGAAATTTCACAACTTTCTAAAATGTAACCTATAATGTACGGACTATACATTGTGACCTGAGGGACCGTACCTAGACTGCCAAGGATTCAATTTTTCTTTCCAAGATTGTCTGGTCCAATGAACAGACTATACATTATTGTACGAGCTGTACATATGGCCGTACTTTAGGGCGGTGGGATTTTTCTTTTGTGTATATAATCATGTAGCTCAACCATGGACTTCATAAGTTACAATTTCCATACCTCATATGACCCTAAACACACTCAAGAAGGTCATTTATCATCCTAGACTAGAAATCAATGGTAAACTACGTAAATCCGACGTAGATAATCCCATGGGTATCATTATCTCCTCTTTTTCTTCATTGTGTTGAGTTTGGATAATCCTTGGAGGTAAAGTAACCTCTGTTTGGAGGGAGTTCTTGTGTATAAAGGTAAGTGTCATCTTTCTCTACCTATTCCTATGATTATATAGGTGTTTTGGAGTAAGTTATTGAAGAATCTTCATAAACCAAACTTATAAGCTTTGAAACTAGAAGTTGTATGGATAGTTAGGTTGTTTTACATGGAGTTTGAGATGGTATTGATTATCAAAACTTGTTGTGTGTGTTGTGGGATTAAGGAATAAGGATTTAGAAAGATTTGTAGTATGAGATTCATGTAAAAGTTGATGTAAAAGATCATATAAACCTCATGAACATAAGGTGTTTGATGAAATGTCTAAACAAGTTTTCTTATAGGTTTCGAATCTGTTGTTGATATCAATTCTTTATATAATATAGATAATCGCGCGTAGAATGTTCAAAGACTTGTAGAATTCATATAAGCCGAGCAACAAAGTATGTTAAGGCTAAAATCTTCCTTCTTTTGACATGATTGTTGAAATAACAATGTATAACGAAACGTCTGCCGAAAAGAACTTTATTATGGTCTATGGAAGATATGATTGTTCCTTTACTCTTGAAAGGTTCCATAATTCTTGTTTGTCCCTTGTCGGGAGTACTTTCCGCACTTTATAATATGTTGACTATATTGACATCTTGTAGCTCCTTGTTGATTTCACAAAAGCTAGAAATGATGAATATTGTCTGGTTAATTAGTATGAATGAGTAGGATGGTAATTTATCTCCATAATGACAGTCTGAAGTGTAACAACTCTGTTCTTAGCGGGTTAGGAACTCTTACTTAAGTCCGTGTATGATGTACATATTCATGTTATAAAGATTCTTTTTGTTTTAAGATAAAGTGGATGTTGTTGATGATAGCTCCCAAATGCTAATCAGGAATATAACGGTATTACGTCATTACAATAAGTTCATAGAACCGAGCTATGACTGGTTGGGCAGATTATGTATCTCTACTTACCAGTGAGCTACAACCAGTTCGGCTAACATATACTTACCATCGGGCTATGGCCGGTCGGGCAGTTATGCTATATTCATTTACCACTAGTTGGGCAGTTGTGTATAGTTATTTACCACTGGTAGGGAAGACACATACTCATCACCGAGCTATGGCCGGTTGGGCAGTTAGGACTGATTAGTTAGGTAGTTGAACAATTAGAGTTACGATGTTAATGTAGCAGTATAGAATAAGGTTATAAGAGAGGTATGATCGTTATGTACATTATGACCTCAGTGCCATTTTAGAGGTTCATGTTGATTCATGTCCCTCTCTTTTATGATTATGTACTATTGTGTTTTATTTTCACCTCCCATATTTAGTACATTATTCGTACTGACGTCTCTTTTCCTGGGGATGCTATTTTTCATGCCACACAGGTTTAGGTAGGCAAGGAGAGGATCCATCATTGTAAATCACCTCCAGATATCAACGTTTGTTGGTGAGCTCTATTTCCTCCTAGAGTATTGTCGAGTTAGGCTCATGTTTATATCCTTTTTGGTATTCCTGGTATGTCGGGGGCCTTGTCCCGACTTATGTAATATGTTAATGTGCCATTTTAGAGTCTTTGTATACATGTCGTGTGTTGTACAGTTTCTTCAGAATGGTGTAGCCTGGATGTTTGTTTGAGATTATGTTGGCCTTGTCGGCCTTAGTATGTATATATGCATAGGTTGGGTTCTTCTGTTTGTAGGATATTATGTCATGTTGTTTTTATAGTTATCATTCTGAGGCCTTGTCGGCCCAGACTATTATACGTTCATGTGATGATATTCAGGTGGTACGCTTGGGTCGTCCAGGCGCCTGATACCGGCCACACCTCTCAAGATCAAGGTATGACAGTTTCGACTCTCCTTGTTCAATGCGAAAAATATCTACCTTTATTGTATTTACCTTATGTTCCCCCGCATTGGCCTTTATTAACATATCGGCTTGCATGGAAAATGAACCAATATAATGCTTGGGAGAAGTGAATACCATGTCAAGACTCCTTTAGTAAGCATTTTGTAACACTCAGTAAATCCGTATTACGTGTGAATGTGTTAAATGAGTGTTAATATGACATTTTAGAAATATAAAGTCTTATCTAGATGAATTTGGGTGAAAATAGTTCTTTTAAGATCAACACGAACAGTGGAGTGCGTATGATTTGATAGAATCAACTAAGTTTTCAGTAGTCATGACTATCATCCTCTTTACGTGAAGATCTAATAAGAATTTGAGTAAACGTAAACTATAAAAGTTGTAGCCCATTGAAAAACCTTTCCTAAGGTATAAGGTGGAGCTCAATCAGAGTTGTGAGCAAACCGTTATGACCAATTTACTAAATCCTATCTGGGATGTCGGCTGGAATGCAACCGCATAATCAGAATGCTTTGTCGCAAACTCACTCCAATTTCAAGAAAATTTTGCAATGTTTCTGGTTTTCGTATGTGACCAGAATGCGGCCGCAAACTCATAATGCAGATGGATATGCTATGTAGCATTCCCAACTTCGCTGAAACTGTATAAAAACGGGATTTTCTTGAAATTTTCAATCCCACTTCATTCTTGTCTGACTTTTGAGGAGAAAAGACCCTAGAACTTCTTCAAACCTTACAAGGTGAGTTCATAACCATCATATGATTAAACCACATCAAAATAACAAGGATTAACACTAGATTATCATTACAATCCATTGATTCTTGAGAATCAAAGGAAGAGCAATTGAATGGGGCTTTTGGGAAATATCAATAAAGGTAAGATCCTTGACCTCTAATGGTATTTAATGAATGGATTGAGACTAGTGTGGGCTATTATAAGTGATTAAAATCCATGGGTAAATCTTATGAAAGAAAGAGCATGAATGTTAGCTTAAAACTCCTTGTTTTCAAAAAGGGTGGGGATTCTAGGAAAAAGGTTTAAAGTTCCAATCTTTATTATCCTAATTAATTGTAGAATGACTGTTGAGTTTGGAAGAATTTGTTTGAGCGGGAATTGAGGTATGTCTAGCTTTAAAATTTTTTCTTTGAATGTTTGTACACATGAAACTCTTGTTTGGTGGTTGTTCTTCATTGAATTTATTTTCAATTTGAAGAAGATATTTAGACAAGGTCATGTTTGAGTAGGATCAAGACTGCATCGAACCTTTTATGTAACATACTACTTTGATTGAACTTGTTTTCTCCATTTTGGGATGATTGAAAGTATTTTCTAAAAGTTAAAAGTTTAAACATGTTTAGTCCTTGAATGAGATTTCTTGAATTTGAAATTGAATAAGTTCTTTGATCAAGGTTTCTAAATTGATCTAAGACTTGAAATACCTCTATTACTGGGAAGATAACTTGAGAAGTGAATTAGGCTAACAGACCATGACTTGAATTCAGCTAACAGGCCAGAGAACGATTAGCCGTTATGGATCCTAACGTATCACTTGTGAGTGATGTTGTATCAGTCCAGAGGACGATTGACCTCCGAGGCGTATAGCCTGGTGTATCTATTGTTGTGCTAGTTCAGATGATGATTAGCCTCTGTGGGATAAATTCCCAGTGTATTAAATGGTTATTAGCTCGTGAGTTGACATGTGTTAGTTCTTTGGTTTCCCATAAGTTGTCTTGTTGATGATTTCGAGTTCGTAACTGGAAGACTTAATATGGTAGATGCTAAATGAATGTAACTTGATGTACTTTTCATTATTGGTTGCTTTTTTTGAATTTTACTAAGCTTGATGTCATACTCTACCTCTGGATTTCGAATTATTTTCATTAATACTGTTTTTACTGGTTCTACTATCTTATTTTCATTTTGTTAACTATTGCCTCTTAAACACTCACTGAGTACCTAGTATGCCCCAATTTGAAACCCTAGATTCTCCCCCTTTTGAAAACAAACTTTTATAATTAAATTAATCTTAACATCATAATAATCTAACATAATCCAATCCTAATTCATGTTATTAACACTATATGATCTGTAAATCTCCATTAAAAGCATCCATAAGCTCTCTTACTCTCACAACATGCATAACTCAACTTCTCCAACTCAAATAATAAACTAAACAACCATTAATAAGCTTAGAATTATAAACTTAAACCAAATAATGAAGGAAACTCTTACACAAAGGTTGAAATTGTTCTTAAGGCTCAGGTTATACTCCCAATCGACGCTGGTATCGAGACAGACTATTTTGGGAAATAAATTTCTAACCTAAGAATATTTATAGGACACCTGAACAATATTCCGCCCCAGTGAAATCAACTCTGCTGGAGCGGACTTGCTATGGCGAGAAACTTTCCGTTGGGACGAGAGTCACTTGACACCTCATGCCTCACCATGACAGACCCGACTCCGCTGTGGCAGAACACCTTCTGGTAAAAGATTGTAAAAGACTTCACTATTACTACTAATCATGCAAGTATGAAAGAGGATATTTGTTTTGTTTCATAACTAATGCAGAAAAATAACTAACTAACTAATTTTTGCTACCAGTTTGCTAGAACATTTGTAAGACTTGAATTTATCACAGAGAGATAAGTATTCCAGGGTTGTTGTTTGTTCACCAATCCTATTACGTCATTTAAGTATCTAACCCTAGCAGATTTATTCACGATTGCTAATTTACCGGATTATTAATCGTGTAGCATTCTCCCGAACTACTACCTGCCAATTCAGAATAGTTCGCTTCCTATATTCCTATAGAATTGACATATTAAGAATGCAATTTGTTCATCTTATCTAATTGAATGTGGTGCCTAGGTATATTCCTATCCTAGCTCTAATTTATGGATAATCAGATCACACTCTCCTTACTTCTTCTTTAATCTAATAACGTTTTTTCCAAGCACGTATATTAAATAGTAAATAGAACTCGACTGTTGCGCAGGCAATCAATAAATTAAGAACAGAAGCAAGGAAACAATCGTATAATAATAAACTACTAAGGTTTAAGTACTTATAAAACGTCAACAATCATGGATACACCACAACTCTAAAATTTAGAGAGTTTAGCTACTCATATTTGAATTACAATAACTAGAATTCATGTTCAATCTACGACAAGATGAAATGAATGAAGAAAATAAATAAACCCTCTGAATAAATAGTCGTTGTCGTGCCTCCTATGTGATAAACCATCTGAACCCATATGAAAATGACATAGGGTTGTATTTATATTATATCCAAACAAGACCAGACTAAAATACACTTAATTGTGAAATTTTGTCGCCCTAAGCTGGCACGACGTGGGGCATATGAACTTGGGCACCCTGCGCCAGGCATGTTTTCCAGTGTCTTCAGAAGCTCATCCCTCATTATCCTCTATAACAAGAACGTCCCGGGGCATATGGACCTGGGCGCCCCGCGCCACATATAGTTTCAGCCTCCAAATGCATTTTGTGTCTTCACGCATGTACACCTGGCTTTTGAGCCATGAATTAATCTCTAGTTGAATTTTTGGACTTTTACTCAGACTTCAAATCCCTTCAACCTTCGTCTCTTTCTCTTTCTACTCCAAAAATGAAGTGTCATCACATGTAAAGTACCTAATTTCAACAATGACACACATATTAGCCTGAAATGCAAGAATCAATATGTGTATTTAGTGTAATTTGTCCTCAAAGCAAGATACAATTATGGGTACAATACGGCGGATAGGTGTATAAATATACCTAACATCGCCACCCCACACTTGAACATTTGACCCAAACCTACACAAATCATGCCAAAATGTGTCAAGTCAAACAGGTCTACTCAGGTTAAGGTCCCACAATCATTTAAACATTTACGAGCAAGTTTTCAAAAATCTTGTGTATCATATCAACTTCACGTACGATAACAACTTCTTCAAACAACCTAGACTCTAAGATTAACTCATCAATACATACTTGGCAAAATGACTATGTCACTAATCAAAGAAATCAACCATTTCACCTATCTCTTACCATTAATGTGCCTTCACCAATCAAACGAGATGTCCCATAATTTTTCACTATAAATAAAATACACAACGGACATATATATATTGAAAGAAAGATCACTCGCTCTCACAAAGAAATTCACATGCTCATATGACATACCATAAGCTTGCCCTTAGTGACATACTCTATTAGCATAATTGTACAGAGTTTATGATCAAATAGATCTTTAAGGATTATAATGTCGGCTAAGGGACGGGTAGGAAATATTTTGGAAAATAGTGGCTAACCTCCCTAAGAACTTTTAAGACACTCACTTTCAATTGTGCGCTTTTTATATTTTCATCACTCATTCTCACCTTTCTTTCCCTTATGTCCCCCTCTTCATTAAGCATTTTTCTACACTCTTTGTACATCGCTAGCAAGGAGCAATATATATATATATATATATATATATATATATATATGATTTACTTCTTCCTTACGACTATGAAGATCTTTTTCTTTTCTTTTCTTTTCTAGCTCCTTACTACAACATACAATTGGCTATGCTTTTTCACAAATGCACCCATAACAATTTTTTTATTTTTAGTTTCCATTTCAACTCTCCTTATGTCAACCTTTTCACTTCACTTCTAAGCGCTCAATCTCTCAAGTGCTTTTGGAGTTTGGGTTCAAGTTTTTCAGGTTATACCAATGAAAGGAGTAGGCTAAAGTGGCTATCAAAGAATAAATCTAAAGGCTAAATGGGAGTAACTAATGATATTACATATGGATAGGTAAAAGATGGTAAAAAATCATGGCTCACAAAGAAATGTCTATATCATCTCCTAGACTCAACACACTTTACTTCACTTCGTACATATACGGGGCAAATTCTAGACATCAACACAAACATAGAATGCAAGCAAAATTCTCACCATACATGGCACACCTATGGCTAAAGATGGATTCTTATCGACTCTCTACCTAGAAAATAGTAGCACAAATTCAATTTAAGCCAATAATATTTTCAAGAGTCAAATAAAAGAGCCTAGATGTCTCTAAGAAGTCGTTACTTTTTCTGTGCACCGCTATTTTTTTTTTTTTTTTTAAATTCTCAAGCTCGTTATGTTGCTAAAAGTGCACTTAATCCTGAGTACCTAGCATTTGAATGGCCTTAAGGGCATTCCTATTTTACACTCATCCTAATGACAAATGTTCCCTCAAGACGGTCGTCATCCATCAGTCATTGGGAACTGCATTTCCCATGACTAAAGGGAGAGAAATTAAAAAAATACACCTAAAAACCACGACACACTACTACTAGAAAGCACACAAATAAATCAAAATAAAGTCAACTGACAAAATAAAAATAGTACGAATACATGCCGAATAAAAAGAAGTTTACTTCCCCACCCCACACATAAACTTAGGCATTGTCCCTAGTGCAACAAAAATTAAAGACAAAATAGGGGGTAAGAAAGAACTCTCTGGTAATTGTCTAAGCCACACGTGATGTTCCACCAAAAGTAGCGTAACAGTGCCCATTCTCATCCACAGAGTTAGTATCCTCATTCGATGGAAGCTCTGGCTCCTCCTCAAGACCCATGAATTGCTTAGTAACTTGGTCTAGTAGAACTCTTTGCTGTAACTCCTCCAAACTTGCTTCCCCCCGTTTTTCCCGCATCTTCAAATCTTTAAATAAGATCCTAATAGACTATTCCATGCGGGTGTTCCTTTGTTCAGAGTCAGGGTTGCACTTCCGTTTCCCTTAGATGTTGTGAGTGTCGTAACATCATACTGTTTCTGAGAGTGGTGTTGCTCAAAATCAACTCCTTAATTGTTGGGCAGAAAAGCTAGACGCAACATCTTGGTGAGAAAACTGGGGTAGAGCAATATCCCATTCCCTTCATTCATAACTCGCGTCATTTCAATTAACATCACTTTGCCCATATTCAGATCCATCTGTGTCAATAAGGTATATACCAAATAGGCTCTCAGCTTAGTCACCTCTGTGTCATTGTTGGTAGACATGATACGACAATTTACAAACCGGAGCATCACTTTTGCTTCAAGCGTGAGACTTGCGCTCCTCAAGTACTTGTGCCTATGACGTGCATTTCGAACCTATGTAGCAATGGATATAGGGCCACACAGCTTATGACGAATGCGTGCACAGTCAACTCGGAGTGACCAATCATCTAAACGGGCAGGGGACTTTTCATAGAAATCCATTAATGCATTGATAATCTCATACGAGAACTTCAATTCACTACCCCTTACTTGGACTACATACTCCTTCTCTATATCAAACCCAAGCTCCAAATTTGTGTAGAACTCATTCATCATATCGATGTTAGCTGAGCCTATAGTAGTAGTAAGATGCCTCAACCCCATAGTAGTGATGCAATTAAGAACATTGAGAAACTTATTGCTTAGTGCCACTGTATCAATGCCAATCTCTGGGTGAGGATCCACTATTGGCTTAAAAGTAGGATACCAGTCTTTAACATGTGGTGCCACTGCTGAAATACCAAATTTCCCTTCAGGGAACATTGTATCCTCTGATTCACTGTAAACATCCGTTTGGCGTGGTTCCAATGTAGGGCAGGTCTCTTGCTTTTGGGGCGGCTAGTAAAGGATGCCTGAGCATTGCTTGTATTAGTCTTCTTAGGTCTTTGAGACATTATTCCTACAATCAAACAATTCACACATGAGAATCACAATCAAAGAGACCACCCACACTTAAACCATTTACATTATCATGATAGTAATTTTAAGGGGACTCAGACTACCCCATTCATTATTCGTGCGGGTATTAATCGAATGAAACTCAGGGTCATTACTTTTTATGAGAATAATTTTAGCACAAGACTACACATCCCACACTTAATTTTTACCATACAACCCAGCATTGGGCATGGGCTCAACTTACTACCACAATTTAATTTATTCAAATATTTTTACAAATACCTTGTGCACATAAAAGTTTATGGTATTTTATTCAATTAGTCATATATGGTAGAATCAAGACACTAGAATAAACATCACATATTCCACAACAATCTTTGAATAAGATTTCATCTTAACCCATCACAATTTTTACACTTTATATGCTAAACTAAATGGGAAAAGATATTAAGGAAGTTGGGGATTGGGGTCTCAAGAGTAAAATTGTTGCCTTTAAAATTGGAGAAGAAATATAGATATACATACCTTGTGTGCTTGAGGAAGACGGAGGAACAACAATTTAGTGAAGTGGATAACTATGAAGGGGAAGGGTTTTAATGAGGGGAGAATAGAGAAAGAGAGAAGAGAATGAGATTTTAGGGGGTTGGCATCAGTCTAAGAGGAAAACAAAAAGAAAAGTTAAATTATTTCTTTTTTAACTACGGTTATCCTAGCGCGGCGCGGGACTTTTGGACTTGGGAGCCCAGCACTAGGGTTCTTTTCTAGACCCCCATATTTCTCGACTCGTATCACCATTTTTCCTGGCACAACGCAGGCCACTTGGACCTAGGCGCCACGCACCATGCATTTCCGTTGCCTGATTTTATTTCTTCAACCTTATTTTTCGTTCACTTATCTTTCTTCCCATTTTCCCACTACACAACTTCAAGAACCTGCAACATGAACATGTTTTCCAGCAATAACCTCGTTAGCAACATTAAAATGCAAAAATAATAACAAAAGGTTGCAAGTAGCATGGAAGTCATATTCACACATATTTTGAGAGAAGGCAACAAATTAGCGGATGGATTGGCTAATCAAGCACTGGATAGAGGGTCATTTCAATGTCAAAATTTCCAAGATTTGGAAATTGACTTGAGAAAAATCCTAAACATTGATAAACTCCAGTTACCATATCTAAGGATTCGAACTCAACATTAAATGGTGATTTATTGTGGTATTGCAACATATCATAAAAAATCATCATTTCACATAACACAAACAGAAATACAATACTTCTAAGGAAATTTCAACTAGACTCAAGAAGATTTGATAGAGGTACATCTATAACATGTATGGACACAACTACAAGCAAAAATGTAGAGTTCTGTTAAAAAACATAGCTGAAGATTTGGCTCAAGAAACGTGAATCACCACCGGAAGCTTTTAGATCCAGCACCACCCCAGCTCGAAGGATACATGCACAGAAGAAACAAGTTCAATAACAAAAGAATAATGCAAAAGTAACTCAAATCGACAAAAATGGAGTTCATCCGTCACCTGAAGCTTGCAATGTCATTTTAAATACTCTCCAAGAGCATAAATCAGAGATTTAGTTATGGCATGACTGTCATAACACTAAATCTTCATCACCTTTACGCCGATTCCATGGAAATTTCTAGAGAGAGGCAACAGTAAGGCAACGAAATGGGAATGAGAAGTTCCTACACTTTCCTGGCTTTGCTGAACTTTTTGATTTGATTATTAAATAAAAGGCTCAATCGGGTGAAACTTAATTTTAAAAAATAATAACGAAAGGTTTGGTTGCCTCCCAACGAGCGCCATAGTTAAGGCCGTGGCATGACATCGTTTTGTATTTTTCTCAATATTTTTCATTTTTCTGTGTTTTTCTATTACAATCGTTACATTACAACCTCGGGTTGCCTCCCGAGAAGCGTCGTAGGTAACGTCGTGGCATGATGTAAGTCCTTCAGCTAATCACCATTAAGGAGAACATGCTCCTTCTATTTTTCAATATCTCCGCCTTAATAATGCTTAAGGCGATGTCCATTAACCAAGAACGTACACGCCCCTTCTAATGTTTGTATGTCCACTGCTCCATAGGGCGTGATTTTCATCACAACAAATGGTCCAGACCAACGATACTTTATCTTACCAGGGAATAACCTCAACCTGAAGTTGAACAAGAGTGCATGTTGCCCTGGCACAAACTCACGATGTTGAATATGCTTATCATGACACTTCCTGGTCTTCTCCTTGTATAACTTAGCATTTTTATACTCCCCAAACCTGAATTCCTCTAGCTCGTGGAGCTACAATAACCACTTCTCACCTGCCAAGCTCATATCGAGATTGAGCTTTTTGATTATGCAATACAGTTTATGCTCCAGCCCGACAGGTAGATGACATGTCTTCCCATAAATCAACCTATATGGAGAAGTTCCAATAGGCATTTTGTATACTGTCTGGTATGCCCACAAGGTATCATCTACTTTCCCTGCCCAATCCTTCCTCTGCACATTCACTATTTTCCCTAAGATCTAATTTACCTCTATATTGGACACTTCGACTTATCCACATATTTGCGGGTGGTATGCAGTAGAAATCTTGTGATGTACCAGATATTTTTCTAAGAGGTTCTTCTTCAGTTGATTGAAAAAATAGGTACCCTCATCACTAATCATTGTCCTCCGAGTGAAAAATCTTGCAAATATGTTCTTCTGCACGAAATTCACCACTACATTCGCATCATTGGTGAGAAGAGGGAGTTCCTCCACCCATTTCGACACGAATCCACCTCAACTAAGATACATTTATTTCTATACGATGGTGGGAATGGTCCCATGAAATAAATCCCCCATACATCAAATATTTCTACCTCCAAGATGTTATTGAGAGGCATCTCATTTGTTTTCAAAATGTTGCCCATTCGCTGACATCTATCACAACTTTTGGCAAACGCATGTGCATCATTAAATAAAGTGGGCTAATAAAACCCAGATTGTAACACCTTCTCGCAGTGCGATCACCTCAAAAATACCCTCCATATAAGGACAAATGGCAGCACTCTAATACTTGGTATACCTCAGTTTACGGGGTGCATCTCCTCACCAGTTGATCGGGACCTTACTTGAATAGATATGGTTCATCTCAGAAGTAGAATTCCAAGTCATGATAAAGCTTTTTCCACTGCTGAGTGGTCATTTCAGGGGGTATATGCCATTCACTATCAGGTTCACAATATCTGCAAACCAAGGCACTTCAACATTCGGAATAACAAAAAGCTACTCATCAGGAAAAGTCTCTCAGATTTGTCCATCTTCAATCACATGGTCATGGCTCTCCAGTCATGCATGAAAGGTGGTCTACAACCTGATTTTCTATCCCTTTGCGATCTTTAATCTCTATGTCAAATTCTTACAACAAGAGTGTCACGCCTCAAACTAGAGGGTGTGGCTAGCACCCAGTGTCATACTGGCTCAAGCGTACGACTCTGATAACCAGGCTCATGTACGAGTAGAACTTCTAGCTGACAAGGTCGTGCTAGGATATAATACAAATAACAACACTATGGGAGGGCCGATAAGGCCACAATCTGTAAGACAAGATGTAATACAACCTCTGAGGGGGAACAAAGAGGGATCAACCTAGCATATGTATATAAACAAGACTGAAAAGGCCGCAACACAAGTTAACATAATACAACCTGGCTGACAAGGACATATATCAATAGTTGTACATACTAGACAAGTCTATGAGCCTCTACGAGTACCTGTACTGTGATATAGTTGAGACAGGGACCGACCTACCCACTATGTACATCGTTATGCAAAACATACTTAACAATTGACCAGGAAGCTCGGGAAAGATGAAGCCTGCTCACTGATGGCTGAACTCGATAGCCCCTACTTAGGTGGTCTATCAGGGGCCCTATTAAAACCTGTGACATGAACACACAACACCCCCAGCAAAAGGTACGTTAGTACGAAGGAAATGCACTGGTATGTAAAACATGAATAGCAATATGAAAATATAAGTTGTGTAAAAAAGCATAAAAGCAATTTGATACTCTGATAACCTGTATGCTACGTAGGGCGAACAATGAAACTCTGAAACTATAATAGGCTCTTTGTATAGAAACTTTGGTATATAATCTGCCCGAGGTGTGTAATATGTCACTTCCCTCAAATATACTCTAAGGTATATGTATGGATGCACATATAAGTGCCTACCCGGCCGACTATAGCGTGGTGCGGTATGTATAATGTATATGTACAACTTCTCACCGACTAATTGCAACGACGGTGAAATATGTATATATGCATATATCTACCCACCGGCATAGGTTCGGTGGTGTGGATAATGTACTGTGATAATAATAAAACTTGTGGCCTCTTTGGAACACATAACCCTTTGACTTAACTTTGGAACGACTCTTGATCAACTCAATGATTAACTCTTTGGGACATTTCTTCTTGGAGGCTTGTGATACTCGGATAAATAATTAACCAACAATAAGAATGGAATACAATAACAGTAAGAGAACTACTCCCACCAAGGGTTGATCGAAATATGAATAGAGTGATTCTTTTGATGTTTCTTTTTGAAAACGATAAACACTTTGGATTACATGCTTTTGAAAGAAGGAGATATCCTTACATACTTTCATCTCTTAGTTAACAATATCTCACAAAACCTTGGGTTCTTTATGAGTGATTATCTACATAATATAGAGGTTTGGATTAAGATACGATCGACAAACTAAGAATTGATTTGCTATAACAATTCGATGAACACCTAGAGTGCATACTCCTCTAGTTATGGTGTTCATGTCAACCAACCATGCTATCAACTTCTTTTCAACACAACATCATTAGCAACAATTACACCAATACAACAACATCAATAACCACAAGATTACCATATATAATCCATAACTTCTAACACCATATCTTTGAATTTCAAGCTATGATCATCTCCAAAACATAATCCATAATGACCCAAGGTTCATAACAAATCTTTCATGGAGTTCTAGATCAACTACCATACTTTACCTTCATCAACAATTTCCACAAAGTTATGAGATGGTCAGATATCATTAAGAACTTCAATAACTCACCTTAACTCAGCCAAGAAAGCTACCATGAATATCCTTCTAAGCATCAAGACGATCATTCTCTCCATCTTGCTACCAAGAGGATTTCCAAGGTTTGTAATAGTTAGCTATGGAATATTCACAATAAAGTTGATGTGATATGGATCTTTGAGGATATAGAAACCTAAGGGGAATATTTGAGAGTGTAGGAAATGTTGGGGTCAAAGTTGGAGTGAAATAGGGAAAGCCACCGCCCTTGGATATTTATAGAACCTCCCACCACCTCTAATGTGCGGGTGGTTCTAAGTCGCATATCCCCATAAGTGAGTGCAGAACCTAACGCATATTGGGGTAGTGAGGTGAGGAAAATAAGGGTCTAATTCGTGGCCTGATCCGTTTTGTGAGGCAAAATGCTTAGCATATCGCCTTATGTTTGTCAAACATTGCCGAGATGTACTTACTTTAATACTATTGAATTATAACCTTTCATATACCTCCGTAATACTCATATAAGTCATATGTGACCCTCGAGAAGGGTTTCGAGTTGTCGGATCCCAAATCGGCTAACTATATGCTCGATTGCACAAGGAATTACACTGTGTATTAAAGAGAATACACGGAATCAACCTAGGTTTCTCGTATTTCTTGATGAATAAGTACTCGAGTGCGGCATGATCTATATACACCATGACATGAGTTCCCACAAGGTAAGACCAAAACTTATGAAAAGTATACACCACGGCAAATACTTCTTTCTCAGTAACCGTGTAATTTATATAAGCAGCATCCAGCGTATTGCTGGAATAGTAAATGGAGTGAAAAATATTCTCTTTTCTCTAGCCTAAAAATTCCCCCACCACATTATCACTAGCATCGCACATCAATTTGAATGGCAATTTCCAATCTGGTGCTATCATTATCGATGCCCTCACCAATCGTCATTCCAACTCCTTGAACACATTTAGACAAACTTCGTTGAACACGAACTTCACCTCATTCTTCAAAATCTTACACATTGGACTAGATATTTTTGAGAAATCCTTTATAAACAATTTGTAGAATCCTGCATGACCGAGAAAGCTACATACCCCCTAACAGACACATGAGGTGGTAGTTTCTTAATAACTTCCACTTTAGCACGATCAACTTCTAGACCTCTTTTCAACACCTTATTCCCAAGTACAATACCCTCTCGGACCATATAGTGACACTTCTCCTAACTCAGCACTAAGTTAATCTTTTCACATCTTGCAAGGACTCGATCCAGATTCTTCAAACATGCTTCGAAAGAACTCCCGAATACAAAGAAGTCATTCATGAAAACTTCCACAAAGTCCTCCACCATTTCAGAAAATATTGCCATCATACACCTTTGAAAAGTCACAGGTGCATTGCATAAGCTGAACGACATTCTCTTGAAAGCATATATACTCTAAGGGCATGTAAATGTGGTCTTCTCCTGATCTTTGGGAGCAATAACTATCGAGTTTTAACCTGAGTATCTATCAAGAAATAAATAGAACTCTTGTCCAGCCAATCTATCCAGCATCTGATAAATAAAGGGAATCGGGTAGTGATATTTCCTAGTGGCCTAGTTCAGCTTGCGATAATCCATGAAAATCGCCACCCTGTTACTATACTAATTGGAATGAGATATTTTTTTATCATTTTTCACCACTGTCATCCCTCCTTTCTTAGGGACACATTGTACTGGGCTCATCCACTTGCTATCAGAAATCGGATAGACAATGGCTGCGTCTAACCACTTAATTACCTCCTTCTTGACCACTTCCTTCATTACCGGATTTAACCTTCATTGACACTAATATATATAAGGATGGGATTGTATGGTTAGGTTGGTCGGAGTTGGTTTTGGGCTGGACGAACACAAATATGAGAGTCAAATGGAGGTTGATGGAATAGTTTTCGGAAAATTTAGGTTTGTGGGAGGTGTACGGGTGCCCTTAGGTGGTTGAGGCTAAGGAGTTTGGAGATGATGAACTAGACACGTTGTATGCTATGCTGGTGGTTGGATGGTGGTAAGGTGACGAAAATTGGTCAGTAAAGTAAGGTACGAAGGTTGAACCCGTTGAGGATGGTAGAGTAGTTGGTTGGGTTCTCATGTGTTTTTGGGAGGAGTTGGTTAACGACCTTTTTGGTGTAGGTTAGGGAAGTGTTGTAGTGTATTAGGGTGAAAGGTATTAGTCAGTTTGGACAATGATTGGGTACAAAATTGATAGACAAATTCATGTGCGGGTAAGGTGATATAGGCCGAGATGACCTTCTAATGTGTTTGTCACAAATTAACCGGATAAACCTTGGCTTGGGTATAGTTAGATCACAAAAGTTCTAACTAGACTTACACCTAGGGTTTGGACTACAAAAGGACCAAGGGTTGGACCACAAAATGATCGAGGATTGGACCATAAAAGGACTAAGGTTTGGACCACAAAAGGACCAACTAATATAACAACACAAAAGTTGAATAACTTAGCAAAGTTTGAAAAAATCAAATATATTTCATAAAAATTCAATGTCTCCTTTCATCAACTACATCCCCTATTTATAGTAGTTCTAAACCTTCTAGAAGAGGTAACAAGATAGACATAAAAATGCATCTAGGCCGAATGGGAAAGTGGGAGAGGTTCGACCGATTTGGGAGAAGGGAAAAGAACCAACTCTTCATGTTCTCTAGGTCATTATTTTGTGTCTTCCATGTAGATAAGTCCATGAACTAACTAGTTCATGAATTGCCTCATTGGGGAACGTTGGAAGCTTCTCCTTCTAGATGGTTCTCAGCTTGGTCATTTTATCTTGTTACATGGCATAGTAATTAAGCTATAAGGAGATCTAGTAATTAAGCTAGGAATTAAAACAAGCTAAAAGGTGGTCTTGGCCAAGACCTACATAAAAGCCAAAAAAAATATTTCCTTCTTGGATCTTCAAGTCTTGTCTTCAACTCTACTCCATATTAAGCATGTCACCATAAGGATGGTTGGCAATCTTTAGCACTCCTAGCAAATCACCTCGTGGCTCATGTTGGAAATGTAATTTCACGTCCTTCTTTTCAGGACTGCCAAAGACATCTCTATTTTTGCCTCATTGAACTCAGCTGTTAAAATAACAGAGAGAGTTTCACCCTCACCCAAGTATGCATATTTGAGATGCTAGAGTAAGGGTTTTAACTCTAACTTCGGAGCTTCTTATATTGATAGCTTTGGTGGAGGTCCAATCTCCCTATCAAGCGGTTCAAACACACCTTCACGGACATAGATCGCTGCTAGATCAATAATTTGCACCAATTCGAATGCCTCAGTATCTCCAAAGATATCATAACCCACTAGAGTTCATTCAAATGGATCATTCAACGAAATGGTGGTTATAATGTCATCCTCTGACACCATTGTAATAGATGAAAGTTCTTCATAAATTTCAGATAACTTGAGAGCCTTGTACACATCAAACACCTCAACTTTACCATACACCCTCATAGTTAACTGTCCAGCTGCCACATTGCCAAAAATGGATTCCCCAAATTAAATGGGACGGCCGGGTCTGGCTCAAAATCTAGAATCACAAAGTCTGCCAAAAAATAAGAGATCTAACATATACCAGCACGTCTACTACAATTCCCTCAGGCCTAGCCAATGATATGTCCACCAGCTGCAAAACGATAGTAGTTGGTCTTGGATTTCCCAACCCCAACTTTATGAACATGCATGACGGCATAATATTAATACTTACACCCAAATCACAAGGTGCTCTCGCAATAACCTGTTTCCCAATAGTGATCTCAATTGTGAAGCTACTAGGATCCTTCAAATTCGTCGGTAGTTTGTTCTCTATTCGAGATGTGCACTCCTCAGTAAGCGCAATTGTGGCATACTCAGTGAAGATACTCTTATTAGAAATGATGTCCTTGATATACTTAACATATTTTGGAATCCTTTGTAGCATATCTACCAAAGAAACATTCACGTGCACATGCTTAAGTAAATCAAGTAACTTATTGTATGTAGCCTCTTCTTTCTTCTTAGCCAACCTCCGAGGGAACGGATATGGTGGTTTTGAAACCATTGGCGGTGGCTGCTTTGCCATGGGCATTTTCTCTACCCTCTCTATCTCAATAACCTCATATTTTGCGGCTGCTTATTCATCTGCTACTGCCCGAGATGCTTTTTTTGTGCTAGTTATTCCAGTTGCCTCCCATTTCAGAGAGAGATGACATTATTAGGTTTTGGGTTAAGATCAGTATCACTTGGAATTCCCCCATGTGGCCTCATATTCTGAGCACCTACTATCTGACCCATTTGTCTTTCTAAGTTCCTCACTACAAGATCACAATTTTGATTCTCGGCCATCATCTTTGCTCAAAGGCCTGCTAACTTGCCATCATATTTTGCATATCCCCTATAATATGTTTCATTATCTCTTCTATATTATTTGCTGGAGCTTGATTAATCGATGATGGCTGATAATTCTATTTCTGATTTCCCTGATTTCCACCCCAACTGAAGTTTGGATGATTCCTCTAGTTAGAGTTGTAAGTATTTCCATACTGAGTGTTATTACCTTGACCCCTGCCAGCATTTCCCATAAAGTAGATTGATGCGAGATTTGCAGGACACATATTAAAGGTGTGGCCCTCTCCATACATTTCGCAGATCGTACCAGCCTGCTGCAATGCTTGCACTTTTGATTTGGTCTGTGCCATATTAAGATTTTTAAATTCATTCTAAATGGCTAACATCTGTGTCGAATGTGCCGTAAAATTATCTATTTCAATTATTACAACTGGTTTCTTAGGGTTACTTCTGCTCATGTCATTTTGCCAATACAGATTACTTTGAGAAAACCAGCCCTAGAGAATAAACAATTCGTCATAGCTCATATCAAGAGCTTGCCCCCTTGGTGCAGAGTCTAACAGTATCTTTGTATGTGCATCCAAACTCTCAATGAAAGAGTGGGCTAAAACTTCATTAGACTGACGATGATGAGGACAATCCCTGAGAAGAGCCTTGAACCTTTCCCATGCTTGATATAAGCTTTCTGTTTTTTTTTCTGCCTGAATGATATGATTTCACTCCTTAGCCTTGTTTTCTACCCATATGGAAAGAATATTGTTAGAAATTTACTCGCCAGATCATTCCAAGAAGTGATAGAATATGAAGGTTCTGCGAATAATCAGTTCTTCTCTTCCCCAATCAGAGAAAATGAGAATAACATAAGTCTCACATAATCTGAAGTTACCATGGTAGTGACATAGGTATATCGCAATCTCTAGAAATGTTTGAATGTGTCGCTGAGGATCCTTATTCCTTAGACCTACGAATTGTCCGCTGGAGTGAAGTAGTTCAATCATAGGATTTATCAACTCAAATTTCCTTTCGATGGTAGGTTTGTGGATGCTCGATGTTACATTTTCCATGAGAGGTACTGCAATATCTCTCATAATTGTTCATGGTGCGTTAGCTTCCATGTTCACTGGTAGTTCAACTAATGCTCGTTGAATGTCAAATATATTCAATTCCATCATGTGCTGGTGAAAGTATCTTTCCGGCTCAAGATTGAATTCCTCAAGATTATTTTGACTTGCAACTCTTCGCATTTGATTGTAGTACCTTAGTCAATAGTATCTAAGATCAAGATGTTAATACTTGAATAACTAATGAAATAATAGATATTTCTAATAAAATCATTAATTTCTAAGTCCCCTACAATGGCGCTAAAAACTTGTTTCTCTAAAACGCACACGCAAGTATACGTGGTCGCCAAGTAATATAGAGACTTGTAAAAGTCGGATGTCAAACCCACAAAGACATGATCAATTATTGTAAAGGACTTCACTAGTACTACTAATTATGCAAGTATGAAAGAGGATATTTATTTTGTTTTATAACTAATGCAGAAAAATAAATAACTAATTTTTTCTAACAGTTTGCTAGAACGTTTGTAAGGCTTGAATTTATCACAGAGAATTCCAGGGTCGTGGTTTGTTCACAAATCCTATTGCATCATTTAAGTAGCTAATCCTATCAGATTTGTTCATGATTGCTATATAACTGGATTATTAATCATGTAGCATTCTCCCAAACTACTATTCGCCGATTCATAACAGTTCGCCACATATATTCCAATGAAATTGACTTGGTACGAATGTAATTCGTCCATGGTATATAATGGAATGCGGTGCCTAGGTATATTCCTATCCTAGCCTTAATCCTAGACCTACTTTAAGGATAATCAGATCACGCTCTCCTTGCTTCTTCTCTAATCTAATATTTTTTTCCAAGAACGTATATTTAATAGTAAATAGAACTCGACTGTTGTGCTGATAATCAAGCAGTTAAGAATAGAAGCAAGGAAACAATCGTATAAGAATAAACTACTAATGCTTAAGTACTTATAAAACATCAACAATCATGGCTACACCACAACCCCGGAATTTAGAGAGTTTAGCTACTCATATTCAGATTACAATAACAAGAATTCATGTTCCATCTACGACAATATGAAAGGAATGAAGAAATGAAATAAAACATTTAAAGGAATAGCTTTGCTTATGCCTCCTCTCTGATAAAATGTACAAACCCCTCTAAAAATGACTTAGATAGTATTTATATTATATCAAAACAAGACCGAACTAAAACACCCTTAATTGTGAAATTTTGTCGCCCAAAGATAGTGTGGCGCGAGGCATATGAACCTGGACGCCCCGCGCCAGGCATGTTTTCCAGTGTCTTCAGAATCTCATCCCCCATTGTCCTCCATCACAGGTGTGGAAGGGCATATGGACATTGGCGCCTCGCGCCAAGTATAGTTTTAACCTCCAAAAGAGTTTTGTGACTTCTGCGCATGTACACTTGGCTTTTGAGCCATGAACTCATCTCTAGTTAAAATTATGGACTTCTACTCAGATTTTAAAGCCCTCCAACCTTCGTCTCTTTCTCTTTCTACCCAAAACTGAAGCATCGTCACATGTAAAGTACCTAATTTTAACAATGACACACATATTAGCTTGAAATGCAAGAATCAATATTAGTTATGTGTATTAAGTATAATTTGTCCTCAAAACAAGATACAATTATAGGTAAAATACGGTGGATAAGCGTATAAATACACCTAACATCAATCATCTACCTCTTTTAGAGCTTTCATACAATAACAATTATCAAGAAAATATTCAAATGGATCCTTATGAGACTCTTTATGGGAGACATTGTAGATCTACAATCGGGTGGTTTGAATCTACTGAGGTAGAACTATTTGGCCCTAACTCAGTTCATGAAGCAATCGAGAAGTTAAACCTCATTTTTCAATGATTCAAGATAGCTCAGACTCTACAGAAGTCTTATACGGACATGAGGCATCATGAGCTTGAGTTTCCTATTGGTGACAATGTATTCTTGAAAGTATCACCGATGAAGGGAGTGATGTGATTGGTAGAAAGGGGAGCTTAGTCCTCATTTTATTGGTCCTTATGAGATTGTGAGAAGAATTGGAAAGGTGGCTTATGAAATTACCATCTGAGATAGCTATGGTACATCCTGTGTTTCACATTTTGATATTGAGGTTGTATAAACTTGATCCTTCTCATATCTTGACTCACAAAGAGATTGAAATCAACAAAGGGTTGCCTGATGAAGAAAACCCATGCAAATCCTAGATCGTCAAGTTAAGAGGTTGAGAAGAAATGATGTAGCGTCATTTAAAGTCCTGTGGCAAAATGATAATACTGAAGAAGTGACTTAGGAAGCGGAGGAGGACATCAAGAAGACATACCCTCATGTATTCCCTATTCTAGGTATGTGTTGAATCTTCTAGTTGTTGAATGTTTGTGATAGATTAGACTAAAAATGTAAATCCCGTATTCCATGTATATGCTTGTTTGGTTTGGTTGTGGGGAGTCCCTGTGAGGACCATATGGTTATTGTTTGAGTAATAACTTAGTTTCACTTAGAGACTTGTAATACAAAAGGGCTCTAACAAAAATTTTGAAGGCTTGAGGTTTAGTGAAAATCTTAGGCCATGACTCTCATTCGAGGATGAATGATCCTGAAAGGGGGATAATGTAACACTCCGTAAATACGAATTAGGTGTAAATGTGTTAAATGAGTGTTCATATGATATTTTAGACATACGAAGTCCTATCGAGATGGGTTTGGTTAAAATAGTTTTAAGATCAACACGAATAGTGGGGTGCGTAAGATTCGATAGAATCAACTAAGGTTTTAGTAGTCTTGAATGTCGGCCTATTTACATGAAGATCCATTAAGAATTTGAGAAAACATAAGACAGGAAAGTTGTATCCCTTTGAAACACCTTTCCAACAGTATAAGGTGGAGCTCAATCGGAGTTCTGAGGAAATAGTTATACCTATTTTACTGAAGCCTACCTGGGACACCATCTGGAATACAATCGTACACTCAAAATGCGACCGCATACTCAGAATGCAATGCCGCAAACTCAATCCGCATTTCAGGCCAATTTTGCAATGTTTTTGGTTTGCGTATGTGACTACAATGCGGTCTCAAACTCATAATGCGACTGCATATGCTACGTAGCATTCATAACTTCACTGAAACTGAATAAAAATAAGATTTTCTTGAAAATTTCAATCCCACTTCATTCTTGGCCGAATGTTTGAGGATAAAAGACCCTAGAACTTTTTCAAACCTTACAAGGTGAGTTCCTAACCATCCCATGATTAAACCACATCAAAATAATAAGGATTAACACTAGATTATCATTCTAATCCATAGATTCTTGAGAATAAAAGGAAGAGCATTTGAAGAGGGATTTTGGGGGAATCTTAATAAAGGTAAGATCCTTGAGCTCTAATGGTGTTTAATGAATGAATTGAGACTAGTGTGGACTATTACAAGTGATTAGAATCTAAGGGTAAATCGTATGGGGGAAAAAGCATGAATGTTAGCTTAAAACCATAGTTTTAAAAAATGGTGGATATTCTAGGAAAAAGGTTTAAAGTTTTAATCTTTATTATCCTAATTAATTTTATAACGATTATTGAGTTTGGAGGAATACGTTTGAGCGGGAATTGAGGTATGTCTAGATTTCAAAAATCTTCTTTGATTGTTTGTACAGGTGAAACCCTTGTTTGGTGGTTGTTCTTCGTTGAATTTATTTTCAATTTGAAGATGATTTTTAGACAAGGTCATTTGTGTGTAGGTTCAATTCCGCATCGAACCTTTTACGTAACATACTACTTTGATTGGACTTGTTTGGCCTATTTTGGGATGATTGAAAATATTTTCCAAAAGTTAAAGGTTTTAACATGTTTCTCCGTTGGATGAGCTTTCTTGGATTTGAAATTGAATAAGTTATTTGAACAAGGTTTCTAAATTGATCTATGACTTGAAATACCTCTATTACTGAGAAGATGACTTGATAAGTGAATTCGGATAACATGCCATGACTTGTACTTATTTGTGTTTGGGCCTGTATGGGCAAGTTGTGCTAGTCCAGAGGACGAATTGCCGTTATGGATCCTAACGTATCACTTATAAGTATTGTCGTGTCAGTACAGAGGACGATTGACCTCTGAGGCATGTAGGCCGATGTATTTATTATTATGTTATCTAGAAGACGATTAGCCTCCATGGGATAAATATCTGATATATCAAAATTATTGTTTTCCCATGAGTTATGTGTTAATTCTTTGACTACCCATAAGTTGGCTTGTTGATAATTTCAGGTTCGTAAGTGAAAGACTTAATATGGTAGACGCTAAATGAGTTTGACTTGATGTACTATTCGTTATTGGTTTCTTTTGTTGAATTTAAATAAGCTTGATGTCATACTCTACCTTTGGATTTTGAATTGTTTCAATAATACTATTTTTACTGGTTCTACTATGTTATTTTGGTTTTATTAACTATTGCTTCTTAGACACTCATTGATTACCCAATACTTAGGCATATCATTATTCTTTTTTATGGTGTGTCAGGTAATGTAGAAGAGCAGGTTCGTGATATGCATATAGGATAGGAGAACTTGCTGCTTTCTGGATTTTTGGTGAGCTCACATGCTTGTTCATGGGACATCGTCCTATCTTTATTTGCCTATTTATTTTAGTTCCGGACTATGTCCCAAAGTTAGATACTTATTTGTTTATCTTAGAAGATCCATAAACTGTTGTCCACGTTTGGGTAGATGTTTAGAATCTCGTATGACTTGTTGAGGCTTTTCCACATTTTATAACTTAATATCTATATCAGACTTCCGTTGATTTTATTAAGTTGAGCATGTTTATGTTTAAACCTCTTATGACTTGTCATAAATAGATAACGAGTAGAATAAACATTTAAATGCTTTTATAAGGTGCTTCTGATGTTGTTCGTAACATCATATGCATATTACGTCTAGGGTCGGGTTTGGGGTGTGACACGTCTCAACAAAAAATTTAATCAGAAGTGATTCTGTCTCGAACTCCTTCAAATCGTTTCCTTTTACAGTCGTGGTATATGCCGTTATTTTTTATTGTGGGTCCGTCGTTCCATCATATTTGGGTATGAATGACATTTTGAACCTCTTGGAAATTAGTTTGAGTGAAGATTCTAGCTTATACACCAATTGAATATATATTTTCGCGTCCGGACCTTCGATTACTGGAGGGGCCATCGATATTTGGTTCAACTGGTGCTGGAATTACTTGGCATGCTTTTTTTGCTTATCGAGCATTTGTATCTTCCTTACCAGTTATCTCCTTCATGAATTTCAGCACTTGCTCCTGGAAGGAGTTTTCAGGAACAATTTTACTTTTTGAAGCATCATCATGCCTCGGCTCGTCCTGACCGTTTCTTGCATCACTTAGGACGTTTGTCAGTGGTGCCGCCACGGTTGCCGGAGTGCTGCCAATAAAGTTGGATGCGAACTTTATGCTGTCCAACTCTTCTCTCATCGCAATATTTTGTGCCCTTAGGATCTGCATGGCCTCATCGGGCATTTCCTCATTGGGAACCTCCTCGATGTGGGTCTGTATATCTCTTGAAGTGGCCCCATCTGCTGACCGCTGGATCTTCTATTACCTAATCTGCCACCCGAAGGCCATCTAATTCGATTTGGGTATTCTCGGCATTGTTTCCGGGGATACAGTTGCCTCCAAGTTCTTCTATACCTGTCATCTGTTACTTAAACAAAATAAGACTAAAGAAAGGACTAGATTAAATAATAAGGGGTAACTTGTGACACCACTATTGACCAAGCCCCATGGTGGACGCCAAACTGTTTACCCGTAAATCATTATAGTTAAATTTGTATATGTGGTAAAGAACACGTGGGTCTCAATTGACTAAGTTAGGAAGTAAATTAGCTGATAATTATGTCAAACAATGAATAACAAAATGAGATTAGAAAGTAATTAGTCTTAGCCTGGTAGAAGCTTCTTTGTGAGGCCTCCAGATTAAGTGTTTCGACAGTATGAAAGCATAAATATTGAGACAAATCATGTGAATTGAAAAGTAGTGTTCTAATATCTTGAATATGATGTCTTTATAATGAGATAATTGGTCATATTTATAATTGGACTCATTGGTACGCAATCCACGATTTATGCCCCTATTAATACAAATAAATGAATGATGTAATAATTAGATAATTAGTGTCTTCATGAATGTCATTAATGCACCATTGGAAGGTGTAGAATCAGACAAGTAATGGACGTCCGTTGGAATTTGAACCAACCCTCTGATCTTCTTGCTTTTTGGTATCGTCGACCATTTGATACCCCTGGTGCTATTTCTACGCGACCGGTAGTATTGAAGGCTGACTTGGATCTAACTCATCACTTCCTGCCACGTGTCGTGACATAATTCGCCCACCTATATAATACGAATTTTGCCCTATATAACGTTTAATTTGTCTTAGATTATTTCAACAGATGCGTTTTAATATTGCGCAATGTGCATCAGCCAATTTTTTAGGACCAATGTATGTTACTCAATGAAGACTTAAAATAAAATGAATAATTATTTATATTAATATAATAATAAAATAAGCTAGAAGTGTATGTCAACAAAAAAATTAAATTACTCCTTCCGATCACTTTAGTTATTCACTTGATTTTGTACGCCCCTTAAGAATCAATGAATGAAATAGGAGTACATTATTTTACCATAATATTCATATTAGTTGGTGTATAGTCTCAATAGATTTGAGAAGTGATTTCAAAATGAGTAATTAATCTTAAGGGTAAAATAAAATAAAAATATTTTTCTATTGATATGCTAAAGTGAACAAATAAAAATAAAAATTTATATTTAATATACGGAACAAGTAAAAGAGAATGGGGGGGACTAATAAGTAGACAAGAATTGGGTGGTGAGTATTGGAATAAATGATAAAATTAAGTTCAAGTTTGACAGAGATATATTCTTGTGATTTGTGAAGGTCCGTAACAAATGACACACGCTAGGGGTGGGCATAAAACTCGGTGAACCGAAAAAATTGAATCAAATCAGGATTAAATGATTCGGTTCGGTTCTTTCGTATTTTTGATGAATCGAACCGAAAATCGGAGTAAATATGTAATTAATCTTATTTTTTATTTTAGGCTACTGTTATCTCTTGAATAATAGCCATTGAAGCCAATCTATGAAGGTTTTATGGAAGTCAAATGCGACATGAACTTAATTAACATATTACGGAAGCATTGACATAAAATGTAGGAGAGAAAGTAGTTGTAAATTGGTGCAACTTTAAATGGTCATAACTCTGCGCTTGGATGTCCATTTTACCCAAAAAAAATTGATTTTGCCTATTTTTATGAGACGTGGCCGGTCAAACTGACGTGCGCCGCCAATTTTAGGAAAACGATCATTTTCCAATCAATTTGTGTTTTTCCCCAAATCCGTTTATAATTTTACATTTTCTTTAGTAAAGATCTCACGATATACAATATATTTCAACGTCAAAAATTCGTGGTAATGTAGGTGTGAATGTCAATTTCAGTATTGGAAATTCAATTTTTTTTTAAAAAAATCCCCGACCCGACCCGTTTATTTTATTTCAGTGTTGGACTTTTATTTTGTGGGGATGTAAACTTTAATTTGAAGTTTTTTACATGTTTTAAGAATATATGTGATGTAGACTTTATGTTTTGGACTTTAAATGATTTTTTTTAGACTTTATATTTGATGCGAAAAAACCGATATAAACCAATATGTTCGGCGATATAAACCGATATATCATTTTTTTTTTTAAAAAGTTTGATTTGATTTTTATTCTAAAAACCAAATTTTATTCGATTCATATTTTTTTATACAAAATCGAACCGAACCAATATACGCCCACCCGTACCACACGCTATGTTGGAGAATGAAGAGTTTCTCATTTTTCAGAGGTATTACGTTGGACATTCCGTTTTTTATTTATTTAAGCATCCACTAAGTTTCCTTAGTGAAAGAATATTTTATTATATAATAAAAACAAAACACAAAAAGACCCAAGTAAATACACCCAACAACATACACACAAGAATTAGGAAAGTAAAGTGGCTAGGGATTTCCGATCTCAATCCCCATCGCGTCTTGTGCGTACTAGCGATATGGGGTACTAAGGCCACCCCGAGACCTGGATTATCAAAAAAAAAAAAAAAAAAAAAAAAAAAAAAAAAAAAAAATAGAATTAGGAAAAGTGGCTAGGGTTTTCCGATCTCAATCCCCATCGCGTGTGACCCAAATCGGCCTCCCCCCTTGATCCAAAGCTAGATTCTCCGCTTTAGATATCACTCTCTCGCATCTCAAGCTCTCACCAGATGTTGTGGATCCTTAGCCATGGAGTTATTTCTCTTATAAACCTATCTCTTGATTTCTGATGTAATGTTTCGCCCAAGCACTTCAATTCTTCATTCATTTCACGATGATGTTGGCAGGTGTAGAACCCCCCCGTCTTAAATCTATCATTATTTGTAGGTGTAGTTGATCTGCTGCTCGTTGTAGCAAATCGATGTGTGATTGTAGCTTTAATGTTATGATTTCTTCTTTGTCGGATACTAATTGCATGTTCTTAACCTTCATTAGCCATAATTTACCTAGACAGTACAGTTACAGCTGATGAGAAGTCAAAACTTTATTCAAGTTTGATCCTCTTGTAATAATCCCTGGCTATTTGATAACCTTCTTCATGGTAACTCAACTATTGTCGCCACTTCAATGGAATGACCCATAGTCTAATACCACCATTAGGAGTTTTAACAATAGTTGAATTACAACTTTATGTGTAGCCAGTGTTTTTGGCATTCAGTAATCTCCTCCCTGCACTAGGCAGTTCTAAGAAGTTATGAGATCTTGAAGTACCTGCAGAAACAAAAGATAGGTTACTTAAAAACTCAGCCAGTGAATTTCCCTCCCTGAATACATGCTGAATTATCACATTGTTGCTCTTCATCACTTTCCTTATTCTGTCAACTAATGTGATAATACACCATGGGGAATTCCATCTCCCTTCTACTACATTCTTCATCATCATAGAATCAGTCTCCAATATTAAAGGCTACATATCATTCTCCACACAGTACACCAGCCCCTCTAGCACCCCTCTTGCCTCTGCTACTACATTAGTGTTATGTCCAATACTCTTGACATTGGAATACACTAGATTGCCATTCCAATACCTAACACAAAAGTCATAGGAGTTGGGACCAGGGTTTCCTTTTAATGCTCCATCAATGTTGCACTTATACCACCGCTCTCATGGGATTTTCCAGCAAACAGTTTTGGTTAATAGTATAGGCTTATATTCTTTCAAGAAAGAAATAACCTCAAGCCATAGAAAAGGGATATTTTCATCCAAGGATATCTATACTTTGTCAAAATATACAAATTAATATTCACTTCATGTATCACTCTTTTTAAGCTAACCTTCCCTCCATGTCTTATAGTGTTCATTCTCTTCCATAACTCCCAAGTAATCATTGTTGGGACTGCATGTAGGATTAAAATTTCTCAGCACACTTAATCTTCCACCAGTTCCTGAACACTTGATGAACTTGAACTAGATTAATATGTATACCAACTGCATCTCTGAAGACCTTCCACACTTCTTTAGCAAAGCTCCCTGTTAAAAAATAAATGTTGCATTATTTCCTGTTGAGGGACTGTACAAAAATAGTATCTAGAAACAATAGAAATATGCATTTTCATCAACTTATCATCTGTGGGAAGCTTGAATTTCCATAATCTCCAGAGGAATAAAAATATTTTAAAAGGTATCCCTTTACTCCATATATGGTAATAATTATCTTGTTCCTGGTCTCTGTGTCTCACAATTTTGCCAAGCACTGTTGACAGTGAATTTCCCTGTGCTGGTTGGCATCCACCATGGTATGTCCCATGTCTCTTGTAGTTGATCAATAGGAATTTCATATTTAATATGCTCCACAATATCTATTGGAAAAGATTTTTGCAATAACTCATCTTTCCACCTTCCAACCTCAATTAAATCTGCTACATGTTCTAACTCTTCATTAATTGGTTACTAAATAGGTACAACAAAGTGTAAGGCCCCCAGCTTTGTCCAATTATCATACCACACGTTAGTTGCTTTATCTTTGACTTCCCACAATATTTCATGTTCCACTGCATCCCTCATATCTAGCCATCTTCTTTCACACCTGTGAACCCTTCTTCCACTGCACTAATGTTGGAATTTTCTTTTTGCAATACTTATTCCACATGAAATTGGCGCGCATAGTCCCTGTTGTTCTGAATATCCATCACAGCTTTGCAAACAAGACTCTGGAGACATCAAATAAAGATTTAAACCCCAATCTTCCTTTTTGAGTTGGCAAACAAACATCCTGCCATGATGCCCAATGTCTACTTCTTGTCTCCTCTAAATTGCTCTAAAAATACTTGGCAAATATTTATGGATTTCATTCGGTACACATTTAGGATGAGCCAAAAAGGCAGCCCGGTGACTAAGCTCCCGCTATGCGCGGGGTCCGGAGAAGGACCGGACCACAAGACAACAGATAAAATATGAAGGGGCATGCTTTGCAAAACAATCTTAATTAAGATAGCCTTTCCTCCATAAGATAGTAATTTACCTTTCCAGGAATGAAGTACGCTCTTTATTTTCTTAATAAGATCAGCAAAGAATATCTTCTTCCTGGAATGAGTAATTGGTCACCCTAGATAAGTGAAAGGGAATTGTCCCTTTGCAAAACCTGTTAGGTCACCTACAGCCTAAAGCATTCCATTCCCAGTCTTGTTGTGCATAAAATAGGAACTCTTTTGTAGTCTAGCAGGGGATCTTCAGTATCTTACCTTCATGAGATCCAGATATTACTTATGTAGTCTAGCAGGTGTGTTTATTCATGCATGATCCGAGGGTTGAGCATATGCATGCGCTCAAACGCATTATACAATACATACATGGCACACTTGATTATGGTTTATATTTATATCCATCCTTCGTCTCTACTATGGTGTCTTATACAGATGTTAATTGGGGTGGATGTCTAGATACCAGATGTTCAACCTCTGATTATTGTATGTTTTTGGGTGACAACTTGGTTTCTTGGTCAGCGAAACGCCAGACTACTTTATCGCGATCCAATGCGCAGGCCGAGTATCGAGGGGTAGCCAATGTGGTGTCTGAGTCATGTTGGCTACATAATCTTCTATTAGAGCTACACTTTCAGATTCAGAAAGCTACTTTGGTTACTGTGATAATGTCAGTGCATTCTATCTCTCTTGGAATCTGGTCCAACATCAGCACACTAAACATATCGAGATGGATATTCACTTTATTCGAAAAAAGGTAGCTCATGGACAAGTACGTGTCTTGCATGTCCCTTCAAGGTACTAAATTGCTGACATCTTTACTAAGAGTCTTTCCTTGGTTCTGTTTGAAAATTTTAGGGACAGTCTCAGCGTACGACAACCGCCCGCTATGACTGCGGGGGTGTGATAGAACCCGTGTATATACACGGTATACCAAACCAATAATATTTAGGTACTTACCATAATTTGTAGAATTCTTGTACAAATGTAATTATGATATTAGTAGTATAGTAGGAATAGGATTTTCAATATTTAGAGATTGTAAATTGTATATATAGACCTCTTCATTAATGAAAATAATCAAGGGATTATTCTTTTTCAAATTCTATTCTTAAACTGAATATTAGATCAACATTTATTTTTGCCTTTTCCTCATTGCTATGGTTTACTTTTCTTTGAGTCGAGAGTCTATCAGAAACAACATCTCTACCTTCATGGTAGGGATTGTTGGATTTTTTTGTGTGTGAATGGGAAATGAAGAGGTATTTTCCCGAAAAGATTCATGGAGATAGGTTGTGAATTTTTCGATAAGGAACAATAACACCCGTTCACAGTACCCTTTGTTGGCTATAAATTCAGCGGACTAGCCTCAGTTTTCTGCATAAAAAATTATGTATTTTCTACTACATATTTTCTTACAAACAACTATTGAGTCTTTGTGTGATTTGTTACCGAATTTGCGTTCGACGAAGTTGGTGGGGTTTGAGGTACCGCTACACCATCAACATGTATATCCGTTTTATCTTGGGAGGAAGTAATCCATAACCTCGGGTACAGTAAAAGGGAAGCCCGGTGTACTAAGCTCCCGCTATGTGCGGGGTCCGTGTATCCTTGGGTACATGAGGAGATTAAATTCTTTAAGGATACACTGTCAATTCAGTGGACTCAAATTATTTTAATTTATGGATTTTACGTTTTTTCAGATTAACTAAAGTTTTTGATTTATTTCTAATTTTACTTAGGGAAGCCCGGTGTACTAAGCTCCCGAATAATTACCGCATTCTCCTACTGCTAAAATCAATCTCCAGGAATCCGATGGTCCTTTGTATTTCTATTTCTCATGTATGGTATGTGTGCTTTTTCTGTATTCAATATCTGTCTAGATTTACTGGGAAGTGACATGAAGTTATGGAACTGCTGAGTAGTTGCAAAATAAAAAACATGATTAGCTAAAAAATCTCCCAGTCCATTCCCTTCTCTCAGTACAATTTCCACCCTTACTTCCTTATTTTTCTTTATGCTTTTGATGTTCTGAATGATCATAGCTATACACCAAGGAACATCCTATTGTTCTATTAGAATCATCTTCAAAGTTAAGGAATTAGTTTCCAATATCACATGTAACAAAGAGTGACTAACACAAAATTCTAGCCCATCCTTCAATGCTATTGCTTCTGCCACCGGATTAGTCACATCTGATATTCTCCTTGCAGCTGCATATTGTAAATTTCCTTCTGCATTTCTAATATAATATGCCACTGAGCTTGGACCTAGATTCCCTCTTGATGCCCCAACAGAGTTGCATTTGTACCACCCTACCATAGGAAACTCCAATCTTACAATTGTGCTCATCACCTTTGGTCTGTATGCTTCAAATAACTACATTATCTGAGGCAAACATCTTGACATGAAAGGCTGCCATGGGAACCTTACTCGGACAATATATAGATATTCAAATTAATCTCATAAATTACCTTGTTAATAGACATCTTCCCTCTATGTAGAAATGTATTCCTCCATTTCCATAACTGCCACATGATAATTAAAGAAAATGCTTTGAAGACTTGGTTGAGATTAGGAGGACATATAGTGTTTCAACAAACCTGCACTGCTTGTTTCATCTGCAACAATGGAGTAGTTATGCCAACAACACCATTAAAATATCCCCACACCCTTGCAGCTATTTGACCCGTGAGAAATAAATGATCTACTGTTTCATACTGTCTCACAGTTCAACAATAGCATCTAGCCTCAATATCCATTCTCATGCTTCTTAAGACCTCTCCTATAGGCAGTTTAAACCTTCACAATCTCCAAAAGAAGAATGAAATTTTAAAAGATAAGCCTTTTATCCATACATTCTTCAAAACATCTGTTTTAGGAGATTTCTTTCTCAGTAGTTCCCATTCACTTCCTAATGTAAATTTCCCAAATGTTGTCATCATCCACCATGACCTATCCTACTCCTCAGTTGCTTCATGAATTTCCAAATCCTGTGTGATATGCTCCACAATATCTCCGGGGAATAAGTTCAGCAGCTTGTTCACATCCCATTTGTCATCTATCATTAGTTCATGCAGATCTTGTATACTTTCATCTATCTCAAAATCTTCAGGAACTATGTGATATAATGCACCAAGTTTTGATCAATTGTTTCACCATACATTAGCAGTATCACTCTTAGGTTCCCACCATATCTCATGCTCTATATTATATTTGGTCTCCAATATCATTTTCCAAACCTGTGACCAATTCTTAGTGATTTCTATTTCAGTTTTGGAGATTAAAAACCTTTGTGGTTTTCTACTTCCTATGTCAAAGATTAAAATCTTTTTGGTTTTCTACTCCGCTGTTTGAAGATTAAAATTTGTGTGATTTTCTACTCCAAGTTACTACTCAGTTCAAAGAATATAAAAACTTTACCGATTTAGTAACGTTCGTTGGTTTGAAGATATAAAATTTCGCTGACTATTTATTCGATTTGAAGGGATAAAAACTTCACCGATTTATTAAATATGTTTATATCATAAATTATTCGATTTAAATATATGAAAACTTCGCCGTTTATCAAATCTGGTTAAGGAAACCGAAAGAGAACAATCTTAAGAAAGTTATCTCGATCGGTTGATAAAGAGGATCAAGGAAGCTTGATATATTAATGTAATGCATTTGCTCGTAAGTCATTGGCACATTACCCTTTTCTTTGAGACAGCCACGGTGTTGATATTTTTCTCATTTCCCATGAAAGGCTCAAATGATGAGAATTGAACTAGTGCACTGAAATATTCTTTGTAATGTGTCTTTTCATAGAATGATTAAACTGTCATGAAGTTCTTACTCCATTACGGTATTTTTTGGCCAACTGTTTTACATGTAATCGTCTCAATTATTTGCTTGATGGGGTATGTTACTGTCATGAGTAAACACAATAAAACCCACTGTTTGGTGGATAAGCATTCATGAATGCCTCCCTGAAAAAAAATTAAATTGGAAAAGACACTTTAAGATTGAATGCTGGGTTAGGTGTATTCCAAGGGTCAGAAAGGAAAATGCTTGATAATTCCAGCTTATGTGGTTCTCGTTGGTGACGATTATTTTATACACTGAGAGCAATGATCATAACAAGTGTTGTTGGCATTGGGTAACTAACTATTGATGGTAAATTTGAAGCACCTTTTCTTTGTAACGAGAAAATGGTTGGGGACAAGTGTTTAAAACCATTGGAGTCGTTTCTCCTCAAGAGTCCACTAGACTCAGCAATTGTAGAAGTCACAAGTGGCGTTGGACAACAAGGAAACTATCGTGCATCTTTGCTGGATGATTGGAATGGCTCGATGGAAATGAAAAATTGGGTTCTATTTTCTTTACTCTGCTCATCTTTTAACTTTCTATCCTTTATGAAATTTAGTTTTATAGATATTAGGGTAGACAATTATTATTTGATGATCTCAAAGTCTATTTTATTTGTGTGCCGTAAAATGAATTAGTTGATATACAATTTGGTAGCATGGATACATATCCTAACAGAACGATTAAAAGGAAAAAAGAAGGTACGAAAGGTAAGATTAAGCGATGAGAATAACAGTAATAAGACTAGCAGTGAGAATAAATCTGAAGAAGAATCGGATAAGCAAAGTGAAAGTGATAAACTAACTAACCAAGAATTACAGGCAGTAGAGTTTCTAGAAGAAGAAAATTCTGAAAATTCTGAATTAGTAAAAGAGAATGACCAGATATTAAAAGCTTTAAAAGGTGGAAAAAGAATATAAGACTACCATCTAGATTCCGACCTCTAGGGGTTATAGATGAAGAAAAGATCCGCAGTACGAGCCCGTTTGAAATTGGTTATTTTAGGTCAATATAGATATACATATGTTAGTATGATAAGAACACGAGATCAAACTATTAAAATGTCTTGTTAATAAGTTTTGATTTGCCCCAAAACTTGTGGGGAAAGCTATCCTTACGGCTAGTGGCATACTCAATGACCCATAGTAAAACACAATCAATTCCATACGAAAAATGGAAAGGAAGAAATTCAATCTTGAATTACTTCAAAATGTGGGGGCGTTTGGCTAAAATGCAAGTTTCTAAATTCAAAAGGGTTAAAATATACGTAAATTATTGATTGTGTTTTCATAGAATATGCCACTAACAGTAAATGATATCATTTTGGTAGAATCAAAAAATATTTATATATTGACATTATTGTATTATGTCATCTCCATGATATATGTCCTTGGTGGATATTGATATGGTAGTTAGTGAAAATTTCACTTAATTCGTTCTGTCTTGATGAGGACTAGTAAGTCGTACTACTCATGTGATGGTTGATTACATGTTTTTTTTTTATTAAAGGTCGTGTCTTCCAAGATTGGATGTCGTTTGAAAGATTGTGACTTTCCATGATAAAGTGTGTTTGTGGATAGACAACTCCTTGAAAAGACACGCCGGTTCATTAAACGTATAAGTTCATTGGTCTATAAATTGAAGAACCAATTGTTGACAATGATAAAAATTGACAAGCTTGGATTTTCACATTGGTGAATGTGCTATTAGTTGGATATTTGAAGAAGTAGACTTACAAGAAGTGGAATGGTTGAGAAATATATATATATATATATATATATATATAATTAAAATATTGTGACCACAACTAATGTCAATCATCCAAGGGAATTGGTAAATGATATCACTTCAAGTAAGTTATGTTTTGCACTATAATAAATATCCCGCGATTATTGAGGGGTTTAGTGATGCAAATTGGATCACCGGATCAATAATCACAAATGAATATGTTTTACGATTGGTGGATGAGCAGTGTCATGGAAGTTGTCCAAACAAACATGTATTGCTCGATCCACAATGGAGTCTGAGCTCAGAGCTCTAGACAAAGCCAGTGAAGAAGCTAAATGGCTTCGGAATTTCTTAGAAGATATTCCATTATGGCCCAAACCTATATGCATATATTGTGATAGCCAAGCAACAATAGGAAGGACAGAGATGGTTATGCATAATGGTAAATCTCATCATATACAATGAAGACACAATACGTTCGACAACTACTCTCTAGTGGAGTTATAATAATTGACTAAGTAAAGTCAAGAGATAACATGTCGGATCCACTTACAAAAGGCCTAACTAGAGAGGCAGTTGAAAGATCATCGATGGGAATGGGTTTAAGACCTAAGACAAGTCATCATAGTGGTAACTCTACCTAGTAGACTGGAGATACCAAGAGCTAGGTTAAAAGAGATCAAACAAGGTTATGAATGACGGTTCAACATTGTCAAATAAGTCAACCAATTCTCATGATGAAGACAATGTTCAGAAACAAGGATAAAGCATTAAGAATTTTTAATGAGTTAATAAAACTTAGGATTTTTAATGGTTTCTAAGTTTGGCAGGTATGACCAAATAGTGTATCTACGGGATGACACGTTTAGAAATTACCCATGTGCGTGTGAAGTGTAAGATGCTTAAGGAGTATGTTAGGTAAAGCCCATGCTCTACGCACTCATGAAATCAAGTGGTGTTCATTGTTGAAACGAACACAACAGTGAGAACCAAAGATGATTAAAGGGTTAATTGTGTGACATATGGTTGTCTAGGTATACATCAAAGCTCGACGGTTCAAAGATATTAAATCTACCGATTGACCGAGTTATCCAAAATATGTTCATTACAGAAAGATCAAAGAGAAACCTACTTATCCAGATGTAATTAATCCTTGCTTATGAATCACACAATTTTGATGCATATGGTCATTTCTCATTCACGTGGGGGGATTGTTGGGTTTTTTTGTGTATGAATGGGGAACGAAGAGGCATTTTTTTGACTACATATTTTCTTATAAACAACTATTGAGTTTTTATGTGATTTGTTGCTGAATTTGCGTTCGACAAAGTTGGTGGGGTTTGAGGTACCACTACGCCATCAATAGGTATATCTATTTTATCCTGGGAGGAAGTAATCCATAACCTTGGTTACAACGAGGGGATTCAATTCCTTAAGGACACATAGTGAATTCAGTGGACTCGAATTATTTTAATTTATGCATTTTATGTTTTTTCAGATTAATTAAAGTTTCCGATTTACTAATTTTGAACACAAGTTTACTAACAGGGGTAAGCTTTGCATACACTCTACCCTCCGAGATCCTACCTTGTGGGACTACATTGGGTATGTTACTGTTGTTGTTATTTTTGGCTAAGAAAAATAATAATACAGGTATTAAGCAAATTCTTTGAGTTTCGAATATTCTTATTAATTTCGTTATTTATTAAACAATTAAAATCATGAAATGTAATGACCAATTTGGTCATTTAGATATTTTACCCTTTTACCCTTGTTGACGCTTTCCCTATCACTGTAAGAGTGTGTTCGACTTGTAGGAATGGGTGGAGCGATTTCCAAGGTAGTCGGGTGAGTCTTGGTTGATTTTTAGGAAATTAGAAGCTTTTAAGTTGAATAAGTGAAAAAGTGTTGACTGATAATTGACTTTGAGTATATGGGTTCATTTCCGGGTTTCATCACTTTCAGTAGGTTTGGAGTGTCATTTATGACTTAGTCGAGTCCTTGGTATGCATTCACATGTATTTTGTGTCACTATTTGTAAATTTGTGAAAGTTGAGTATTTTGAGGGTCTTTTTAGAAAAGTGGATCTTAGCTTGGTCGTATGAGAATTCCGAGTGCGCGAGCAAGTTCGTAGCATCTATTATAGTCTAGTTGTCTGTTTGGTTTGTATCCGAAAAGTCTCGGATGAGCTTTGGATTTCGGGTTGAACTTAGTGAAAATCAGGTTTCTGTAGGTTTCTAGTGTCCTACATCTGTGGAGTTTGGGGTCGCACCTGCGTGCTCGCTTCTATGAAGATTAGTCCACAGGTGCGAAATTGAGTGAGGTCAGGCAGGTTCTGCCTCCATGAGGTGTTTTCTGCAGGAGCGGGACCGCCTATGCAGATGTTTCCCCGCACCCCGCACCCCGCACCTGCGAGCTTAAGATATTCTAAGTAAGTCCGCCACTGCGAGTGTTTTTCCGCATAAGCGTTCCCATATCTGCAAGGGTTTGTCCGTAAAAGCGGAATCGCTGAATAAAAAAACATGTCTTATTTCCAACTTTTCCAACTTCGAATCATTTTCACCCTAAACATTTTCTTGGACTATGGAGCTCGGTAGAGAGAGAAAGTGGAGTGTTTTGCAAGGAAAATCTTGGGGTAAGACTCATTAACTTATTTTATGATATTACCTTGATTTGTATAAATTTTCATGGTAGGAAACTTGATTTTGAAAGAGGAGTTTTGTGGCATAAACCTTAGGTTGAAATTGAACTATCTTTTACTCTAAATCTTGTGTTGGAAAATTTCCTCGAATCTAATCACTTAATCATTGGGGTAACTAGTTGCTAAGCTTGAATCTTTATTTTACATAAATTTTTTGGATTATGGAAAGTAAGGGTTGGAAGATGATGGACCCTAGATGGGTTATAGTTTTCTTAATGAAATTGGTAGATATTTTTAAAGGATTTCATGACTTATGACTTGAGTTGGCTACTTCTAATTTGAATTGCATATTTTGAACAAGTTTTCAAACGAATTAAAATGTGTGTGTTCTTTTAAATTGGGGGCCAAGTAGTTGTTTTCCTTTTTAGTATTGGTTCTTACATGATATTAAATGTGTGTGTTAACATAAGACTTATATGTGTATGCCTAGACTACTATCGTTCGATGGTACTACATAAGATCAATGTGGCGTAGGAGTTCGTGGCATCTGCTCGGCTATGAGGTAGGCTACAATTTCTCTTTTGTATACTTTGATAGAAGTGCATATTAGTTATAAATGTTGAAGAGTATTGGGCGTGCTTGGGGGTCCCACCTTAGCAGTTGTGATGAATGCTTGAGTATGTATTGGTGTTGAACTGTGATGATTGGTGATTTCGGGAATCATCCTTAAGCTGCTTCTGATGGCTATGGTTTGGGCTTGTCGCCATTATGTGGGATTATCACCATTTTTGGTATTGCTATATTTATTTATCACATTAATTTGGATATGATATCCTGCTTTACGTGTATTATGTGTTAATGACTTTCTGAAAGCATGTGATATTCATCTCTTATACTTGATTGCATATCATACATCCTGATTACTTAACTTGTAGTGTCATTTGCATTCATACACTCATGGTTATGATGATATTGAAATGAGAATGGTATGAAAAAAATGTAGGTCCAATGAGACCGGGAAAGGTAAGGATATATTATAGATGGTTGAAAACATTGAGATGAGTGATATGACTCCAAAGGGGTCTTAGCTTGATGATAATGATGATATTATGGAGGTCTCGAATTGCACTCCTGCAACTGATGTTATTACAACCAAGAGTTGGATCTGTTGAGAATTTTTGGATGAGTATATGGATGACGCGGGTCCCCTATGGGTGGCTTTTCATAGAATTTGAATGCCAGTATACTGGAAATGAAAGGTACCTAACATTTGCATTAGCATTCATATCATACATACATTTATATATTGATTACATATTGATTGGTAAGGTAGTTTGGAATGATTTTTGTAATTTGGATGAATTTCATGAGTAAATGAACTTGGACAAATTGGATTGATTCTATTTACTTGGGATTGGTTGCCATGATTAGGCTTTGTCTATGTGAATACTTGGATACCTAGATTGATTTTATTGAATTGTATTGGTTGCATAGTTGGGCTTTGTCTCTATGAATACTTGGATAATTGGATTGATTATATTGAATTGGATTGGTTGCCATGATTGGGATTTGCCTCCGTGAACTTGGTTTTATGGTTTACAATTTATGAGTCTAAGTATTCGTTGTCAACTACTACTGTGGTCGGTAATGTCTATATGTCAAGACTATCATCTAGATCAAATGGAACTATGTGTGTTTTTTGTGTTGTCTGGTAATTGATAGCGTTACTGGGTAACGAGTCTAGTAAGGAACTTGTTGAAATGTCGTTATTGTAGTTATGGACTTGTTTTCCATGTGTGTATAGAATTTCCCTCCTTAATCAAAGGGTGTATGTCATATACTTCTACTTAGAGGATAATGAGGACGTTAAATGAACTAATACGTGTCATGTCGTAGCTGTATAGAGTCGTAATTAAGTCTAAAGGCTAGAGACAATGAATGAGCTAATGTTGTTATGGTCAGCCTAATTGTAATACTCTTGGGAAGCGTTCCTAAAAAGTTATTGTGAACTATGTGCCGACTTGTCTATTTGATGTGTTAAGTTAGGTAAGTGGGGTTAAATCTGAATATGACTTAGATAGAGTATCAGATCGGTGAGTATTGATTGTAAATTCCCTGTGTGTGCTATATGAATTGAAGTGTACTTGACTATGGTTGAACTATTGTGTGAATTAGTTGATTTATATGATTCATGAACTCTATGTGAATGAGGTGATTATGTGACTATTTGAAATGCCTAGAATAGGACCTATTTGTGAGTCAACTTGATGTTTATGTATGTTACATAACTTCCATCGTTGTCGGCTTATGATGCCTATGGGGGTACGTTGTATACTCATGCTACACTTGTTGCAATTTTTACGTGGATGCAGGTATACAGTTGATTCGAATCGTAGTTGGAGCACGTGAAGGTTAAGGCACACCATTCACCTATTGGCTGCCTAGGTCTTCGTCTTACTTAGATTGTTTTTTATCTACTCAAGACAATGGCTTGTTTTATTTCACCTTCTATTATATTTTTAGTAGTCCTTGTACCAGTTCGATCAGGTTTTAGGAGGAAGTGTTGTAAGGGTTAGATGATGTTAAACATTTTAAAAAGAGTATTGTTATATTGTGTACTTTTCCTTCATTTACGCATTGTTAAATTATTGTGATTGTGGAATCGGTTTACCTATTCGGGGGATAGTGTAGGTGCCACCACTGTCACACCCTAACTTTAGAGGGTGTGGCAAGCATTCGGCGCCTGGACGGCTCGAGCAAACCACTCGAATATCATCACGTGAACGTACAACCGTTTGGGCCGAGAGGCCTTAGAATGATAACTATGAAATAACACGACATGAAACCTTGCAAATAGAAGATCCCAACCTATGCAACCTATATATATATATATACACGAAGGCCGACAAGGAATACTGACAAACTGTACAACGTAGGACCTGTATACAAAGCCATTAAAGAGAACATCGACATAATACATAAGTCGGGACAGGGCCCCCGACATACCTAAACTACCAAAAAGATATAAACAAAATCCTGACTCAGCAATACTCCAGGAGGAGATGGAGCTCACCAATAAAAGCTAATATCTAAACACGATCTACAAGGGCGGGGTCCTCTCCTCGCCTACCTGAACCCGCGTGGCATGAAACACAGCGTCCCCAGGCAAAGGGATATCAGTACAGATATTGTACTGAATATGTAAGGTGGAAGTAAAAACACAATAATACATAACCACAAAAAAGGAGATACGAGTCAACCTGAACCTCTGAAATACCGTTGGGCCCATAATATACATAATGGATATTCTTATATTACAACCTAATTCTATGCCACTATATTAACGCTGAGTCTATCTATTCGTCTGCTCAATAGACCAGTGGTAACTGCCTAACAAGCTATTACTTGATGGCAAATAATGCACCTGCCCAACTGATGGTAAATAACGATATATATAACTGTCCAATCGGTGGTAACCACCCGTCCGGTCATAGCCCGATGGTAAATAACGTGTCTTACCAACTAATGGTAAATAACGATACATAACTGTCCAATAGGTCGTAGCCCGATGGTAAATAGAAATACATTGGACAACACTTCCCCCAAACCTTTCACTTTCCTCATACTTCAGACAACAAGTTCCATACAACCAATCATCTACACGACCATATTCACCCTTATATCTATCGTAACAACCTTAACAAGAAACCTAATTAAGTTACAACCACAACACAACTCCTTCAAGTGTTAATCTTGTACTATCTCCCCATATATCTTAGCTACTACTTATGTGTGATCAATTTCATAGAAAAGGAAGGGAAACATAGCTTAACCCAACAAGATAAACCTCTTCAACAACTCTTTATTTGCCAAGAAGAAAATACACATCAACAACAACACCAACTAGGTGGTTCTACTAGTTCTACTTCAGTTCTAATGGAAGAGGGGAATGATTTAGCTTAGAATAAGTATAAGAACCCTTGTATATAGTCTACGGAGAGTTTAGAAGGGTATGGAACTTTTGGAAGTCCAGACATGAGTAAATAACATGAAGCACTGCTTAAATAGCCAAAGAAAGTCGGCCACCACCTCACCTATGCGAGGTCATATGCGGTCGCATATGGCCATATACGGCCGCATTTCCTTCCAAAAATTCCCTCAAATTTGCTTCTATTTTTTCACCCCAATCTGTGGGCGAATCTCATCCGCGATGCGAAATACTTAGCGTATCACTCTAACTTCATTGAACTTCGCCGAGGGATGGTTCCTTCAATCCGATTGACCTCTAAACTTCAGCAAACCTTCTTAGCATCCATTTAAAGCATAGGTGACCCTCGAAAAGGGTATCGAGTTACCAAAACTCAAGTCAACTAACTATACCTTAGATGATACATAAAACTACGGGGTGTAACATCCTTCCCCCATTAAGAACATTCGTTCTTGAATGTTGGGATACTTTAGCTGAAGAATTTAACTCTAACTTCTTCTGAAAATTCTAGTAGTCTCCTCCGTAGATAGAACTGCCTCATCTTGTCAGATAATTAAAATTACATATATCGCCTCCCCGAGTTACATAACAAATCTTACAATATGACATTGGCCTTCCACGACTGCACCTCTATTCATATTAATAACATCATAAGGCATACCATAACTTTCCTTAAGATCTACTAGTCCGTATCAAACCGCACTATAACATTTCCACCTTACAACTCACCTACGGGTGTGGTTACGTCAAAAAGCCTATTCAATAACTTAGGTTTCATACCCAACTTATACAAAGGGTAGCATATATAAAAGTAGAACCTGGATCAGTCAATACCTATTATATAATAAAAAGAATGGAACATCATTAGAATACCTTCAACAAAGTCCGGCGACTCCTGATTCTATCATCCTATCAAAGCATAATTACGGTGTTGGCCACCGCTGGAGCCAGATGCCCACCCCTACCTCAGCCCCTAGTAGCTAATGTATGAGGCCCATACTTTATGGGATGCACTGAGGATGACGAAGCTGTTGTTGATCTGGTTGACTAAGCCTTACTATCTTTATTCATCATCGGACAAGTTCGCATAAAATGACCGGGATCCACATAAGTGTAACATACATTAAAATCCAGACGACATCGCCCGAATGGGTCATACCACAATGCTCACATCACGGAGGAGGTGGTCTCATCAACACCGATCCTCTCCACTGCTGAAAACCCGAGGTCTGAGAACTCTAGCCTGATCCAGAATAAAAAGATCTATCATGATGTGGCCCCTGGGCTTGACAAGGAGTACTAAGTGCAGGACCAACTAAGAGCCTAGGGTCATTCTAATAACTCTCAGCTTGGCTAGCAGGTCTAGACCTCTTATGTTGACTATTGTCACCATCCTCTTATTGTTGTCGCTTTCGATCTTCCAAATTCTTAGCGTTGGCCTGGATGTGAGAGATATCCATATCCATGTTCAAGGAGGCCGCATTATACTTATTAAACAGATGTGGTCCCAAACCGTTAAAAAATTAGTGTACTCGATCACTCATTTTGGCCACGATCGTTGGGGCATACATAGCCAACGAATTAAATTGAAGGCTATACTCCAATATGCTCATACTACCTTGCTGTAGAAGTAGAAAATTATCTTGCCTGGCCTGTTGAACCTCTAGCGATATGTAGTGTTGTAGAAAGGCTTCAGAAAATTCCTTCAATACTGCTGATGGCGCACACGATCCTCTAAATTGCGCCCATATCTCATACCACACAACCACAATATCTGACAATCTATATGAGGCCAACTCTACTACCGCAATATCACTAGCATGTATCATCCGCAATGTCCGGTACATCAGATCCAAGAAGTTTTGTGGATCTTCATTCGGCTCAGACCCTGTAGACACGGGAGGATCCAAATTATTAAAACCACATAGACTATCATATTATAAGATCCAACACCCATACCCTAGAACTAGGCTTGAGTGTCCACTAATCTAGTCAGCAAAAGTATCGCGCTCCACATGTTCATGTGCTCATCATGAGTTTTAAATGGAGGGACTAGAGGTGTTGGTTCCTTCATCCGCACTTATAGTACTGGCAGGTTCAATGGATCCTGTGGGGGTATCACGTCCACACTATGGGCCTCACTCTAGCTCTCACTAATAAGCGGTACTCTACTCGTACCCTCATCAGCTAGCACCTTTCCATTTTGGCTAGCCGAAGCTCTTTTATTCATAGGCATCGCTGTATCCAACACAAGACAAAGGGTTAAAAATATAATTTCTCACACTTCAACTCTATCGCACAATATGTAATAAGAAGAAAATATAACCATCCTAAAAATCCTGTAGCCTCCCATTTATAAATGTGGTACACAACACATTCATAAATAAGACTCTACTAGACACGACTTTGTAGACTCCCTAGGACATGACCTGTTCTGATGCCAAGTTTGTCACACCCCAACCTTGGGGGTGTGGTCGGCACCCGATGTCTAGACGGCCCGAGCGAACCGCTCGAAAATCATCAAGTGAATGTACAACTATCTAGGCCGACGAGGCCTCAAAATGATAACTATGAAATAACACAACATGAAACCTTACAAACATAAGATCACAACTTATGCATATATATATATACGTATTAAGGCCAACAAGGCATACCAAAAAATTGTACAATATAGGACCTATCTACAAAGCGTCTAAAGAGATCATCGACATAATACATAAGTTGGGACAGGGCCCCTGACATACCCAAAGTACCAAAAGGAATAAACAAAATCCTGACTCAGCAATACTCCAGGAGGAGATGGAGCTCACCAACAAAAGCTGATATCTGAACGCGATCTATAAGGGCAGATTCTCTCTTTGCCTACTTGAACCTGTGTGGCAGGAAACACAGTGTCCCTAGGAAAAGGGACATCAGTACGAATAATGTGCTGAATATATAAAGTAGAAGTAAAACTCAACAATACATAACCATAAAAGAAAGGGATATGAGTCAACTTGAACCTCTGAAATGCCACTAAGGCCCATAATATAAATAATGGATGTTCTTATATTACAACCTGATTCAATGCCGCTAAATTAATGTTGTGAGTCTATCTATTCATCTTCTCAACTAATCTCTTGTAACTACCCAACCTTTCATATCTCGGTGGTAAATAATGCACCTACCCAACCGGTGGTAAATAATAATATATATAATTGCCCAACCGATGGTAACTGCTCTACCGGTCATAGCCCCATGGTAAATAACGTATCTACCCAACTAGTGCTAAATAACGATACATAACTGCCCAACTAGTGGTAACTGCCCAACCGGTCGTAGCCCAATGGTAAATAGAAATACATAATCATGCCCCTATAGGTAGTGTACATACATATATAACCTTACTACTTTGCTTATAGGTCACCATTAGATCCACGCATAGATTCATACTATCATTGAAGTCATAAGAATGCGTTATGAACTCATTGGAGTGACGTAAGGTCATTAAGCCTCGAGTAGCATTTTGAACCTATCATCAATAAATACTCATTTCATACGAGTTAATAAAATAGTACACATTATATCTAGAATTCGTGAAATCAACTAGGAGCTACGAGATATCAACATAAATGAGATGTTATAGGGTAAGGGAAGTACTTCATACCAAGGACAACATGAATCATGGAATCCCTTTTTAAAGTGAAGAGCCAAACATAATTTCCTAGACCGAGAGAGAGTCTCTTTAGCAGACGTTCGATTATACGTCAATCATTCACATCAACCTACAACAACAATTAGAAACCATCACTTAGTCTATGAAGCTAGATTATGATATGAAAAGAGTGGCAAGCTCATCCTAGCTAATTTGGACAGCACATCCCCTAAATCTTTCACTTTTCTCATTTTTCAAACAACAAGTCCATACATACAACCAATCATCTACACGACCATATTCACCCTTATATCTATTGTAACAACCTTAACAAGCAGCCTAATCAAGTTATAACCACAACACAACTCCTTCAAGTGTTAATTTTGTACTATATCCCCATATAACTTAGCTAATACTTATGTGTGATTAATTTCATAGAAAAAGAAGGGAAACATACCTTAACCCAGCAAGATAAACCTCTTCAACAACTCTTCCTTTTCCAAGAATAAAATACACATACACAACAACACCAACTAGGTGGTTCTACTAGTTCTACTTCAGTTCTAAGGGAAGATGGGAGTGATTTGGCTTAGGATAAGTATAGGAACCCTTGTGTATGATCTAGGGAGAGTTTAGAAGGGTCTGGAACATAAGGAGGTTGATAAATGAGTAAATAACATGAAGCACCACTTAAATAGTCAAAGAAAGTCGGCCACCGCCTCACATATAGGAGGTCATATGCCGGCCCATATGCGGCCGCATTTCCTTTCAGAAATTCCCTCAACTTTGCTTATATTTTTGGGTCCCAATATGCAAGGAAAATCTCATCCGCGATGCAAAATACTTAGTGTATCACTCTAGCTTCATCGAACTTCGTTGAGGGATGGTTCCTTCAATCTGATTGACCTCTAACATTTCAAAAACCATCCTAGCATCCATTTAAATCACAGGTGACCCTCAGGAAGGGTCTCGGGTTGCCGGAACTCAATTTGACTAACTATACCTTCGATCACACATAAAACTACAGATTGTAACAACCACGATGCCCATGATTTGGGTCATGACAAAGTTGGTATCAACCTTCTAAGTTTACCAGTCTCATGAGTATGAGGAAAGTGTTTAGTAGAGTCTCGCAGATAGGTACATAGACATCTGTACCCATATTCGAGAGGCTATAAGACATTTAGGAAATCTTTCCTTCTTTTATTCTTTCGTTCTACTTTATTTAAAATTGTATCTAGTCGATTCTAATTGGTATTTGAAACTTATTCATCCTATTCTATCAATGATGGTGGGAGCACTCTCTAGATTTCATACATGAGTGGTTTGCTATGACTTCATATGGTACGTATAAGACTTGTCCCTGTGATATGGACACGTGACCCAGTTTGCTCTTCAGCTATAGTTTGAAGTTTTGGTTTAGTGGGGTTATTCTTGTGACTCCTCAATTTGATGATATCCTTGGAAAGTAGGAATGATAATATAGAGGTGCAAGAAAAAGAAATGGGATGAATCAATCTCTATGGTATGAAGGAAAAATTTGTCTCTGACGTGTACTTCAGGATAAGGTTGCAAGATGTGTGAGGGTGAATTTTGTATAAGTTTATGAAATGTTTAGTTGTGATTCGACATGGCACAGTTGTAGTAGCAGAGTAAGAACTAGTGGTTGTGGGTCACTTCAGGAAATGACTATCTGTTCTAGATCCAGTGTCAAGGTTACTTGTGATGGCTGAAGCATAAGGAATTAGAAGGTCACATTTCTTCACATAAAGAGTGTGTTCATAGGGTCACTTGGCATTTCAAGGTTAGTGATAAAAATGAATTGTTAAAACCACGAGATTGTTGATTTGTGAGTTATTTCACAGTTGTTAGCACAGAGTTAGTGTAAGGGATCATATATGAGTTGGTACGCCAGTGATCGCTAAAGAGACTCTAGTGTTGGACAAGTGTAAAGTTATATTTAAGGAATTACCAAGTGTTTCACCTAGTTTTTATATAAGATTGGTGGGCATAGTATATAAAGGTTAATACTTGAGAGATTCTACAATTTCTGGTATAACGACTTTGAGTTGACCAAAGGAAAGGGAAAATCACACGGTTAGTTGGATGTGTTTTAGTTTGGAAAAATAAGGTAATGGTTGGTTCTTCATAGGCAAGCATTGTATAACGACCCTCAAGGGAGGTGTTGGTCAATAGGAACAAGCATGGTATACTATTATCCTCAGGATTGGCTTAACTATTTTTTGTAGGACTTATGATAATGTAGTATGAATTGAGTAGGTTTGAGTGATGATCGATCGATAGTGGTGAATGTGATTTGAATGGAATAGGGAAAATGGCTAATTGAGATAAATGTATAGTTGATTGAGAATCGGGATGAGGTACATCTTTGGAGAAACAAAATGATTTGGATTCAAAGCATCAGGATTATTTGAGCCAAATGTGGATTATGGTGGCGTTATTTTCTGATGGGGTGATATTGTTTAATACGCTCGAGGGAGTAAGTTCAAAATTATTGATTAAGTGTTATGACGAATGTTCCATGGGGTTTGTGATTGGCGACTAGTGGTAGACTATGTTGAAGCATTATTGACTAATAGCATGGGTGAGTATTTAAAGTAACAAAGACTCAATAGTGATTGTGCAATGTAAGGTGCATGGATCATTTTGTTGATACGTTAGGAATCGGTAAGGCGTGAGGATTGTGAGATTTGATATTTTCTGGATTGATAAAGGGTAGTGAGGTATTACTAGTAGAGACTCGATGGGTGGAGCTGTAGTAAATGAGATCGCAAGATTTACGTTGAAATGTTCGGAGTTGTGGGTGAGTTAATAGAAAGTACAAGGAAGATTTGATATATTTAGAGTTCATGGGATTATATCAGATTCGCATATCGGGTGAAAGTTGAGAAACATGAAGATTACAATCATAAGGTGCAGTTTTTTGGTACTAAGTTGATGCCTTAGATATGATCCATATTTTAGAGTCGTGGATGACGGCACATGATTGATAATTCATGAGAAAATACATGGAAGAGGTCACCGTAGGCTTATGGAAAGAGTACTAGTTATTTTGGAATCAATTTGGGTGACTATCGATAATTTAGGATTTTGAGCACTCATTTACGGGTTAGAATTGTTCAATTAGGGTCGGGTGGACTATGGTCTATTACTTAGAGGACTTATGGTATTCTAGTAAACCACCGACAAGGGTTCAATGGATTTCAATTAAGAATGGAAGTATGATAGTGTTACTGGTTCTCATTGAAATTGCAAGTAGGATTGATGATATTTATCAGATGACAACAATTTAGACATCTCTAATGGTTTACCCAAGTACTTGGTATGTATTGAGGAGGTACAAATGGTTATGAGATGACTTTAGAGTGATCAGTTGATTTTCTATGAAATTAGTCCGGAAAGGTAATCAGTAGGTATGCTTATAGCATGGAGATTTGAGAAGAATTGGGCAATGGGTTTTGGCTGAGTGATTTTGACTTCGGGATACAAAACTAATGAGACTGGGATTAGCACAATTAGCCTTGGATTAGATCAGTTTTTCAATGGAATTACTTAGAATTTTCTTAGATAAAGCAAGGATTCTTTTCTGGCGAAATGAAGCCATGATTTGGGCTTGTGTCATGTGTCTATGTGTTTCTAAGGAATCTTGCTACGAAGGATGTCCTGGGACGGTGTGAGAGAAGAAAGACTAGTAGAATCAAACTATCTTATCGGTACAGGTTGGACTATGATTGTGGCTACGACTAAAGGGTGGTGGTAATTAAGGTGATATTTGTGAACTCAATCTAACGTGTATAGAAGTATGGTTATAATCAAATCAATTAATTCTAGCGGAGTCAGTTATTACATTCGAGAATTAACTGCGAAAGGATTTTAGTTATGAAGAAATAGAATTTTGGGGTGTTGAGCTAAGTTAAAAGTAGTTTTGATTAATAAGGTGAACAGGCGGTACTATCGATATATTTCTTGCTTGTTGAGGCTTGCATGAGGTTATGATGGAGTTTCTATATTACTCATCGGCTTCTGTACTTCCCTTCTTCCGTTCGAGGATGAAATGTTTATTTAATTGGTATATGTAATAACCTATTTAGTCGTTTAGGCATTTTACCCTTTTACCCCTATGGACCCTCCCCCTAGCACCGTGATAGTATGTTCGACTTGCGGGGATGGGTGGAGCGATTTTTGAGGTAGTTGGGTGAATCTTGATTGATTTTGAGGAAATTAGAAGCTTTTAAGTACATGGGTTCATTTCTAGGTTCCGTCACTTTCGGTAGGTCCGGAGCATCATTTATGAATAGTCAAGTCCTTGATTTGTTTCCCGAGGCGTTCAAATGTATTTTGTGACAATATTTGTAAATTTGTGAAAGTTGAGTATTTTGAGGGTCTTCATAGAAAAGTGAACCTTAGCTTGGTCGTATGAGAATTCTGAGTGTTCGGTCAAGTTTGTAGCATCGATTATAGTCTATTTGCATATTTGGTTTGTATCCGAGAAGTCTCAAATGAGTTTTGAGTTTCGGGTTGAACTTGATGAAAATTAGGTTTCTGGTGTCCCGCATCTGCAGAATTTAGGGCCGCACATGCGGGCTCGCTTCTACAAAGCTTGGTCCGCAGGTGCAATATCGAGTGAGGTCAGGCAGGTTTCTCCTCTATGAGCTATTTTTTGCAGGAGCGGGACCGCCTATGCAGATGTTTCCCCGCACCTGCGAACTTAAGATATTTTAAGTGTGTCCGCCGTCGCAGGTGTTTCTCCACATAAGCATTCTCGCATTTGCGAGGGTTTGTCCGCATATGTGGAATTGCTGAATCAGAAAACATGTCTTATTTCCAACTTTTCTAACTTCGAATCATTTTCACCCTAAATATTTTCTTGGACTATGAAGCTCGATAGAAGGAAAAAATTAAGGGTTTTGCAAGGAAAATCTTGGGGTAAGACTCTTTAACTTATTTTATAATTTTACCTTGATTTTATAATGATTTCATGATAGGATACTTGATTTTGAAAAAAAGGGTTTTGTAGAATAAACCCTAGGCTGAAGTTGAACCACCTTTTACTCTAAAGCTTGCGTTGTTGGAAAACTTCCTCAAATCTAATCACTTAATCATTGGAGTAACTAGTTGCTAAGCTTGAATCTTTCTTTTACCTAGGTTTTGGATTATGGAAAGCAAGGGTTGGAAGATGATGGACCCTAGATGGGTTATAGTTTTCTTAATGAAATTGGTAGATGTTTTGAAAGGATTTCATGACTTGTGACTTGAGTTGGCTACATCTAACTTCAATTGTGTATTTTGAACAAGTTTCCAAACGGATTCAAATGTGGGTGTTCTTAGAAATTGAGGGCCGAGTAGTTGTTTCCCTTTTTATTATTGGTTCTTGCATGATATTAAATGTGTGTGTTAACATAGGACTTATATGTATATGCCTAGACTATTATCGTCTGATGGTACTTCGGAAGAACAATGTAGCATAGGAGTTTGTTGCGCTCGCTCGGCTATGAGGTAGGTCTATAATATCTCTTTGGTAGACTTAGATAGAAGTGCGTATTAGTTATAAATATTGAGGGGTATTGGACATGTTTGGGGGTCCCACCTTAGCGGTTGTGATGAACGCTTGGTTGGGTACCATTGTTGAACTGTGATGATGGGTGATTTGGGGAATCAGCCTTAAGATGATTCCAACAGCTATTGTTTGGGCTTGTCGTCATTGTTGATATTGCTGGCTTTATTCATTACATTGCTTTCAATATTATATCCTAATTCACATGTATTATGTGTTAATGACTTTTTGAAAACATGTGATATTTAACTCTTATACTTGATTGCATCTCATACATCCTGATTACTTACCTTGTATTGTTATTTGCATTCATACACTCATGGTTCTGATGATATTGAAATGAGAGTGGTATAAAAGTGTTGTGTGTCTAATGAGATCAAGAAAAGTAAGGATATATTATGAGATGGTTGATGTCACACCCGAACTAGGGGGTGTGACAAACTTGGTATCAGAGTAGGTCAGCCTTAGGAAGTCTGTGAGTCGTGTCTAGTAGAGTCTTGTTTATGGGTGTGTTGTGTACCAAACTTATAAACAAGAGGCTTCCGGGCATTTAGGGATGGTTACTATTATTTTCCTTCATAGATCGTGCTATAGAACTGAGTTATATGATTTTGAGTCTAATTCGTGCTCTATCCCTTTTTCAGTTATGCCAGTTACTACGCGAGCTACTGCTAGTCATCGAGCAAGTGCTAATAGGGGTGAAGGTACTAGTAATTCCACGCCCGACCAAGTTGATAGAGTTAAAGCCCAAAGAGAGTCACACTCCTACGTATCACCTGTTCCACCTCCATATGAGGAGATTAGAGGAGGTGCAATACCTCTAGTTCCTCAAGACATAGTACCTCTAGCTCTACCGAATCCAGTTCCTCCACCCGAGTCTTCAGTGCAGGGTGTGGCAAGTGCGGTGCATCTATTGGCACAAATAGTCATTTTACACTAGTGGCAAATACAAGGTTCCAACTAAGTTTCAATGGTCGTATGCATGCGAGCGCAGTTTCCAGGAATTGAAGAACATGTTAACATTCGCACCTATGTTGGCTCTTCCTGAAGGTACTGACTGGTATGTGGATTATTGTGATGCCTCTAGAGTTGGACTAGGATGTATTTTGATGCAACACAGGAAGGTTGTAGCATACGCTTCGATGCGGTTAAGGAAACACGAGATAAATTACCTGACCCTTGATCTTGAGTTGGCTACGGTAATATTTGCCCTGAAAATATGGCGTCACTATTTATATGGAGTCTATGTTGACATATATATGGACCATAAGAGTCTACAATATATATTTCTCCAGAAGGAGCTGAATTTAAGGCAAAGAAGGTTGCTGGAACTATTAAAGGATTATGATGTTGACATTTTATACCACCCCAACAAGGCGAATGTCGTAGTTGATGCTTAAGCCACAAGTCTATAGGGTTTTTGGATGGTATTTAAGCCAACTGGATATAAATAAAGAACTGCATCACCAAGCCAGTTCAAATATGCGACTATCGAATACGGATGACGGTGCTGAATACCATAAAATCATTCCTAATAGCATAGGTGAAGGCAAGACAGTTTGATGACCCCAAATCAGTCCGAATGAAAAAAGGGAATTCCCCTACAAAAGAAACCAATATTGGAGCTTGCAGGAGATAGAGTCCTTAGATACTAAGGGCGACTATGTGTACCAGGCGTAGGAGGACTCCAAGAGAAAATTATGGCTGAGATCCACCAATCCAGGTATTCTATTCATCGTGGCTCGATAAAGATGTACCATGACTTCCAAAAAGTTTACTGGAATGATATGAAGAAAGATATCATAGTGTTCATAGCTCAATGCTCAAATTGTCAGCATGTTAAAATCGAGCATCAGAAGCATGTAGGCTTGAATCAGAATATTGAAATCCTGACTTAGAAGTGGGAAATGATCAATATGGATTATATCACTGGTTTGCCTTGTTCTTATCGAAAGTTTAATTCCATTTGGGTTATCATCGATAGGCTTACGAAATCAGTCCATTTTCTACCTGTTCGCACTACTTTTTCAGCTGAGGATTATGCCAAGCTATATATTAAGGAAATAGTTCGGTTGCAGGGTGTTTCAGTCTTCATTTTATTTGACAGGGGTGCTCCGTTTATGACTAATCTTTGGAAATCATTTCAGAAAGGTTTAGGCACCTAAGTGAACCTTAGCACAACCTTCCACTCACAAATAGACGATCAGGCTGAACGCATAATCCAGACACTCGAGGACATGCTACGGGCTTGTATATTGTATTTCAAAGGTAGCTAGGACAATCATTTTCCCCTTATCGATTTCACTTACAATAATAGCTATCATTCCAACATCAAGATTGACCCGTATGAAGCCTTGTATGGACGGAATTGTAGATCCCAGTTGGCTAGTTTTAAGTGGGTAAAGCCATATTACTAGGTCCTGATTTGGTCCAGCAAGTAATGGAAAAGGTAAAGCTAATCCAAGAGCGCTTATTGACTGCCCAGAGTCGACAAAAATCTTATTCAAATGTTCGACATTGCGATTTGGAATTCACAGTTGATGATTGGGTATTCCTAAAGGTTTCTCCAATGAAAAGGGTTATGAGGTTCTGCAAGAAAGGGAAACTCAGCCCCAGATATGTCGGGCCATACAAAATCATTTGCAGGATAGGCCAAGTAGCTTATGACCTTGAACTACCCTCAAGATTGGAAGCAGTTCATTCGGTATTCCATGTATCTATATTGCGCAAGTGTAGAGGAGATCCCTCTCACATCACCCCCGTGAAGGATGTGCAGATCACTGAGGATTTATCTTATGAAGAGACTCTTGTAGCCATTCTTGATTGCCAAGTTCGAAAGCTGAGAACTAAGGAAGTTTCCTCCATTAAGGTGTTGTGAAAGAATAACAATATATAAGAAATGACTTGGGAGGCCGAAGAAGATATAAAATCTAGATATCCTTACTTATTTCAGTCTTTAGGTTTATACCGATACTCATAGGATACAATCACCTTATTCTTACTTTATATATCGATCTTAATTTATATTTCTTGTTTAGGTGATGATGTGGGGACATATATAGTAGACGCAACTTAAAGTACAAAAAAGGATAGTTAAGGTGAGTTATGGCTAACCTTTTTAGATTCTTGCATACATAGACGGTCGTGTAAGGCCAATTGGATGTTGTTATGCTATTTTGTTTCCCTGTATGGCACTGGGTATGTATTTGGGCTGTTTGACATGTTTTTGATAGTCATGTTTACCAAGAAAACTCCCAATTTCCAAACGGATCCTATCTTCATCTATAGACCCAAAAAAGGGTAGGATAATAGATGATAATTTATTAAATAACATATATATAGTATGAAAGCAGTTGTCATTAATCCAAAATTTATTTTTTATTTATATGTCTATAACCATTAACCAATTTTAACATCATAATTACAAAGATATTTACTTATCAAGGTTATAATTAAAATCACATAGTCTAGAAATCATACCTCTTAGAAACATTTCAGATCACCGGAGATCTCAACCCACACTGGCACTACTTCCCTTCAATCTCTTCTCAACAATAACGGGATAATTAGTCTAGGTGCTTGGGAGTTTCACAACAAAATATTTCTAAAATTCTTTTTAAGGTGCAGGTTTCTAGCAAAATATGACTCTAATTATAGACTTTCAAAGTAACTTCTCTGGTATTATAATATTGTTCTTGGTAAAGATTATAGACTGAGAGGGTTTTGAGCTAGACATTAGAGTTTTGCAAAGAAAATTTTTTATTGAAGTTTTTGAATGTCCTCTAATGTTTACAAGAGGTTCTTTATATAGATAACCTCGGTAAATTACATGATTGTTACATGACAAAATTTAAAGCTGCTTTTACAAAAAGTCTAAAAGAAAATAGTAGTTTGTCTTCTATGATTGCAGATTTTTCTAAAGTTTTTTGTCTTCTTATAGGTTTGTCAAAAGTTGGTGCCAGCAGTCTTCCACGTTCTTAAATTCTTCTTGTCTTGAATAATATCTTGCCAGATGCCTTGGATTCTTCTTTAATAATCCAGATTGTTTTTTCAAATGTTGTTGACATTGATGTTGATATCTTGATTTTGTATGGATTTTATCAGAGTAGTATGGATTACATTATGGGCTTACTATAGTTAAACTACATTGGGTCGTGTTATGATATTGACTCTTTTACATGAGAATTCAGGTAAAAGAATCCAGAGATCTTTCCTTTTTTATTGTATCATTGGTAACAGTAGTAGCATGTTTAGTACTTATTACAAGCCTTTTCTTCTGGCCACTCAGAAGTTGATATTGTTTCATGGTCTTCTTTGCATGTTTATGTATCAAGTTCATTATACGATCATGCAAGTTCGTGAGTCCAACAGTGTCTTGTATCACGATGTCATTATTATAGTAAAGGGTCACAAGTTCTTCTACTTCTCCTAATTTTGTCATTCCAATAATACATGCCTTCCTGGCTCGTAACATGTCTTCTATTTTGGATTTTAGGGTTAATAATCCTATGGCTCTTTTTGCACTCAACCATTCTTGAAACTTTTCAATAGTACAAGGTATTTTCATTTTCAAGTCTTCATCATCTCCACTAATACTACTATTTCTACTAGTTTTAAAAGTTCACAAATTACTATAGGTTTTCCTACTAAATCAGTTGAAGCATCAAACATTTGTATACCATACATACCCTTTCCATAGGAATCCATCATGGCTTTTGTAGATTCAACAATAATACTGGTCAACTTAGAGATATTGTACATGATTTCATCAACTATTATTTTATCAATAAACTCATAAGTAAATAGTTTTGCTACTATATCGGGATTAGCATGTTCACTACACAAGAATCTTGGATATTTACTGAGTTTAGCACTGCGCAAAATATAAGGGTTAGATTTATAATCATAAAATTTATTGATTTTTCATAAGCATTAATAAAATCAGGTGTATATTTCAGTTTGTCACTCATTGATACTGTTGATGATATTTGGGAAGAAGATGATATCGAAGATGGCATAGTGGAAAGTTTAGACATAACATGTGCTAAAGATGTTGGATTTTTGGTTTTTCAGAGATAGGCATAGGTGATTTTGGTGGTTGTAAGATTTTCATGGTTTGTTGATCTTGTATGGCTTCTCTGAGTTAGTTTATGAGATGAGAGCATTCTTGTATTTTTGTAATTATGGTTTCATGAGTTTGGGAAATAACTTCCGTGACATTGTTAATATATTCTTCAAAGTTGTCACTGCTGGTTGACATTGTTATACCTGTTATGAAAATCAGCTAAAACATTTTTAGATCCAGATATATTCTTAACAATAAAATCATAACAACAAAAGAAAGATTGTCACTTTCTTCTCTTGTTCAATTCTGGCAATAGATCTATTTTATTGGTTATAAAAGATTTTACTTGGGTATTATCAGTTCTAACTATGAATTTTACTGGTAATAAGTGATAATGAAATTTTTTTATTCCTAACTTCACAGCTAATAATTCTTTTTCATTAATATGATAATTTTTTCTCATTTGGTTTCCATGTTCCTTCTCCATATCCACATATTAATGATTTTTCTTTATCTGTATTATTCTTATCATAGGCTATAAAAACGGCTCTCTATCCTATGTTACTAGCATCAACATAAAGTTCTAGTTAGTCTTTTTCAATTGGTATTCTATGTTTTGGTAAAGCTTTTACTTTTACTTTAATTTCTTTAATAGATTTATCATGTACTTTAGTCCATTCAAATATTTATGTTTTCTAATTAATTTTTGCAATGGTTTTCTTAAAAGTGGTAGATCTTTTATATGCTCTGAAGCATAATTTACTATTCCAAAAAGTTATTGTACTTCTTTTTATTTTCTAATTTATCCTTAAAAAAATTACTTTTTGTTACAACATGTTCTTGTAATTGTAATACATCTTTATCTATAATATATCCTAAATATTCTATACGGTTTTTAAAATTTTCATACTTCTTCTCAGATAGTAATATTTCATGTTGTTTTATAGTTTTTATAAATTTTGTTATTTGTATTTCTTGGTGTTCTTTAGTTTATATAGCTAATTCATCTCTTTTTTATAAGATTAGTAGTTTATTTATCAGTGTTACTATCAGTTCTATCATTACTAGTCAAACTTTCGTCACTTGTTTTATATAGTTTTTTACTTTCCTTTTACCTTTTAACCTTGCCATTTGTTCTTTTAGAATATGTAATTCTTCTTTTAATTCTTTCATTTCCTGTTTGACTTGATTTAATTCATGTTTCGTTGTTTTAATTCTACCCTTAGTATCTTTTAGTATTTTCTTAGTATCTTTAAACTTATGTTTATATTTTTTATATTTACTTAACCACTATTCATTATTATGTCTTTTTAATTTTATATTTTCTTTCTTTAGTTCTAATATTTGTTGTTCTTGTGTATCTAATTTTAGGTGTAAGTATTCATTTTTTTCTATATCATTTAAGTAGATATTTTTACCTTTTGAATTATTATTATTATTATTATTTGTTGTATTTTTGAAGTCTTTTTTATTTATAGGTTCATATTTGTATCTTTATTTTTCAATTATATCTTTTCCATGGCTTTTAAGAAATGTAATTACACTATGTTCTTGAGTTTCCATTAAAATTATTCTTTTTATGTAATATAGCTAAATTATTTAATGTTTTTTCTATAGAGTCTGATAATTTAGGTTTTATTTTACTAATATACACCATTATAGGTTCTTTACTTCTTCTCCATGCATCTATTGGTACTAATTCTGGTTGTTTGATTGTGGTATCGGGTATTTTTTCGACTATTCTTTGTTGACTTGTACTAGATTCGTCTTCTTCTATTACTTGTTTTCCTTTATTTATATGTTCTACTAATATGTTAAGTTGTTCTAATATTATTTTAAATGTTGGCACTTCAGATACATTTCATAATTTTGTCAATTCTTCTCTTATTAATTGTTGTATATGTGTTTGATTTTCTCTTATTTCATCCATTATTATTAGAGTATTTTTTATTTGTTCTTTTACTATTATTTCGTTTCACATTGCATCAATTTTCTCATTAAAATTACTCAGGATTATTTATCCTTATCTTACATCCATTTTCCATATCTATCCATATTTTTATCAAATTTATTATACTGTTGTTCTAATTGTTTTATATCATTTTCTAATTCCATTTCTTTTGCATTGTATTCTAGATATTTAAGTTGAGATATTATTTCTTCTAATAAAACTCTTTTTATTATTTTCAATTTTTGTTTTTTCTTTCTTATTTTTTCTTGGATATTCATATTTTACTTACAAATATTATTTTTCCTTGGTAATTTATTTTAATTCCTTCATTAGTAATTATGTAATCTATCATAGTTAAGAAGTCACTTCCTAGTAATAATTCATTGAAACTATCATAATCAATTATTCCTATATTTATTTTATACTCCAAATCTTGGATTTTGAATTTTAGGTTGATACTTTTAGTTATTATTATCTCTCTTTCATTTTCAGGATAGCTACAAGTTTGTGGTTCTATTAAGTTACAATATTTTTCGTTAATCTCACTTATATGTATAAAACTCTTAATAACTACTGTATTTATTTCAGCTATGCAATCAATTGCTATCATTCCATTGAATATTATTACTTTAATTCTTAATCTATTGCTCGGTATATTTATTAAATCTAATGTTCTTGGTTGTCTAAATCTTAAGCTAGTTTGTCTTGATATCATTGGTTCTTTTTTAATTATTAATCTAGATCCTTCTATTTGTGGTCTTATTTTTTGAAATGGTGTTATGGTTCTAGCACTAAAATCTATATGTATTTCTTCTGGTATGGTTATCTTAGCATTTTCTTTGTGTTCTATTTGTTCTAATATATCTTGATACATTTTTTGTACTAAAATATTCATTTCATATTATTTCTTTACATGATAATTTCATGTTAAGCCATCTATCATTTTTATTTCTATGCTTATGACTTTACTACCTGTCGGCATCTTTATTCCATCTAGTTTATAATATAACGTTAAAGCTAAGTTTTTATGTTCATCTTTAAATGAAATACTAAATCTGGTTGTACTGTAAATTTCAGTTTTTGATATATCAAATTTTCTTTTATTACCGATATCAAAGCATCTTGTAAATTTCCTAATATTCTATCATCTTATATGTATATTTGTATAAGTGTATCTATATTTTTCTGAAAATATGCTTTTATGGTGAATTCTACTCCTCCAAAGTATATATTTCTATATTTTTTAGCTTCTTTAGTAGATAATTTTGCTAATTCTATTTTTATTATTTCATATGTTAGTAAATTTATTTTTTCCCTTCCATTAATACTAGTTGTGTCTATTATATTTTCATGTTTCTGTGCTATATCTTACTTCTTTGTTTCTTTCAAACCACTTAGTTTTAAATATTTTCTTAATTGATAATTCTTCTTTTTCATCTTGTATTTTTTATATATTTCTAGTTTAAAGCTTAAAGTTTGTGTTATTCCTCATTCATATGTATTCATCTGGTAATATGTTTCATTTCAATTATCTACTATTTATTTTCCTTTATCCATTAATTAACCTGTCAATATGCTTATATAGTTCTAATATGACATATTTTTGGGTTTTTATTTCATTATCTTTTCTTATTATTTCTCTCATTTTTTCTCCTCTTATTTTCATATTTTCTTCATCTTTTTGTCTTAATTTTTTCTCTTTTAGTACTAGCATAGTTCTTAGGGTTTTAATAGTATTTTCTTGTACACATATCTATTGGGAATATTCTTCCAAACATTGATCTCTTTCTTTTATAAGATTTATACTCATTCTGCAGCTTACTACATGTTGGTTAATATCCCAATTATATGTAAACGGTTTTTTAGCTAACTTTTAAAATTCTTTTAACTGATTTTCATCCATAATGACCTGTAGTCATCCATAAGTCTGTGTTTATATCTGCTATAAAATAGGTTTGTATATTTATTTCTCTGTGTAGATTTATTAGTTCTCTATATGCTCTTATATTATTATCTATCATGTCTTCTTATCTTTTTAATGATAATAATTCATTTTGATATTTTATTATTATTTCATTTTGATTTATTCTTTCTATTAAGAGATGTATTAATTCTCTGCATAACCATTTTCTCTTATTTAATCTATTAATTTATTCAAATGACGGATGTCTCTTCATTTTACTTTTATTCATATTTCAGTCTCTGATACCAATTTCCAGACGGATCCTATCTTCATCTATAGACCCTAAAAAGGGTATGATAATAGTGAACTCTTGAGGGTTAATAATATTTTCAACATTTGTGGATGAATGTTCCTAAGGGGGGAAGGATGTTACGCCTCGTAGTTTCACATTTTGTCGTGTTGTCGATTGATACCGATATCCCGGGAAGTCATGTTACTCTACGGAAGGATAATGAAGGTTTATAGCTTGTTTATAGAAGTATTAGAGTGTATAAAGATTAAACGGATTAAAGAAAATACGTTTCGATGGAATCAGAAAATTTTCAAAATTGACGGCCAAAATGTACAAACCGTACAATTTTGTACTGACCATACAAATCGGGACCCCCGTCATATTTTTCTCTGCAGATTTCAAATTACAGGTCTAATTATATGGTCCAATTGTATAGATCATACAATTTTGTATGGACTGTACAATTGCACCGTATAAAAGGATGATACAATTTTCCCTCTTTGTATATAAACCTTAATCTCGACCTTGGGTCCTTATTTCTTCATCATACAGACCGTAAATTTCTTATAAGCTCCTCTCAAAGGCTTTCAATCATCTTGGAACCAAGCCCAAGGGTAAACTACCCAAGTTCAACGTAATGAATCATGTGGTTTACGCTAACTTCTTTTTCTTCGCGTTGTCATGATTTGGAGGAAACTTGGTGTCGAAGTAAGCCGAGGAACATAAGCTCCTTAGTTTATTGAAGGTAAGTTTCATATTCCCTAACCTAAGCTTAAGTTGGTATAAGTATTAAGTTGAATCTTTGTGGAGAATTCTTAGGAACTTAACAACTATGAAGTTTGAGGTTAAGCTATGTTGTATGGGCTGTTTTCATATGATATAAGCTACTAGATGGAGTTGCAAAAGTATGGATATCATGGTTTGAAGGAGTAGGAGTAAGGATGAAGGTTGTTGGACCAAGACATGTTAAATTTGAATTAGAATCGACCTTATGAAGTATTATATATAAGTTGTCCGATTAAATGCCTAAATGAATTTCCCTATGGAATATGAAGCCGCTATTGATATCAACCCTTTATATGGTATAGATAATCTTCCGTAATGAGTGCGAGGACTTGTGGAATGGTTGTAGATTCATGGACAGGGTATGTAAGGCTATCCCCTTCTTTCAAAAGCATGAAATCCAAAGTGTTTACCATTTTTTAAAGAAATGACGAAAGCCTCATTCTATTTGTATATTGTTATTCCTTGTCGGGAGTTATTTCTTATTATTGTTGTACCCACAATCATTGTTGGTTGGTTTCTTATCCACAATATCATAAGCCTTCGAAAAGGATTGTGCCAAAGAGTTAATCATTGAGTCGACCAAGAGTCATTCCAAAGTAAAGTCGAAAGGGTCTTGAGTTCCAAAAATGCCACAAGTTCCATTATTATCACAGTACATTATCCACAATACCAAACCTATATCGGTGGGTTGTTATATATATATATATATATATGTGTGTGTGTGTGTGTGTGTGTGTGTGTGTGTAGTATTCACACCACCGTTGTAATTAGATGGTGGGAAGTTATACATCTATATTATACACACCGCGTCGCACTATAGTAGGCTGGGAACGCACTATAGTCGGTCGCGTCGCACTACAGTATTCGCACCACGCCCCTTAGTTCGGGGTGTGATAGTTGAAAATATTGAGATGATTGATATGACTCCAAAGGGGTCTTAGTTTGATGATAATGATGATATTATGGATATCTCGGGTTGCACGCCTATAATGAATGTTATTACAGCTAAAAGTTGGGATCTATTGAGAAATTTTGGATTAGTATATGGACATCACGGGTCCCCCAAGGGTGGTAGTTCATAGAATTTGAATGCCTATATACTGAAAATGAAAGGTATCGGGAATTTACATTTGCATTCATATAACACATACATTTATACTTTGATTACCTGTTGATTAGTAAGGTGGTTTGGAATGATTATTGAAATTTAGGTGAATTTCATGAGTAAATGAACCTGGACAAATTGGATTCATTCTATTGACTTAGGATTGGTTGCCATGATTGGGCTTTGTCACTGTGAGTACTTGGATTGATTCTATTGAATTGAATTGGTTGTCATGATTTGCCTCCGTAAACTTGGTTCTATGGTTTATAATTTATGAGTCTAAGTATTCGATTGCTACTGTGGTCGATAATGTCTATATGTCAGGACTATCATCTAGATCAAAGGGAACTATATGTGTTTTGTGTGTTGTCTGGTAATTGATAGTGTTACTAGGTAACGAGTCTAGTAAGGAACTTGTTGAAGTGTCGTTATTGTAGTTATGGACTTGTTTGCCATGTGTGTGTAGAATTTCCCTCCTTAATCAATGGGTGTATAGCGTAGACTTCTACTTAGAGGATAACGAGGACATTAAATGAACTAATACGTGTCATGTTGTAGCTGTATAGAGTCGTAATTAAGTCTAAAGGATAAAGACAATAAATGAGTTAATTTCGTTATGGTCAGCCTAATTATAATGCTCTTGGGAAGCATTCCTAAAAGGTTGTTATGAACTAAGTGTCGACTTGTATATTTGATGTGTTAAGTCGGGTAAGTGGGTTTAAATATGAATATGACTTAGAAAGAGTTTTCAGATCGGTAGGTATTGATAGTAAATTCCTTGTGTGTGGTATATGAATTGAAGTGTACTTGACTGTGGTTGAACTCTTGTGTGAATTAGGTGATTGATATGATTCATGAACTCTATGTGAATGAGGTGATTATATGACTATTTGAAATGCCTAGAATACAACCTATTTGTGAGTCAACTTGATGTTTATGTCTGTTACGTAACTTCCATCGTTGTTGGGCTATAATGTCTATGGCGGTACGTTGTGTACTCATGCTACGCTTGCTGCATCTTTTATATGGATGTAAGTATACAGTTGATTCGGGTCGCAGTTGGAGAACGTGGAGGTTAAGGCACGCCATTCACCTATCGGCGGCCTTGGTCTTTGTCTTACTTAGATTATTTTTATCTATTCAAGACAGTGTCTTGTTTTATTTATCCTTCTATTGTATTCTCAGTAGTCCTTGTACGGGTCAGACCAGGTTTTGGGAGGAAGTGTTGTAAGGGTTAAATGATGTTAAACGTTTTAAAAGGAGTATTGTTATATTGTGTACTTTTTCTTCAATTATACATTGTTAAAACATTATGATTGTAAATGATTTTGGAACTGGTTTGCCTACCGGGGGATAGTGTAGGTGCCACCACGACACTCGTGATTGGGGTCGTGACATGAATGTACAACTAGGTATTCTAAACATAGACACTTATAATATGCAAAAAAAATCATTTGCTCATAAAAAATAATTCATGGATAATGAATTCTTGTCCGCTCCAATCAAACACACACAAACATTCTAAAGCATTATATCAAACACATTGTAGGCATGCTTTTAGGGGAGGGGGAATACCACACCTCTCTAATCTTAATGGCACCTAGCTATCCCTAAAGAATGCAAACCAATCAATAATTAATCGTAAACGAGACTAGCAGAAGCAATAATTAAGTCTAATATAATGAAATATCATAAACAAAAGAAAATTATGATATAAATGTAGAAGCTATAAGTCCCAAAACTAACACTAAACTCCCCAAGACCAGGTGTCACATTGTTATGAGAAAACTATAAAGAAAAAACAAGTGTTCGACTAATACATAATGCGACCAGGAATGAAACAACATAAATATACGAGATGCCACAACTACTATAGAAGAAGGTAGATGGCTCATCACAAAGTTGTATCCTCAAAGATGAAAATCATTCACGTATTGTGATGAAACTGGGATCCAAACCTGTATAGGAGTGCAATAAGTGTAGTATGAGTATGAAATTCAATGTGTAGCAAGTAATTCTATTTGACTATCCTAATACGGTAGTGACGAGAATTACTTTGAAAACCAGAACTTACCATAATATGCGCAATTCATAAAGAAGTATAAAAGAAAGTAGTGATAATAAGAATAAAAGCATATACTTGACAATTAACCACATTTAAGCACTTGTCATAGTTTATGTCATGCCCCAAATATGGATGGGACGGACTATACTCTATATGCAACTACTGTAAATATGTACACGTCATATGACATAACTCGAAAGACAAATATGCAAGTACAAATGACTTATGTATGTAAATGTGGCCATTGGCCCTTGACATGCAAATGTTATTCAAATGAACCCAAATACACTGTGATGAAAAAACGACCATGAACATAAAGTTCCTTCTAGATTAATTACTATGCCTTGTAATAGAATGAGATGACTAAGCAGTCCGTGTAATAGGATAAGGTGACTAGGCCGAAGAACAATCTAGAAAGGGAAGCTTTCATCGTGCCCCAAGGAGATAATTCATGAACTAGCTAGTTCATGCACTTATCTACATGGATGACAGAAAAGGGTGGCCTAGAGAACATAAAGAGTTGGTCTTCTCCCTTCCCCCAAAAGGGCCGAACCCCTTCCCCTTTCCCATTCGGCCGAAGTGCTTGTATGTGTCTATCTAGTTGCTCTTCTAGAAAGGTCTAAGCATTAGTATAAATAGGGCATGTAAATTATGTAAATAGACATTGAAGATTTATTAAATATATTTGAGTTTACTCAAACTTTGCTAAGTTATTCAACTTTTGTGTTGCTTATCTTAGTTGGTCCTTTTCTGGGCCATCAGTCCTTTTGTGGTCCGAACCTCATTCCTTTTGTGGGTCACCCGTTGGTCCTTTTGTGGTCCAAACCCTCAGTGCAAGTCTAGTTAGAACTTTTTTGATGTAACTATACCCAAGCCAATGTTCTATCTGGTTACTCATCACAAATACATTGAAGGTCTTCTCAGCTTTTATCACCTTGTTCTTACCCGAGTTTGTCTAACAATCTTGTATTTGATACTTTTCCAAATTACCTCATTATTTTCACCATAATACATCACAATACTTCACCAACCTCCACCCAAAAAATTCCATTAACCGAAACCTCCCAAAACCACCTGAACATCACAACCAACTACTCCACCGTCCTTACCGAGTTCCACCGTCATACCTTACTATCCCGACCAGATTCTGCCACCTTACCACCATCCAACCACCAAGTACCAACCATCCACATATTTCACAACATGTCTAGAACACCCCCCTCCAAACGCCTTAACCCGAATCCACCCGACGATACCCGCACACCTCCCACCAAAACACTCACTGCCCAGAATCTGCCAACCTCCACTTGACCCTCATTTTCATGTCCATCCGGTCCCAATCCAACTTTGACCAACCTACCCACATATTCCCCTCCTTATATACATCAGTTTGGTATCAGAGCAAGGTTTTCCCGTCCCACGCCTTGACGCTATGGCTAACCTAAATGAAGAACTTCTGAGGACCATAAGTGAACTTTTGGCTGAACAAATGCAACTCTTGAGAAGAGAGTTTACGGAGTGTGTCATAATTAATGATATCGAGTCCGGAGAAGAGGTTGCACAAAATAACTCGAGGCATGAAAGGGAAAATGTCCAAGACAACACGAGGCATGAAAGGGAAGACGACCGAAGCCTACGGTTAGAACTTCCAACCTTTGAAGGAAACATGGACCTGGAATAGTTTCTTGAATGGTTAAGGGTCATTAATAGGATTTTCGAATACAAACAATATGATGACCACAAGTGTTTTAAGGTTGATACATTGAAGTTGAAGGAATTCACTTCTATGTGGTATGAAAACCTCAAAACAAGCCGGAGGAGGAATGGAAAACCCAAGATTGAATCTTGGGACAAATTAAAGAAACATTTGAAAAATAAGTTCTTGCCAAGGGAATATGAAAAAGACATATACCTCAAGCTCAATAAACTTTATCAAAGAGTCTTAAAGTCGAGGAATAAGTCCGAGAGTTCGAGAAAGCCACCATGCTTTGTGACTTAGAAGAAAAGGAGACTCAAAAGATTGCCCGATTCATTGGGGGCTTGAACATGGAGATTCAAGAGAAGGTTAAAGTTGCAACATACAACACTTTTGAAGATGTATGTCATTTAGCACTCAAGTTTGAAAAACAACAAAAGAAGAGTACCCCAAAATCCTATGTAAAGGCCACTAGTAGTAGAGAAAAGGACAATACCTCTTTTTTTAACCAATTGTATAGCCAAGAAAGTGTAGAGAAATATAAATAGAAGAAAGTAGAGATTACAAAGGGGGTAGATAGAAGTAGGAAGAGGTGTTTTAAATGTCAAGGATTAGGACACTTTGCAAATGAATGTCCTAACCCTTGGGTAATGACTATTGAAGAGTATCAAGAGTAGGGGGACTCCTTTGCTATTGAGGAACCCGAAGTCAAGGAGGACCTAAAGGAAGATATTGATCATACGGAGGTGGGTGAAAGTTTAGTGCTATGACGTGTGTTGAATGTTCAAATTGAATAACAAGAGGAGACACAAAGATAGCAACTATTTTACACTCGATGCAAGGTGAATGATAAAGTGTGTAACGTGATCATTGATGGAAGAAGTTATACCAATGCGGCTTCTATGGAGATAGTGGACAAATTGAACTTGCCTACCCGCAGCCATCCTAAACCATATACTTTCCAATGGCTAAACAAAGACAAAGGGATAAAGGTAATGAAACAAACTCTTGTTAGTTTTCGTATTGGAAGGTATGAAGATGAGATATGGTGTGACGTCTTACCTATGGATGCTTATCATATCTTGTTGGGGAGACCATGGTAGTTTGATACGAAAGCACAACATGATGGAGAAAAGAATGTCTATTCTTTTCAAAAGGATGATAAGAAGATCTGGTTGATACCATTGTCACCTAGTGAAGTGAAGGAAATGAAGATCCAAAACAACAAGAAACGGAAGGGAAAATCTGAGGCCCTATTGCTTAATGCACCAGAGATAGAAGATGAGTCGAAGAAGGGGATTTCTATAGATGCATTGGTGTGAAAAGAGAAGGAGAGTCTTATAGGAGATGCGGTCAAAAGTGCCAACTTGAAGGAACTCTTGATAGATGTATTTTTGGATAATCTTACACCCGGATTACCATCAATAAGATCCCATAGCTACAATTTGGAAGAGGCTAAGGAGTCGCAAGAACAAGTGCAAAAATTGCTAGACAAGGGTTTTGTCCAAGAGAGCCTTAGTCCATGTGCGGTACCCGCTTTGTTGGTGCCAAAGAAAGATAAAACTTAGTGCATGTGTATGGATAGCTGAGCGGCCAATAACATCACCATGGAGTGCAAGTTTCCTATGCCGAGATTGAAAGACCTTTTGGATGAATTGAGTGGGGCCATGTTTTTCTCCAAGATATATTTGAGGAGTGGCTACCATCAAATGAGGATCTGAGAGGGAGATGAATGGAAAATGGCTTTCGAAACCAAGTATGGTTTGTATGAATGGTTTGTGATACCATTGGGATTGTGTAATGCTCTGAGCCCTTTCATGAAGCCCATACAAGAGGAACCACGGCCACCCATGGGATACATAGTATCATCAAAGGGCATTCACGTGGATCCATCCAAGGTGGAAACTATCTGAAGTTGGCGCGAGCCTACGAATGTAAGTGTCGTAAGAAGTTTCCTTGGTTTGGCTTCTTTTTATCATCATTTCATTCGAGACTGTTGTACCCTTGCTGCCTCTATCACTGAGTTAATGAGAAATGATGAGTTTAAATGGTCCCAACCAAGAGCTTTGGAAGCCATAAAGGGAAGGATATGTGAAGCACCACCTCTAGCTATTCCAAACCATGAGAAGTTATTGGAAATTAAATGTGATGCTAGTGGAATTGGTGTTGGAACCTTCTTAATTCAAAACAAAAGGTCCATTGCATTGTCTAGTGAAAATTGGGTGGTGAACATCTCAATGACAAAGAATTTTATGTCGTAATATCCTTGGTCCAATGGGGGCAATATTTGAAGTCAAAACCTTTTGTCTTGTATTTGGATCCTTTCTACAAGGTGGAACCTCTGGACAAATACGGAAGTATTAGTTCAATGTTTGATGTTGGAGACTTATCACCATACATAGATGACGAGAATTTGAGGACAAATTCTGTTAAAGAAGGGGATATTGATGAAAAAAAGACTGTGAACTTAAAGTTCCAATGTGAGCCGCGTGGTGATATGCTCGGAATGCCAAAGACTGTCTACCTTCCTATGATAATATGCTTATTGTGTCATAGAGTATGGAGTGGAATTGAAAAAAGAACTTGAAGATTCAACAAGACAACATTTTGGCCTTTATATAGGTCTTGGCCGAGACCACTTACTTATAGCTTGTTTTAAATTCCAAGCATAATTTCCTTCTAGCTTAATTACTAGGTATTGTAATAGAATGAGATGAATAAGTAATCTGTGTAATAAGATAAGGTGACTAGGACAAAGAACAATCTAGAAAGGGAAGCTTCCATCATGCCCCAATGAGATAATTCATGAACTAGCTAGTTAATGCACTTATCTACATGGATGACACAAAAGGGTGTCCTAGAGAATATGAAGAGTTGGTCTTCTCCCTTCCCCCAAAAGGGTCGAACCCCTTCCACCTTTCACATATGGTCGAAGTGCGTGCATGTGTCTATCTAGTTGCTATTTTAGAAAGGTCTAAGCATTAGTATAAATATGGCATGTAGTTTATGTAAATAGACATTGAATATTTATAAAATATATTTGAGTTTACTCAAACTTTGCTAAGTTATTCAACTTTTGTGTTGCTTATCTTAGTTGGTCCTTTTCTGGGTCATCGGTCCTTTTGTGGTCCGAACCTCGTTCCTTATGTGGGTCACTCGTTGGTCCTTTTTTTGTCCAAACCCTCGGTGCAAGTCTAGTTAGAACTTTTATGATCTAACTATACCTAAGCCAAGGTTCTATCCGGTTACTTGTCACAAATACATTGATGGTCTTCTCGGCTTTCATCACCTTGTTCTTACCCGAGTTTGTCTAACAATCTCGTGTTCGATCCTTGTCCAAATTACCTCATTCTTTTCACCATAATACATCACAATACTTCACCAACCTCCACCCAAAAAGGCCATTAACTGAAACCTCCCAAAACCACCTAAACATCCCAACCAACTACTCCACCATCCTTACCGAGTTCCAACGTCATACCTTACTGTCCCGACCAGATTCCACCACCTTACCATCCTCCAACCACCAACATATTCCACAATGTGTCTAGAACACCCCTCCAAACACCTTAACCCGAATCCACCTAATGACATCCGCACACCTCCTACCAAAACATTCACTGCCTGGAACCCACCAACCTCTACTTGACCCCCATTTCGTGTCCATCTGGTCCCAATCCATCTTCGACCAACCTACCCATATATTCCCCTCCTTATATACATCACACTATCTATAAAACCTCTACGAATACCTAATGTTGGACAACTGATACAAGTGTCGAGATAAGGCCCCGACTTACCCATGATCTCTATGTATGCAAATACTAGACTTGACTCAGCTCCGGATAGAAGATGAGCTTTCACCCTCTCGTTAAGTGGCTGCAACAACTAGCAAGTGTGTCCGCCAACCTGCATATGCCTAAAAATGTGAACATAGCAAATGCAGCATCCCTGGCCAAGAGACGTCAGTACAGAAAGATTGTACCAAGTACGGAAGGCAGACATGAAACAAATACAGTAAACTGAAGCTCAAATAAGATACAACAAGAATTAAATCAATCAAATGCAACTGAAATCTCTGAAACACCCTATGGAAACTCTTATTAAAACTTACTATAATCAAGTCATTTTGTGTGTTCTTCTGGGTCTTTCTGATGATATCTTTGGGTCGCTATATGAAGCGACGTCTGGGATCATTCACTAAAACACTTGGGCTAATGGTATATTAGATTTATTCTTTACTTTCCTTTATATAACAAAAATCAAACGAGCGCATAACATAACAAGTAATATATTGAGTCATAACATGATCTAATACGTATAAGAAGGGAAAATACTTACTCTGCAAATGAGCCTCGGTTGGCTAAAAAATAAGTCCCTACGGGAAATCAAATAAGCCTCGATAGGCCAGTAAATAGGGTTCTATAGGCCACATACTCTGGACGTCAATTATCCTTATCTACTTATCTATTGCACACCATTAACTCCATTCAGATTACTCGTAACCTTGAGGAAGTCTCGCAAATTATTTGAAAGATACAACTATACTACAACTTGCAAGTAATACAATTAGGGAGTCTAAACACTCTCAAGAGGCAAATCAAGTATGATACAATCAAATACGAACATAGCAATTATGAGCGCAACCAACTGGATGAGCTGGACAACTACAAAATATGTGAACGAGGCTCCTATGACTCATTACTTCTTAAGGACTCGTGGCTCACAACAAAGGACATGTGCTACGGATCTCTATTAGAAGAGACAAACAAATAGTCATTATTTACGACTCTAATGTGATTGTTTAAGTGCGGACTGATCCATGTGATACTCAAATAGCTTATGGATTACTCAAGTACTGGAACTGTTGTTTAGTCTTGACACAGATTTATGTGTGTACATGGGATCTTGATGCGATATAATTGACATCATTTATTAGGAATAACTGAGTTTCAGAGGAGAACCTATACTCATCCGGTAAAATTGATATAGAAGAGAAAAAATAACTCGACTTCAAGTCGAGAGATGCTATAGGGACGTACACACTTATCCTTTTATAATCTCGCCTAGTACTTCAAATATAAACTCTAACCTCTTAGGACCACTGCACTCTCGTGAAAATCTGAATCCATCGATATTCGCAAAACGTTTCCTATAAATATGCTCTACGATCAAATAGAGATAATGCAAATAGTAACACTCTAATTCACCTTACCTTGTGCTCTACATCCCATAATGGTCATTTAGACGTTAGCCGCGAAATATCATTTACCTTAAGTAGCATTCTACAGTCTCATGCCTATAGCCTGTAACTATCAAGTGATATACCTCAACCATAGATTTACAACTACTCAACTATCATTTGGGAATTATCACACCGTTTCCATTAAGCTTTATTCATCTTGAACGATAGTATATTACCTCTTCAATCATATTTTGTAGTTTATCAACATCATCAATAAGTAAAGTCCTCTTCTCGTTATCAACTAGTAATCGTTAACAAATAAATCCTCATGTCATCTTTACAAATAGTCATCGTCATATACCTATCAACTGTCCACTAAGAATCATTACACAATTCACCCTAAATACCAATTATCTTAACCAACACTCAATACGCTCTCTTAGTCATACCCTATAGGCTGCTAACTTAGGCCCACATATGGGGGAACTCTACTTTCATCCAGACAACTAGAAACCCGATTGCAAGAGTAACATACTTGAATAGCAATTGATTATGTACTTATACCATTTTTTAAGAGATTCATAAGACTCTTAACCTGGGATTACTACACTTACAAATACCAGACCTCATAGTTCTAATAGAAAACAAGTAAACACACACCATATTGTAGTGGTAAATCAAAGAATAGCCTTACGTACCTTTATTTTCGATCCATCAACGACATCAATAGAAACAATTCCCTTTTCACTTAACCTACAAAAAGGAAAACAAGACTAATATCAATAAGAGAAACACGCCAACTAGCTTATGAGCGACAATCTTATTCTACAAATATTTCTACGGAGATTATCCAAGCCTATCTCCTTCTAATCCTTATAACACTATGAATAACATATGAATACAAGTTCAACAATACTTCCAGCACCTGCATACAACAAGAATAGTCCCACTTACCATACAACACAATTAGCAATTCAACTACAACGAATTAACTCTTCAACTTACTAACTTGTAATAACCAAGTGCTTCTAAAATATCAACTAGCTCATTTACGACACTCTTATATTTCCAGAACCTAAATCATTATAAGAGTAGCCCCACAAAACCATATAGCACCCAACTATTCGGTAAGTGGCAAGCTCGTTCTATACTTAATCGGACAACATCTCCCCCATTTCTTTTACATTCCTCAAGTTCAAAACAATCAAAAAAACAATAACAGCCAACAACCACATATTGAGTACCTTTATACAATCAAATCATCCCCAAAATATGACATAGCAATCAACACTTCATCCACATCATCTAGTTATTTAACTTACAACTTGTATCTTCTATGCATATTTAAATTACCAAACTAACTCAGATACTACATGTTCATACTTCCAAACCTAAACATGTCATGAACATCCCCTTTTACAAATCACATATTACTCAACCATCAACAATAACTTTCTACTATCAACATGTGGCATCTAAACATATCTAAGACTTAACCTAGTACATACATATGAGAAAAAGGATAATTCTTACCTCAACTATTAAGAACAAATTCTGGTTTTACCTTACTTTAACCCAAAGCAAACTCCAACTTCAAAAACTAAGAGATAAGCTCAAGCTTAACTACCTCGACAAGCTACCCAGAAGGGAAAACAATATCCAACCTTGTAGAACTCTTTAGGAGTTCAACTAGATCAGGGAAATAAAATATTAAGGTTGGTTGGGGATTCAAATCGTAGAGAGGGAGAGTGATGAGAATGTTTTCTAAGTAAAAATGAGATAGTATACATCTATAAATGGCTCATTAAATGGACTTGGCCAGATCTGTATCTTGGGCTGCGCCATCTCACATTTTTTGTTACACCCCATATTTTTGTGTGTCGACATCGTCGTAAGCTACCCAACATAAGACGGACCCTTATGTGGTTAAGTAAGAATTTAGACAAGTTATATGAGCAAACCAAAAGGTTTCAAGGTCAAATGAATCGAACAAAATAAGTTCATTGAAAAATTAGTTTGTGGTACACTTTCACGGACCGTGAAAATTTTCAAGTTGTTTAAATTGGTCCAAGTTTGACCAGACCCTTATCCCACCCCAGTTTCAGACCTAAGCATCTCCTTGAGCTCTAATAAAGTTCTCTAAGGTTCCTTAATGATCCAAGTAAGATTCAAAAGCAAAACAACGCAATTCTCTCATTATGGAAGGTCATGAGCTTAGTCTACTACTTTTCCTTTTCTTCTTGAATGTTATGAAGGATGTATGGATGGAAGTAAAGTGTGTTAAGGCATGATTTTCAACCCCTAAGGTAATCTATATTTTCTTCTACTTGTAGTTGAACTCATACAAGTGGGGGTGAATTGTTTTGTTAGGAGTTTGTAGCTTAATCTTTTAGAAGGATTTAGGTTATGTTATGTTGATGTTGGGCCGTTAATTTGGAAATGTTTATGAACGTAAGATTATTTGATGTTGTTGATTATAGTATGAAGAAGATAAGGAGTCTAAGTAGTGTTTGAGGGATGGTCTTGCTAGCTAGTTACCATTTTTAAAGATTGTAGAAGCTCTATGCACATTATGTGCTTTATGAAATGTTTGAGTAAGTTTACTTAGGGTTTATGGATTTGATTTTAATCCAAATTATTCGTATAATTTAGATTATCATTCGTAGAGCATCCAGTAACTCGTAAGCTATCGACACATGTATTTAATGGCTAACCTTTTTTTTAAAATATGATTTTCCGAACTTTATGTTGATTTCTAAAACAAGAAAATGTCTAAAGGAGTATTCTATTTCTGTAGTTGACTGTCTTTTGTCAGTAGTATGTTTCTATATTAAGCTTAGTACTTTATTTGATATGTATGCATAGTTTTCTTGGACATAGTCTATGGTTGATGATACTTGCTACCCCTTCTATCGTATGTTTATGATCCTTGTTTAGTTCATACTGTCCTATCCACTGGTGAGTTACCTAGCCTATGATCTAGTAAGATAAATGGTGATGTAAAGAAGGTCGTGAGCTTAAGTGTCCAACATAAGCCACGAGGTAATTTGCTAGGAGTGTCAAAGATTGACAATCGTCCTATGGTGATATGCTTAATGTGGGTGTTGAATAAAAGACTTGAATATCCAAGAAGTGCCATTAATTTTCGGCTTTTATGTAGGTCTTGACCGAGACCATTTTTTTAGCTTGCTTTTAATTTATAGCTTGATTACTAGTTTCCCTTTTAGCTTAATTACTAGGCCTTGTAATAAAATAGGATGGCTAAGGCGAGAACCATTTAGAAAGAGAAGCTTCCAACATCTCCCAAGGAGGTAATTCATGAACTAGCTAGTTCATGCACTTATGTACATGGATGACACAAAAGGTTGGCCTAGAGAACATGAAGGGTTGGTCGAGCATCTCCCCCATTTGGCCGAGATACATGGAAGACACAAAAGGGTGTCTTAGAGAACATGAAGGGTTGGTCGAGCATCTCCCCCATTCGGCCAAGATACATGTTTGTGTATTTCTTATTTCCTCTTCTAGAAGGTCTAGAACTAGTATAAATAGGATATGCAATTGATAAGTTTTCAACTTTTGTGTTGTTATCTTAGTCGAACCTTTTGTGGTCCAACCCTTGGTCCTTTTGTGGTCCAAACCCCGGTCCTTTTGTGGGCCACCCCTTGGTCCTTTTGTGGTTCATACCCTCGGTGTAAGTCTAGTTAGAACTTTTGTGACCAAACTATACCCAAGCCAAGGTTCTATCCGGTTACTTGTTACAAACACATTGAAGGTCTTCTCGGCCTACATTACCTTACCCACACATGAATTTGTTTATCAATTTTGTGCCTCATCCTTGTCGAAACTACCTAATTCCTTGCACCCCAATACACTCCAACACTTCCCCAACTCACACCCAAAAGGTCGTCAATCGAATCCTCGCACAAACACCCGAAACCCCCAACCAATTCCCCACAATCCCGATCGCACCTCTATTCCGCCAACCTTACAATCCCGACCAGTTTCCGCCACCTTACCACCACCAAACCACCAAATACCAATGACCAAAATAACCTACAACGTGTCTAGTTCATCCTCTCCAAACGCCTTAGCCCAACACCCTCCAAATTCACCCGCACACTCCCCACCAAACACACACTGCCAAGAAACCCGCCAACCTCCATTTGATCCCCATTTTGGTATCCACCCAGTCCCAATCCAACTCTGAACCACCTAACCATACAATCCCCTCCTTATATACATTAGTTTGGTATCATACCAAGGCTTTCCCATCCCACACCTTGACGCTATGTCTAACATGAATGAAGAACTTCGGAGGACCATAAGTGACCTTATTGCCGAACAAATAAAACTTTTGAGAAGAGTGCTTATGGAGCGTGCCGTGATTAATTATGTTTAATCTAGGGAGGAGGTTGCACAAAATAACCCAAGGCATGAAAGGAAAGATGTTCAAGAGAACCTGAGGCATGAAAAGGAAGGTGACCGAAGCCTACAGTTTGATCTTCCAACCTTTGAAGGAGATATGGACCCGAAAGAGTTTCTTGAATGGTTAAGGGCTATTGATAGGCTTTTCGAATACAAGAAATATGATGACCACAAGTGTTTTAAGGTTTCTATATTGAAGTTGAAGGAATTCGCTTTTGTGTGGTATGAAAACCTCAAAACAAGCCGGAGGAGAAATGGGAAGACCAAGATTGAATCTTTGGAAAAACTAAAGAAACATTTGAAGAAGAAGTTCTTGCCAAGGTAGTATGAACAATACCTACACCTCAAGCTCACCAAACTTCTTCAAGGAGTTCTTAAGGTTGAGGAAGATGTTCGAGAGTTCAAGAAAGTCACCATGCATTGTGACTTAGAAGAAAAGGTGATGTAAAAATCCCCGTGAGCTCAAAGTCCCAATTTGATCCTCGAGGCAATAAACTCGGAGTTCCAAAGATGGTGGATCATCCGATGATAATATTCTTAAAATGGCATGGATTATGGAGCGGGGTCAAAGATTGGACTTGAAGATCTTAAGAAGAAGACATATTATTCGGCCTTCTTGTTGGTCTTGGCCGAGACCATGTTTTCTTTTTATCTTGTCTTTATTTCATATCTTAGATTTTAGTTATTGTATTTGATTCCTATATTAGTTACTAGTTCTCTTAGGACACATTTATTGAGATGTGTAATAAGGATGACTAGGCCGAGAGGACAAGATAGCAAACACAAGTGGATGACTTGACCGAGAGTGATAAGTTGGCAAGGGTAAGAATGATCTAGAGGATGAGGCTTCCAAGGAGATAATACAAACATGCATCTAGCCATGTGGGAGGCATCAAGATCGATCATGGGACTATCAAGAGTTGGCCGAATGACTCATCAAAGAAAATACAAAGAATGCAAGCTTCCAAACTTATTCCAAGAAGATGAGATTCATAAAGAGCCAAGTTCATGCATTCTTATTCATGGGATCCACAAAGGGGTGTGAAAAGATTGGATTCATCCTTTGTCCCCAAGTAAAGCCAAGACATTTTAGATTGATTCCCATAGGCCGAGAACACCCTTGGTCGACAAGAAAACCCGAACCCTTTCCCATTTGTCTCCACTTGGTCGAGAATGCCAAGTAGTTTTTGTCTCTTTTGTTACCTTTCTAGAATAGTCCTTGTACTAGTATAAATAGAACCTTAAGTCATTGTAAAAATCATAGTTATGGATTAAATATCTTGAGTTTTACTCATACTCTAAAGTATTCAACTTGTGTGTTGTCTACCTTAGTTGGTCCTTGTGTGGGCCTTGGTTCTTGTGTGAGCCAACCCATTAGTGTAAGTTGAATCTAGGACTTGTGTGACCTAGTTAAACCCAAGCCAAGGTCCCTTAGGTGTAAGTTTTTATTAGAACTTGTGTGATCTAATCAAACCCAAGCTTAAGGAACCCCCTTGGTGCGAGTGGGCGTTGGAACTTGTGTGATCCAACCAAACCCAAGCCTAGGGTCTAGGATAAGGTTACCGGCCACCCTTAATTGGTTATTACTCAAGCTTGTACTTAGTAACCTCGGTCTAGTCCTTGTACAATTTTCCAAACTTATCTTGGTGTCGACTCGAGCATTAAAACCCTCATGTCATTATCCTTGCTACATCGAGTGTCCTACACTTGGATTGCACTCAGGTTTGCACCTAGCATCCCGCATTCATTCCTTGTCTAAACCACTATCTTCCTTTCACTTCCATATCCCAAAATAATTCCCTAACATCCACTACAAAGGCCACCAAGCGAAACCCCACATATACAACCGTTCAAATCCGACAACCATAAATAGTCTATAAACCAACCTTTATCGAGACCTCACTATTTTTGTAATGTTCCATCTCCTTGCCATTATCAAACCACCAAACCCTGATCATCAATACCACCCACAACATACTCGAAATAACTCCAGAATACCACACTACTCGGTAGAAACGTCCCACCCGAGAATACTATTTCAAGTCCATTTTCGCGTCAACTCGTTTCTTGCCAAACTCTGACCCACACACCCTAACACACCCTCCTTACTTACATCAGATTGGTATCAGAGTGAGGCTATCTCATCCCATGGTTGGACACTATGGCTCACGTAAAAAAAGAAAGACTAAGGAGGATCGTAGGTGACATTCTTGTGGAACGTGCACAAGCCTTGAGAAAGGAACTTGCGGAGCATGCTGTAAGGAATAAAATTGAATCCATGGTTGTGAAAAACACCCCACGACATGAAAGGGATACCGAAATTGAGGATATCCGAGAGGAAAAACAAGATGTACCCTTTTCACTAATCAGTTGTATCAAGTTGAAGAAAAGGGTAGTACTTCCTTTATTAGTCCATTGTATGATCAAGAAAATATGGAGGAATATATTGATCTTGCGGAGGTGTGTGAAGATTTAGTTGTCCGACATGTATTGAGTGTTCAACTTGAAAAACACGAGGATACACAAAGGGAACAACTCTTTTACACTCGATGCAAGGTAAAAGACAAAGTGTGCAATATGATCATTGATGGAAGAAGTGATGTCAACTTGGCCTCCGTGGAGATGGTGGACAAGTTAAAATTATCCACCCACAATCATCTAAAGCCATAAGATCTCCAATGGCTAAACCAAGACGAAGGGCTAAGAGTGGTAAAAAAAACTCTTGTTGGCTTTCGGATTGGAAAGTATGAAGATAAAATATGGTGTGACATTCTCCCTATGGATGCATGTCATTTTTTATTAGGACGATCGTGGCAACTTGATCGAAAGGCAGAATATGATAGAGAAAGGAATAGTTATTCTTTTCAAAATAATGACAAGAAGATCTGGTTAGTGTCGTTGTCACCTAGCGAGGTGAAAGACATGAAAATTCGAAGGGCAAGGAAATGCAAAGTCGAGGCTCTTTTACTTGATGCACAAAATATAGAGGAGGAATTTAAGAAGGGGAGTCCTCTAGGTACATTGGTGAGAGAAGAAAAGAAAGGTCTTGTCGAAGATATGGTTGAAGATACCGACGTGAAGGAGGTTCCAAAAGATCTTGCATCCGGAACACTACCAATGAAAGATTGTGAACTTGCTCATGATTTATTTTCAACAAGTTCATTATTTAACCACCAAAACTATGGATGCCATCTGGAATAGACTAGGGAATTGCAATGCCAAGAGCTAGAGTCATTAGGCAAAGGCCTTACACAAAAAAGCCTTAGGGCGACGTCCGCTTTGTTGGTGCCAAAGGAAAATGAAGCTTGGCACGTATGTGTTGATAACCAAATGGCCTTGAAGTGCAAATCTCCTATGCCGAGAGTGGATGAAGGTTTGAATACATTGAGAGGGGCAGAGTTGTTCTTCAAGCTAGAATTGAGGAGTGTCTACCATTAAATATGTTCATGAGGAGAAGTTGAATGGAAAATGACATTCAAGATTGAGCTTGTTTGGTACGAATGGCTCATGGTGCCATTTGGTTTGTTTTGTCTCAAAGATATTTCATGAAGATCATATGCGAAGTTCAACAACCTTTCATGGGACACTTATTCTCATTCATGGGTAATCTTGTAGATCCATCCAAGGTGGTAACTTCCCGACATTGGGCCGAGCCTACGGATATAATTGCGGAAAGTATTCTCCGAGGTTTGGCTTCTTTTTCTCATCATTGAATTCGAGATTGTCACACTCTTACTGCCCCTATCCTAAATGTTGAGGTACCGTGGGGAGTTGACCATGATGTTAAAAGAGTTGGTATTGGTACTAGCTCAATTCAAGACAAGGAATCCATTACCTTCTCTAGTGGAAGATTGGTGGGTGCACGGGTTAATTCTTATACCTACCATAAGGATTTTTATTTGGTGAGGCCCTTGGACAAAAGGGAACATTCTGATTGGATTGGCTTGTATTCGGATCGTGTGGTTTGACTACACTTATGGAAGGAATGAGAAATCGAATGCCAAGAGCGGACCATCCTTGCAAGATATTTGTCTTCAAAATCGAGCATGATTTGTATGAAGGACTTGTGAGTCCATTTGATTTGTGCAATGTTCCAAACTCTTCCATGAACCTTATGCATAAGATGATACGACTGTCAACGGGATCCTTGGTCCGAGAACACAAAGTAGCATTCGCGGACCTTCGTGTGAATCAATTCGAAGTGGGGACTATCCAAGGTTGGCATGAGAATACAAATGTACGAATAAAAGGTAACTTCTATGGCTTGACCTCTTTCGATCATCGTTTCTTCCGGAATTATAGTTCCTTTGCTACCCCTATTCCGAATGATGAGCTACAACTTGAAATGGAACGTGATGTTAGAGGAGTTGATCATAATACCAGCTTGATTCAAGAAAAAATAGTACATTACTTCCTATAGTGAGAAATTGGGGGCGCACAATTCAATTTTTTACCTATGACTCCTTGATCCAATAGGAAGAATATTTGAAGTGTGGTCCTTTAAAATTGTTGGTTAAGTCCCGGGAAGGTATCTACAAGATAAAACTTCCGAACTTATCCAATGATGGAAGTATTAGCTCAACACGTGTTGTTGAAGGCATATTACCACATTAAGACTGTGCGAATTTGAGGAAAAAATCTTACAAAGAAGGGGAGATTGGTGTAAAATCCTTGTGAGTTCAAAGTCCCAATTTGATACTCGAGGAAATAAGCTAAAAGTTCCAAAGATGGTGGATCATCCAATGATAATATGCTTAAAATGGCATGGAATATGGAGCGAGATCGAAGATTGGACTTGAAGATTTTAAGAAAAAGATATTTTATTCGGCCTTCTTGTTGGTCTTGACCGAGACCATGTTTTCCTTTTAGCTTGTATTTATTTCTTAGCTTAACATTTAGTTATTGTATTTAATTCCTAGATTAGTTATTAGTTACCTTAGGACACATTTATTGATTTGTGTAATAAGGATGACTAGGCCGAGAGGACAAGATGGCAAAGACAAGTGAATGACTTGGCCGAGAGTGACAAGTTGGCAAGGGCAAGAATGATCTAGAGGATGATGTTTCCAAGGGATAATACAATCATGCATCTAGCCATGTGGGAGGATCAAGATCGGCCATGGGAATATCAAGACTCATCAAAGCAAATAAAAAGAATGGAAGCTTCCAAACTTATTCTAAGAAGATGAGATTTCATAAAGAGCCAAGTTCATGCATTATTCTTCATGGGATCCACAAAGAGGTGTGAAAATATTGGATTCATCATTTGTCCCCAAGTAAAGCCAAGACCTTTTCCATTGATTCCCATAGACCGAGAACACCCTTGGTCATCAAGAAAACCCGAACCCTTTCCCATTTGTCTCCACTTGGCCGAGAATGCCAAGTAGTTTTTTCTCTTTTGTTACCCTTCTAGAATAGTCCTTGTACTAGTATAAATAGGACATTAAGTCATTGTAAAAATCAGAGTTGTGGATTAAATATAAACTTGAGTTTTACTCATACTCTAAAGTATTCAACTTGTGTGTTGTCTACCTTAGGTTGGTCCTTGTGTGGGCCTTGGTTCTTGTGTGAGCCAACCCATTAGTGTAAGTTTAAGATAGGACTTGTGTGACCTAGTTAAACCCAAGCTAAGGTCCCTTCGTTGTAAGTCTTGGTTAGAACTTGTGTGATCTAATCAAAATCAAGCTTAAGGAACCCCCCTTGGTGCGAGTGGATGTTGGAACTTGTGTGATCCAACAAAACCCAAGCCTAGGGTCTAGGATAAGGTTACCGGCCACCCTTACTTGGTTAGTACTCGAGCTTGTACTTAGCAACCTTGGTCTAGTACTTGTACAATTGTCCAAACTCATCTTGGTGTCGACTCGAGCATTAAAACCCTCGTGTCATTATCCTTGCTACATCGACCGTCCTACACTTGGATTGCACTCAGGTTTGCACCTAGCATCCCGCATTCATTCCTTGTCCAAACCACTATCTTGCTTCCACCACCATATCCCAAAATACTTCCCTAACATCCACCACAAACGCCACCAACCGAAACCCCCATATACAACCGTCCAAATCTGACAACCACAAATAGTCCACAAAATAATCCTTTACGGAGACCTCATTGTTTCAATTCTGTTCCATCTCCTTTCCACCATCAAACCATCAAACCCCGATCATTAAAACCACTTGAAACATACCCGGAACACCCCCGTAGAACTCCTAACCAACTCCACATAAATCTACCCGAAATAACTCCACAACACCACACTGCCCGACAGAAACGTCCCACCTGAGAACACCATTTCTAGTCCATTTTCACGTCAACTCGTTCCCTGCCAAACTCCGACCCACTCACCCTCACACACCACTACTTACTTACATCAAAATGAGGCTCAAAGGATTGCACAATTCATTGGAGTCTTAAACGTGGTGATTCAAGAAAAGGTTGAAGTTGCAATATACAACACATTTGAAGACATATGTCACTTGACCCTCAAGTTTGAAAAACAACAAAAGAAAAGTACCCTAAAAACCTATGTAAAGCCCATTAATGTCAAATAAAAGGGCAATACCTCTTTTTCTAACCCATTGTATAGCCAAGAAAGTGTAGAGAAAGATAAAGGGAAGAAATTAGAGGTTACAAAGAGGGTAGATAGAAATAAGAAGAGTTGTTTTAAATGTCAAAGATTAGGACACTTTGAAAATGAATGTCCTAACCCTCGGGTAATGGCTATTGAAGAATATGAGTGTAGGTATTCTTTTTTATTGAAGAACCCGAAGTCGATAAGGTCCTTGAGGAGGATCTTGATCTTCTGGAGGAGGGTGAAAGTTTAGTACTCCAACGTGTGTTGACTGTTCAACTTGAAGAACATGAGGAGACACAAAGAGAGCAACTATTTTACACTCGATGCAAGGTAAATGACAAGGTATGTAATATGATCGTTAATGGAGGAAGTTGTGCCAATATGGCCTCCATAGAAATGGTGGAAAATTGAAATTGCCTACGCGCTACCATCCTAAACCATATGCTCTCCAATGGGTGAATGAAGATGAAAGTCTAAAGGTAATGAAACAAGCTCTTGTTAGTTTTCGGGTTGGTAAGTATCAAGATGAGATATGGTGTTACATCCTACCTATGGATGCTTGTCATATTTTATTGGATCGATCATGGCAATTTGATAGGAAAGTGTAACATGATGGAGAAAAGAATGTCTATTATTTTCAAAAGGTTAGTAAGAAGATCCGGTTGGTACTATTTTCACCTAGTGAGGTGAAGAAAATGAAAATCCAAATTGCCAAGAACTGCAAAGAAAAATCCGAGACACTTTTGCTTGATACGCGAGAGATAGAAAAAGAGTTGAAGAAGGGGAGTCACATATATGCATTGAAGTGCAAGTATAAGAAGAGTCTTGTGGGAGATGCGGTTGAGGATGCTGACTTGAAAAACTCTTGAAGAAATTTGAAGATCTATTTTCGGATGACCTTGCACCCGGATTACCACTAATAAGAGGTATTGAACATGCTATTGATTTTATTCCGGGAAGTTCATTACCTAATCGTTCAGCCGATAGATGCAATCCAGAAGAGGCCAAGGAATTACAAAGACAAGTGCAAGAATTATTAGACAAAGGCTTTGTCCGAGAATGCCTTAGTCCATGTGCGGTACCCGCCCTGTTGGTGCCAAATAGAGATGGAACTTGGCGCATGTGTATCGATAGCCGAGAATTCAATAACATCACCGTGAAGTATAGGTTTCCTATGACAATATTGGATGAATTGAGTGGGACCAAGTTGTTCTCTAAGATAGATTTGAGAAGTGGCTACCATCAAATGAGGATACGAGAGGGAGATGAATGGAAGACGGCTTCCAAAACCAAGTATGGCTTGTACGAATTGCTTCTGATGCCATTTGGATTGTGTAATGCTCCTAGATCTTTCATGAGGCTCATACACAAGGTGCTACGACCATTCATGGGGTACATAGTATCATCAAAGGGAATTCATATGGATCCATCCAAGATGGAAACTATCCGGAGTTGGCCCGAGCTTATGAATGTAAGTGAGGTAAGAAGTTTCCATGGTTTGGCTTGTCATTTCATTCGAGATTGTTGTACCCTTGCTGCTCCTATCACTAAACTAATGATAAAGGGTGAGTAAAAATGGTCTCAAGGAGCACAAAGAACTTTGGAAACCTTGAAGGGACAGATATGTGAAGCACTGGCTCTAGGCCTTGAGAAGCTATTTGAAATTGAGTGTGATGCTAGTAGAATTGGTGTTGGTGCCGTATTGATTCAAGACAAAATATCCATTGCTTTCTCTAGGGGGAATTGGATGGTGCACGACTCAATCATTCTACTTATGACAAAGAATTTTGTATTGTGAGATCCTTGGTCCAATGGGAAATTATTTGAAGTCAAAACCCTTTGTCTTGTATTTGGATCATTTGGTTTGTCCATACATAGATGACGAGAATTTGAGGGCAAATTTTGTTAAAGAATGGGAGTTTGATATAAAAAGGTCGTGAGCTTAAGTGTCCAACATGAGCCACGAGGTGATTTTATAGGAGTGCCGAATATTGTCAATCGTTCTATGGTGATATGATTAATGTGGAGTGGAGTTGAAGAAAAGACTTGAATATCCAAGAAGTTCCATTAATTTTCGGCTTTTATGTAGGTCTTGGCCGAGACCATTTTTTTAGCTTGCTTTAAATTTCTAGCTTAATTAGTAGTTTCCCTTTTATCTTAATTACTAGGCCTTGTAATAAAATAGGATGACTAAGTCGAGAACAATCTAAAAAGAGAAGCTTTCAATGTCTCCCAAGGAGGTAATGCATGAACTAGCTAGTTCATGCACTTATCTACATGGATGACACAAAAGGTTGGCCTAGAGAACATGAAGGGTTGGTCGAGCATCTCCCCTACTCGGCTGGGATACATAGATGACACAAAAGGTGGCCTAGAGAACATGAAGGGTTGGTCGAGCATGTCCCTTATTCGGCCAAGATACATGTTTGTGTCTTTCTTGTTTCCTCTTCTAAAAGGTCATAAATAGGAGATGTAATTGATGTAAGGGGACATTGAAGTTTTATGAAATATATTTGAGTTTACTCAAACTTGCTAAGTTTTCAACTTTTGTGTTATTATCTTAGTCGGACCTTTTATGGTCTAACCATTGGTCCTTTTGTGGTCCAAACCACGGTACTTTTGTGGGCCAATCCTTGGTCCTTTTATGGTCCAAACCCTTGGTGTAAATCTAGTTATAAATTTTGTGATCTAATTATACCTAAGCCAAGGTTCTATCTGGTTACTTGTTACAACCACATTGAAGGTCTTCTCAGCCTATATTACCTTACTCGTACATGAATTTGTTTATCAATTTCGTGCCCCATCCTATCGAAAATGCCTAATTCCTTGCTCCCCAACACACTACAACACTTCCCCAACTCACACTCAAAAGGTCGTCAATCGAATCCTCCCACAAACACCCAAAACCCCTAACCAATTCCCCACCATCCCAATCACACCCCTATTCCACCAACCTTATTGTCCCGACCAATTTCTGCCACCTTACCACCACCCAACCACCAAATACCAACCACCAACATAACTTAAAATATGTCTAGTTCATCCCCTCCAAACGCCTTAGCCCAACACCCTCCAAATTCACTCGCACACTCCCACCAAACACACATTGCTCGAAAACCCGCCAACCTCCATTTGACCCCCATTTTGGTATCCAACTCCGACCCACCTAACCATACAATCCCCTCCTTATATACATCACCTGGACTATCGGCTAGTGAGTTACCTAGCCTATGAGCTAGTTAGATATCTGACCTTACGACTGGTGAGATATATATCAAGCCCTATCTGTGGACGGCTAGCTATGCTATTACTTTTCATATACATTGAGTAGAAGTAGGTAAGTGTACATAGAGTATCATTGAGTTTCAGTTGTTGATTATTTCAATTTCAGTTATTTTAATGGCCTTACATGATTGGTATATTATATTCATATTGACGTCTCTTTTACCGGGGCTGCTATATTTGATGCCGGCTGGTTCTGAGAAACAGCCAGATAGATACTCCCAGTAGGCAGTGCGACTTTCAATTGATTGGTAAGCTCCAGATCTTTCAGAGTTTCCATGTTTAGATGTCTGGAGTGTTTTGTTTTGTATATATCATATGGGTAGGTCGGGGCCCTGCCCCGACCATACTATAGTTGTTATCTTTAGAGGCTTGTAGACATGTTGTGTTATTGTACAATTAGTTAGTTTTGAGACCTTGTCAGCCCTTGTATATATATCTTTAGAGTTGTACCTTGACAACCCGCCAGGTGGCCTTATCGGGCCATTTATATATGTGTTTTGGAGTTGTTTTTGTCACTAATGAGTTAGTCCTTATTCACTATGTATCTTGAGTATGTCTATGTTTGCCTATATTAGTTTTACTTGCATTTTAGCTTGGACCTAAGGGTCGATGTATATTTATTTGCATCCAGAGTATGAGTTACAGTTTGGTACCCTCGGTCAAATAAGGCACTGGGTTCCGGTCTCGCCCCTCCTTAGTTGGGGTGTGATAAACTTTATCAGAGTAAGTCAGTCCTAGAAAGTCTACAAGTTGTTTCTAGTAGAGTCTTATTTATAAATAAGTTGTGTACCACATTTATAGACATGAGGCTACAGGGAATTTAAGAGTTGGTTACCCTTCTTTCTGATCCCAGATCATGTTGTAGATTTGAGTATAAGAAGTTCAAGTCTAACCTATGTTTTTGATACAGATTGTTCATAGATACCAATTACCAGGCGAACTTATGCTAGTCACAGGGTCGATACTGCTAGATGAGAATCTACAAGTCGAGAATCGCCTAGTAGTGCGGCCTAGTATGATTCTCAGGGAGAGACACCCCCTCAGCTATCTCTGACTCCTCCACTACCCAAAGAGCTCTCCAGAGATACAACACCACCAGTTCAGCCCCCAATTCCTCCTCTTGTACCATATGATAAGTTATTAGGAGTGAGGTGCATTTACTAACTTAGATAGTGGCTACTTAGAGTCAACCGAGAATATCATCTAGTGTTAGGTCTCTAGAGGGCCCCATAAGTTTGAGAGTTTGGGAGCTTTTATTATTGAGTCCTCCAGATTTCACATGTTCAGATGCTAACAAGGATCCTCAGAACTTCATGGACTATCTTCATAGGATCTTCAAGGTCATACATACTAAGGAGACAGACGCAGTAGAGTTAGAAGCCTTCAGGTTGTGAGATGTTTCCATTCTCTTGTATGAGTTATGGGAGAAATGTATGGGACAAGATTCCCCGCCAGCAGTTTGGGAAGAATTTACAGAGGCCTTTCTAGATCATTATTTGCCTTTGGAAATCTGGGAGGCCAAAGCTAATCAGTTCATTACCCTTCAGCAGGTTAGTATGAGTGTTCGAGAGTATAGTCTATGGTTCTATTCTGTAGCCATATATTTTCCTTCTATGGTAGAGACTATGTGGGCCATAGTTCATCAGTTTATGGCTGGTCTTGAGCCCCATTTGATTGACGGTCGTGCAAAAGCATCACAGCTTGGTAATATGGATATTTCTCAGATTCGGGCCTATGCTCATAATTTAGAGGAGCGCAAGTGTGAATGTCGAGTGATACTATGGGTTGACATATAACAACAGAAAAGGGTGAGATGTGTCGGTCACCATGGAGAGTTTCAAGGTAATTTTAGAACCTGGTCTTTTGCACGACCACCCAGGTCCACTACCATTGCAGTCCCAGAGTTATGGATATGATCATTATGCCCAGTCTGGGCCTAGGGAGAGTTCCAGAGTATTTGGGTCTCAATAGTAGTGGAGTTTTGGTCAGATGAGGTTTCTGTAGCAGCAGCCTGAAAACTGCGGGAGGGCACATTTCGGGCAATGTCATTATGATTAGAATGTTTGTTACACGTATAGTTGTCTAGGTCATCTAATGAGGGATTTTCCCCAGAGACGTCATGGTTGCATGGCATATTCGACCGGTTTTGCAATAGTCTTCTACTTTAGTGTGTCCTACTGGACGTGGGTTTGAGTTTTCAGCTGGTAGAGGTTGGGGTAGAGGTGCAGTGTCCAGCTTAGGAGGTGGTCAAAACCGTATTTATTCCCTATCAAGTTGACAGGACTTAGAGATGTCTCCAAATATTTTCACAATCTGTCTTCACCTATGATGTGTATACTTTGATAGATCCTGGCTCTATGTTGTGCTTTGTTATGCCCTTTGTTCCTAGTAAGTTTGGATTAGAGCCAAAGTTGTTATACATGCCATATGAAATGGCTACACCTGTTAGTGAAATGATTGTGGCTAGCAAGTCTATCAGAATTATGTAGTGATAATTTATAATTGTTAGACTTCGGCTGATCAAGTTGAGTTGCCAATGGTCGATTTTGACATTATTATGGGTATAGTTTGGTTGGCTTCATGTTATTCTAATGTCGACTATCAGACGAAGGTTGTTAATTTCAGTTTTCTATGTAAGCCGACCCTAGAATGGAAGGGTAATTCAGTTACGCCTAAGGGCATGTGTATTTCCTATCTGAAGGCAAGAAAGATGATTTCTAAAGGTTATTTCTATCATCTAGTACGAGTAAGAGATGCAGATGCAAAGCCTCCGACCCTTCAGTCCTTTTCGATCATGAATGAATTTCTAGATATGTTTCCAGATGAGCTTACGGATATTCCTCCAAAGAGGGAGATTGAGCTTACTATTGATGTACTCCCAGATACTGAGCCGATATATATTCCTCCTTATAGAATGTCTCCTGCTGAGCTAAGAGAGTTGAAGGAGAAACTGCAGGACTTATTGGAGAAAGGCTTTATCAGGCCTAGTACTTTACCGTGGGGTGCACCAATATTATTTTATCGCAAGAAAGATGATTCTCTGAGAATGTTTATTGACTATCGACAACTAAATAAATTTACTGTCAAGAATAAATATCCACTCTCAAGGATCGATGATCTATTTGATCAATAGCACGGTTCTAGCTATTTTTCGAAGATTGATTTGAGATCGGGGTATCATTAGTTGATGATAAAGGAGAAAGATATACCCAAGATAGCTTTAAAGACTAAATATGGTCATTTTGAGTTTCTTGTGATGTCCTTTGGCCTTACATTACTAGCAGCCTTTATGGACTTAATGAATCGAGTCTTCAAGCCGTTGTTGGATGTCTTGGTAATTGTATTCATTGATGATATACTCATGTACGAAGGTGGATCATGCGGATTATTTATGAGTGGTGTTACAGACGCTCCAAGATCATAAGTTATAAGCCAAGTTTTTTAAATACGAGTTCTTATTGAACTCAGTTGCCTTTCTAGGACATATAGTTTCTTCAGAGGGCATCAAAGTAGATAATTAGAAGATTGACGCCGTAAAGAATTGGCCGAGGCCCACGACTCCTACAAAAGTATGTAGTTTCTTGGGTTTAGCAAGTTACTATCCGAGATTTGTAGAAGGTTTTTCTTCTAGCTCTGCACCTATGACAAAGATTACTCACATGGAGACTAAGTTCTGGTGGTCATAGGCGTGTGAATGAAGTTTCCAAGAGTTAAGGAATAGATTGGCATTCACACCCATTTTGGCACTTCCAGAAGGTACGGAAGGGTATGTTGTTTATTATGATGCCTCCAGAATTGCCCTAGGTTGTATTTTAATGCAGCACGTCAAATTTATTGCATATGCTTCAAGGCACTTAAGGAAGCACGAGCTGAACTATACGACTCATGATCTTGAGTTAGCAACCATTATAATTTCCTTAAAGATATGGTTTCATTACCTATATGTAGTTCATGTTGATTTATTTACCGATCATAAGAGCTTAAGTATATATTCTAGCAGAAGGAGTTGAATCTGAGACAGAGAAGATGGCTTGAATTGTTGAAGGATTATGATGTTGACATTCTATACCATCTTGGCAAGGTTAATGTTGTAGTTGATGCCTTGAGCCTTAAATCCATGGGTAGTCTACGCCATGTTGAAGTTCACAAGTTAGAAATGACAAAATATTTGTGATGATTAGACAACTTGAATGTAAGCCTACTTGATACAGGTGATGGAAGTGATGTAGTCCAGAAACCGCAGAATCATCCTTGGTAGCAGAAGTAAAAGAAATACAGTTTGATAATCCCAAGTTAGTGAGAATGAAATAAGGAATTCCCCCTGCAGAAGAAGAAAGTATTAGAGATTTCGGGAGACAAGTTCTTAGATACCAAGGTCGGTTATGTGTGCCTAATGTTGGAGGGCTCCGAGAGTGTATTATGGTAAATATTCACCAGTCTAGGTATTCTATTCACCCTGGTTCGATGAAGATGTATGATGATCTTCGACAGATCTACCGGTGGAACCACATAAAGAAAATAATGCAGAGTTTGTAGCCCAGTGTCCAAATTGCCAACAAGTTAAGAATGAGCATTAGAAGAGTGGAGGTTTGATTCAAATCATAGAGATTCTGACGTGTAAGTGGGAGATGATTAATATCGATTTCATTATAGGCTTGCCTCATTCCTGATAAAATTTCTATTCTATTTGGGTTACCATTGACATGCTCACAAAGTCGGCATATTTTCTGCCTATCAAAACTACTTATTCGGCTGACGATTATGCCAAACTGTATATCAAAGTGATAGTCCGACTTCATGGATTTCCAATTTTTATTATCTTTGACAGAGGTGCCTAGTTCACAACAAATTTTTGGAAGTCTTTTCAAAGAGGTTTGGGCAGCAGGTGAACTTAGTACGACATTCCATCCTCAAATAGATGGTTAGGATTAGGACACTATTTACATGCTTAAAGACATGTTACGAGCCTGTGTATTGGATTTTAAAGGTAGTTGGCATGATCATTTGCTACTTATTGAGTTTGTGTATAATAATAGTTATCATTCCAGTATCAAGATGGCTCCGTATGAAGCCTTGTATGGGCGGAAGTGTAGATCTCAGATTGGCTAGTTCAAAATGGGCGAAGCTGAGTTGCTAGGCCCCAACTTAGTACAGAAAGCGGTAGAGAAGGTAGAGTTGATCAACGAACGCTTATTAACTGCCCAGAGCCAGAAGAGGTCTTATTCAGACATTCAACGCCAAGATATAGAGTTTGTCATTGATAATTGGGTATTCCTGATGATATCACCTATGAAGGGCGTGATGGGATTCATCGATAAGGGCAATCTTAGACCTAGATATGTCAGACCATATAAGATCATCTAGAGAATTAGTCAGGTAGTTTATGAGCTTGAGTTACCCAGAGTTGGAGGCGGTCCATCTGGTGTTCCATATGTCGATGCTGCGGAAATGCATGAGGGATCCTTCTTGTATATCACAAATAGAAGATGTTTAGGTTTTAGAGGACCTGTCTTATTAGAGATCCTAGTTGCTATATTAGATCGACGGATTCAAAAGTTATGAACTAAGGAAGTAGCCTCCGTTAAAGTATTATGGAGGAACAACAATGTGGAAGAAACATTATGGGAGGATGAGGAGGACAGGAACTACATATATCCTCACTTATTTCAGATGGCGGGTTCATGTTGATAATCGTGTGATACAACTTTCTTATTTCCACCATATAGTATTAAGCGTATCATTTATACCTTGCACATGTGATGAATTTAGGCCAGATAAGACAGATGCAGCCCAGAATACGAGATTTGATAGCTAAGGTGAGTTATGGTTCACTTTGTTACTCTCTTGATAGATATATAATTGTGTGGGGCCGATATGATATTACATATACTATTGCTTAGCTATGCGTGGCATTGGATGTGTTTTCTGGCTGCATGGTAGGTTTTGGATAGTCCTATTTATAGGGGAAACTCTGCCAAATATTTTCGGAGAAATCTAAGAGTTATAATCTTAAGCCACGTACCCTCAACATTCAAGGACGAATGTTCTTAAGGGGGGGTGTATGTTACACCCTGTTGTTTTGTATGTCAACATTTTTGTAAGCTAGCAAATGTAAGTCGGAGAAGTTATGATACCCCTATGTGGTTAAGTAAGACTTTAGACAGTTGTTATGAGCATACCAAAAGGTTTCGAGGTCAAACGAATTGAAGGAAACAAGTTCATCAAAAAATCAGTTTTGTGGTAAACTTTCACAGACCCTTAAATAGATCAGGGCCCGTCAAATAGAGGTGGTGCCACCATAAATTTTATCTTGTGAGCCAAGGAAAGGAGTACCATTTCATGGTGAAGATTCATGGCCTTGAAAGCCACCCTGAAAGTGGTGGCGGTGGAAAATTTTCAAGTTTTTAAAATTGGTCCAAGTTCAACCAAACCCTTATTCTACCCCAATTTCATACCTAAGAAGATCCTTGAGCTCTCCTAAATTTCTCCAAATTTCTTGGATGGTCCAAGTAAGGTTCGGAAGCAAAATAACGTGATTCTCTCATTTCGGAAGGTTGTGAACTTAATCTACTACTTTTCCTTTTCTTCTTAAATGTTGTAGAGGTTGTGTATATGCAAGTAAAGTGTGTTAAGGGGTGATTTGCATCCCCTAAGGTAAGCTCTATCTTATTCTCCTTGTACTTGAACTCATACAAGTGAGGGTGAATTGTTTTGTTAGGAGTTTGTAGCTCAATCTTTGAAAAGGTTTTAGGTGATGTTGGGTTGTTCATTTGGAACTGTTTATGGAAGTAAGATTATTGGATGTTGTTGATTATAGTAAGATAAAGAGGCTAAGTAATGTTGAAGGGATGGTCTTGCTAGCTAGTCACTTTTTTAAAAGATTGTAGAAGCTCTATGCACATTAGGTGCTCGATGAAATGTCTGAGTAAGTCAACTTAGTGTTTATGGATTCAATTTTAATCCAAATTATTTGTATAATGTAGATTATCATTCGTAGAGTGTCTGGGAACTCGTAAGCTATTGACACATGTATGTAATGTCTAACCTTTATTTCAAAGCATTATTTTCCAAACATTATGTTTATTTCTAAAACAAGAGAATTTCTAAAGGGGTATTCCATTTCTGTAGTTGATTGTCCCTTGTCTGGAGTACGTTCCTGTCTTGAGCTTGGTACTTCGTTTGATACGTATGCATAGATTTCCTAGACATAGTCCATGGTTGATGATACTTGCTACCTCTTCTATCGTATGTTGATGATCCTTGCTTAATTCATCCTAGACTATCGGCTGGTAAGTTACCTAGCCTATGATCTAGTAAGATACCTAACCTACGAGCTACTAAGATACCTGGCCCATCAGCTGGTAAGTTACCTAGCCTATGCTCTAATGAGATACCCAGCCTTATAATTGGTCAGATATACACTAAGTCTTATCTGTAGCCGGTTAGCTATGCTATTACCTTTCATATACATTAAGTCGAAACAGGTAAGTGTACTTAGAGTATCCTTGAGTTTCAGTTATTGATTATTTTAGTTTTAGTTATTTCAGTTTCCTTGTCGGCCCTTGTATATATCTCTTTAGATTTATACCTTGACAACCCGCCAGGTGGCCTCGTCGACCTGTTTATATATGTGATTTGGAGTTGTCTTTGTCACTAATGAGTTAGTCCTTATTCACTATGTATCTTTTGTATGACCTTGTCGGCCTATGTTAGTTTTAATTGTATTTCATATTGGCCCTAAGGGCCGATGTATGCTTATTTTCATCTAGAGTACGAGTTACAATTTGGTATGCTTGGTCAAGTAAGGCACAGAGAGCCAGTCTCACCCCTCCTTAGCTGGGGTCTAACATTTCTTTCCCTTTTAATCTAGTCCACATATTTTAAGTAGGTGCATCACCTATTTCTCACCAACTTGTCACCTACTTAAGCAAGTATTTGCTAACTAGCTCTAAACACGTGTGTCATCCTCGTTTAATAAGTAGGACGTGAAACAAGTAGGATAGAAAGTAAGTAGCTCAAGTAAGTATGACGTAGAAACAAGTAGCTAAATCAAGTAGGTTATTTAAGCAAGTAGCTGGAGTAAGTAGGACGTATAAGAAAGTAGGTGAAACACATATGTGAAGGTAGTAGAACGTCTACCTTTGTCCAACGCCTTATTCATTTATGAACCTTATACCTTAACTAGACTTAATATTTGCATACACTTGTATTCTTAAGGCTGATTCTTCTATATTCAAGTAAGCTCATCGACTTTAACTTAGTCTTATACACATTGAGAAGTACGGGTGTTATAGTGCATGTCAACCAAATAGACAAATTCAACTACCAATAATGAATTAAACCAAGAAAAGTAGTAAAAGTAGGATCTTTATCACATAAATTTACTTCTCAACTTAGTTTCTCCTTTATACCTGGCACGAATGCCCTTCTCCATCACAACACGAGGCCTCGCGACCTCAAAGAGTAGTCCAGCAAGCCTCCTTCTCAAATGTGATTCTAACTTGTAATGACCATCCAGACCGTTTTAATCTTTTACGTGTATTTTCTCCAAAATACCTTTCCCTTAGATTCGTCTTGGTATTTATGACTTATGAGGACTGGTGGCATAGTTCCCAAGGCAATCGAATGGGTTTCAGATCAAAATTAGTTTAGTTGGAAGTGTCTAAGTTACGGGAATGAAGATGTTTGACCAAAGTCAACATCGGTGGTAAATGCATCTTTTTCGTAATGTTGTCAATTCCATTAGGTCCGGAATGTGATTTATGACTTAGTCAACTGTTGATTCAGGTCATGAGGCATTCGAGTGAGTTTTAGGTCATTGGTTGAGGAATTGGATTTTACCTCAGTTAACATCGGGTTAAGAATACTTTTTTAAGGTGTTTCAAGTGCACGAGTAGGTCTGAATATTTTGTTTATGTCCGGAAGGTTTCGAATGAGTTTCGGGTGTTGGGTAAAAAAATGGGAGAAACCATATTTTTCTGGTTTCAGTTATCTAGTTTCCTTCATCGCGATCGCAATGAGTGGGGAGGGAGTGGATTGAGATCATGGTGGGTTAGGTCACGATCGTGCAGAAGGAAAGTTGGGTCGGGTATGGGTCGTTCCTCCTGATCGCGAAGGCATTTTTTTAGACAGAACTTAAATCCAACTTCAAACTTCATTCTTCCTAAATCAATTTTGGGAGCTAGGAAGCTCGAAATTAGGTGATTTCAAGTGCATTCTTCAAGATTTGGCCTTGGCGTAAGTCCTAACCATAATCTAAGTATTTCCCAATGTTTGCATCCATTAATTAGTAATTGCATCCATTATTAAGACTTAGAAATAAGAGTTTTCAATTGTGATTTGATTTTTATGATTTTTGCTATTTATACAATGGGTAAGATGATATTATGTTGAAATTATATTTTTGACATTCGGGACTCGGAATTGGGTTTTGTATTAACTTTATGGTTCCGGAACATTAATATAGCAATATAGGGGTCTATGAGTTCGTATTCTTACATAGATACCATATTTGTATAGATTGAGCTCGTTCATAAGTTCAAAGGAAGGGCAAGGTCGTGGATTGACTCTTCAGGCTTTGGAGTTAAGGCAAATTGCTAGACTCTTTTTGAAATGTTTGTGATGGCTAATCTAATTAAGGGGTGTAATAGAGAGATTGGAGGTCGCGTACTCATGAGTTGATGAGCACTTATGCGGGTACAGGTGTATTGCTATGGGTAATTAATGAAAAATGTATATCTTGTGAAGAGGATGCATGTGAGCCTATATGTATTGGTGGTAGTGTTAAATCTACTAGTTTTGTATGGTTGTTGATTATGTGGGATTATGATAGCCACATTTGATTTATACTTGTGGATATTTATTCATTGTGAATTTATGACTCCACATCTTATCTAAATCATGAAAAAGAACATTCGGCATTGAATTTATATTAAGCATTTGCATAGTGTACGCATATCCATTTTATACATTCATGATATTATTAGCATATAATTGATTAGACACAATAAATGGTCTGTAGGGGCCGGGTTGGATATGATACATGGTTGGATGATGATGGCATGATAGCATATTAGTTGGTACCCGATGCTGATCTGAATGATATTAAATTTTGGATGAGTATATGGATCTCATGAGTCCCCCATGACGCCTCCATTAACATGGGTTATATTCTACATGGTCTTCTTGGAGAAGTATGTGTTGTTGAGCTTGAATCTACACAAGCGTGATGAGTTTTAAAAGATTAGCCAGGGCAATTCTTTAGTGGCATAGTATGAGATCACGTGAAACCCACTACAGGAGCGAGTGTATACTGGTTCATATTGGCCATTGCATTGCATATCACTTGCATTCATATCATTCTTACTTGATTATGTTATTTCTATGACAAACTCATATGAATATTTGAAAAGGTTTAAGATTTATGGTTTTAATTAGAAATGACTAAGCTTTATGACCTGATTGAATTATGGACTTTCTAATCTTAATTGCTTAAGTGTTATAAATTGTACAATTTTCCACTAACGAAGTCTGGAGGTGAGTATCAGAGGGAACAACTGTCATCAAAGCTTCAGTTTAGGGTTAGTCAATGATGTCTTTGAATACACATATTTCCCCGTACTCACTCTACACTTGCAGCACCTTATTGAGTGCAGGTTCGGATCTGAGCTCGAGTAGAGGAAGAGATTCAATATATCGTTGAGGCGTACCTTAGAGTTTAGGGTGAGTTGCTGCTTGTTTCGCAATACTAGACTCCATTTCTATCTTTTCTCTATCTTTATCATTTCGGACAGTATATGTAGTATTTCAGTTTGTGCACCGAATTTAGTAGATCTTGTACTTGTAACTTCCAGGTTTTTTAGAGATATATGTCTTATACTTACTATTACTATGAGTTATGAGACTTATTTTGAACTTATAGACTATTTTCTTTTATAATTCCACCATTAACTTATAATTGTCGACACCTAATTTTTACCCTCTAATAATTATATTTAATTATTTAAAATTTTCAAGTCACATACGGAGTGAAATATATATTTTACAGGACAAAAATAATTATATAAAATTATTCTGGAAGTAATTTATCATTTCATTTGACAAAATATCATTCAGTATATTTATTGTATATCAGGTCCCTTTTTCACATTTTTTATCATCAATTGCAATTTTTAAATTGAAGTAAAGACAATTGTGCAAATTAAATTCTTAAACTCCCAATTTATAATTATCAAAATTTTACTCTGTAAAAATTGGGGAAATTCTTTACTTAAATAGGTTAGTTCAGTTACATCTCAATTTCAAGTCCTCTTATTTTTAATTAAAATATTTTTGTGTGATTTAAAGATTTTATCACAAGTTAGTGTCAAATATAGGCTCAATTTAAAACTTTTGACTTAATTTAAAAGATGATCAAATTTGCAAAATGTGACCATTATTTACTTAAGCTTTTAAAAAACTTGAATTTGGGACCCTATTTCATATAAAATCAGTCGAGTACGACACAATTGGACCGTGATCCGGCCCAACCCCTTTGTTATCACGCAGACCCTACTCTCTCTTTATTTTTGTCGCGGTTACTGTTTTGGCAAAGCCCTAGCCACGCTGTCGCTTCTCTCTCTTCGTCACCATGACTAAGAATGACAAAGGCACAGTGGTTTCAACTTTTGCAGACCATGTATGGCTATTTTGGGGAGGAGCATTTAATGATCCATCCTTCCTCTACCGTCTGCAACAATGAAGAGGTAAAGTTGCCTCTTTGACTTGCTTTTCTGTCAATCATTAATGATCCTTGTCCATTTGTGTTTTGAAATCCTCGATTGTGATTGGTTTCCACCGATTTGAGAGGGAAATCCCCCCCCCCCCCAAATCACACTATACCACATCGAATCAATTCGAATCATTTAGGGTTTGTTGGTTCTATAAATAGTACCCTATTCCCTCATTGTCAAACAAGTTTTCGAGGTCCGAAGTTTGAAACTCAGGCTTTTGCATTGTTAAGAGCCATTTTCAAGCTAAATTCGACTAATTCGAGCTTAATTGGGATCCAAATCCTTAGGTGGAACCCTACCTAGCTTTAATTAGTCTTCACAATCCTAAAACCTTTTTCATTTTGTGTGTGTGTGCGAGTGATTGGAGTGTGGAGTGAAGATTCAAACCCCAACTTCGATCCTAGGCTGCCTCACAAGAAGACGTGGGCCAATTGGCCCCAGTCAATTATCCTTTAGTTGAGCCAGTGGCCCAACAACTCTCATTGATCGATTTTAGATGATTGTTGCGAATGGAAATCTCAACCATGGGTAAAAATGGTTAACTAGTAGGCTCGGTAGGCCCACCAGTTATTTGTTATATTTGAAAATTGTAAAAAATACTTGATAATATTGGAACACATATGGTTATGACTTAGGATTAGGCAAAAGATACATATATCGTTTAGAACAGATAGGGTCCCCAAAACGTGTTTTCAAAATCAACCCCTTTTAAGAGATAAATATTATTTTGTATTTCAATAAATGATTAAATAAACTGAGTTCTTTCAAATTCAGATATTTAAATATTTGAAAAGCTTTGGACTTGGATAAAATTTGGCATAAAAATCGGATTATTTTAATGTAAAAGAATCCGGATTGTTTGGTTTGAAAGAAGTACATTTCTTATAAGAACTTCTCAGAAAACATGGATTCAAAAATCGGTTTTGGACAAAGAAATGGTTTAAGTTTGCAAAACCTTTAAAGACTATTTTAGATCAAGCCCAACTCAATGACTTTTTAAAAAGAAAAAACCCCAAGTTAGAAGTAAAGGATTAAAAAATGGAGTATGATTGACCTTCATAAATAATAAAAGGGAAACTTGTATTTCAATTTTAACCATGACATGTTATTTTAATAGAAACTATACCTCTTTTCAAATGACTTTCAAAAATATATAAGGAGATTGGACAACCCATTGGACTAATTCTAGTAGGATTCTACTCAATTTAAAACTTGAGTGTTTCTTAGTCCAAAAATTAATTGGCTAAAATACCCCTATATAAATCTTTCTAAGTGGAATTCAACTATTTGATTTTCAAAAACACTATCCAACTTGAAATGAAAAAATGAAATGACATGTTATGGTTTCTGCAAAAACTAAACACTCTTTTAATGCAATTATTCTTAATTAAACATGATATAGCACCCGTAGGTGAACCTATTCTACGAATTCTTAATACCAGGGTGTCTAACACCTTTCTCGGGAGATCACAAGAACCCTTACCTCGAACTCTGGTCTTAAAAGGATTTTTCACGGACTTTCTGAATAAACCTTTTTACTTGGTTTTTCTAATTTCCCTATAAATTAAGTGGCGACTCTAAAAATAATATCCGAATAAAGTTCCAACAACCTCTTAGTAGCTTTTATGCCTCCGCGTAAAAGTGAATTGTAACATATGGCGACTCCACTGGGGATAATCCTAGGTTCTAACAATAAGGGTTCCAATACAACATGTTTTAATTGTGATAAATTTCCTATGTGTTTACTTTCTGCAAATATAAATGTTATTTCATGCATTTCATAATTCAGCCAAATGGCACGCACACACAGTCGCATCAGTGCACAAAAACGATTATGCGGTTTCGCAATCGTCCTCGAGTAAAAAACCAAATTATTTCTTTGGAACACATTGAAGACGGAGTTAGTCCACGGTCGTCCAACAGTTGACAATGATTCACCTTGGGTAGTCCGCTCGAGTCCCAAGTCATTCAAAAAATCACTCTAGTTTGCCTAGGATAGAGCAGAGCCAAATTCCTACTAAACTAGCACATGCTTAACTAGACGGGTTCAGATATTTTAGACATCTGGAGCCACTAGGTGACCACCTCATGTCTTGACAATCTATGATCTGATGGCACTACATCCAACTACTTGCTATGTGGAAACATGATTGTGCCTTATGAGGTAAACTATTATCCTTGCGGGGAGTAGGGGGAATTAATAGTGCTTTGTTTTATAGATGCATATGAACCTTAAGTTCGACATGATCCTGGAAGCTCCGGACTTACGCTGATTGGAAGGCCATCTGACCCCTAGTCTTTGCCATATTCCTACTAGGACTCATGGTTTTCCCTAAAGACCGACACCTTGTCATAGATACACGTGTCATTAATGTCACTCATGCTATCTTTTTTGGCATAACCACAAATGGAGAAACCAAATACTTTGACATGGTCCCCATCATCCTAGCAGACATGTACCGAGCCTTAGGTCGATTTCGAAACCTTAAAATGGTACTTTCAAGGGTTTAACCTACTATTGCAATGGTGGATTATCAAACACCTAAACAAATCTGAGGATCCTTCATACCTAGATAGAGAAAATAGGAAGGATAACCTCCAAGCCCATTGTCCAAATTTCGGGAACCAAACCAAAGAGGGATGGGCTTTCATCTTTTCGAGACTCCAAGATAAAAACATACAATGGATGTCCCATAATTTCAATTCGAGAACATTTTGGTTAGAGGTAGAAAATTCCCTTTTTTGCCACTTATGGGAATCCGGGGAATCCGTCTGTATGCACCTATTAGGGTCCTAAGACAAATTGGTAGGATATAAGTGATACACCAAGTAAAGAGTATATGGTCGACCACAAAGAAGATAGGATCAAAGGAGTCGTGGACATCATCCGATAGTGGAATAGTCGAGTGAGATGAGGGCCAGAGACTCTAGTCGAAGATAGGTTTCATCCTGGATTTGACAAGGATTACACTGATTGGTTGAGGGCACATTTTCAATGCATCCTCACTCCGGGACCCAACCTCTATTATTGTGTCAAAGACAGGGATTCAAAAGTTGAGATCAAGGCACGCCTAACCCAAAGGCGAGCTGATGATCGGAATGCCAAATACTTGGAAAAGATAGAGCATGATTAAGCCGTCATAGCCAGCCTGATCGAGGAGTTAGAGTTCACTCATGAGTGCTTGGAGGATCTTGATGCTCGGATGAGGAGAGCGATGGACGAGAACTCTCCTTTGACCTTCACAGAGAAGGGGTTCTAGGTTGATCTGATGTTGATGTTGACTCACCTTCAAATTCAGATTGCCCTTCCAAGGGTCAAGCAAGATCGGACGGATATAGCTTCATCATCTGCCACCACAGGCCACATCTACTGATTTTATTTTATTTTCTTTGTCACATTTTGTAACCCCTTTGGGGAAACCTTATTATTAATGATAATGGGGGCAATTGTTTGACTCAACATTTTGCAAAATTATGTTTCAAAACGATTAGGAAACCTTTGTGCAAAAAGGTTTAGGAATGCAAATATTATAATTGCTAACTACATGATTATGTGATTATGTGATAATATTGCTTATATGCTTTCATGTGTTTCGTCTGAACTTTTGATTGGTCCCACATTCCGGGCACCAACCCAAAGAAATACATATAAAAATACCAAAACCTAACTAAAATTGCACTTCTTAAAAAGTTGATTTTCTACCGATTGATGCTCAAGAGAGCCAAAGTGCCACATCACTAGTTGTTGATTTGATCAGTGATGAAGAAACCGAAGACTCACTTTGGGCAAAGATTTGCAAATTGGAAAAGAAGATTGATTTGGTCAAGGCCAAGATGAAAGAGGCCAACCAGATCTTGGACTTAGTAGGAAGCCCTCCGGAAGGGACCTCTGAACAACAACATTACTAAGAAAACCTCTCAGACGAGGTCAAACGAATGGTGAGGGATTACACACCGCTCTTTAAGACAGCTAAGAAGGAGACTGAGATTCCTGAGGAATATCTTAAGCCATATGCCGAGGAATCAAGTAGACCATCTGAGAAAAGCCACCCCTAATGCTTCTGATACTGCTAACTACTATGGGACGCCGCAAGTGCCATCCCGAGCACCATCCCCTACCTAGTGGGTAATTTCTCTCAAATCCCGCACCTCGCCCTTCAGAGTTGCACCAAGGCCGGTGCGAAGTATTGAGGTCTTCGAATGATTGACAGCAGCCGGAGCATCGTGTTTTAGCCATAATGTCCTCCCAACATGTGCAACCATCATTACTAATAAAAGGTGTCCCTTTCACAAAAATCAACTGGACCATACCGCTGATGAGTTCATGGCCCTCAAGAAGGATCATAAGGTTGATCGATAAAACAATTTCCAACATGTGGGGCCCACATTCCCTATTGGTTCATGACCAAATCATCCCTGATGAAGGAATCACCATGGATACACAAGTCTGGCGCTATGACTTCACTATCTTTGAAGATTCATATGCGAGCATTTTCTCCACACTGACTAGCACTATGAAGGTTCGTCCAGTCAAAACTGCTTGGAAACCCTCGTTGAGCACCTCCGAGAGAAGGAAGATCTGCTTATATCATTCAGGAGTACCCGGACATGACATTGAAGGGTGCTAAGCTTTCAAGTTTGAATGGAGCACCTACTCAATACCGATCAGATATGGGTAGTTCTACCCTGCCGCTACTAAGTAAAGCCACCCGGAGAATGCACAGTAATAAGGAAAATGACCTGCCATGGCTTCAGGGAGAAGCTATCTTTTGGGTAAATGTAGGCGTCCTCTTTTATTTCAATCAAATGTTATCCCTTCCCTTTATTTTGTGAAAGAAACTATGTCTGACATGATGTCCCAAGGGGGATACGTAGGAATCCCTTATGGGGCATGGTCTGAGAATTTATTCGGGTAGAAAGAAATTAGGTATAATTTCTATATAAACCAAACTATGGAACGGCATGACTTCCCATGGAGGAATATCTAGGCAGTCTACGTAAGACTCGGCCCCTATATTATATAAATTATAATCCCCCCCCACTCTCAAGAATGTTCAAAGAAGTCCGTCATGGTAGCAAATTAACCATAGACCCCCAAATCGAAACCCTCAAAACTAAAATGGCCAAAATGTTCAAAATACCCTCGGAATGAAAGATCAATCAAGTATTAGGATCAACCACATGAGTCTATGTGATTTTATATGCAATTTATCTGCAATATCTTGTATTATTATTTTGTCACTAACGTACCGACATCATTTTCTCTTGAGTTTTTTTTATATTAAAGAGCGGGTCAACCCGTGTCATATCACGCTGGCATAATTCATGAGATCAAAAGTTGCAACAACATCCTTTCCTGAACAAAACCAAGAGAATATGACTAGTACTTCGGATGACGCGTAACAAGGAAGCACTTGTCATAGAGGACCCCATACCTCTAGACCCCAAAGAAGCATCATACCATAAGGATTTGATTAATATGTTATTCCAAGGAATCGCAGACCTTCAGGAATAGGTCGAGAGAGCCGAGATGGCCAATGCCGCCAGAGACGTAGCTCCTAAAGCAAGAAGGCCTCCTCCGCCATTTCCATCCCTAAGTTCGCAACTACCCAATCACTTTCCAGCCTACCCGACTCGAACTATACCACCTACCCAAGCTCCACCCCAGAACGAAACTCCCTATGTTGGTACTTCCTACCAAACCCCAATGCCGGCCAATGCCACCCAAATGCCCAAGAGTTCCCGCTCTACGCCTTCGTACCAAGCGCCACTATATACTCACATAGACCTTATTATGCATCTAAATTCCACTACTCATCCTACTTCCCGAACCACCACCACTCCCAGAAATTATCGGACACATCCCACAGTATCCTTCCATACCTCTATTACTCTCATTAACTCCTCACCAAAACTTGACCACTATGAGGAGATGAAAAAGACATGGAGATCCGAACAAGATAGGCGAGATAAGAAGATGGAATAGAAAATGGTAGATTTACTCGAGAAGTCAAATAGGGTTACACGAAAGGCAACATGTTGAGTTATGATGATCTCTATATGCACCCGGACTTGGACTTACTTGAAGGCTTCAAAGTGCCTAAGTTCGAGATGTTTAACGGGATGGGAAATCCCAAAGCTTAATTGAGATCATATTGCGACCAGCTGGTGAGAGTAATACGGAATTAGGCTTTTATCATAAGGTTGTTCAACCAGAGCCTAACTGGAGAAACTTCGGAATAGTTCACCGCACAAGATATACGCCGTTGGGATACCTGGAACGACATGGTGGAAGCCTCTATGGAGAGATTCTGGTTTAACGTGGAAATCATGCCTGATCGATACTACTTAGAAAATGTCAAACAAAAATCCATAAAAAAATACTGCGAATATGCAAGTATATGGGGCCGAGGCCGCCCGAGTGCAACCGATGATGAGCGAAGAAGAACTGGTCTCAGTATTCATCTGATCACAAGAGTCGGACTTCTATGAGTGTATGTTGTCTATGGCCGAAAAGCCATTTTCCGAACTGGTTAAAATGGGAGAGGCTATAGAAGATGGCCTCGAATCAGGCAGAATTGTCAGCGTAATTAACAAGGCTGGTCAACAAAGCATCGTCGGGGATATGAGGAAGAAGAAAGAAGATCTGGCAATCGTCTCCCATAGACCTAGCCCAAAAGCCCGAGAGAATGAAGGATCGCAATCTTCCTTCGCATATATCAATTTCCACCTTCAAGTAGTTACATACCCACGCCATATAGCCCTATGCTAGTTTTCTATGCACAACAAAATAACCAACACACCAGTCCCCACTTACCAAGCTCCACAACCAAACTTCCAAGAATCAGTCCCCACTTATCAAGCTCCACAAGCCAAATTACCAAATGCTCGCACTCGCCTATCGAGCCCCTCAAAACCACCAAAATCAGCCGCCTCCGTCCACATATGATTTTCCACACCCAAACTTTGAGAAGAAACCTCCACAGGTATTTACCCCACTACTTGAAACTTAAACCAAGTTGTTAGAATGATTGAGCGCGGCTGGATTCATCCAAACTATTCCCCCAAGCCTGCCAATCCCGGGAGTCGCTTCGACCAAGCCGACCAAACATGTGCATACCAATCCGGTGGAAGTGGAAACAACACGAAATACTGTATTAATTTAAAGCATAAGATACATGACTTAATTGACATAAGAGATATCACATTACAGACAACAGCACCAAACGTAAACACGAATCCTCTATCCAATCATGGCACTAATCACATCCATATGATTCAACAAGAGCAAGACTGGGTCGTCTACAAGCCACTAATCCAAGGATATATTGAGAGCTTAGAGCAAATAGTAGCCTCTCTCACCCTTCAAGAATGACATCAGTTCAAAGTGTTAATCCAAGCACCGGTCGTGGCCCAGTTATCGCAAGGGATAGTCCGAGCCCCAAAAAAATAATTTGTTGTCCAGGAAACGCTAGCTCACATAATTCTGAACCTGTACAAGTTATTTCCACTCCGACTACCGATGCTCAATGACGGAAGATGCAGATGAATGGTTAGGGATGTTGTTCCGAGAGGAGTACTGGAAGAGTGCAACGAAGCGCCCACCATCCATGATGTTGATCCGGGTGAGCAATTGTCCAATTGGACCTCTACCCCACTCGTTGCTTCTCGATAGAAATAATGAATTTAATTTGCTTTCAAAGAAAATTGGTGAAAGTTGGTTGAGGCCCGAATGTTCACCATTTGCATCTTTTATTTCCTCGTGATATTTTGAAAAAACGGAAATGACTCGATATAGATCCGAGTCAGGATCACAGTTTGTACTTTTTTTTTCAAATTAATGAAAGCCTCGGATTATGTGGAAAATCATTTTCTCTTTTATGTTTTTATTGACTAACCATGATTCTCATAATGTCATCACATGTCACGAGGCGAGTAAGTCAAGTGACACAGAAGAAAAGGAATATGAGGAATACGACAAAGAAACCATGTTACATGAGGATCTTATCTAGGAGATGGAGCAGTATGAGAATAGGAAGAAATCTAACATGGATGAAACTGAAGTAATCAACCTTGGGGACGAAGAAACAATCAAAGAAACTAGGATAATCGCGCACTTGGAAGCGCCCAAGAAAGAGGAACTGATAAATTTACTAAGAGAATATGGTGACATCTTCGCGTGGTTATACACGGACATACCCTGGTTAAGCACAGACATAGTGTCCTACAGGCTGCCCATCAACGAAGGTTTCACCCCGATCAAGCAGAAAATATGATAGTTCAAGCCAGATTTGAGTATCAGAATCAAAGACAAAGTTGAGAAACAGATCAAGTCTGGTGTAGTGGAAGTGACTCTGTATCCGACATGGTTGGCCAACATGTGCATATGTCAAAAAAGGACAACAAGATTCAGATTTGTTTGGACTAATGTAATCTCAACAAAGCTAGTCCTAAAGATAGTTTTCCACTGCCGCACATCCATATACTCATCGACAACTGCGTGAAGCATGAGTTACAGTCATTTGTGAATTGCTTTGCGGTTACTATCAGATCCTGATAAGCGAGGCAGATGCATAAAAGATAGCCTTTATCACTCCATGGGGAGTATACCATTATCGTTTAATGTTGTTCGGTCTTAAGAATGCTAGCGCAACCTATATGAGATCATTGACCACCATCTTCCACGACATGATACATAAAGAGATAGAGGTCTATGTGGATGATGTCATAATTAAGTTAAGAGAAAGTTCATATCGTATCACGCACTTGCAAAAGTTCTTTGACAGGCTTTGGAAGTTCAATTTGAAGTTAAACTCGGCCAAGTGCGCGTTTGGGGTGCCTGCCAGAAAGTTGTTGGGATTCATAGTCAGCCGCAGGGGCATAGAACTAGATACCTCGAAGACCAAAGCCATCCAAGAATTACCACCGTCGGAGACTAAGAATAAGGTCATGAGTTTTCAGGAAAGGTTAAACTACATCGGACGCTTCATAGAGCAGTCCACGATAATCATGGAACCCATCCTCAAGTTGCTGGAAAAAAGACGCACCCACTAAATGGGCAGATGAGTGTCAGAAAGCCTTTGACACTATTAGTAAATATATCTCCAATCCGCTAGTCTTGGTCCCTCCCCGACTGGGAAGCCCATAATGTTGTATCTATCAGTGTCAGATAATGCTTTCGGATGCATGGTACCACAACACGATGAAACTGGCAAGAAAGAATGAGCCATCTACTACCTCAGTAAGAAATTCACCGCCTGCGAGTCGAGGTACACCTTGGTGGAGAAAACATGCAGCAATTTGACATGGGTTGCCCAGAAGTAAGACACCAGTTGTCATCCTACACTACCCACCTCTTCTCCAAAATGGACCCTTTAAAGTACATCTTTCGCCAGCCCACGCCTATAAGAAAACTGGCTAGGTGACAAATGCTTTAAGCGAATTCGACATCACATATGTGGTTCAAAAGGCTGTAAAAGGTCAAGCACTAGCTGATTTTCTCGCTGAAAGTCCGATCGACGAAGATTTATAACCACTTAGGACATACTTCCGGATGAGAAACTATAGACAATAGAGGGAGACACAATTGAAGCCGCCGTCAAATACAAAGGTTCAAGAATCGGAGTTGTTCTAGTATCAGAGATAGGTCAACATTACAATGGCTTCAAAGCTCAAGTTTTGATGTACTAACAACATGGTAGAGTACGAAGCCTGCATCCTGAGTCTCCGCATGGCTATCGACATGGATATTCAGGAGTTATTAGTAATAGGAGACTCATATCTGCTAATTCATAAAGTCAAGGAGAGTGGTCCACGAAGAAAGAAAAAATCTTTCCATACGTAAACCTCGCACAAAGATTATGCAAAAGGTTCAGAAAAATTGACTTCGAGCACACACCAAGCATCTAGAATGAATTTGTTGATACTTTTTCAACCATAGCATACATGATACAACATGCTGAAAGTAGTCACATTGATCCTCTAGATATCAGTATCAAGGAAGAACATTCTAAATGTTCCCACATGGAAGCAGAACCGGACGGCAAACCTTGGTACGATGACATAAGCATATATTTGGAGAATGGGGAGTATCCCGAAAATATCACAAGTAACCAGAAGAAAATCATCCGAAGAATGGCCAACGGTTTCTTTTTTAACAAAGGAGTAATCTACAGGAGAAACGCCCGATCTAGGGCTACTCAGATGTGTCGACGCCGTAGAGGCCACGAAATTGCTAGAAGAGGTAGACGCCGGGACTTGTGGTCCTCATATGAATGGGTTTGTCCTAGCCAAGAAGATTCTGAGAGCAGGATATTATTGGATAACCATGGAAACTGACTGCAGTAGATTCGTGCAAAGATACCATCAGTACTAGATTCACGGAGATCTAATTCGAGTCCCGCCGAGTAAGCTCAATGTCATGAGCTCACCATTGCCATTTGTCGCATAGGACATAGACGTCATTAGGCCCATAGAGCCATCCGCATCCAATGGACATCGCTTTATCTTGTTGTCATAGACTAATTCTCCAAGTGGGTCGAAGCTACATCTCACAAATCGGTGACGAAGAAAGTGATAGCCGATTTTGTACGAAACAACATCATATGCTGATTCGGCATTCCATAGTCTATCATAACTGACAACTGCTAGGCCTTATTTTGAACGGGTCCAAGATAGTATGCAACTTCCTAACTCTTCTACCTATTTTAAAATAGTTAGAGTCGTCACCTAATTTCTAAGGGAAATCGAGAAACCTATATGTATTTGTATATCTACTCCTTCTATGATCCACAGAAACTTATGAGATTCTAGATAAAGATTTTGTTTACTCCAAGGGGAAGGTATTAGGCATCCCTCAGAGCCTGTCCTAAATAAGTCCTTAAACTTAGTTTAACTGAACACTAAAGGGAATCATCTATCTGTTTATCATTATTATTACATGTTTTTTAAAAGTCTTGATTTTATGAAAGCTACACTGGGTGATGGTATGCTGAATATGAAAATTATATATAGTGTATAAATGTATGTATATCAAGTATATATAAAGAATGTATAAATGAGGTAAAAGAATGTAGCTTGTAAGTATAAAATTATATCAATAGATATAAGAGTGTATATTTATTAGTATAAAAATGTATATTTATACAAAAAGCATATCAATAGGTGTAAAAGATGAATAAAGGAACGATGTATAAAGAAAATATATAAGAGTATGCAAAGTATGTATGTCAATATATATAAAGAATGTATGTATGAGTATATAAAAAAGAATTTATGTATACTAAATATATAAAGAATGAATTTTAAGTTTTAAAGAGGGTATATCAAACATAAAATGTAGAAGGAATTGTATAACTATGTATATAAGGAATGTATATTATTAGTACGGACAATGTATATTAAAGAAATAAAGTGTAGAAAATGTGTAAAAATGCATGTAAAGAAATGTATATAAATTGTATAAAGAGTATGAAAAGTTGTATATCAAAGGATGTAAAATATATGTTGTAATAAATAGGGAAAATGCCTAAAATACACTCTAATCTTTATTTGATTTTGCTGTAACACACCTAACTCTCCTACACTCTTAAATTGTTTTATGGATAAAGTAGTTAATTCTCTTGAAATTTGATATTGTAAATCACTGTATTCTTCCATAATCGAGTCTTGACTTGTGTTGCGTTGGATTTTGGTTCGATTATTCCAGATAAGTTTCAAAGATATGCTTTAAAATTATATTTAGGGAGGTAATATGACCACTATAAAGATTAGGTGTGTTACAACAAATCGGGACAAATGTTGAAGTGTATTTAAAGTGTATAAAGATTAGAAAATAAAGAATGGGCTAGTATTTTCCTAAACGCCAAAAATATGAACTAATTAACTAAGCACTTATACCAAGTTATATTTAATCCTTTTATGAAAGCATTTACGGCCTAAGTCTTGCCTAACGCAAATGACAAACTTTAAATTAAACGCATAAGGTAGCAAAGTAAATAAAATTTTCACTATATTATGAGTTTATAGTTTGTACAATTTTAAAGAATACGAAAATTAAATACAAACAGTGATGCAACAAAGATCTTCGGATTTCTTCCGAGTGACGTCTTCAAAGATATTTCTCCGGAAGAATTAATAATTATTAAATGACATCAAGAATTAATAAGTAAACTAAAATAAAAATCCGTCTTTTATACCGGGGAGATCTTGAAGTCTTTTATACCGGGGAGATCTTGAAAATCAGACGGAGATTTCTTCTTCAGCCATTTGGGTTTAGTATTCACCCAAATGAATTTAACTAAATGCCATAAAAAATGTACCGGTACAATTAATTTTCGGACACAAAACCAACATTTAGTTAAGTAAAACGTATGAAAAAATTAGTTTGAAAATGCAGTAAAACAATAGCAACACTATTACTAATAATAGTTAGCAACAAACATATAAACGCAAATCGCTGGAGTTCCATTTTTAATTCAAAACATGTTGCTTCCACGGTTATAAACATCCGAGCAATATTAAAGAGTGAAATCACAGAAAACGACCAAAGATCGGATAGATCTGCCTATTTTCCGGCGAGCTTGGCTCGCTGTTGATAGTGAAAAAGGCGACCAACATCGTGGGGTTATTGTGGTGAGGATGACGGATCTGGTCGGATTTTTGTTCACCATTAATGGTGGTTTGACGGTATCATTCCGGCAGTGATGGAGAAGGGGTGTTGGCCGTGGTGTTTTCACCGGAGCTCTGGTGGTTTGAGGTGGTGAGGCAATGAGGGGTTGATGTTGGTGGTGGTGTGGTCACCGGCGGTGTTTGGATCTGGGTATTTGGGGGCTCACCGGAGTCACTGGAAGAGAGAAGACGGGGCGGTATTGTGGTGGTGTTTGGTTCGCCGGAGAAGGGGAAACAGTGGCGGTCGTGCGTTTGGTGGCTATTATGTGGTGGTGGTGTGTTGTTCAAGGTGTAGGGGTGATGGTAGTTCACCGGCAGATTTGGTGGCTATTGGTGGCGAAGTGGTCGGCGAACGGAGTGAGTAGAAGGAGGCAGTGGGTTGTTGTTGGTTGGTCGAGGTCGGAGATGGGGTTCGCCGGAGACTGGTGATCGGTGCTCCGGCTGTGAAGGTGTAGGTGGCGGCTGTGGGTGAATGATTTTTTTTTTGAGGTTTTAGGGAGAAATCTGAATAATTTGTGTAGAGAGATGTGTGAGAATGTGTTCATGAAAATAAACCCCCGATATTTTCTGTATTATACAAAACACTCCCACTTTTTATTCAATGAATAAAAAAAACTCTCCCTTTTTTTTTATATCCAGTTTTTCGGTTTACGTTAGATTATCTCTGAAGATAGTAATCTCGGTTTCTTGGCACTACTATCAGTAAATTGCGGAATGTACTTAAATGACCAAAGTTTGAGAACAGAGCAGCTGATATCACCTACAAGGTCCTAAAAAAAAGTAAATTATTCTCACTAGGGTTCGAACCTATGTTGCAGACCTCTAATTGAATTTTAATTTTTTCTTATTTGCCATACAGTTATGTCCCAACGGATTAGTCCCTTGGTTATTATTCATTGGGTTGTCTACCCTTTTAATCATTAGACAAGATTTCATTAACTAAGGGATAAAGATCTCAACCTGTCATCTCGAATGGCATGTCTCAAAAGTTGACCACACTGAGTTGATCGATTTTTTACTATGTATTTAAAATTAGTTGTTCCGACTTTTTCTACACTAACGGACTGTAAAAAATATAACTAACTAATATAAATAATAGTGAATATAAACATATGTATAAATTAAGAAATGATTATTAATTGCACAAAAATTGTAGTATGTGCATAAAATAATGATTCTTGAAAGTGACAATAAATTGATATTTTTTTTAAAATAAGGATAATCATCAAAAAAATGTAAAAATGTGTAAAATGCTATTTTGTGCTTTTTAACCCCCCTAAGGCGTTAATTTATAAATGGCGAGCCAAAATTGGATGTTAACAGTTGTCACTGTTTGACCGGAGATGATTTAAGAGTCTTTGGGCAAACAAGTTGATGTGTAGTCAATTCGGTTCGATAAAGAATTGTTAAAAGGATATGTACTGAGAAGATGATAGACATTGGAAGAGTCTTTAACAATACTCTCCATCCATCGGTGGAATTGTAATAAAAAATAATCAAGAGGGAAAGAATTGTTCGAGGACAGAAAACATTCACATACCTTTGACATCTCTTTCAAAATTGCCCCAGTGTCGAGCTACGAGACGTTGGGAGGGTGTAAGGGTGTAGGGTGTATACCTACTATGGGAAAGAATGAAACTTGCCCTGATATGACCGAACTCTGCATGGGGCTTTCTATATATCTCGTCCTTCACAAGAATCAGGTCAATGTAGTTCAAAGGTGATAACTACTGGATGTTGAGGCAAATTTGATCGTCTGATCAAAATTTTACTCCAGAATTATTGGAGTGGTCCTAGCAAGTACAGGATGAATGTCGGTCATGCTCGAATTCGGGCTACCTATAGATCCTGAGATGGGAATCAGATCGGTTGTAGTTAGGGAAACTTATTGTGGAGGAAAATGATTTATTGTTATAGGGGTGATCAAACTCAGAGCCATGGATTGAAATGGACTACATAGTTGTGTGCCGAGATCCTAATAAAAACTCTGGGTTGTGCGCCGAAGCCTTTTAATTGAGTGGGGTCCTTGATTATGTGCCAGGACCATTATGCAAACTCTGATTTATGTGCCAGATTTTTGAAATTGTATGGACTCGCGAATTATGTGCCTAGATCCTAATGCATACTCTGATTTATGTGCCAAAACTCTAAAATCAAATACCAGTATTTAAAGATAAGTGCCTGACTTAAAATAAAAGACCCGCATTAGAAAGTGGGCGTCTGACTGAAATTAAAATACATGCATTAGAAGGTGGACGTCTAACTGAAAGTAAAATACCCGCATTAAAATGTGGGCACCTGACTGAAAGTAAAATACTCGCATTAGAAGGTGGGCACCTGACTGAAAAGTAAAATACCTGCATTAAAAGGTGAGCCCCTGACTGAAAGTAAAATACTTGCATTAGAAGGTGGGCGTCTGACTGAAAGTAAAATACTCGTATTAGAATATGGGCACCTGACTGAAAGTAAAATACCCGTATTAGAAGGTGGATGCCTGACTGAAATTAAAATACCTGCATTAGAACGTGGGCGCTTGACTGAAAGTTAAATACCTGCATTAGAAGATGGACGCCTGTAAAATGTACTTGATTTGAAATATTTGTATTAGAAGGTAGGCGCCTATAAAATGTACTTGTTTTGAAATATTCGTATTAGGAGGTGGGCGCCTGTAAAATGTACCTTTTGCTGCACTTTTCGTTCTTTTTTATGTAAAGAATGTTGAAAATGAAAAAGTGAAGAGAGGATCATGTCTTGACTTAAGTTGGTACCAATCATTAGTTTTGTGCATAAGAATTCCATCATTTTTTCCCCAGCTAATCGAGATTGACTTCGTGATGATTTTTATAGCTTCAAGTGGTACCTCAGACATACCTAAGTGTCGACAAGATTTGTTCATCTTGCTTCAAGAAAAGGTTTTGAACTATACTTATTCTCATGTTTCAAGTGCACTTACCAGAAAGAAAGTCCCTTTATACACATATTTCAGTATCATCTTTGAAATTTGGGACGTCTTGAGAAGTAAACACACTCGAAAAGATGTTCAATGCATCCATTTATAATATCAAAGGCTTGGTCTTTATGTAAGTATCCACTAATGGGAGAACCCTTGGTATAGGATCACGTAGGGCTTGTTACGGGTTTGTAATGTAGGCTTGAGAAAATGGTAGGATATTATTTGGTTAAAGAGTGACTAATTCTTCCCTAAGCGTTGCACTATATTTGTGCTTGATATTTGTATGCTCTGACGCTGATCTGCTTCATTCTATTGTCTCTTTCTTTTGTATTTGTACAACTTCTTTTGCAAGTTGGAGCCTATTTAATTTTTTTTTTGGGAGTTCAGGGTTGTATGTCCGAGACTCGGTGGAATTAAGAGAATGTACCTGGATTGTATGCTAGTAGTCCTGATGCTAAGTACAATTGTATGACGGATTGTGAAAATAAAGAGGAATAACGGGTTGTATGTCCGAGATCCTGAATGACTGATGGTTTTTTTGGCTCCTTGCTTTGGAGGTCGTTCTTCGTCTTTGTTTTTCAAGGACTTTTATATCTTTTTTCCTTTGACAGCTTCAGTTTGGATCTTTATCCGCGGTTGTACATTTCTAGTGCGCTCAGAGAGGTTGGGCCAAGAGAGAGATAGTGCGTATAAGCACTCAAAAAGGGTATAGGCTTAATATTTGGTAGTCAAAGAATAGGCTTTAGGATCAAAGGGGTATGCTAGGGATAATGTCATTTGGTATGCTAGAAAAGCTAAAACGGATCAAAGAAAGCCTACCGTCATTTCCTAAACCAAGTGTTACTCAAAATTTTGCCTCAACAAACATTTGGGCCAAGTTCTAGATCACAATGCAATGCAATTGAAAATTAATCTAAAGCTCACCATACAATGCACGAGAAACAATGATGTTGGTTTGTTCTTATTTAAGAAGCATGCAAGAGAATTTTTCAAATGCCACTAACGGTGTGACTGAGAGATACCAAAAGAATCTATGGTTTACCACGAATTCAGTCTTCTCCATCATACCAATTATTACTTGTTTTTCCTATGCACACTCCTAAATGTGTTGGTACCAACCAAGTCAACTATGATTCTAAAAACTATTTTTGTATTTTTTGAACAAGGGGTACCGAACCCAAGTAAGGTTGCCCACATATCTCATCTTTGACGAGAATCAAGTGCGCGTAGTTCGTTCAAATATGACAGAAAGAAAGAAAATATTTTTGTAATTTTTCAAATAAATGATTTTTCTGATTTTTTGTTGTTGTTTTTTTAAGGAATACCGAACCCAATAGGATTGTCTATGTAAAAGAAGAGAATCATGTATGCATAGTTCATGCAGATAGGATAGGAGAAAGAAAATATTTTTGTGATTTTTCAAATAAAGAATTTTCTGTTTTTTGTGATTTTTGAATAAGGAATTTTTATTTTTTTTATTAAGGATTTTTGTTTTTTTGAATAAGGATTTTTTTTTTGTTTTTTTGAATAAGGAATATCAAACACAAAAGGGTTGCCTACGTATCTGATCAAAGAAGAGAATCAAGTGTTCGTAGTTTTTTCAGATAGGATAGGAAGATAAAAAAAAAATTATGATTTTTCAAATAAAGTATTTTCTAATTGATTTTTTTTAGTAAGAATTTTTTTTTGATTAAGGATTTGTTTTTTGAATAAGGAATACCAAACATAGAAGGACTGCCTATGTATCTCATCAAATAAGAGAATCAGGTGTGCATAGTTCGTTCAAATATGATAGAAGAAGAAAAAGAGGTGTCAATCGTAGGAGGAACTTTGAGAGTACTTCGACAGGCGGCAAAATAAAGGAGATTGATCGTAGGCTCAGAGCATTGAAAATACTCTTGCTAGTCAGCAGAAGGGTGTGCCGATCGAAGGCACGGGGCTTTGAAAATACCCTAGGAGTAAATGGATCATAAGGTTAGAATTTGAGAATACACTGGCCAGGCGGTCCAAAAAAAGATGTCAAACGTAGACTAAGCTTTGACAATACTCCGGTACGTTGACAAAACTGTTAAGAAAGGCCAGATATCGCTAAAGTTTTGACACTATTTTTCATTCATCAGCAAGATTGTTAAGAGGAAAGGCCAAACGTTGGCATACCTTTGACGCCACTCTACGATCGTTAGCAAGATTGTTAAGAGAGAAGGTCAGACAGAGTCAGAGCTTTGATGCTACTTTGTGATTGTAAGCAAGGTTGTTATGGAGAGATGACTAACGTCGGTGGAGCTTTCATACTACTCCGCGTCAGTTGGCACGATTGTTGTATGGTTCGTAGGGGAAGGGTTAACTTGTGTTAAACCCTTGAATTTGTAAAATTGAAGTCGACACGCCATAGTTCCAAGGCCTACGATGTTAGAGAGAAGAAGGAAAACTTATATCCCGGATTTTAGGACCAAAGCCAGGTGATGGTTAGGTAAGACCGGTATCGACACTGCTGGGTTTTGGATTTGAAGGGGTTGACGCTCCTAGTAGCTTTTCTGGAGAGCATTTTTGAACTATTCTAAAGTAATTGCCCTAGTTTTGATTCTAGAGAAATTATTTTGAAACAGTGGCAAGACCGAACCCTTATGCAAGGTTGCCTACGTATCTTGCCAGGACAAGAATTAGGTCAGACGTAGTTCGGGCAGATAGGTTATAAAATGTATGTTTGAAACAGAATTCATCCACGATAGGATAGTAAAAGTAAAATTATCTCATAAAACATTTGACGATTGTCCACGTTAGGACGAATGCAATGGCTCTCTTGGCATGCAAATGATTGTCCACGATAGGACGGATGCAATGGCCCTCTCGGCATGCAAATGATTTGTCCACGATATGATAAACGATGATTGTACACGATAGGATGAATGGTGATTTTCCATGAAAGGATGCATGCATGGCTCTCTCGGCATGCAAATGGTTATCCACAATATGACGATTGTAATGGTTGTCCATGATAGGACGGATGCAATGGTTGTTCACGATAGGACAAATGCAATGTAAAAATATGCCCACGCTGAAGGAGGTGATGATCCAATTTAACTGTATTGACTATCTGATGTAATATGTCCCTTTGAATGAGATCACGACCTAACGTGTTTCTTTAAAGGTGGATAACCTAACTACACTTGACGGGGTGGCTACCCAACATGTTTCTTTAAAAGTGGATGACCTAACTCCACTTGACAGGGTGGCTACCCAACGTGTCTCTTTAAAGGCGGACAACCTAACTCTACTTGACGGGGGTGGCTACCCAACGCGTCTCTTTAAAGGCAAACAAAGAAGTATGTCTCTTTTTAAGATGGACAAGAAGGTTTGTCCCTTTCTAAGGTGGACGAGTCAATATGACTATTTGGCGGGTATGTTCCACTTTCAGCGGGTAGCATTCCACGAGGACTAGATTTTATCTTATGGGGTGCCGAACCCGAGAAGGGTTGTCTATGTATCACACCGATGGTGGGAATCAGACATGCGTAGTTTGTAAAAATAGAGTTGAAGAAAAATATTTTATTTTTTTGTACGTGGTACTGAACCCGAGAAGGGTTGCCTACGTATCACACCGTGTGGTGAGAATAAGATATGTGTAGTTCGTGCAGACATGAAAAAAGAGGTGTCTATCATATGAGGAGCTTTGAGAGTACTCCGACAGGCCACAAAAGAAAAGAGACCGATCGTAGGCTCATAGCATTGAAAATAGTCTGACCAGTTGGCCGAAGGGTGTGCCGGTTGAAGGCACGGGGACTTTGAAAATACCCCACGAGGAAATGAATCGTAGGCTCAGAGCTTTGAGAATACTAAGGCCGGGCGGCCGAAAGAAAGACATCAAACATAGCCGGAGCTTTAACATTACTCGGGTATGTTGACAAGACTGTTAAGAAAGGCCAGACGTCGCTAAAGTTTGACACTACTTTGCAATATTATTAATAGGAAAAGTCAGGCGTTAGCAGAGCTTTGAAGCCACTCTGCAATCGTTAGCAAGATTGTTAAGAGGAAGGGTCGGACGTCGGTAGATATTTGATACCAGTCTGCGATCGTTAGCAAAATTGTTAATAGGAAGGGCCGGACGTTGGCAAAGTTTTGATGCCACTCTGCGATCATTAGTAAGATTGTTATGATAGAATGTTGGACACCGTCAGACCTTTGACGCTACCCTGTGACCGTCATCAAGATTGTTATTGATAGATGCCTAATGTCAGCAGAGCTTTAACACTACTCCATGTCAGTTGGCACGATTGTTGTATGGTTGAGAGGGGAATGGGTTAACTTGTGTTGAACCCTTGGATTTGAAAAATAAAGGCTGACAAGCCATAGTTCCGTGGCCTACGGTGCTAGGAAGAAGAAAAGCTTATATCCCAAATTTTAGGACCAAAGGCAGGTGATGGTTGGGGGTAAGGTTGACATTGGCGCTATTGGGTTTTGGATTTGAAGGGGTTGACGCTCTTAGAAGCTTTTTTTGGAGAGCGTCTTTGAACTGCTCCAGAGTAATTTCCCCAGTTTTGATTGTGGAGAAATTATTTTGAAGTAGTTGGGAAACCGAACCCTTATGCAGAGTTGCCTGCGTATCTTGCCAGGACAAGAATCAGGTCAGACGTAGTTTGGGAAGATATAGTGTTTTATGATTGCTATAAATTGGTGGTTGTCCCGAAAAGAATGAGATTATGAAAGATAGTTTGGATAAAAATATGTGTCTTAGAGATTAAAAGAATGTACAACGTTGTATTGTAATGAGAAAGAATTGTAGAATCAAAATGATGATCACAACGATCGAAAATGGATTTGAAACAATAATGTGATTGCGAGGGATGATCGTAAAGACAAAAAATAATGAATGTGAGTGTTTGAAAAGGTTCCAGGCTTAATACAAGTCAATTGAAATCGTATGATAAAACTGGACGAGATGGAAGACGAGATGTCTAGTGTATATGTACATCTAAATAATGCCTAATAAACATAGTATATGTAACTAATAAAGAAGATGTAGTACGCAAGGAACATGTAGCAAACAAAGAATGTGTGACAAATAAAGAATGAAATCAATCCAGCTAGAGCGGTGATCAATAGTATATGTGCAACGACCTAAGGATTCTAAGAGTAGAGTATTTTTCCTAGATTTTAGGAGTGGGGCCGGACAACCGCAAGGTGGCTCGGATTTAGACTCATATACCATCTGAAATTAAAAAATTTAAAAGAAATTGGAAGAAGCGCGATGCGCGACTCGTGTGTACAATATGTGTATGTGTACAACCACAAAGACTCGATAAGGAGTGTGATGACATTATAAGAAAAGCAGTAACATGTAGTGTCTTTCAAACAAATAAGGAGCGCAAGATTGGCTTTAGCTTGCGTCCTTTCAAACATAATAATGTAATAACTCATGATATATATGACATGTAATAATAATAAAAATAGATAAATAATCAAATATTCCTCAAGTGCTCAATCAACCTAAGTCTGCTAAGGTCAAAACATGGGGTTTCCCCAACAGAGTCGTCATTCTGTTATGCCATATTTTGAACGAGTCCAAGATAGTTTGCAACTTCCTGACTCTTCTACCTGGTTTAAAAGAGTTAGTTGCCACCTAATTTCTAAGGGAAATCAGAAATCCTATATGTATTTGTAAATCTACTCCGTCTATGATCCACAAAACATATGAGATTCTAGGTTTTGTTTACTCCCGGGGAAGGTATTAGACATCCTTCAGAGCCTATCCGAAGACAGTCCTTAAACTTAGTTTAACTGAACACTAGAGAAAATTATCTATATGTTTATCATTATTACTACATGTTTTAAAAAAGTCTTGATTTTATGAAAGCTACACTGAGTGATGGTATGATAAGTATCAAAATTATATATAGTGTATAAATGTATGTATATCAAGTATATATAAAGAATGTATAAATGAGGTAAATGAATGTACCTTGTAAGTATAAAATTATATTTGTTGATATAAGAAGTGTATATTTATTAGTATAAAGAATATATATCTGTCGCTACAAAAAGCATATCAATAGGTGTAAAAGATATATAAATAAAGGATGTATAAAGAAAATATATAAGAGTATGCAAAGTATGTATATCAAATATATAAAGAGTGTATGTATGCATATATAAAAAAGAATTTATGTATACTAAACATATAGTTGTGGTTGTATTGGCTTCAAGCGGAACATAGGCGCTTTAGGTGTGTTGATCATGCACTCTCGCTTCGTGTAATGTAGTATGTGTGATAGAGGTAGTGTGGTGATTGACCAAGAATGAATTTCAAGTTTTAAATAGTGCATATCAAACATAATATTTATAAGAAACTGTATAACTATGTATATACGGAATGTATGTTGTTAGTATGGACAATGTATATTAAAGAAATAAAGTGTAGAAAATGTGTAAAAATGCATGTAAAGAAATTTATATAATTGTATAAAAAGTATAAAAAGTTGTATATGAAAGGATGTAAAATATATGTTGTAAAAAATATATTTAAAGTATATAAAGAATAGAAAATAAAGAACGGGCTAATATTTTCCTAAACGCCAAAAGTATGAATTAATTAACGAAGCACTTATATCAAGTTATATTTAATCCTTTTATGAAAGCATTTACGGCCTAAGTCTTGCCTAACGCAAATGACAAACTTTAAATTAAACGCATAAGGTAGCAAAGTAAATAAAATTTCCACTATACTATGAGTTTATAGTTTGTACAATTTTATGGAATACGAAAATTAAATACAAACAGTGATTCGACAAAGATCTTCGGGTTTTTTCCGAGTGCCGTCTTCAAAGATGTATCTCCGGTACCTGTATAAAAACTTAGTAAAAGTGTTAGTAAGAGAATAAATAATTATCAAATGACACCAAGAATTAATAAGTAAACTAAAATAAAAACCCGTCTTTTGTACAGGGAGGTCTTGAAAATCAAACGGAGATTTCTTTATCCGCCATTTGGGTTTAGTATTCGCTCAAAATTTAAATAAATGCGATAAAAATGTAAAGTACAGTTAACCGACGAAAATATTTTTCGGACACAAAACTAACATTTAGTTAAGTAAAACGTATGTAAAAATTAGTTTGAAAATGCAATAAAACAATAGCAATAGTATTACAATAATAATAGTTCACAACAAAACATTAAAAAAAACTAGGGGTGGCCAGTGGGCCGGGCTCGGGTCTGGCGGGGTCGGGTCTGGCGGGGTCGGGATTTAATAGACATATATATGTCTATTAAATATATAGATTTTATCAACTTTTTTGCTTTAGTAAAAAAAAAATAACATATGTATAAAAAAAAACTCAATAAACAAAACAAGATAGTGTAATAAAAACATCCCAAGGCTGTTTTTGTGCCTCTTATATTATTTAATAGACATATGATTTTTTTTGTAATACAAATACAATTGTCTAAAATCTAAATTGCAACTTTGTGGTGTTGTCCAAAAGTTGCAAATTACATAATAAAATTGCAATTAAAAAAATTACATTCTCAAAAAAACCTGTTCTAATTACTTGATGATTTTTTGTGGTTCTTCGGTTGGAATTGGTATTTGTTGGTCAAATTGATCCACGTCGCTTCCACTACCTTCGGTTAAGATTTCGTTGTAGTTTTCATCTTCTTCTTCGTTGATCTCCGGTTGACCGCACCTTCTCCGCTCCGCTCGTATCCAATCTCTGAATAATACTGCAATTTCCAAGCTGTCTCCGGCTAATAAGTGTCTGTGGTCTCCTATTTGATATCTTCCGGCAGAAAAAGCGCTTTTAGACGCAGTTGATGACGCTTGAATGTTCAAAACATCTCGGCCATCAATGAAAGTGTCGAAAGGTCTTCTCATTCCCCCTCCAAGTATTTCAAACAAGTCTTCATGTCCATCTTCATTGATAACTTCTTGATACGGTACAGAACCCTGCAAAATAAAAATATCCAACTCGCTAATTTGGTTAGTAGAGGTACGGCCGCACATTCTATTTCTGAGGCTTTCAATACTAGCCGCAGAAACAACATGTCTTTTGTGAGGTTGTGTTGAAGATGAAGAAGATGGTATGGAAGCCGGTAAGTTACTAGCATTTTCTTGTTGATAAAATCTATATATTTTTTTGCATTGGTGTTCTACGCTAGACAACACTTCTTCTTTAGTTTGTTCAATAGGTGGTGGGTGATTTAGATTTTTGGGACTTGGAGGTGGTAGTACTTCTATACAATCGTAAATAGTTTCAATTAGTGATTTAGTACCGTCTATTTTAATAGTAGGATTTAATACAGAACCAATAATATAAATAGAGGGAATAGGAATAAAATATTTTTTTATTTTGACAAACATTTTTTTAATAGTTGCCTTATAATTTGGTTTTTCCATATATTCAGTAAGTAATAAAAATATTAGAGTTATATAAAACAACATAGTTGAAATAGTAGGATAATATACACCGAAAAATTCTTTTGTTGCTTGAAAAAATTTCTCTAAAAATACAATAAGTTTGGAAATTTTTACTCAATCACTATCTAAAATCATATCAACTGGATTTTTATTATGAGAGTTAAAAAATAAAGTTATAGGTATTCTATAGTCATAAGCAACAAGTAGTTGCTCGTATAAAGAATTTCACCTAGTGGATACTTCTTGTGAAATTTTTCTATAAGGTAGTCCACAATCGTGACAAGTTTTTTTATATTATTTTCTACGTTGTACTTTATTACTTTTAAAAATAAAGTTTATAGCAAATTGTATTTTACTAAGAATGTCTTCAAAAAGTGATAGACCATCCTTTACAATTAAGTTATATATATGGCACGCGCATTTTATATGAAAATGATCTGGAAAAGATGGAGTTAAACTATTTTTTAAAATTGTAATTGCGTAATTGTTAGAAGAAGCGTTATCTAATGTAATAGTCATAATTTTATCGGTAATTCCGTAATAATCGCACACTTGATAAATATTATCTGCAATAAAAGTACTAGTGTGCCTATCATCTATAAATCTATACGCTAAAATACGTTTTTGCATAGACCATTTATAATCTATCCAATGACAAGTTACAGTTAAATAATCATGGCCGTTAGTACTACGACCTATATCAGACGTGATAGATACTTTGTCATTAAAATGATATAATGAAAAACGTAAATATTGTTGATATTCATGCGCGAATTTAAATACATCTCTCTTAACAGTTAATCTAGGAAAACCGTTAAAAGCAGGATTATATATATCTCTAATGTAATGAATAAAATCGGGAGATGAAGGAAATGAAAAAGGCAAACCCTCCACAACAACTAATTTTGATATTGCTTCCCTATCTCTATGTTTATTGTATTTAGAGCCTACAATTCCCCCCGTCATAGGGTTAATTGACCTTGTACTTGGTCCGGGACAGTATCAGTATGTGAACCTTGTCCCGATGGAGCGGGCGTTTGCGCACCCGATTTTAAAGCCTGGTATTGGGCATACCTAGCTGGATGAGCACTTACTACGTGTCTAATTAAATCCCTCGTCCCACCGTGACCTTTTCCAGTTTTAAATTTTAAAACAATTTTACAAATTTTACATATAGCTACTTGATTCTCTACGTCCCTATAAAAAAATGTCTATGCATCTGATTTTAATGGTCGTTTTGCTGGACCTCGTCTCATACTAGGGGGAATAGGAGGTATTTCAGTTGAAGGTGCACTAGTGGGTGTGTTGTCATCAACATTAGTGGGTGTATCATCTAGATCATCGTCTAAATTAAAGTCTTCTTGAGTTCCAGAAAATAGTTCCTCGTCTAAATCTAATGGTATTGTAGGAAAATGTTGAGTATCAACAAAATCATCCTGTGTAGGAATAAGATGACTAGAAGAAGTACCCTTGCCTGGTTGTCGCCCCTACTAGAAGAAGTCTTACCCTTACCCTTAAACATACCTCTAATTCCTTCCATTTTAATTATATGCTAACAAATAATTAAAGTAAATGAAATTAAGTGCGCTAAATAAAATAAACAGACAATAATAATTTAATGAAGGAACGAATGTACCAAACGCCGACGTAACGTCGACGTGTAATCGAGAGGTTGAAAATTGAAACTTTGCTCGATGGAAGATCCTCAAGCTAGTTGCCAACTTCACTCCTAATTCCCAAATGAATAAATAAAATTGAATATTTAGCAAACAATGTAGACTTGTAGAGAGATATATTGAAAGATTAGAGAGATTGTAGGAAGATTTGTGAGAAAGATGAAGAGAAAATGAGTTATTTATAGTTGAAAAATTGGGTTAAAGTGTAAATATAATAACTTATGAGTTAAAAATAAATATTAAAGGGTAGGGGGGTTGGGGGAAGGAGGGAGGCCTAAAATGGCCGTTGGCCAACGGCCAAAATCTAAAATGACCGTTGCACCAACGGCCATATTTGCAAAGGGGGGACAAAGGGCGGGGTCGGGCTCGGGCTCGGGACGAGGTCGGGGCGGGGTCAGGCGGGCCTGGGGCGGGCTCGGGTCTGGCGGGACGAGACATTGTCCCGTCCCGAGTTCGAGGCCCGCCACCATTTTTTTTTTTTTAAGCGGGGTCAAGGCGGTCTCGGGACGGGGTCGGGCCGTCCCGGCCCACTGGCCAGCCTTAAAAAAAATAGTCCAACAATAACACAACAAAAGCAGGAGCAGTAAACCAGGCATCAATGGCAGTCATAACGTGAAATAAACGCAAATCGCTGGAGTTCCATTTTTAATTCAAAACATGTTGCTTCCACGATGATAAACATCCGAGCAATATTAAACAGAGTGAAATCACCGGAAACCACCAAAGATCGAACAAATCTGCCTATTTTTGGCGAGCTTGGCTCGCTGTTGATGGTGAAAAAGGAGAGCAGCATCCTAGGGTTATTGTGGTGAGGATGGCGGATCTGGTCGGAGTTTTTGTTCACCATTAATGGTGGTTTGACGGTGTCATTCCGGCAGTGATGGAGAAGGGGTGTTGGCCGTGTTGTTTTCACCGGAGCTCTAGTGGTTCGAGGTGCTGAGGAAGTGAGGGGTTGATGTTGTTGGTGGTGTGGTCACTGGCGGTGTTTGGATCTGGGTATTTGGGGGATCAACGGAGCCACTAGAAGAGAGAAGATGGGGCGGTATTGTGGTGGTGTTTGGGTTTTGTCGGAGAAGGGAAACAGTAGGGGTCGTGCGTTTGGTGGCTAGTGTGTGGTGGTAGTGCATCGTTGACGGTGTGGGGGCTTGACATGAACAATTTCCCTATACGTTGCTAGGATACCAAACAACCACTCAAACATCAACAGGAGCAACTCCATACTTGTCTAAGGTACTGAAGTAGTGATACCAGCCGAGGTAGAGATATTGTCACTCAGAATCATACAAGAAGCAGAATTGGTCAACGCAGAGTTGGTCCCAAAAAGATATGAGCAACTAGCTCTGATTGATGAAAAATGATGGTCGTCGTATGTCACGGTCAACTATACAAGCAAAGAATGGCTCGTGCTTTCAACAAGTGGGTCAGAGCCCGACACTTTCAGGTAGGACAACTGGTACTCAAGCGCGTATTTCCGTATCAAGATGAGTACAAAAGAAAGTTCGCACCCAACTGGCAATATACCTACATGGTATGCAAGGTATTATCCGGAGGAGCTGTAATCCTAGTAGAGATGGACGGTCAGTAATCGCCCAAAGAAATCAGCTTAGACGCAATCAAGACATATTAAGCATGAAGATACACTTTTCAATTTGTAATCACATTTTTTACTAGTAATCATTACACAAGTCATATCTCTTACGGCAGAGATACGTAGAAAATTCTCATCAGATTTGGTCTTCTTCTTATATAATAGAAAAACCAAATGGCATTCCTTGTAATATGAACTACGTGATGACCTGATTTTTCGAGGTGGGATACGTAGGCTGTCCACTTAGGACTCAGTCACATTATTATAAAAAAAATCAACCATTTTGTTCCAAACTACGTTTGACCTTATTCCTGTTATGACATAATACGTAGGTTCTCCCAGGCTCGGTCTCACCAAAGAAAAAACAAAAAAACCCTAGAAAGCCAGTGAGATACAAAGATTGCAGAATCGCCTCGCAAGAGTCCTTGTACCCCAAACTTTAAACTGGGGTAGAATTTTTAGAGGATCTCAAAAACTCCACTGACAGATTCGGCACAAGAGTCAGTCGACCCTAAACATTTAACTGGGGAAGAGTTTTTGAGAGGATCTAAAAAATTCCTTCAACGCAATCCGGCATGAGAGTTCACCGACGTCAACCTTCAACTGGACAAAATTTCTAAAGGGCCTCAAAATATTTCACCAGACAAACAGGGAACACACCCCTATTACAATCCCGTAGTTTTACGCAAGAAACTGTTGTTAGCTAATTTAGGTGATAAGATGAGGTACGAGACCTTACGTAAAGATAGAAGGGTACTGATACAAGTTAAGAGTGTGTTAAGAAGTATAAAAGTTAAACAAATCGAAGAAGATAAGTTTTGTCATGATTTCAGAAGTTGACATATTTTACGGCCAAAGTTACGCCCATAATATGGTTTACGGACCGTAAAAGTGGTGGAGTTCCATCGTAAAGCTTAACAGAAATATGATTTTGAAGATGGCGTTTTACGACACCTTTCACAGAGCTTAAAATATTTTACGGTGGGTGGTGTCACGGTAAAAGTATTTTATGGTAGGAAGTGCCACCGTAAAAGTGAGGCGGTGGGGGTGATGGCAACATAATTTAAGTTGATGGGATTTCATTTCTCCTCATTTCTCAGCGAAAAACAAACCCTCCTAACCCCAAACCCTCCCAAGGAGTTCAATACTTGTCCTAGCTCAATTTAAAAGGAGAAATTGTGTAAAATTCCCGTAAGAAGCTTGTAATACGAAGTTCTACTCTTGTTACCTCTTTGTTACCATTTTGGTGAAGTTTCTCAAGGATAAGAGTTGTATTGCAGAGTGTGACCCTAAAGGTAAGTTTCATCTCCTATATGCTCTTCTTGATATTTCACAAGTGTTTAGGATGGATTTTTTGAAGAATTTTAAGGAATAAGCAATTGTAAGACCCAAAAACCTTGTCTTATTGTTGTGGGATATTTTTCATGGTTTAAAAGTGCTATATGAAATTATGAAGTCATGAATGGAATTTGTGATGATAAGTAAAGCGTAGTAATGAATATTGTTGTGAAGTTTTGAATAGAATTTGATCTATAACCAATCCTATAAAGTTTCGTACATGAATTGTCTGATAAAATGTCTAAGTGAACTTATTCATAAGCTATGAATTCGATATTGATGCAAATTATTCGTATGGTATAGATAATCATTCGTAGAGCCTACGAGGACTTGCGAGACTTGTTTAGGTTTGGTGACCAGGTATGTAAGGCTCACTTCCATTTTTTGGCATGATCCTATTGAAACGATTATTTTGAAATGAAATTAGATAAGAACTCATTTCTAAAGTCCTTACGAAGGAACTGACGATTCATCTATAAATGTATTGTTGCGTATTACCATTCTTTTTCAAGATTACATTCTCGTGTCAAGGTATTCTTTTGATATCTATAAAAGTCGGCTCATTATTATTTCGAGAAAGCAAAGATAATAATGTAATCCATAATTCTTATGGCGTCGTTTGAAAGAGTAATAGGGATGTGTTAACCCTCATAAGGGATTTGGAGGTGTAACGACCTTACGTCATCCGATAAGTTCAAAAAGTATTCGATAATCCTTAAAGAGGTCATCATATGCGTACATTATATATCTATATTGCCCGCAGAGGCCAATGGCGTTAAATACGCAGTTTATACAGATATGGTAGTGATAATATTGCCCACAAATGCCTATAGCGTTATATACATAGTTTATACAGATATGATAGTGATAATATTGCCCATAGAGGCCTATGACGTTATATACGCAGTTTATACAGATATGATAGTGATAATATTGCCCAAGATGCCTATGGAATTATATACGAAGTTTATACAGATATGAGATTGATAATACTTCCCAGAGGCCTACGTCGTTATATACGTAATTATATATCATTATGCATATTCCGACCCACAAAGGCAGTCAGACTACAAGTTATCTTTCTATTACTCTACCTTATAGTTACACATTCAGTTATAGTCTCAACTCATGCTTTATTTACATTATTGCACTTATTTATAGTTCCAGTCTTACATATTCAGTACATCTTTCATATTGATGTCTCTTTTTGGGGACACTGCGTTCATGCCTGCAGGTACATGTAGATATGCTGATGATTCCTGAAAGTAGATGAGTCGACTCAGCTAAAGTTGTTATATTCCTTTCTTTTAGAGCCGTCTAGTGAGCTGATAGGTATGATATGGTATATAGTTGGGTACGGCGGGGCCCTGTCCCGACCAGTTGGTGTTGACACACTCTTTAGAGGCTTGTGGACAATCATGTTGTATATTATGCTCTTGTGTGGCCTTGTCGGCCTTGTTGTTGTATATATATATATATATATATATATATATATATATATATATATAGTTTTAGACTTTTTCTACGTGCAGGGAATTGTGTTCTTGTTCATAGAGTCCTTTATCAAAGATTTTGTCGACCTATATGTTGTTTAGTATGTCGCAGGTATCAGGATTGGTACGCTCGGGCCTTAGGGTGCCGGGTGCTGGCCACACCCCCCAAAGTTGGGGTGTGACAAACTTGGTCTTAGAGCCAGTCAGTCCTAGGGATGTCTACTAGCTGTGTCTAGTAGAGTCTTTTTTATGGGTGTGTTGCGTGACACACTTATAAACATGAGGCTATAGGGCATTTAGGATGTTACCTTTTTTGAAATCTAGATCGTACGTCAGAAGCAAAGTCGTAAGTAATGTTATTCCTATATTCTTACCTTGGTTCTTTCTTTCAGTAATGCCAAAATCAAAGGAAAGTATCGACTGTAGGAAATTGGTCAGAAATGTAGGGGAAGGTACCAGCCGATGGCCACCCATTAATATAGATCCCATGACTATAAGGACACCAGAAATAAATGTTAGTTATTCTATAGAAGAAGATCCATCTATGGAAGAAAATATGTCCATGGAAGGTGATATGTTTATAGATGAGGACCCATCTGAGGCCCAAGAAGAACCGTCCTTCCGAGTACCCTCAAATCCAGTGGTGTAGCCAGATTATAGGAGTTCTCGCACAATACCAAAATTATCCGCACAACGGTCATTTTCGGTCGGGTTTGGTGTGAGTGGTATTATGTACGCAACAATGCCCCCAGTTATCATTCTAGAGTAGGGTCATGTTCAGATACCCCCACAGGTTATGCCTTTTGAGAGGCCAAGGAGCCCATTATTATGGAATTCAGTTAACCAAGGTTCACTAATAATGAGTATAGGTGAGGAAGAAGTGACCAGTAGACAGATTGGAAGGTTTGGAATAGAAGCAGGTAACAAAAGATTAGCATTGCAAGATGTGTCAAATCGAAGCTCCCGGGCAAAAATTAGGCAAGCATAAAGAGATGTTGGATTTGGCACATCTCACAACGCTATCAACAATATGGAAGGAAGCATGACAGAGTATGTTTACCTGATGCTGAGTTATGTTCTGGTTGCGGAGCGTTGGGCCATAGGGCCAGAGAATGCCTCGAGATAATTAAGTTGTTGTTCCATTAGTGTGGCCAAGTGCATTATGGTAAATGTCCGGGTGATGTTGAGGAGTTCTATTGGTGTGGGAGCAAAAGTCATAGAGTGTATAGATGCCCGAGATTGAGTCAAGGAGAATAGCAGGTCTCGATGTTATTCAGAGTTAAGTAACTTGCAACTAACTAGGTATGTTGATAATTTGGTTGAGAATAGTTGTGCTTATGTTTGTGATCAGTTTGTTATCATGGTTATATGAAGTGTGTTATTCAGATGTATATGAATTATAAATGGATAATAGAAGTGAAGGCGGCAAGTAAGACTATAATTACATTCAATTTCTAAGCAAAATGATCTGGGAACCAACCATTTCTTAGCTACATGTATACCCAACACTCTTAGGTAATATAGTGCGTGCTACATTGAGACATAGAAGGTACTTATGAGTCAGAAGAATTAAGGGAAACCCCAGAAGATTGATAAGGAAAATGGATGTCCAAAGATAAGTTACCTGAGGCTTCGTTTCAGGGAGCAAATTAAAGAAAAGGGGCGCGAGATGTCATGATCAAAATAGTAACCCCCCAACTCCTCCATAATTATTGAACCATTTAGGAAGACCGTGAGACAGAAGGAGTTTAGTCAGTTAAAGGCAAACAATATACTTTCTTTACCATAGCAGTACGTGCGTGGGTGGTAGTAAAAGATAGCAGGATTTTTGATATTAAGTGATGATAAATGGTGAACGGGTGTCTGGTAAATACAAGCGAAGGTGTTATGATAACGTAATAAGACCAAAGGATGTTTCTCACACAAATAGACCGGTGGAAACGGTAATGGTAAGAACATCGATAACAGGACTAGAGTAAGACCCAAAGCAACATGATCACTATTAAAAGATAAGGATATTAGTAAAGAAGCAGTACTTAAACCTTCTTAACCAAACATATAATACTTGATGTCCATAAACATCAGAGGTATGTCAAGTTGGTAACGTGCAAGTTGGTTAGCTGAAAGATGGGTAAAGGAGAACTCTAATAAATTTGAGGGGAAAACCCTGAATCTGTGGTTATATTGAAGCTGGCTATGATTTGAATTTGAACATGTCAAGCACTAATTCCGCCCCGAATGTCGACAAGACGATAAGGAAAAGAACAAAAGAATAGGAGTAAAAGAACATAGGTATGATCGAATGAGTAATGATAAGTTTTGAATTGAATAAATTAGAAACTCCACAAGAAGGATATTGAAATGGTTGTCACGCCCGTTTTTAACCCGCGGGCTTCGTGACGCGATGGCATCGATTCCCTCTGGATTTAATAAAAATGCTTGCTTGAGGAGTCACTACCTAATTATTCTAAGGTGAATTAGGGCACCTAAATGTTAACTAAATGCTGCAAAATAACTCCAATTTTATGGTCTGCGAAACTAATGAGGTTCTGGGTAAGGGTTCTTTATTATCCTAAAGGGAAGGGGTTAGGCATCCTTTAAGATCCGCTAACTTGCGATTATCCGTTAAGACTCAGGTTAATTATTAAGCTAAGAAAAATGCATGTTTACAAGTATGAAGTTAAAATAATGTTTAAAATAATTAATGAAAGGGATGCATTTTGTGCAAGTATGCATTTGTATGGTATTAAAGAAAAATACATGTAAAGTTGAAAAGTATGCATTTGTTACAATTAATAGTAAAAAGCAAATTATTTATAATGCCAAATAGGTAATTTTTTGGAAATCATTTTGAGTTGCAAATTGTAAAAAGATAAACTTATTTGTATAATTAATAAATTGAATAAAAGATGACCCAAGCTGTTTTGAAAATTTTGAACATGCATGACGAGCCTAAAAATAAATAAACTAGCGGAGGATTTCTAATTTTGCACTAACCGAGCCTACAAATAAATAAACTAGCGACGAGTTTTAAACTACCCTATTAATTATCCATTCGTAGTCTAATTATTTTAAATATCCTAACAATCATACAAACATTAAATAATTATTACAACCCAAAAATAGAAATAACAGAATTAAAGAGTAATAATAAAAGGGGACTAAGGCGGATAACGATGTCATCTCGCCCTATTGGTTTTGAAATCCCGAGGTTGGACAGTGCAAGGAATGTGGATGCGGGTCTTCGTTCGGCAGTGATCATGATGAGTCTCATAACGAGACTCTTCGTAGCACCCGATGCATTTCATGTAAGTGAAGAAAAGAAAAGAAAAGGATTAGTAGCGGAACATGGACATATACATACATGTAAATAAATGACTCATGAAAAAGTAATATGTTGTTGGGCCTTCGGACCCACTAACTCTATACTATCGTAAATCAATAAGGTATGGGCCTGTAGGCCCACGAGACATACATATGGAAGGGAGAAAACACATAGACCAGTTATCAAAGCATCCAGTTATATTAACTATAATCAAATATGAAATTTAACATTTATTTTATACATATTTGATTGATTAAGGCTAGACAAAACAGTAAACCCAAAAGATAATAACTTAGATGACTTGATTCAGATCTGGGCTTAACTAGCCCACATGATACATGTATACGAATTGGCAGGCCCAACAATTCAGAGTTTAGAGGAAAGAAGGGAAGACAAGCCCCCAATACAGTACATTTAGATCTGATTGACATAGAGGTATACAAAATGTCTCAAAGATATGTGATATACATAGGAATATACACCAATATACAATTTTGATGTATACGAGGCATATATCAGAGTTATATACCTCATATATATCCTTAGGTGTACCATTTTCATGCTTCACCAAAATGTACAAAGTGACACTTTCAAACTACAAGGCAAAGCAGAGAATTCAGCCTTCTTCAAATCACATCATATAGACAAAATGTCTGTTAATTATGACAGAGAGCATCAAAGTGGACTACAAATCTAAGCCTGACATTTCTAGTAGGTAACTTAGACATGTAGATGTGCAACTAGTCACAGAGTGTATGCAATTTATTCATATATATATATATATATATATATATATATATATATAAGAAAGAAACTAATACAACATTTCTATTCATTCTCAGATAGCTTCTACATCTAATCATACCCTATATACAATCAGATTTCAAACTAGGTACAAACAGATATTTCCAGCCCAACATAACAATAATCAATTTTCAAACAGATGCCAACACAGATGTCCACCACTTAAAAAATGATTGAAAAGTCATCATATACTGGCATGGTAACACATTAACACTTGGACATGATAGGATAAGCATATTATAAGTTTGGATTAATATGTAAGCATAAGAATGAACCGATGACCAGTCAGCAATAATATTTCAGACATGTAAAACTACTTGAACTATGTTAAACATTTATAGTTATACTTATGTTATGCATTTAGGCATGATAACCCTTAAATAAGTGAGATAGGCACATAAACAGACTTATAGGCATAACCACACCATTAGTTAATCCAAAGATGACATTTTATAGGTACATAACTGCCAAGCTAGGCCAAACATGCATGTTTTTTCAAGTAAGCAATATACACTAACCGCATGGCTCCAAAAAGATTTTCATACTAGCACAAAACAAACTTACACTAAGATAAGCAGGGATATATGTATAACCAACTTAGGATAAACATGGAAGGCAAATAAATGAGATTTTCATAGTCATTAGAAAATTAACAACTTAAGTATGCAATGCCACAGGCACAAAGACATACACAATCATAGCTTAGGATGTGTGAGACATGATGATACTTCAAGTTAGGCATGGCATGACTCAAGATGATTACCAAATGAACCTCAGCTCAACAGACTATTATATCCAAAACAAGAAATATCTAGAACATGTCACTTATATGAAAGGGGAAATGTTTCTTTCAAGAACCATTTCAAAAAAATCCTGACTTCACACAATCTACTTATACAGATAACACCATCCACAATTTGAGTTCAAATCATTGCATATCTTAACATGATCTTTTAAACAATAGAGAGGCATATCAAGGACCAAACATGATTCCCACCAACCATGGATTAATTATGAGCATATTACGAACACAAAATGGCATCGAACATCAGGCCTAGTCCTGAGGTAAATTAAAATAGTAATAAGCATTCAAACAACCATGATAAATTATTAACAGTACTTTAATATGCCACACACAACTAGATAGTTAAATATTTGAACCTAATTACGTTTAAACACACAGTACTCGATACAAAAATAGGACCTAATCATTAATAATAAGCATATGAAATGTATAATAGATATATTAAGTTAACTGAAACTAATATAAACATTTCACTACTAATATACACAATAATTAAACTAAACGAGGGAAATTTGAAACTCACTAACCTTCTTCGGGCAGCGAACTGAGGCGTCTTCTCGAATCGTCAAGTCCGCTCGGAGGAGTGTGTTTATGTGTTTGAAAAGAAAACTAGCTTGAGTGTTTCGTGGCGGTGTCGAGCCAGAAACGAGAGTAAAAGAAAAGATTTTCACAAAATCGAAACTTGTTCAAGAAAGGATTTTTTTTTGCTCTAAAAAAGAAAACTTTTTTGTGAAACCACAAGATAGGTCTATTCTTTGCTACAGCTTTTAAAAAGGAGGGATTTTTGGTTCTCTGAAAATCCGAATCCTCCTTTTTCAACAACCCATAAAGGGTTCTATTTATAACCCCAATCGAGACCCTAATGGCTGAGGTTTGAATTTTGAATTCAAAATAAAGATTGAAAATGTGATGGTTTCTTTTCATTTCGAAAACCGAGACGATAATGAAGGGGTACGAGTTTATGCTCTTACCCACCGAGTTATTGAAGGTGTTCTAGAGGTCCACTGCAGCATACATGCTTTGCAGGCCAATCTGACTCGGATGAGCTATTCAAAGCTCTGGGGTTTTGCAAAAAATGGGAAAAAAAGGGACTGTGCGATGTGAGGGCTCGACGGTCGAGGGGACATGGTGGCAGTGGTGTGGTGAGGGTGTTTGTCTGGAGGGTAAAGGGAGGCGACGGTGGTTTTGGACGAAGGACCGCTGGTTTCTCTGGTTGGTTTTCGGTTTGGTGTTAGGTTTAGGGCGATTTGGGTTTAGGGCGATTTGGGTTTTTAGGGTGGAATGGGAGATGGGTTAATGGGGAGTGGGTATTGGGCCACGGTCTTGGTCCGACAGTGGGGTTTCGGTTGGGACGACTTGGGCCGGTTTGGTTTGGGCTGTTTTGGTTGTTGGACGATGGGGAATTAGTGGTCTTGGTTTGTTTGGGACTTTTTAGGGAATAAAGGGAATGGTCGGTTGGGCCAAAACATTAAGGCTCGGTTGGGTTTGTTGGGCCGACGGGTTGAGGTGTTTTGGGATGATTTAGGATTGGTAAGGAGGGTTGTGTATTGGGCCTCCTTTGGTTGATATTGTTTTGGGTGAGGGGAATAAAATGGGGAGTTGGTTAAAATATAAAAGGATTTATTATTAGAAATGCTTTGAAGAGATGTAAATTATTTAAAATAAGATATAACGATGTGATAATAATAAAACATAATATTTGCGAAATGTTTAAAATGCTCAAAACGGAAAATGCGATGTCGTTTTGCGAAAAATAGAATAGCATAGAATATTAGGGTAAAATTATGATCATGATTTAAAAAGACAAATGGTTGTAGAAAATACGAATAATAATAATAATAATAATAATAATAATAATATTGAGAATAATAATATATGTGTATATATATGCCTATATGTATATATATTAAAAATATTTTAAGGTGTCAAAAAATATTTAAAATTGAAAATAAATCGGAAAAGATGGGACAAAATTGGGTGTCAACAGATGCCCCTCTTTGGCCGGAGACGATGAAAGATTTCCGGACAAAGAAGTTGACTGAATAGCCAATTTTGTCCATGATCATCGGCACTTGAAGAAAGATTAGGGATGCATGGGTAGAAATAGAATCCCGAGGGGGAGAGAAGTTGCAAAATATGGTGCAGATTCGAGAAATATTGTCCCAGTGTCGGGTTATGATGACATTGTTTGAAGGTGTGGCAACATATTGGGAAAGAGCGGAATGACGATCGAAGTAGGTTGCTAACCAAAATTGCCTCGGTTCGCCGTAAGAGATAGTTCCACGTTGTGTTGAAATCTCCCGCCGATTCAAACTCCTGCGAACCGAGTTAAGATAAAAGTTAGTGCATAACTGCTGCATACAATAGGTATGTGAGAATACAACTTTGTAAGTTGAAATGACGTCGTTGCTTAAACGTTGTGCAGATGACGCCGTTTGTGGGCGCCTGTTTAAAATAAAATACCTACATTAGAAGGTGGACGACTAATTGAAAAATAAAATGCACACATTAGGAGGTGGGGGCCTGATTGAAAAACTAAAATACCCGCATTAGGAGGTGGGCTCCTGATTAAAATAAAATACCCGCATTAGAAGGTGGGCGCTTGATTGAAAAATAAAATATCCCCATTAGAAGGTGGGTTCCTGATATAAAATAAAATACCCGCATTAAGTGGTGGGCGCCTGACTTAAATTAAAATACCCGCATTAAGAGGTAGGCGCCTGATTTAAATTAAAATACCCGCATTAGAAGGTGGGCGCCTGATTTAAAATAAAATACTCGCATTAGGAGGTGGACTCCTGATTTAAAATAAAATACCCGCATTAGAAGGTGGGCACCTGATTTAAAATAAAATCCCCGCATTAGAAGGTGGGCGCTTGATTTAAAATAAAATACCCGCATTAGAAGGTGGGCGCCTTATTTAAAATAAAATACCCGCATTAGGAGGTGAGAGCCTGATTTAAATTAAAATACACGCATTAGGAGGAGGGAGCCTGATTTAAATTAAAATACACGCATTAGAAGGTGAGCGCCTGATTTAAAATTAAATACCCGCATTAGGAGGTGGGTGCCTGACTTAAATTAAAATACTCGCATTAGGAAGTGGGTGCCTGATTTAAAATAAAATATCTGCATTAGGATGTGGGCGCCTGACTTAAATTAAAATACACGCATTAGGAGGTGGGCGCCTGATTTAAAATAAAACACCCGCATTAGAAGGTGGGAGCCTGATTTAAAATAAAATACCCGCATTAGAAGGTGGGCGCCTGACTTAAATTAAAATACCCACATTAGAATATGGGCGCCTGATTTAAAATAAAATACCCACATTAGGAGGTGGGCGCCTAACTTAAATTAAAATACCCGTATTAGGAGGTGGGCGCCTGATTTAAAATAAAATACCCGTATTAGAAGGTGGGCGCCTGATTTAAAATAAAATATCCGCATTAGGAGGTGGGCGTCTGACTTAAATAAAATACCCGCATTAAAAGGTGGGTGCTTGATTTAAAATAAAATACACGCATTAGAAGGTGGGCGCACGATTTAAAATAAAATACTCGCATTAGGAGGTGAGCGCCGATTTAAATTAAAATACACGCATTAGAAGGTGGGAGTCGATTTAAAATAAAATACCCGCATTAAGAGGTGGGTGTCGACTTAAATTAAAATACCCGCATTAGGAGGTGGGCGCCGATTTAAAATAAAATATCCGCATTAGGAGGTAGGCGCCTAACTTAAATTAAAATACCCGCATTAGGAGGTGGGCACCATATTTAAAATAAAACACTCGCATTAGAAGGTGGGCGTCAGATTTAAAATAAAACACTAGCATTAGAAGGTGGGCGCGGATTTAAAATAAAACACTAGCATTAGAAGGTGGACGCCACGATTTAAAATAAAATATCCGCATTAGGAGGTGGGCGCCGACTTAAATTAAAATACCCACATTAGAAGGTCGGTGCTTGATTTAAAATAAAATACCCGCATTAGGAGGTGGACGCCTTACTTAAATTAAAATACCCGTATTAGGAGGTGGCGCCTGATTTAAAATAAAATACCCGTATTAGAAGGTGGGCGCCGATTTAAAATGAAATATCCGCATTAGGAGATGGGCGTCGACTTAAATAAAATCGCATTAAAAGGTGGGTGCTTGATTTAAAATAAAATACACGCATTAGAAGGTGGGCGTCGGATTTAAAATAAAATACTCGCATTAGGAGGTGAGCGCCTGATTTAAATTAAAATACACGCATTAGAAGGTGGGAGTCTGATTTAAAATAAAATACCCGCATTAAGAGGTGGGTGTCTGACTTAAATTAAAATACCCGCATTAGGAGGTGGGCGCCTGATTTAAAATAAAATATCTGCATTAGGATGTGGGCGCCTGACTTAAATTAAAATACACGCATTAGGAGGTGGGCGCCTGATTTAAAATAAAACACCCGCATTAGAAGGTGGGAGCCTGATTTAAAATAAAATACCCGCATTAGAAGGTGGGCGCCTGACTTAAATTAAAATACCCGCATTAGAATATGGGCGCCTGATTTAAAATAAAATACCCACATTAGGAGGTGGGCGCCTAACTTAAATTAAAATACCCGTATTAGGAGGTGGGCGCCTGATTTAAAATAAAATACCCGTATTAGAAGGTGGGCGCCTGATTTAAAATAAAATATCCGCATTAGGAGGTGGGCGTCTGACTTAAATAAAATACCCGCATTAAAAGGTGGGTGCTTGATTTAAAATAAAATACACGCATTAGAAGTTGGGCGCCTGATTTAAAATAAAATACTCGCATTAGGAGGTGAGCGCCTGATTTAAATTAAAATACACGCATTAGAAGGTGGGAGTCTGATTTAAAATAAAATACCCGCATTAAGAGGTGGGTGTCTGACTTAAATTAAAATACCCGCATTAGGAGGTGGGCGCCTGATTTAAAATAAAATATCCGCATTAGGAGGTAGGCGCCTAACTTAAATTAAAATACCCGCATTAGGAGGTGGGCACCATATTTAAAATAAAACACTCGCATTAGAAGGTGGGCGTCAGATTTAAAATAAAACACTAGCATTAGAAGGTGGGCGCCAGATTTAAAATAAAACACTAGCATTAGAAGGTGGACGCCTGATTTAAAATAAAATATCCGCATTAGGAGGTGGGCGCCTGACTTAAATTAAAATACCCACATTAGAAGGTCGGTGCTTGATTTAAAATAAAATACCCGCATTAGGAGGTGGACGCCTTACTTAAATTAAAATACCCGTATTAGGAGGTGGGCGCCTGATTTAAAATAAAATACCCGTATTAGAAGGTGGGCGCCTGATTTAAAATGAAATATCCGCATTAGGAGATGGGCGTCTGACTTAAATAAAATACCCGCATTAAAAGGTGGGTGCTTGATTTAAAATAAAATACACGCATTAGAAGGTGGGCGTCGGATTTAAAATAAAATACTCGCATTAGGAGGTGAGCGCCTGATTTAAGTTAAAATACACGCATTAGAAGGTGGGAGTCTGATTTAAAATAAAATACCCGCATTAAGAGGTGGGTGTCTGACTTAAATTAAAATACCCGCATTAGGAGGTGGGCGCCTGATTTAAAATAAAATATCCGCATTAGGAGGTAGGCGCCTAACTTAAATTAAAATACCCGCATTAGAAGGTGGGCGCCATATTTAAAATAAAACACTCGCATTAGAAGGTGGGCGCCAGATTTAAAATAAAACACTAGCATTAGAAGGTGGACGCCTGATTTAAAATAAAATATCCGCATTAGGAGGTGGGCGCCTGACTTAAATTAAAATACCCACATTAGAAGGTCGGTGCTTGATTTAAAATAAAATACCCGCATTAGGAGGTGGGCGCCTTACTTAAATTAAAATACCCGTATTAGGAGCTGGGCGCCTGATTTAAAATAAAATACCCGCATTAGGATGTGGGCGACTAACTAAAATTAAAATACCCGCATTAGGAGGTGGGTGCCAGATTTAAAATAAAATTCCCGCATTAGAATGTGGGCTCCTGATTTAAAATAAAATACCCGCGTTAGGAGGTGGGCAACTGCCTTAAATTAAAAGACCCGTATTAGAAGGTGGGTGCCTGATTTAAAATAAAATACTCGCATTAGGAGGTGGTTGTCTGACTTAAATTAAAATTCCCGCATTAGAAGGTGGGCACCTGATTTAAAATAAAATACTCGCATTAGGATGCAGGTGCCTGACTTAAATTAAAATACCCGCATTAGGAGGTGGGCGCCATATTTAAAATAAAACACTCGCATTAGAAGGTGGGCGCCAGATTTAAAATAAAACACTAGCATTAGAAGGTGGGCGCCAGATTTAAAATAAAACACTAGCATTAGAAGGTGGACGCCTGATTTAAAATAAAATATCCGCATTAGGAGGTGGGCGCCTGACTTAAATTAAAATACCCACATTAGAAGGTTGGTGCTTGATTTAAAATAAAATACCCGCATTAGGAGGTGGGCGCCTTACTTAAATTAAAATACCCGTATTAGGAGGTGGGCGCCTGATTTAAAATAAAATACCGCATTAGGATGTGGGCGACTAACTTAAATTAAAATACCCGCATTAGGAGGTGGGTGCCAGATTTAAAATAAAATTCCCGCATTAGAATGTGGGCTCCTGATTTAAAATAAAATACCCGCATTAGGAGGTGGGCGCCTGCCTTAAATTAAAAGACCCGTATTAGAAGGTGGGTGCCTGATTTAAAATAAAATACTCGCATTAGGAGGTGGTTGTCTGACTTAAATTAAAATACCCGCATTAGAAGGTGGGCACCTGATTTAAAATAAAATACTCGCATTAGGATGCAGGTGCCTGACTTAAATTAAAATACCCGCATTAGGAGGTGGGCGCCATATTTAAAATAAAACACTCGCATTAGAAGGTGGGCGCCAGATTTAAAATAAAACACTAGCATTAGAAGGTGGGCGCCAGATTTAAAATAAAACACTAGCATTAGAAGGTGGACGCCTGATTTAAAATAAAATATCCGCATTAGGAGGTGGGCGCCTGACTTAAATTAAAATACCCACATTAGAAGGTCGGTGCTTGATTTAAAATAAAATACCCGCATTAGGAGGTGGGCGCCTTACTTAAATTAAAATACCCGTATTAGGAGGTGGGCGCCTGATTTAAAATAAAATACCGCATTAGGATGTGGGCGACTAACTTAAATTAAAATACCCGCATTAGGAGGTGGGTGCCAGATTTAAAATAAAATTCCCGCATTAGAATGTGGGCTCTCGATTTAAAATAAAATACCCGCATTAGGAGGTGGGCGCGCCTTAAATTAAAACCCGTATTAGAAGGTGGGTGCACGATTTAAAATAAAATACTCGCATTAGGAGGTGGATGTCTGACTTAAATTAAAATACCCGCATAAGAAGGTGGGCACCTGATTTAAAATAAAATACTCGCATTAGGATGCGGGTGCCTGACTTAAATTAAAATACCCGCATTAGGAGGTGGGCGCCATATTTAAAATAAAACACTCGCATTAGAAGGTGGGCGCCAGATTTAAAATAAAACACTAGCATTAGAAGGTGGGCGCCAGATTTAAAATAAAACACTAGCATTAGAAGGTGGACGCCTGATTTAAAATAAAATATCCGCATTAGGAGGTGGGCGCCTGACTTAAATTAAAATACCCACATTAGAAGGTCGGTGCTTGATTTAAAATAAAATACCCGCATTAGGAGGTGGGCGCCTTACTTAAATTAAAATACTCGTATTAGGAGGTGTGCGCCTGATTTAAAATAAAATACCCGCATTAGGATGTGGGCGACTAACTTAAATTAAAATACCCGCATTAGGAGGTGGGTGCCAGATTTAAAATAAAATTCCCGCATTAGAATGTGGGCTCCTGATTTAAAATAAAATACCCGCATTAGGAGGTGGGCGCCTGCCTTAAATTAAAAGACCCGTATTAGAAGGTGGGTGCCTGATTTAAAATAAAATACTCGCATTAGGAGGTGGATGTCTGACTTAAATTAAAATACCCGCATTAGAAGGTGGGCACCTGATTTAAAATAAAATACTCGCATTAGGATGCGGGTGCCTGACTTAAATTAAAATACCCGCATTAGGAGGTGGGCGCCTTATTTAAAATAAAATACACGTATTAGAAGGTGTGCGCCTGATTTATGTCGTTGTATTGACGTAATGCAAAATGTGACCCTAAGGTTGAACTGATATGCCTTGAAAAGTTAATGCGTGGACATAAGCGATGCAAAAGTTGAGTAGATAAGAATGCGACCCTGTAAGTCGAAATACCGTTCTTCGCTTGGACATAACGCGGTTGGGAACCTGTAAGTCAGCATGACGTCTTTGTACAGTCTCCAAACAGGAAAGTGATCCTTGTGGTGAGCTGCGATGCGGAGGTCCCTTGCGAATTTTCACATAAATATTGTTGCTTCCCTGCTTCTTTCAACTTGAAGAACTTGTACTCAAATAAAATATGAGTTTGGGGAGGGGGTGTTGATTCACGTTGACTTTGTAGCTTTGGCCTTGATACTCGCGCGCCCCACTGGTTTGGACCTGTAACCCGGTCTAGTTTCCAATCATGGCTAGCCGTTAATGAAAATATTTGAAAATAATTTGTTTATAAGAAAGTATGCATATCAAATAAGATTTTTTGTCGAACTCTAATGAAAATGTTTGTTGAAAACAATTTGCTTATAAGAAGATATGCATATTAATAAGAATTACTATCGAACTCTCGAATAGTGACATGCAGTGAAACAGAACAAACGTCTTGTCCAAAGTCCTTCTTCTGACTAGAGATTTGGTCGGTCAACACTTTCCATGCCTATCGGCGTCTTCTCGCAGTGATCCTTAAAATTTTGCCCCAGCTTCTGATATATGAGGATGCTGACTTTCAACTGGACCAAACCGAGTCTTGTATGGGTTGCTTGCTTGTTCTATCAATGCGATCGGACGGATGCACTTTATTATACGCAAAATAAAGGGGGGAAATTCTAATGGTGTGACCGAAGCCGGTATTGGCCGCCTACGTATCCCAACAAGGGAATCAGGTTATAACGTAGTTCGTTATAAGCAAAAGGGGATTGTAAGGACTTTCTAAAGATGGGACCGAAGCCGATGTGGCCACCTATGTATCCCGCCTTGGAAATCAGGTCATAACGTAGTTTATATTACAAGTAAAAAAATGCGATTTTAGGGAAATTTGTACTCTAAAGAAACGGAACCCGACATGGGTTCTTTGCGTATCCCGCCAAGGGAGCACAACTTTTACAACATAGGAAGTGCTTTACATAGAAAAATCCTAAATGTACTATCTTTTCACCGCATCCGCGTTGATAACTTTTGGCCATACTTCGCCGTCCATTTCAACTAGGATTAATGCTCCTCCAGTTAGCACCCGGTGAATAATATAAGGCCCTTGCCAGTTAGGTGCGAATTTTCCTTTAGCTTCATTTTGGTGCGGGAACATACGTTTTAGCACCAATTGCCCCGGTTTGAAAGTCCTTGGTTTTACTTTCCTGTTGAAAGCTTTGGCCATTCTGTTTTGATAAAGTTGCTCGTGACAGACCGCGTTCAATCGTTTTTCATCAATCAGCATCAATTGTTCATACCGATTTTGTATCCATTTTACTTCGCTCAGCTCGGCTTCTTGGATAATTCTCAAAGATGGTATTTCCACTTCTGTTGGTAACACAGCTTCTGTTCCATAGACCAAAAGATACGGCGTTGCCCCAGTAAAAGTCCTGATGTAGTGCTATATCCCAAAAGTGCAAAGGGCAAACGCTCATGCCAGTACTTGTAATTATCAATCATCTTTCGCAGTACTCTTTTGATGTTCTTGTTGGCTGTTTCGACTGCTCCGTTCATCTGAGGTTGGTATGGAGTGGAATTGCGGTGAGTGATCTTAAACTTTTCGCATATCTCATGCATCAGATTACTGTTGAGATTGGCTCCATTATCTGTTATAATCGACTCAGGGATTCCAAATCGGTAAATGATGTTATTGCGAACAAAATCAACTACCACTTTCTTTGTCACTGACTTGTGGGACGATGCTTCTACCCACTTTGTGAAATAGTCAATTGCCACTAGAATGAATCTGTGTCCATTTGATGCGGCAGGTTCAATAGGACCAATGACATCCATGCCCCGGTTGCGAATGGCCAAGGAGAACTCGTCACATTGAGCTTGTTAGGAGGTACCCTGATTAAATCGCCATGAATCTGACACTGGTGGCATTTTTGCACAAAGCGAATGCAATCTATTTCCATGGTCATCCAAAAATACCCTGCTCTCAGAATCCTTTTTGCTAAAGTGAAACCATTCATATGAGACCCGCACGTGCCTCCGTGTATCTCTTCAACTAACCTGCTTGCCTCTCGGGCGTCAACACATCTTAACAAACCCAGATTCGGAGTCCTCCGATAAAGGATTTCTCCGTTTAGTAAGAAATGGTTCGCTAACCTCCGAAGTGTCTTATTTTGTGTGCTGGTTATGCTTTCTGGATATTCGTCTGCCTTGAGATACCTCTTAATGTCGTGGTACCAGGGCTTTCCATCCAACTCTTTATCTATATGGAAATAATAGGTCGGCTGATCCGATAAGTTCACCTTGATGGGATCAATGTAATTCTTATCCGGATGTTGAATCATGGAGGACAGAGTTGCCAGAGCATCAGCGAACTCATTTTGAATTCGTGGGATATGCTTGAATTCTATTTCGCTGAACCTTTTGCACAATTATTTCACGCAATGTAGGTAAGGTAAGTATCTTCACGTTCTTGGTTGCCCATTCGCCTTGTACCTGATGAATCAATGAGTCTGAATCACCTATAACCAATAATTCTTGAATGTTCATATCAACGGCCATTCTAAGTCCGAGTATACAAGCTTCATATTCCGCCATATTATTGGTGCATGAAAATCGGAGCTTCGCCAAAATTGGGTAGTGTTGACCTGATTCTGAAATCAAAACTGCTCCGATACCAACTCCTTTGAAGTTTGCAGCTCTGTCGAAGAACATTCTCCAACCCGGGTACTCTCCGGAGATATCTTCCCCAACAAACAATACCTCCTCATCTGAAAAATAAGTCCGGAGAGGCATATATTCTTCATCTAGGGTTTTCAGCAAGATGGTCGGCTAGTGCTTGTCCTTTGATAGCCTTTTGGGTAACATATATGATATTGAACTCACTTAGCAAGATTTGCCACTTTGCTAGCTTCCTAGTGGGCATGGGCTTCTGAAAGATGTATTTAAGCGGGTCCATTCTTGAGATGAGATAAGTGGTATATGCAGACAGATAATGTCTAAACTTTTGTGCAATCCATTTCAAGGCACAACAAGTGTGTTCCAATAAAGTATACCGAGCTTCATAAGGTGTGAACTTCTTGCTCAAGTAGTATATAGCTTGCTCCTTCTTTCTTGTTTCATCGTGTTGTCCCAACACGCATCCAAATGCATTTTCTAACACAGACAGATATAACAGCAAAGGCTTTCCGGGCTCTGGAGGCACCAAAATAAGTGGATTAGACAAATATTCTTTGATTCTATCAAAAGCTTGCTGGCAATCTACTGTCCATTTAGTAGCAGCGTCTTTCTTCAGTAGCTTAAATATTGGTTCACATATTACTGTTGATTGCGCTATGAACCTACTGATGTAATTAAGACGATCAAGGAAACTCATCACGTCCTTTCGACTCTTCGGAGGAGGCAAGTCTTGAATAGCTTTTACCTTCGAGGGGTCCAATTCAATACCCCTTCTACTCACGATTAAACCTAACAACTTCCCAGCAGGGACACCAAATGCACACTTTGCAGGGTTTAATTTCATGTTATACCGCCTCAGCTGGTCAAAGAACTTCTTCAAATTTGTCAAGTGATCTGAGGCCCTTCGCGACTTGATCATAACATCATCTACGTAGACCTCGATTTCTCTGTGGATCATATCATGAAAAATGGTAGTCATGGCCCTTATATAGGTGACACCTGCGTTCTTGAGTCCGAACGGCATTACCCGATAATAGTATACTCCCCAAGGTATAGTGAATGCTATTTTTTCTGCATCTTCTTTATCCATCAAGATTTGGTGGTAACCAGCAAAGCAATTAACAAATTACTGTAATTCATGTTTCGCACAGTTATCAATGAGTATGTGAATATTTGGGAGAGGGAAATCATCATTCGGGCTAGCCTTGTTGAGATCCCGATAATCCACGCACACCCGTATTTTTCCATCTTTCTTCGGCACAGGTACAATGTTGGCCAACCAAGTGGGATATCTCGCGACTCGAATGACCTTTGCATCGAATTTCTTGGACACCTCTTCCTTGACCTTTAAACTCAAATCAGGCTTGATTTTCCTTGGTTTTTGTTTCACCGAAGGGCAGGATGGATCAATAGGTAATTTATGCGAAACAATATATGTGCTCAGACCTGGCATATCGTCATAAGACCAAGCAAATACGTTGATATATTGCCTCAAAAGATCCATCAGTTTTTTCTTTTATGCGGTGCTCAGATGGACGCTGATTCTTGTTTCCTTCACATATTTTGCATCTCCCAAATTTACTACCTCAGTTTCATCTAAATTTGGCTTTGGCTTATTCTCAAAATGCTCTAATTCCTCTGTCAATTTTTCTGGCTGCGAGTCTTCCTCATACTCTTCGAAGTCATGTTCGTTGTTTGGAATTTGTTTGTCTGTTTCATTACATGTCACATTCACATTATCGACAGATTTATTAGTTTGCATGCTGAAAGAGAAAAGAAAATTAGTAAACAAAATAAATTTTGAAATAGGAAAATCAATGTGGATTTGTCATTTAAGCTTTCAAAAGATGGAGGCAAAACACATTAAGATGCAATTCAGGACTCAATCAGAATCGCATTGTTTCATAAAGTACTAAGGCAATTTCTACCAAGCTTCCCGAAAAAATGGGGCAGGGGCATATGTCCAATTTTTCAAAATATCTTCATGTTCTGCATCCCAAATGGTTGGGTCTTCAGAAAAATCATCCAGAATTACATTGCATTCCACTTCTTCTCCCGCAATGAAAAGACTTTTGAGTCCTTCCATGAGGTTGTCTGCATCATCTTCCTTTGACTCCTGAGTAGCGTATGCTTTGACAAATGAATGATTCAGAGGCGAAACAGACTTTGGCAGTGGAGTGTCTCTTTTCCTTTGGGGATTGATTGACAAGATTTCTTCAGGAGTGGGTATTTGAGACCAAAAGCATCATTTTTACTAAGAAAATGAATCGGCTCTACTATACCTTCTAAGTTTAGTCTAAGGCCTTGACCGGGCTTAAAGCCATTTTTCAACATTTCCTGGGCCACCATTGTGAGAACCCGGGGTAATTTCAGTTTTTCAACTTTGGAGGCACACGCAATTTCTCTAGTATGGAAAATAGACCCATCCAATATATCTACGCTTTCAATGGCAGGGATTTGGCCTTCGGGACATATTGAATTGCTCCCTTCTCCGTGTATCACGACCTCGTGATGATCCCAGACAAACTTCAGGCTCTAGTGTAGGGTAGAAGGAACTGTACCAGCCATATGGATCTAAGGTCTTCCCATTAGCAGGTTATAGTCGGTAGATATGTCTAACACTTGGAATTCCACGACGAACTCTACGGGTCCTACTTGCAATGTCAAATCCATTTCTCCTATGACACTCCTTTAGGCTCCATTAAAGCCTTTAACCCTCACATGACTTTCGCGAATCATTCCAATGCTAATTCCCAGGGCTCGGAGAGTTGCCACAGGACAAATGTTGATAGCTGAGCCTCCATCAATCAACACCCTAGAAATGAACTTGTACATGCACTTTACAGTTATATTCAACGCTTTGTTGTGGCCCAATCCCTCAGGTGGCAATTCTTTGTCATGAAAAGAGACTTTATGGGCCTCTAAAATCTGTCCGACCAAGGCCGAGAGTTTCTCACCAGTGGTCTCTCTCGGAACATAAGCTTCTTTGAGTACTTCCAATAAAGCACGTCCGTGGGTCACAAAATTCATCAACAATGATAGCAAAGAAATTTGAGCTGGTGTTTTCTTCAATTGTTCTACAACGGAATATTCCTTGGTTGGCATTTTCCTCCAGAACTCTTCCACTTCGGTCTCTGTTACGGCCTTTATTGGATTGTCTTCCTTTCCTGCCGCTCCTCGCGCCACTTATGCAGAGGCATAACATCGCCCGGATCTTGTCATACCAACGGCGACAACTTCTACAATTTGTTTCTCTTTTCCCCTGCTCCTTTCCCAGTCGAATAACTCCAAGGAACAGTTTTGGTATCAAAAGACGGTGTCACTATCCACGATTTTGGAGGAAGTACTTCCACTTCAAACGGTGCCCTCACTTGAACGGTAATTATAAGGGCAATAAAGGCTGATGATTCAACCTTTTCCTCTCTTTGGACCAGCACAATGGTCCCTTCCAAACTGTTTTCTTCATCAACAGTAATCATGTTTACATTGGCATTGTCATGATTTGGCAAAGGGTTATTGTTTACATTAGGGGAAGGTCCTTTCAGTTGGATGATTCCTTCTTTGATTAATGCCTCGATCTTGTCTTTGAGGGCAAAGTAAGCCCCAGTGTCATGTCCAGTGATTCCAGAGTGGTATGCATAGTGCTTAGTCTTATCGTACGATCTGGGAATAGGATTGGGGATATTGCCCTGGTATGGGTTAAAGTTTTCCAGCGATTCTCAATCTTTCGTACAATTGAGATAGGGGTTCGGCTAAAGGTGTATAAGTTTTGACATGCCTTCTTTCATAATTTACGCCGAGTCTGGGAGCATTTGGTTAATGGGTTTGTGGCTGAGGTGGATATGTGGGGAATTCGAATAGATAGGTGCTCGTGGTGGGCTATATATTGGTTGGGTATGGTAGACAGGGTAGGGACTAGGTGAGTGTTGATAATAAGGTTGAGGGCTTTGTGTGTTTTGACTATAGTAGGAGGGCTGAGGATTTTGGGTGTTTTGATTGTAGTAGGGAGGCTGGGATGATGGGCTTTGGTGGGTTGGCATTTGTTTGACCTATGTTCCTAGACCATCATGACAGGAGATGCTCCGTCCCTCCTCTTCTTAATTGTTCCCCCAAATGAGTCCGACTGGATTGCCTTACTCGTTGCTTGTAATGCTGCAAAGTTGTGATTCTTCTTGTTTGGATACCCTCTTCTATGAAATCTCCCATCCTTACAACTTCAGAGAAACTCCGTCCTATGACGCTTATCATTCTTTCATAGTATGTTGCATCTTTCAAAGATTGCACAAAGAGAGTGGTCATCTCACTTTCCCCCATCGGGGGTTGAACCTTTGCTGCTTCCGCCCTCCACCTCATGGCATATTCTCTGAAGGTCTCTGTAGATTTTTTCTCCAATTTCATTAAATAAAATCTATCCAAGACTGTGTCGGTGTTAAACATGAACCTATCCACAAAATCCCGTGCCATTGTGCCCCAATTATGCCATTTTTGTGGGTCCTGGCTTGTGTACCAGTCGAGCGCTTCTCCTATCAAACTCCTTATGAACAACTTCATTATGATGGTTTGGTCCTTACCCACTCCAACCAGCTTGTCACAGTATGATCTTAAATAAGCGCGAGGATTTCCCTTTCCATCAAATAAGTCAAATTTTGGCACCTTATATTCGATAGGCAACTAAACATCGGGATGCATGCAGAGATATTCGTACTCGAGTCCTTCATGACCCTTTCTGGTTTGGATGTTTTTGAACGCTTCTTTTAGGCTATGAATTTCTCTCGCCATACTTTCATCGGTTCTGATCATTGCTTGCCTTTCCATCTCTTCATATTAGTCTATCTCTTGAGGAGGTATGTTTGGTATGGTGGAAGTAGAAGGTTGGGCTTCCGTTGCTTATACTGGTAGCACATACTGCTTGTTCGCGATGTGTGCCATCGGTATTTATTGGGTTGCCTGGTAATTTTGTGAGGGAGGGATATTTTGGACGAGTGGGGTAGTTTAGGTAGTGGGGTAGTTTAGGTAGGTGGAGCTTGAGGCGCGATTATGAGGAGTTGTGAAGGATCGGGGAAGGTTTTGGGGAAATGGGGTCATTTTGTAGCGGGTTTTATCTGTGGCATGGTTGCCATTTGTGGGCGAGGTATTCATCTTGGACGGTAGTAGTGGGTTGATAGGATGCGCTTTGATTAGTGCGCTATTTTGTTTGGATGATTGTGCCTTTGATCTCGTGAAGTAGGGGTGTTACGTGTCAACACGAGGAAACATAAACCTTTTTAAAAAATGAAGCAAACTAAGTTAGTACGAGACGAGTAATTATTGCTTTGAATAACATGTACAGAGTGGGAAGCAGTAAACAAGTAGCAAGCAGATTGTATGGAAATTAAATGCGCGTTCTAATATGCATGGGGCCTCTCTTATGCCAGAGGTTGGCTTAAACGCCAAATATGCAAGATAATGATAAATTGATCCAAGCCAGTAATTGTGATACCTTCTGTTGGGAATAAAGGTTGAATAATGCATACAATAATAAAGCTGAAAACATAAGATATTCTTATGACCAAGTTTAAAATCTCGCTCTTGATCAGAGAGATGAAGATGAAACCCTAACACTGCTAGGTCCGACTCCTGTGTCTTCTAGGTACTGTATTATGTTTTGCATTTGATGCCACATTTCAGGGGTAACGACTGTGTCTTTGAGCCGAAATTTTCTTACCCAAATTGTTGTGCCAATATCTTCAAAACCTTGTTCCCCTTCAGGACTAAGGTCTGTATTACCGCGATCTTCTCGTAGCCACGCGTGATATTCGGGAGTACCTCCTGCCTGACTATCTCCAATATCCATTTTGTCAATATCGTTCCATTCATCGAGAATTTTCCTAGCTCTGGGGATAATGAAATTCGGCCCGAATTGAACTTCAGAAACTCTCATATTTGCTTGGAGAGGGATTATTTGCTCTTGTCCAAACTGTCGGAGTACGTGGAGTGGAGCGTATGGTTGGAGGCCTTTCAACCCGATAAGCTCAATATAATAAAGCCTTCTGCATCTTATATAGGCTTTCTTGGTGTTCGAGAGCAGATGGTATTTCCATTGGATTTGATCACTAGTGCGGGATACCAAAAACTCATACCAATCATTGATGCCGACTGGCGACACAAATCGTTTAGTCCTGTCGTAAAAGCTACCAATTTTTTTTGACTCGCTGAAGCATATGTCTACCATATTCGGGCGCTGATAAAAGTGTTTCATCGCCCATATCTGCAGAATAAGGTTGCAGCCTTCGAAGAAACTTGTTTCACCTCTTTTACATTTCCCTAGAGCCCAAAATATTTCCACTAAAATCATAGGGGCCAAAGTGAGTTGTGCGCCGTCTACTACTTCGAAAAGTGCATGTGCCACGGAACATATGCAGGTACTGATCTTTCCATGCTCAAATGGGAATATTAAAGTCCCTAGTAAAGCGACAGTAAATGCAATAGGACGTTTAGTCTGCCAATGGTCGGGAGTGCAAGAGAATTCATTTTTTAACAGCTTATAACCATCTCGACAACAATATCTCTCATAAAGATAATCCAAAGAGACCCAGTTATTTTCAAAGCACCGGAGTTCCTTAGTGTTTTTCAACCCTAAGTAGCGGAGAAATTTCTTTCCGGATTGACCGTGCGGGATATTTGTCCTCTACTTTGGTAGATTAAGTTGGTGAAATAGTTGATTTCTTCCAAAGTAGGAGTCATCTCAAAATCTCTGAATTTAAAGACGACCCGATCTGGATCCTAAAAATGAATTAGTGCTCTGACCAAATGCTGATCGGGGAAGATGTCGAACAATGGAATGAGGCAACCCAATCTCCTCCTAATTGCCATCTGGCTGCCAAAGTCGAAATTTGTCCACCATATTTTCAGTTTACTCGGAAGCCCACTCACCATCCTGACTTGCGGCACAAATTCCATCTATAATACAAATATACAAAAAATGAATATATATTTTCCAATTTCGGCATGATGTTTAGGCTTGGATTCGTCTATCATTATCACGCTACACATAATATGCTGAATGGTCGTTGGGTCGTGAGACCCGTCGATAATTTGGTGGATTTCTTAATTGTGGAGTCGATGCCAAGGATCGACCCACCTAAGGTGTATGCATGCATGACTTAAGATAAAGGGTGGTATAGATCTACCCTAAATTTTCTAAGATTTGGCTGACTAGACTCAAGGTTCCCAAGCGGACTACTCGAGTGAGAAGGCTACGCGGCCACCGGATGGTCCGGACACTCCTCGCATAAGCCAACTCTCCTAAAATTTGGTAATTTGAAAAAAAAATTGATGGTGCGCAAAACACACCTCGCGTGTATGTGTGATAGTGTCAATTTTTCGAAGTGGAAGAAATATAAGCGGAATGCCAATTTAAGGATAGCAGTAAGAGAATATAGCAATTAAAGCAGTTATGCATGTAAAATTTCACGAATGAAACATATCAAAGAATTAAATCAAATAATGAGCAAAACGTAAAGCACAATAATAATTAACCTGGGTTTGCTATGGTTAAAAACCTGAAGTCTCCAACGGAGTCGCCATGCTGTCACACCCGTTTTTAACCCGCGAGCTTCGTGACGCGATGGCGTCGATTCGCTCTGGATTTAATAAAAATGCTTTGCTGAGGAGTCGCCACCTAATTATTCTAAGGTGAATTAGGGCACCTAAATGTTAACTAAATACTGCAAAATAACTCCAATTTTATGGTCTGCGAAACTAATGAGGTTCTGGGTAAGGGTTCTTTATTATCCTAAAGGGAAGGGGTTAGGCATCCTTTAAGATCCGCTAACTTGCGATTATCCGTTCAAACTCAGGTTAATTATTAAGCTAAGAAAAATGCATGTTTACAAGTATGAAGTTAAAATAATGTTTAAAATAATTAATGAAAGGGATGCATTTTGTGCAAGTATGCATTTGTATGGTATTAAAGAAAAATACATGTAAAGTTGAAAAGTATGCATTTGTTACAATTAATAGTAAGGAGAAAAGCAAATTATTTATAATGCCAAATAGGTAATTTTTTGGAAATCATTTTGAGTTGCAAATTGTAAAAAGATAAACTTATTTGTATAATTAATAAATCGAATAAAAGATGACTAAAGTTGTTTATAAAATTTTGAATATGCATGACGAGCCTAAAAATAAATAAACTAGCGGAGGATTTATAATTTTGCATTAACCGAGCCTACAAATAAATAAACTAGCGACAGATTTTAAACTACCCTATTAATTATCCATTTGTAGCCTAATTATTCTAAATATCCTAACAATCACACAAACATTAAATAATTATTACAACCCAAAAATAGAAATAACGGAATTAAAGAGTAATAATAAAAGGGGACTAAGGCGGATAACGATGTCATCTCGCCCTATTGGTTTTGAAATCCCGAGGTTGGACAGTGCAAGGAATGTGGATGCGGGTCTTTGTTCGGCAGTGATCATGATAAGTCTCATAACGAGACTCTTCGTAGCACCCGATGCATTTCATGTAAGTGAAGAAAAGGAAAGAAAAGGATTAGTAGCGGAACATGGACATATACATACGTGTAAATAAATGACTCGTGAAAAAGTAATATGTTGTTGGGCCTTCGGACCCACTAACTCAATACTGTCGTAAATCAATAAGGTATGGGCCCATAGGCCCACGAGACATATATATGGAAGGGAGAAAACACATAGACCAGTTATCAAAGCATCCAGTTATATTAACTATAATCAAATATGAAATTTAACATTTATTTTATACATATTTGATTGATTAAGGCTAGACAAAACAGTAAACCCAAAAGATAATAACTCAGATGACTTAATTCAGATCTGGGCTTAACTAGCCCACATGATACAGGTATACGAAATGGCAGGCCCAATAATTCAGAGTTTAGAGGAAAGAAGGGAAGACAGGCCCCCAATACAGTACATTTAGATCTGATTGACAAAGAGGTATACAAAATGTCTCGAAGATATGTGATATACATAGGAATATACACCAATATACAATTTTGATGTATACGAGGCATATATCAGAGTTATATACCTCATATATATCCTTAGGTGTACCATTTTCATGCTTCACCAAAATGTACAAAGTGACACTTTCAAACTACAAGGCAAAGCAGAGAATTCAGCCTTCTGCAAATCACATCATATAGACAAAATGTCTGTTAATTATGACAGAGAGCATCAAAGTGGACTACAAATCTAAGCCTGACATTTCTAGTAGGTAACTTAGACATGTAGATGTGCAGCTTGTCACAGAGTGTATGCAATTTATTCATATATATATATATATATATATATATATATATATATATATATATATATATAACAAAGAAACTAATACACCATTTCTATTCATTCTCAGATAGCTTCTACATCTAATCATACCCTATATACAATCAGATTTCAAACTAGGTACAAACAGATATTTCCAGCCCAACATAACAATAATCAATTTTCAAACAGATGCCAACACAGATGTCCACCACTTAAAAAATTATTGAAAAGTCATCATATACTGGCATGGTAACACATTAACACTTGGACATGATAGGATAAGCATATTATAAGTTTGGATTAATATGTAACCATAAGAATGAACAGATGACCAGTCAACAATAATATTTCAGACATGTAAAACTACCTGAACTATGTTAAACATTCATAGTTATACTTATGTTATGTATTTAGTCATAATAACCCTTAAATAAGTGAGATAGGCCCATAAACAGACTTATAGGCATAACCACAACATTGGTTAATCCAAAGATGACATTTTATAGGTACATAATTGCCAAGCTAGGCCAAACATGCATGTTTTTTCAAGTAAGCAATATAAACTAACCACATGGCTCCAAAAAGATTTTCATACTAGCACAAAACAAACTTACACTAAGATAAGCAGGGATATATGTATAACCAACTTAGGATAAACATGGAAGGCAAACATATGAGATTTTCATAGTTATTAGAAAATTAATAACTTAAGTATGCAAGGCCACATGCACAAAGACATACACAATCATAGCTTAGGATGTATGAGACATGATGATACTTCAAGTTAGGCATGGCATGACTCAACATGGTTACCAAATGAACCTCAGCTCAACAGACTATTATATCCAAAACAAGAAATATCTAGAACATGTCACTTATATGAGAGGGGAAATGTTTCTTTCAAGAACCATTTCAAAACAATCATGACTTCACACAATCTACTTATACAGATAACACCATCCATACAGTTTGAGTTCAAATCACTGTATATCTTAACATGATCTTTTAAACAGCAGAGAGGCATATCAAGGACCAAACATGATTCCCACCAACCAGGGATTAATTATGAGCATATTATGAACTCAAAATGCATCTAACATCAGGCCTGGTCCTGAGGTAAATTAAAATAGTAATAAGAATTCAAACACCCTTGATAAATCGTTAACAGAACTTTAATATGCCACACACAACTAGATGGTTAAATATTTGAACCTAATTACGTTTAAACACACAGTACTCGATACAAAAACAGGACCTAATCATTAATAATAAGCATATCAAATGTATAATAGATATATTAAGTTAACTAAAACTAACATTTCACTACTAATATACACAATAATTAAAGTAAACGAGGGAAATTTGAAACTCACTAACCTTCTCCGGGCAGCGAACCGAGGCGTTGTCTCGAATCGTCGAGTCCGCTCGAAGGAGTGTGTTTAGGTGTTTGAAAAGAAAACGAGCTTGAGTGTTTCATGGCAGTGTCGAGCCAGAAATGAGAGTAAAAGAAATGATTTTCACAGAATCGAAACTTGTTCAAGAAAGGATTTTTTTTGCTCTAAAAAGAATTTTTTTTTGTAAAACCACCAGATAGGTCGATTCTTTGCTACAACTTTTAAAAAGGAGGGCTTTTTGGTTCTTTGAAAATATGAATCCTCCTTTTTCAACAACCCACAAAGGGTTCTATTTATAGCCCTAATCGAGACCCTAATGGCTGAGGTTTGAATTTTGAATTCAAAACAAAGATTGAAAATGTGACGGTTTCTTTTCATTTTGAAAACCGAGATGATAATGAAGGGGTACGAGTTTATGCTCTTACCCACTGAGTTATTGAAGGTGTTCTAGAGGTCCACTGCAGTATGCATGCTTTGCGGGTCGATCTGACTCGGACGAGCTATTCAAAGCTATGGGGTTTTGCAAAAAATAGGAAAAAAGGGACTGTGCGATGTGAGGGCTCGACGGTCGAGGGGACATGGTGGCAATAGTGTGGTGAGGGTGTTTGTCTGGCGGGTGAAGGGAGGTGACGGCGGTTTCGAACGAAGGACCGCTGGTTTCTATGGTTGGTTTTCGGTTTGGTGTTAGGTTTAGGGCGATTTGGGGTTTTAGGGTGGAATGGGCGATAGTTAATGGAGAGTGGGTATTGGGCCACGATCTTGGTCCGACAGTGGGGTTTCGGTTGGGACGACTTGGGCTGGTTTGGTTTGGGTTGGTTTGGTTGTTGGACGATGGGGAATTAAGGGTCTTGGTTTGTTTGGGACTTTTTAGTGAATAAAAGAAATGGCCGGTTGGGCCAAAACATTTGGGCTCGGTTGGGTTTGTTGGGCCGACGGGTTGAGGTTTTTTGGGATGATTTAGGCTTGGTAAGGAGGGTTGTGTATTGGGCCTCCTTTGGTTGATATTGTTTTGGGTGAGGGGAATAAAATGGGGAGTTGGTTAAAATATAAAAGGATTTATTATTAGAAATTCTTTGAAGAGATGTAAATTATTTAAAATAAGATATAACGATGTGATAATAATAAAACATATTATTTGCTAAGTGTTTAAAATGCTCAAAACGGAAAATGTGATGTCGTTTTGCGAAAAATAGAATAGCATAGAATATTAGGGTAAAATTATGATCATGATTTAAAAAGGCAAATGGTTGTAGAAAATATAAATAATAATAATAATAATAATAATATTGAGAATAATAATATATATTCCGATATGTATATATATTAAAAATATTTTGAGGTGTCAAAAAATATTTAAAATTGCAAATAAAGCGGAAAAGATGGGACAAAATTGGGTGTCAACAATAGTCATGAGGATAAAGATGTTAGTTGCAAAGGAAGACAAAATCGGAAAATAAAGGCAGAAGCATTAACTCAAATACAGTGACCACGAGGGGGTCAAGCAGATCAGCGCCTCGCTGAGGTAAATCCTTCATTGAAAAAGGAGCAGGATGACCCCCAGTATGAGCAATACTAAATAATAATATGAGTATGTCAAAGGTTTGCTTTTGGGAAAAGTTGTACAAGAGATACCCATCGAACGGATGGTCGAATATGACTTATAAAGGATCTTGGAATTACAAGAGTCGAGTGTTGCTCTCTTAGAATGGGGTAAAGGTTGTTCTCGGAAGAGACGCTTAGGAAATAAGGTCAACAAAAGAGAAATGAATTCAAAGGGGAAATAATGCTTTGTTTCCAGGATTCAAACGAGAAAAGGGAAATCAAGGTAAATAGAATGGGAATGATACAAATCGAGAAAGAATACTTGAGAAAATGTGGGGTATAACTAAGTAATGAATCTATCTTGAAATGAATAGCATCGCCTATAGAGTATGCAAACTGGAGACGTTATAAGAACAAGAAGTTATGATGAAATGAATAGGGAGATAATGGACAATAGGGTCATGTACCAATTCAACGAGGGTCATTATGGAAGCTATAAGAAGCAACCAACCAAAAGAGGTAATAGGTGGCCAATCGTAATAGAACTAGACAATGATAACTCCCTAAAGCAGAAGCAAATATTTTTTCCTTATATCGGAAATTGGGGGAGCGTCAAGACAAAGAGTTCCATCTGGAGCCCATTGGAAGAGATTGTGATATGGAATAAAGGTAGTAACGGGAACCTTATCAAGATCCAAGTATTAAGTATATCGACAGAAAACTCTCAAGAAGATTCTCCCTTGAAGTTTAAGCATTACATGAGAGCTACTAATGGGCCAGAGGATCGTTGTAAGCCATCTCATTACTATAGTAAGCTATTTTCATTCGAAAGAGTAATGCCCAACTGATTCGTCAAATTGCACCATGATAACTAAAACTTCTATACAATCAAAGTTTGGCCAGCAATTTATCTTAGAAGTTATCTCGAACTGTTGTACAATCGCTCGTTCTGATAAACAGCTATTGGAGGAACTAGTTGAAAGAGGCTCTGTATGTTCAATATTACCCACGCCCGATCCTAAGAAAGCCAATCAAAACCAAGGTTCAAACCACTGAACTCGGGTAGTAAATGAATATATGGAACTTGGAAAAAAATTGGAATAAGGATCAATAACTATTAAACGACGCATAGGTTATATACAGCAAGAGAGTAGGGCTCTTATTAAGTCACGAAAAGGAAGACAACCGAAGCAAGGATATTGGATTTGATGTAGTAAGTTATAAGAGAATGTTTGGAGTAATGCGGAGATGCTTTAAGAGATTTAATAGCAGGAGCAGGATACAACTTGATAAAGAAGGAAAACTTCATCTGAAACATTCACGATCATAATACCGAACTCGGTCGAGAAATGCAGCCACCGATAAGTAGAATGTAATCCCAACCATAAATGTTTATTGGATATTCACTTCAAGTATTGCCATGATGGAAATTTAAAGATGAAAAGGAACTTACTGAATGAAGAAGTTCCAAGACCAGTGAGTTATTCATAATTTGCATCTTTAGGTATGACAATGTGAATGTACTAAGAAAAGACCATATAAGCATATAAGAGAAAAATAAAAAAGGAAGAACAAAAGAATAAATGGATTCAAATAGCCCCATCATATTCAAAACCAGTGATACTGGCGATCAGTGTGATACAACTTCTCATCGTAACCTTACTTATTCCCCATGCCTACAAACTCTGTTAGTTAAATCCCATCATGAGATGAGAATTGTAACAAATAAATGAAGGACCTAGTTCAGATATCAGGGTTCAACGATTCGAATGAATTTTAGTTTTCTAAGTAATTTTACCAAAAAAGAAATGTGCAACTGTGTGGAGGTCGATAACGTACCAACAATATTATGCTTATGTAATCCTATGTGCCAATATCCATGGCATCTGATGGCGTGACAAGTTGAGAAATCTGGCAAAGTTGTCGAAGAAAATAAGGATCAATATACTCGAATGTTTCAAACATCAGCTTCATGTTAATATTCGTGTGATATGATCCTTCTATTCCTATTTTATTTACCAAATTTAATACATGTACCTTATTTAGATAATATTGCTGAAACAAGTGTATCAGGTGCAACTCAGATGTCAGCAAAAGAATTTTAAGGTGAGTTATGGCTAACTTTTCTCTGGATATTATAAGTATAAGCGGTCGTGTGATTTAATGTTGTCTTGTAATTATATTACCTTGTTTGGAATTGGATGTGTATTTGGGTTGCTTGACAGGTTCTGGATAGTCATGTTTACAAGGAAAACTCTGTCGAATTTGTTTGGAAAACTTGAGAGTTAGAATATCTTCAACATTCGTGGATGAATGTTTCTAGGGGGGGGATGTTACAACCCCATAGTTCTTACGTCGTAAAGTGTTGTTAGATAATTTAGGTGATAAGAGGAGGTACGGGATCTTACGTAAATATAGAAGGGTACTAAGATAAATTAAGAGAGTGTTAAGAAGTATAAAGGTTAAGTGAATCGAAGAAGATAAGTTTTGTCATGATTTCAGAAGTTGACATGTTTTACGGCCGAAGTTACGCCAATAATATGGTTTTACGGACCGTAAAAGTGGTGGAGTTCCATCATAAAGCTTAACAAAAACCTGATTTTGAAGATGGTGTTTTACGGCATCTTTGACGGAGCATAAAATGTTTTACGGTGGGTGGTGTCACCGTAAAAGTGTTTTATGGTGGGCAGTGCCACCATGAAAGCCACCGTAAAAATGAGTCAGTCGGGCGATGCCAACTTAATTTAAGTCAATGGAAGTTCATTTCTCAGCGGAAAACAAACCCTCCTAACCCCCAAACCCTCCCAAGAAGTTCTATACTTGTCCTAGCTCAATTCAAGAGAAGAAATTGTGTAAAATTCTCGTAAGAAGCTGTTAATATGAAGTTCTACTTTTCTTACCTCTTTGTTACCATTTTGGTAAAGTTTCTCAAGGATAAAAATTGTATTGAAGAGTGTGACCTTGGTGTTTAAAGGTAAGTTCCATCTCCTATATGCTCTTCTTGAGATTTCACAAGTGTTTAGGTTGTAATTATTGAAGAATTTTAAGGAATAAGCAATTGTAAGACCCAAAAACCTTGTCTCATTGTTATGGGCCATTTTTCATGGTTAGAAAGTGTTATATGAAATTTTGGAGTCATGAATGGAATTGTGATGATAAATAAAGTGTAGTAATGAAGATTGTTGTGAAGTTTTGAATAGAATTTGATCTATAACCAATCCTATAAAGTTGCATACGCGAATTTTCTAATAAAATATCTAAGTAAACTTATTCATAAGCTATGGATTCGATATTGATGCAAATCATTCGTATGGTGTAAATAATAGTTCGTAGAGTCTATGAGGACTTGCGGGACTTGTTTAGCTTTGACGACCAAGTATGTAAGGCTCAGTTCCTTCTTTTTGGCATGATTATATTAAAACGCTTATTTCAAAATAAAATCCGATAAGAACTCATTTCTAAAGTACTTACGAAGGCACTGGTGAGTCTTCTATAAGTGTATTGTTGCGTATTACAATTCTTTTTCAAGATTACATTCACGTGCCAATGTATTCTTTTGATGCCAATAAAAGTTGGCTCCTTATCGTTTCCTGAAAGCCAAGCTAATAATGTAATCCATAGTTCTTATGGAATTGTTTGAAGGAGTAATAGGTGATGGGTTAACCCTCATAATGGAGTTGGAGGTGTAACTACCTTACGTCACTCTGATAAGAGCAAAATGTATTCGGTAATCCTTAAAGAGGTCATCATATGTATGTTTTACATATCTATATTGCCCACAGAGTCCTATGACGTTATATACGCAGTTTATATAGATATGATAGTGATAATATTTCCCACAAAGGCCTATGGCGTTATATACACAGTTTATACAAATATGATAGTGATAATATTGCCCATAGAGGCCTATGGAATTATATACACAATTTATACAGATATAATAGTGATAATATTATCCACAGAGGCCTATGACGTTATATACACAGTTTATACTGATATGAGATTTATAATATTGCTCTTAGAGGCCTACAATGTTATATACGCGATTATATATCATTATGCATATTCTAGCCCATAAAGGCACTCAGACTATAGGTTATATTTCCATTACTCTACCTTACAGTTACACATTCAGTTATAGTCTCAGATCATGCTTTATTTACAGTATTGTACTTATTTACAGTTCCAACCTTATATATTCAGTATATCTTTTGTACTGATGTCTCTTTTTGGGGAAACTGCGTTCATGCCCGCAGGTACAGGTAGAGATACAAATGATTCCTCATAGTAGATGACTCGACTCAGCTAAAGTTTGTCACGCTTCTTTCTTCCGAAGTCGTCTAGTGAGCTGATAGGTATGATGTGGTATATAGTTGGGTACGGTGGGGCTTTGTCCCAACCAGTTGTTGTTGACAGTCTTTAGAGGTTTGTAGATAGTCATGTTGTGTATTATGGTGTTGTGTGGCCTTGTCGACATTGTTGTATATATATGTATGGTTTTGGGCCTTTTCTGCGTCCAGGGAATTGTGTTCATATAAAAAAATCCTTTATTAGAGATCTTGTTGGCCCATATGTTGTTGAGTATGTCGTAGGTATCAGGACTGGTACACTTGGTCCTTAGGGCGCCGGGTGCCGGCCACCCCCCCCTCCCCAAGGTTGGGGTGTGACAACCCTGAAGTACTAAGGACTATTGAAGGCTCTCGCTCATAGTGTATATGTCGTGACAATGATATAATAATTTTTAATAAATGAAAATATCTTCTTAGTCAAACATTGTTTTAAATTTGTGATCAACATTTTTGAAAAATATATTTCATTATTTAAGCGATAAGTATAAATTCCTCTCTCATACTATCGAGCCTAAAAGGGTCGGCACCAGGAAATGGAGGAACGACATAGCAGGAGTCGACGACACGGGTCAACCTCATGAAAATTTTTTTTTTTTTGTGATTGCAGGTTCTAAAATGTCGTCAGGAGGACGACAATTTATTTCACTAACTCATTTGTTCATGATGAGACAGGTAAAGCACAAAGGGGGAACCCTGATGCCGGGAGCTGATTCAACCTAGCCACAAGGGCTCATTAAAGAACAAAGCGCCCCAAGGGCGGTAGAATCTATCCACAAGGGCTCATTAATGAAGTGCCAAAAGGGCGCCACAATATAGACATAGGGTATTATTGAAGAACAAAGCACCCATGTGTGACAAAATCTAGCAACAAGGGCTCATTAAAGAACAAAGCGCCACAAGGGCTCATTAAAGAATGAAGAGCCATAAGGGTGGCACAATCTAGCCACAAGAGCTCATCAAATAACGAAGCGCCACAAGGGCGACATCATTCATCTATGAGAGCTATGTAAAGGACAAAACGACCTTCTGACCAGGAGGCTCACAACCGACAAAGGATGAAAGAAAGACAATCCAATCTCAATGGCCATTGTTAGCATAAACACTACTGAGAGGCCCATTCATTTATACAAACAAGCAGCCGAGAGGACCATTCATATAAATTGCATGCCGAGAGGACCATTCATATAAATTGCATGCCGAGAGGTTCATTCATACAAATTTCATACCGAGAGGGCCATTCATATAAACAAGCATACCGAGAGGGTCATTTATATAAATTGCATGTCAAAAGGGTCATTTATACAAACTTCATGTCGAGAGGGCCATTCATACAAATTGCACGCCGAGAGGGTCATTCATACAAAAAAAGTATGTCGAGAGGGTCATTCATACAAACTAAATACCGAGAGGATCATTCATACAAACACTGCCAAGAGGCCCATTCATTCATACAAACAAGCATACCGAGTCGGAGATTCAGTCAAATATAAAAATTATCAAAAGGGCCACTCATTCATATCAAACGGTCACTAAGACATTTATGCATTCATATAAATTTTCCAAAGGAACCATATGAGCCAGATGGTGCCAAGCGAGTCACCTGCTCAGACGAATTAAACCAAGAAGTCGTACGAGCCAAACGGTGTCAAGAAAGCCACCCACTCAAACAAGTTCAATCGAGAAAATTTTATGAGCTAGATGGTGTCAGAGGAGTCACCCGCTCAAACAAATTCAACCAGAAAAGTCGTATGAGCCAGACGGTGTAGAAGAGTCACCCGCTCAAAATATTTATCTAGAAGGGCATAGCAAATGAATCCGCGTAGGTATGGAAGATCAAAAAAACCAAAAATGTAAATATCCTAACAAATGGAAACACGTCAGAAGCTACTGGAGGAGGAAAGCAAGCACACCAGATTCAGACTCATGCGGAGCAAACATGGAACTTTTTCTTGGGCAACCGGTCGAAATAAAGTACCAACGAGAATCAATCTCTCTGGATATAGGCTTGAATCCTCACCACACTCAATCACAAACAGTAAGAGAAATTTTTAGTTTTTAAAACCTCGTGACAGGTCGAACATCTACCGGAAAGGTTTTCCAAAAGCTGGAAAAGGCATTCCCGCATATAGGATACCATTTTAACCTATTTAGTCGAACTATAAGTGACTTGGTTTCCAAAAACCGGGGATATATAGGTGAACTTAATACAAGAGTATCGGTCACATTACAATGAAATCATTCTCGGACTTTTAGTTCTGAAATTTGCTTTATTTTATTACTTTTCTAGAAGTCTAATTGGGTCGAACTACAAGTGACCTAAATTTTTATAAATCTCAAAATATGTAGGAATACCAGAGACTAGGGTCCGGCCATAATTTTCAGAAATTGTACAAAGACGAGAAGTATTTTTCAATTGGTCGGCTAAAAACCAGGTTTGTGAAATTTTACTGCTCAGGGATGGTCTTGCCATCCCCGAACAACGAAGGAGCAATTTTTGACACCTAAATTTTACCATCCAATAATTTATCTAATTATTAAAAAAAATTCAAGTCACATATGGAGTGAAATATATATTTTACAAGGAAACAATAATTTTACAAAATTATTCCATAAGTATTTTATCATTTCATTTGATAAAATATCATTCAGTATATTTGTTGTATATCAAGTCCAATTTTCACATTTTTTTACTATCAATTGCATTTTTTAAATTGAAGTAAAGATAATTGTGTAAATTAATTGCTTAAACTCACAATTTAAAATGATCAATATTTTATTCAGTAAAAATTAGGAAAATTATTTACTTAAATATATTAATTAAGTTACATCTCAATTTCAAGTCCTTTTATTTTTAATTAAATCTTTTTGTATGATTTAAAGATTTCTATCTCCAATTAGTATCAAATTTGGGCTCAATTTGAAGCTTTTGACTTAATTTGGTTATAATTTAAATTATTTATGTCATTTTTAATTTAAAAATGACCACATTTGCAAAATGTTGCCATTATTTACTTAAGCTTTTTAAAAAAACCCAAATTTTGGCCCTATTCAGTCGTATCCGACCCAATTGGACCGCGATCCGGCCCAACACCTTTGTTATCACGCACACCTTAATTCTACTCTTCATTTTTTTCGCGATTACTGTTTTGGAGAAATCCTAGCCACGCCGTCGATTCTCTCTCTTCGTCACCACGACCAAGAATGCCAAATGCATAGTGGTTTCAGCTTTCGTAGACTAAGTATGGCCATTTTGGGAAGGAGCATTTAATGCTCCGTCCTTCCTCCACCATCTGCAGTGATGAAGAGGTAAAGTTTCCCCTTTGACTTGCTTTTCTGTCGATCATTCATGATCATTGTCCATTTGCAATTTCAAATCCTCGATTATGATTGGTTTCCACTAATTTGAGAGGGAAATCCCCCCCCCCCCCCCCCCCCCGCAGTATATCACATCAGATTCGATTTGAGTCCTCTAGGGTTTGTGGGTTCTATTAATAGTACAATTTTCCCTCATTGTCAAACAAGTTTTTAAGGTCCAAAGTTTGAATCACAAACTTTTACATTGTTAATAGCCATTTTCAAGCTAAATTCGAGCTTAATTGGGATCCAAGTCCTTCGATGGAACCCTACCTAGCTTTAATTAGTCTTCACAATCCTAAAGCCTTTTCATTTTGTGTGTGTCTGCGAGTGATTGAAGTGTGGAGTGAAGATTCAAGCCCCAACTCGATCCTAGGCTACCTCATAATAAGAAGTGGGACAATTAGGCCAAGATAAATATCCTTTAGTTGGGCCAGTGTCCTAACAACTCTCTTTGATCGAGTCTGAATGATTGCTACGCATTTTAGTCCCTACTATGGGTGAAAATGATTAACTGGTGGGCTCGGTAGACTCACTAGCCTAACTCTTCTCTTTATTCCTTGTATCTTATTTGTTATATTGCAAAATTATAAAAAAAATACTTGATAATATTGAAACTCATATGGTTGTGACTTAGGATTAGGCAAAATGATCCATACATCATTTAGAACAGATAGGGTCCCCAAAATGTGTTTTCAAAATCAGCCCCTTTTAAGAGATAAATAATATTTTGTATTTCAATAAATGATTAAATAAACTGAGTTCTTTCAAATTCGGATATTTAAATATTTGAAAAGCTTTGAACTTGATAACTTCTTAAAAAGAAAAGGACCCAAGTTAGAAATAAAGGGTTTGAAAGTGGAATATGGTTGACCTTCATGAATAATAAAAGGAAAACTTGTATTTCAATTTAAAACAATAGCATGTTATTTTAAAAGAAACTATACCTCTTTTCAAATGACTTTCAAAAACATATAAGGAGATTAGACAATCCATTGGACTAATTCTAGTAGGATTCTACTCAATTTAAAACTTGAGTGTATCTTAGTCCTAAAATAGATTGGCTAAAATACCCCTATATAAAATGTTCTAAGTGGAATTCAACTCTTTGATTTTCAAAATGCTTTACAACTTGAAATGAAAAAAATGATATGACATGCTATGATTTATGCGGAAAATAAACACTCTTTTAAGGTAATTATTCATAATTATACATGCTATAGAATCTGAAGGTCAATCGTATTCTATGAATCCTCAATAACGGGGTGTCTAACACCTTCTCCGGGGATCACCAAAATCCTTACCTCGAACTCTGTTCTTAAAAGGATTTTTCATGGACTTTTTGAATAAACTGTTTTTACTTGGTTTTCCTAATTTTTCTATAAATTAGGTGGCGACTCTAAAAACAATATCCGAATAGAGTTCCAACAACCTCTTAGTAGCTTTTATGTCTCCGCGTAAAAGTAAACTATAACAATAATCTCTAAGAATTTTCTTTCATTTGGGTTCGCCTACGGGTTTAGGTAGGTGCCCAGACAAAACTATAGGATTTTGGGTCGTGACACAACTTCTAAAAATGCGATGCACAACGCATGTCCCTTACCCGATCGCGAGATAGTGATCAGCGATTGTGAAGAAATGCTGCTGCACCAAAAAAATATCTTGTGTAGTACATTGGGGTTTTTTCTTCCATAAGTCAAACCCTTCAACTAAGTTCCAAATGATTATTATAACCTGTACAAAGTCTTGGATCCTAAAACTTAAGAGTCGAGTTATTATACGAAATAACTTTAGTAAAAGAATTGCCTCAACTCACCTTTGTTCTTATTTTAAGCACCCTTATTTATTCCAATCCAAATGATTCAACTTTGCAATTCAATCTCTACACAACTATATCAAGAATCAATATTAAAAGTTCCATAATTTCCAACTTTAGAAGCCCTAGGTTTGATTCTTCTAGAATTGTAGGGTTTGTAGTTAATCTAGGTCTTCGTAGTAGCATTTAGGAATGAATATCAATTGTAATTCTTAAACTCTCACAATTGTAGCCGGGTTGCGCAGTTTACCGTAGTTTGCAAACTAGGTTTGAGGAGAAATCTTGTTCTTGAGTTCTTGTTGATAACCTAGTAATTTCAAGATGGATTCTTCTTAGAATATTTGTTTGGGGGTGATAATATAAATTTAATTGTGTTATGAAATCTCCTTGGACGATGGAAAATTTTGTCTAGGTCATTCTAGGGTTGAGAAAATGCCTTTCCCTTGATCTTTCGGAACTAATCCTCTTTCTTTTAACTAGACTTGTATTTATATTATTTTGCCCAGGTGATTTGCCACTGCTTTAGCGGTCAAGATACGCCCAAACAGAACAACGCTCAGGTGGTTCTTCGCACTCCTATACTCAAAAGGGCTATCTAACATCCTTCAGTAAATTGCTCATAACATTTAACATGAATGTTAGAATGATAAATAGTTTGACGATGTGATCATACGTCATGGAGTTGCAATGAACTATCCTAAATTGTTTGCAAAATTCTCTTATCAGATCATGTTTAAGGTCAGTTGCATTATCGGTTATGATCAATTTGGGGATCCCAAAATGATAGACTATGTGACTGCTTACGAAATTTGCTACCACTTTGTTGGTCAATGCTTTGTATGTCGAAGTTTCGACCCATTTTGTGATGTAGTCAATAGCCACCAAGATGAACTGATATCCATTTGATGCATCAGGCTCAATCGAACCAATCACATTTATGACCCAAGCAATGAATGGTCAAGGAGAACCTATGAAATTGAGCTCGTTTGGTAGAAACCACATAAAGTCTATGTGAAACTGATATTGATGACATTTTTGGACATATCAGATGTTGTCCCCTTCCATAGTCATCTACAAGTATCTTGCTTTTAGTGTCTTCCTAGCTAGAGTGAACTCGTTCATGTGAGGTCGACATATTATTGTGTGTATTTATTTCAACAGCTTTGTTGCTTCTCCAGTGTCCACACACCTTAATAGTCATAAATCTAGAGTTCTCCTATATAAAGTTCCTCCACTTAGGAAGAAGTGATTTGCCAACCTTTTGAGTGTTTTCTTTTGATTACCTGTTGCGTTTTCATGGTATTCACCCATCTCCATAAATCTTTTGATGTCTTGAAGATGTATTTAAGTGGATCCATTCTTGGAATCAAATAGGTTGGGTATGCTAACAGGTAATGTCTTAATTTCTGAGCAATCCATGTCAAAGCGAAACATGTGCGTTCTAGTAAACTGTACCTAACCTCGTATGGTGTGAACTTATTTCTCAAGTAGTAAATGGCTTGCTCCTTCTTTCCTCTCATCATGTTGTCCTAACATATATCCGATTACACCATCAAGGACTAACATGTATAATAGTGACTTCCCTAGCTCTGGTGGTACCAAATGGGTAGGTTTGGACAAATATTCCTTGATTTTGTTAAAGGCTTTCTATCACTCCTCTATCCATTCGATAGATTCTTCTTTCTTTAACAACTTGAATATGGGCTTGCAAATCACAGTTGATTGGGCATGAATCAGCAAACGTAATAGAGACTTCCAAGGAAACTCATCACTTCTTTATTGCTCATAGGAGGAGAAAGGTCTTGAATTGCCTTGATCTTTGAGGGGCCTTAGCACGGGTATATATGGCCCCAGTGTTTGGGTGTTCATTCTTGGAGACCCAAGCACTAGATAACACACTGTAGCAGGATTTAATACATTTTTATCGATGCTACCTCATTAAAACCCATACCAAAAAATCTCAATTGGGACAAAAACTGGTTGAAGGAAAAAAGAGTGCAACGTGTACTTTCCTTGATAAACATAATATTTCTATAGGTGACTTACGTTCCAGTTTCTAGGAATCTAGTTCCTTTCTTGATCTGCTAACTCGTACGATCTTTTGTCGGCAATCCAAGTGATTCTGTAGGGTCCTTCCCAATTCGAGCCTAGCTTGCCTGCATTCACCTCTTGGGTGCTTTGGGTTACGCTCTCGAGTATCAAGTCCCCGAATTCGAAATGTTAGAGATTGACACGACGGTTGTAATAGTGCTCCATTTGTTGCTTTGAGCCACCATCCAGATATACGCAAGGTCCCGATGTTCCTCGAGCAAATCTAGTTGCACCATCATTAACTCTGAGTTAGCTTGTTCTTTCAACCAGAGATACCGCAAGCTTGGAGTCCCTACTTCAACCGAGATAAGTGCATCGATGCCATAAACCAGGGAAAAAAAGTTTCTCCGGTACTAGTTTTTGCAGTAGTTTTGTATGCTCATAAAATCTCAGGAACCTTGGAAGGCCATTGTCATGACCCAAACCGAAGGGCCATGACGAGCACCCAGACCTTACTTGTTGAGCACCACTAGACACATATTCACCACATAATCGTAAATAATCATGGTCGACGAGGGCCGTCACGAGCTAACCTGTTGACTCATAGAAATAATAAGTTGAAAAGGTGCAGGAATGACATGGAATATATGTATATACATAGATGTTGGACATGACCGTACAAGCCGACAAGGCTACCATAGATGATTATACAACAAAAACAAAGGCCGAGGAGGCCACATAACATCAACTACATCATAACTGTCTACAAACCTCTACTGGAGTACGTGACATTATAGGTCGGGATAGGGGCCCGACATACCCATGTGCATATCAAAAATACCATACTAAGACTAGACTGCAACTCCAGAACAAGTGCGGTGCTCCAATATTAGCTGAATAGGCAACCTACTGGTGCGGACCGTCGCCCTATCTACATGAGCCTACAGGCATGAAACGCAACGTCCTCCAAGAAAAAAGGGGCGCCAGTACGAATAATATACCGAGTATGTAAGGCATGAAAAGTAGCATAATAAAGGCATGGAGGTAACCTAAGATAAGAAACAATCAAACTGTATAGAATGCCTCTAAGGGCCATAATATGCCTAAGTATCGTACATGTGAGTACATAATGCATGGTCATACATATACATACCCGTATATAATGCCATAAAGCCTCTATGGGCATCCCATCATATCATATCAGCATTTCTCGGGCATAATCATCATCATATACCACCTGATCAGGTGGTGATGCGTATATAACTCTATACCCTTTCTCATACCCCATGTATATCATATAGCATACGCGTATATAACGCATGTGAGGTCATGGTATATACATGTATATAATGCATGATTGCTACTAAGATGCACTGATTCTATCAGAGAAAGTCAAGAACATTAGTCTCTAATATATCTAAGAGTGGAGCCATTATGTATATTATTTGTTTACGTTCGTTTCATTCTAATCATGTCAAAAGCAGGAAGAGTATCCTTAACATACCTTTGTTGCTAACGACTCCACATACTGGCCATAGTACTTCAACCTAAATCAAGATATTAGAACTATGGTTAATGCCATAGAAGGACACAAAACACATTTCTAAGCTAGTAGCTCTCTTACTAAAATCGGGCAGCACTTCTCCTACATTTTCTCACTTCCCCAAATTCAAAATAGCACCAAACAATGATATTAACAATATCAATAACCAATCCCATCCATTCATCCCCTCAACAACATAAGAAATTTTTTGACAATTCAAACAACAGTACAACAAGCAGCAAACTTGGTTTGGGATTAAACAACTATAGTTTTAAACCCCTTCTTTTATCCATAATTTATCAACAACATTAACCACAACATATTCAATTATTCCTACTAATTTTCAGCCATGATACCACTTTAAAACAACCACATAACAGTCCCACAAGTTCAGCAACTCAAAACTGATTTTTCAGATTATTAAAACACGTTTCCGACTTGTCTTTTCTTTCAAATTGAGCACCACAACCAATAGTACATAATTGAACCTCTTCTCATGTAAACCAGCCATGAATTTAGCTTAAAAACAAGTTCACAACAAGCCAGCAGTGGGCAATAACAAATAGCATACTACTCTTTCGAAACTCGCAAGTTCTAGTCTTTCCGATCGAGCTACAACTCGTAGAAGCTTAGCTGAGGGAAAGGGAAGCATAAAATTACCTTGGACTGAGTAGAGTCCACAAAACCTAGGTCCTATTCACCTGAAAACAACCTCCAATGCAGCTATAAGAAAGACGAATAGAAACAAACAAGCAGTCCGGGTTTTCTTCGGCACTTGAATCACTTGTAACCTTTGAAATCACTTAGGGTTTGATGGAACTTTTGGGAGAGGAGTTGCAGGGTTTTTTCTCTTAGTTTGCTCTGGAAATTATGATAGAATTATGAGAGAATCATCCCATATAAAGGGCTCCTTGGCTACCCTCAATCTTCCCCTTTTGGGGGATTAATCTTGGCCTTTCCTTTTACGCAAGTAGGTGATGCACCTACTTGTCACCTACTTGCTAATTAAATAGGTGTCACTTGTTGGTTCGTTGAATTTAACACATGTCGCATCCTTACTTCATAGTTAAGATACGTATCAAGTAGCTCAAACAAGTAGGACATAATGTAAGTTGGTGAAGCAAGCACGTCGGGTAAGCAAGCAACTCATTTTTATTTGCCCAAAATCTAATTTCTCACATTTCAGAGCATTCGTCAACCTTAACTTAGTCATGTATATGTTGAATGAAAGTGTGGGATGTAACAATAGACATGTCTAATATCATATAACCTCGAAGATAATCCTGATGTCCAAGGGTAAGAGGACTAACATACGACGAATTTCAACATACAAAACTACGAGGTGTAACATCATTCCCCCTTAGAAACATTCGTCCTCAAATGGGAAGTATACATAAGGGACCAATTAATCCTCAAGGTTTTCCGAAATTCTTTTTTTGACCGAATCTCCCTTATAAATGGGACTATTCGAACCCTGTCAACAAGTAGAAGATATCCAAACTTGCCTCATATGTTCATACAACAACATACTTATCATCAGCCTTATGTGGCCGTCAAATATCAAACATAACTATCTAAAGTGGGAACTCACCTCATGTATGCATACGTCAGCTCTTGGTCAGGCTATGCTTCACTCGGAACATCGACTTTAGTCTGAAATAAGTGAGGATACTTATAATTCATCTCCTCTTCTGCCTCCCATGTCATTTCTTCTACATTCTTATTTCGCCATAGAACCTTTATGGAGGCTACTTCCTTAGTCTTTAGCTTGCGGACTTGTCGATCTAAGATAGCAATAGGAATCTCTTCATATGATAAGTCCTTTGTAACCTTCACATCGTCAATCGGTACAATTCGGTAAAGATCCCCAACACACACTCTCAATATAGAAACATCGAAGACCGGATGAACAAACTCTAACTCTAGAGGCATGTACAATTCGTAAGCCGCTTGGCCTATTTGTCGAATTATGCGATATGGCCCAATGTACCTTGGGCTGAGCTTTCCCTTTTTTCCAAATCTCATTACACCCTTCATAGGAGAAATCTTCAAGAAGACTCAATCATCCTATTGTAACTCTAAGTCCTAACGTCGCACATCTGAATATGACTTTTGAAGACTCTGAGCGGTTAACAATCGTTCTTGGATAAGCTTCACTTTCTCTATGGCTTAATGCACTAAGTCAGGCCTAAATAATTTTGATTCGCCTACTTCGAACTATCCGATAGGAGATCTACATTTTTATCTATACAAAGCCTTATATGGAGCCAGTTTGATACTAGCATGATAACTATTATTGTATGAAAATTCAATAAGGGGTAGATGATCATCCCAACTTCCCTTGAAGTCCAATACATAAGCTCATAGCATGTCTTCGAGCGTTTGAATCGTACGCTCGACCTGTCCGTCCGTTTGAGGGTGGAAAGTTGTGCTAAGATTAACTTGAGTACCCAAACCTTTTTAAAATGACCTCCAGAAATTAGTTGTGAACTGCGCACCTCGGTCAGATATAATAGAAATAGGCACACCATGAAGGCGAATAATCTCCTCAATGTACAAGTTCGCGTAGTCCCGGCTGTCTAGGTAGTTTTGACCGCTAGGAAATGAGCTGATTTGGTCAGTCTATCAATAATCATACAAATAGAATCAAACTTATGATAAGAGATAGGTAAACCCATAATGAAATACATATTAATCATTTCCCATTTCCACATCGGGATCTCAATATTCTGAGTAAAGTCGTCGGGCTTTTGGTGCTCTAATTTTACTTGTTGACAATTAGGACACTGAGCTACAAACTCGTGCAATATTCCTCTTCATGTTGTTCCACCAATACATATCTTTGAGATCATGAAACATCTTAGTAGATCCAGGGTGAGTGGAATATCGTGAGCAATGGACCTCCATCATAATCTTGTCTCGTAATCCCGCCACATTTGGCACTCATAAATGGCCTTGGTGCCTAAGAACCCCATTACCGTCAATCTCAAAGGTTGTGGTATTTTTTTGTTGAATACCCTATCTTATTTTACCTAAAATGGGGTCTTCCCACAGATGTTCCTTAACTTCCGATATGAGAGACGACTCTGATGTATCCCGAATCACAAAGCGACCATCTTCCGAACCCATTAATCGGACTCCCAACCTAGCTAAATGATGGAGCTCTCTTATCAACTCTTTCCTCTCGGCCCACAACGATATTGAGCTGACCATAGACTTGCGACTAAGCGCATCCACTACAACATTAGCTTTACCGAGATGGTATAAGATGTCCACATCATAATCCTTTAATAATTCAAGCCACCTTCTTTTTCTCAAGTTCAACTCTTTCTGCTTAAATATATACTGCAGACTCTTATGATCCATGAAAATGTCTACATGAACACCATACAAGTAGTCCCACCAGATTTTCAGTGCATAGATTACCGCGGCTAACTCGAAATTGTGTGTCGAATAGTTCTTCCTATGTTTATTCAATTGCCTTGAAGTATAGGCAATCACCTTACCATGTTGCATTAACACGTATCCTAAACCCATTCTCGAGGCATTACAATACACAGCCTAGCCTTCTGGACCTTCTGGGAGAGTAAGAACTGGTGACGATGTTAGTCTGTCTTTAACTCATGGAAAAGTTGCTCACAAGCGTCGGACTACTGGAATTTTATGGCTTTTTGTGTCAACCTTGTCAATGGTGCTAATATGGTAGAAAATCCTACTACAAACCTCCTATAATAGCCGGCTAAGACTAAAAACCTATGATCATCTTATAGAGTCGTAGGCCTCGACCAATTCTTCACCACTTCTACCTTCTGAGTGTCAACTCTTATACCTTCATCTGACACTATATGACCAAGGAAAGCCATTGAATTCAACCAATTTATTCATGACTCCCTTGTCTTCTACCGGTAAGTCGATCTCTCCTTTAGTTGTTTCACTTGATATATTAAAACCAGAAAGTGTTCTAGCAACTGAGACAATCTTATCTAACATCTTCATTTTCTCTACAACCTTCAACCGGATAATATTAGCAGAACTTCCAGGTTGATCAATATCCTTTTTACCTGGAAACATTTGATCGGGACAGTAATGACTAGAGCGTCATTGTGTGGAAAGGTGACATTGGTTGCATCCTCGTCAGTGAAAGTGATAATATTTTTCATCTTACATTTCTCGGAATCACTTCTCCCGAGTTATAGAAATCTTTGTCTTTTTAGCCAGTGTGAATGATATGCATGCGATCATGGATCTACTAAAAATCATATTTATAACGTGTGACAGGACGTTTGGTTTAGATTTCCTTCTGTCGAAGGTCCTCGTTAATAATTGTTATGGGCCCTTTCGCGGAGGTATTCCTTTAGGTGACCTCTGCTCAGCATTCTTGCTACCTCCTCCCGAAGGTGTCTGCAATCCACCATTTTATGTCTGTGAGTACCATGGAAATCACATCGAACGGTTTGATCCCTGGAATTTGGGTCAGGCCGAAGGGGCTTTGGCGGAATATATGCAGGATGAGTTCTCAATACCGCCATTTGTTTCTTCTTCGTCAATGTTGAGGTTGTAGTCGGATAGTTTTGGATATTTGAGCCTCTTTATAGAGGAGCTAGATGAATTCTCTTTATCCTGATGCATCAAACCTCGATTATTTCTACCAGATTCTCCCTTGATGTTTGGCTTTTCAAGAGAGAAAAACCCTTGACCGCCTCCTAATATTTCGAGAGCGGGATAGGGATAGAAGTAATTCTTTGAGGGGTTACGGTCAGAACTGGTGCCTTTGTCTGTCCTTCGAAAAATGCTTTCATCTTGAGTCTCCAGCAAATCATCATCCACTCTAATCTTATACTCATAACAGTTGTGAACGTCCTCCCAGTTAGTAGCTTGGAATTCCAAGAGATTTTACTTAAACTTGTGTGAGGCGTCTGAACTTAGGGGCTTCAAACATTTGGTAAAAGCCTTAGCATTTCATTCATCCGATATTGCAGGTAACATTATTCACTCCTTCTAGAACCGCATAACAAAGTCCCTGAGCAATTCAAGTTCTCCCTGTGCTATGCAGAAGATATCTGTCATTCTCATTTTAACCTTCCGTGCTCCCGCATGGGCTTTTATGAACATATCAACAAGCATAGCGAATGAGCTGATTGAGTGCTTGAGAAAAAGTGAATACTATATCAGAGCACCCTTAGTTAGATTCTTGGTAAACTTCTTGATCAACACTGATTATATCTTGTATTCTTTCATGTCGTTTCCTTTGACGACCGTTGTATAGGCTATTATATGCTCTTGTGGATATGTCGTTCCATCATACTTGGGTATGAACGACATCTTGATATTTTAGGAATTAGTTCGGGCGCAACCTCTAGTTTCTATGCCGACTGAATATACCTATTCGCATCTGGACCTCCTATGACGCAATCGATGTCGAAACTCTTTGGCATTCTTTTTTGTCTTTTGAGAATTTGTATCTACTTTATCCGTTATTTCCTTTATGAATTTCAGCACCTGCACCTGAAATGAGTTTTCAGGAACCATTTTACTTTCTGAAGCGTCATTATTTCTTGGCTCAGTTTGACCATTTCCTGTACTATTAGGGACATTTGCTAGTGGTACCGTTGAGGTTGCTGGAGTGCTACCGGCGTAGTTGGATGTGAACTCAAAGAGAAAACACTACATGCCGCACAATTCTTCTATCATTGCAAAGTTCTGCGCCCTCAGGTTCTGCATAGCCTCTTCGGCGTCTCAATCAGTAGGAACACCGTCTCTCCGGGGCTGTCCGCCCCCTAAAGTGGCCCCGTCCGCAACTGCTTGGTCTTCTAGTATAGGATTTGGGATTTGGAGGACGTCTGGTCCAACGCGATTATTTTTGGCATTGTTCCCGGGAATTCGGTTGCTTTCAAGTCATTTCATACCTGACATCTACTATTTAAGCAAAACAAGACTAAAGAAAGAGTTAAATTAAAAGAAAGGGGTCACTTGTGACCACTATTGTCCAGGCCGCACGGTGGATGCCAAACTGTTTACCCATAAATTAGTACAGTTGAATTTATACACGTGGTCAAGGACACGTGGGTTTCAAGTGACTAAATCAACTGATTAACCAATAAATAATTCTAATAGAAACTGAATCTAAAAGTACTGTTAGAATATAATTAGCCTGAGCCTAGAGGAAGCTTCGTGCTATAACTTGTAGGCTTAATGTTGTCAATAATATTGGAATGCAAGAATGAGATAAGAACTTAGAAAATAGCAAAAATAATGAATGAGTATGGTATATCTCGAATATGATGCCCTTTACAATGTGTTAATTGGTTTGATTTATACTTGGACACATGGGTACATATTCCATAAATTTTATTCCACTCATAATAACAATACATAAATGTTGTAATAATCAGGCAATTAGTATGTCCTTATATGCCTTCAATGCTTTCTTGGAAGATGTAAATCCACGTAAGTAACGGTCGTCCGTTGGGACTCGAACCGACCTCCTAGCTTTTTGCTTTATGGTAACTGGAACTCTTTGATGTCCCCGATTTGATGCTAACGCTGCCAGGGATACTAAAAGTTGACTTGGATCTGACTTTAATGATACCAAAGACAAGATCGGCAAAGGATTCCTAAGGATGATGATGAAGGGTATGATCTTAATTGTTTCATGATATTGATCAAGACAACTCTAGCAATAATTCAGATCTTGCTAGGAGACAACAAGGTGAGTTTGATTATCTAAGAAGAAGGAGGAATCATATAATGGAGAAAAGAGATGATGTGAAGGTTGATGTTTCTAATTTTGATGGAAAAGCCCAAGGGGATGCGTTTATGGAGTGGTTACTCACGGTTGAACGAATCTTTGAGTTTAAAGACTATTCTGAGGAGAAGAGAATTATGATCGTTTCCATCAAGCTTAAAGGATATGCGTCACTTTGGTGGGAAAATCTTAAACGAGAAAGAGAAAGAGAAGGTCGTGGCAAGATTCGAACTTGGGAGAAGATGAAGAGGGAACTACGTAGACGTTTTATTTCTGACACATACAAACAAGAAAATTATCTAAAGTTTCATAACCTACGTTAAGAAGATATGACCGTAGAAGACTATACTCGGGATTCGAATAACTCATGATTAAGTATGATACCCGAGAATATGAGGAGCAGACAATAGCAATGTATATTGGGGGTTGAGGCTTTCCATCACAGATGTTATTCGACTGCAACCTTATTGGACATTCAGTGATGTACGAAAAATTACTATCATTATTGAAAAATAACAAAAAGAACCAAGAAGATCTTATCCCAAAAGAATTACTTTAATCAGGGGAGTAATAATAGTGGTGGTGGAAATTCCAAGACAATTTATAGAGGTAATTCTTCTAATTCAACTAATGCTAAAAGTGATGAGAAGAAACCTCAAGGGGATACAACTAGGAGAAAGTGTTTTCAGTGCCACGGTTTGGTCATGTGCAAGGTGATTGTCCCAATCGAAAGCCTATCATGTTTATTGAGGAAGAAGATAAGGTTGATCATGAAGACAACTAACAATCTGAGCAAGTGGATAAGGGACATAAGGATGTCGATGTTCAACCTGATGAAGGTAAATGTTTAGTTATTTATAGGAGCTTACATGTTGAACATAAAGATGAAGAACAATGTCAAAGAGAAACACTTTTCCACACTATGTGTACTTTTTATGGCAAAGTATGTTCTGTGATTATTAATGGAGGAAGTTGCACTAATATTGTTTCAGAAGATATGGTGACTAAATTAGGTTTGAAGACCGAGAAATATCCCAAACCATGCAACATTAGGTGGTTACAAGATGGTGAAGGTATGAAGGTCACAAAAATATGTTTAGTCTCTTTTTCAATTGGTAAAATCTATAAAGACCAGATTTGGTGTGATGTAATGAGTATGGACGCTTGCCACTTATTACTTGGGAGACCATGGAAATATGATGGGTGTGCTCATCCTGATGGATACCTTAACACCTATTCATTTATAGTTGATGGACATAAGATAACTTTGAAGCCATTACACCTAAGAGAGTTTAATAAGAAGATCAAACCCATGGGTGATGCTCTAATGACCAGATCACAAGTTGATGGCCACATTAATCAATGAGAGACATTATATAGTGCAATAGCTATAGAAGACTAACGAGAGGGGAAGAATGAGTTAGATGCACGAGCCAAAAATCTACTTACTAAGTTTGATGATGTGATCTCTGAGGATGTCCCATTAGAACTTCCACCTATGCATGAGATTCAATATCAAATTAACCATATACCTGGGCTTTTTTGCCGAACAAAGTTGCTTATAGGATGAATCCTACACAACAAGCTAAAATCCAAAGGCACGTTGAAGAGTTATTGGAGAGTGGACTAATAAGAGACAGTCTTAGCCCTTGTGTTGTACCCGCTTTGCTTGTTCCTATGAAATATGACACTTGGAGGATGTGTGTCAACAGTAGGGCAATCAACAAAATCTGCATGAATTATTATTTCCAATCCCTAGATTAGATGATCTATTTGATCAATTGCATGGTGCTAAAATCTTTTTGAAGATTGATTGGAATAGTGGATATCACCGGGTTCTTATAAGAGAAGGTGATGAATGGAAGACTACCTTCAAGACTAGCCAAGGCTTGTATGAATGATTGGTAATGCCTTATGATTTGTCTAATGCTCCAAGCACATTCATGAGACTTATGACTCATGTGTTTAGACCATTGTTGTTGTTTACTTTGATGATATCTTAGTTTACATTAAGGAGGAATTAGAACATGGGAAACACTTGGAGAAGGTTTTTGAAACCCCAAGGAGGGAGAAGTTGTATGCACAACTCAAGAAGTGCATCTTTTATGCTAATATTGATTGCTTCCTTGGTTACATAGTAACTAGTCCTCGTATTTAAGTTGATCCAAGCAAGATAGAGGCAATCTTAAGTTGGCCAACTCCTATGTCGATTTCGGACATAAGGAGCTTTCATGGAATGGTGTCCTTTTATAGAAGGTTTATTAAGAATTTTAGCATATTGGTTGCCCCTATAATCGAGTGTTTGAAGGGACGCGTAATCAAGTGGAATGAAGCAGAGTAAAAGAATTTTGAATTGATCAAGAAAAAGATAACCCAATCTCATATCCTTCAGTTATCAAACTTTAATGATTTATTTGAAGTAGAATGTGATGCTTCAGGTGTTAGTATTGGAGGAGTCCTTAGTCAAGAAGGAAACCCATTGCTTATTCTAGTGAGAAGTTGGGTGGGCCTAAGTTGAGGTATTTCATATATGAGAAAGTTTTTTATGCTATTATTCAAGTTTTGCAACATTGGAGTCATTACTTGCTGTCAAGAGAGTTTTTCTATATTTCGATCACGAAGCACTAAAGTATCTTAATTGTCAAGAAAAGCTCAACGCGAGGCATGCAAAATAGGTAGAGTTCCTTCAAAATTTTCAATTTATGATCAAGCACAAAGCTGAAAAACTTAATCAAGTGGTTGATGCTCTTAGTAGAAGACTATGTGTGTTTTTCCACATGCAAACTAATGTATTTGAATTCAACCACATCAAGCAACTCTATAGGGATGATCCAGACTTTGGAGCCATATGGGAGAGATGCTTGGAAGGTCCACAGAGAATGTTCATGATAAGAGATGTCTTTCTTTACTATGGCAAGCAGCTTTTCATACCACAAGGCTCTTTAAGGGAGTCCATTGCGAGGGAAGCACATGAGGGTGGATTAGCTGGTCACTTTGGCCATTCTAAGACAATAAAGATGATTCAAGAAAACTTCTATTAGCCCAAGTTGAATCAAGATGTGTTGAGATTGATTGAACGTTGTGAAACTTGTAAAAAGGGCAAATATGTGTGGTAGAATTAAGGGATTCTATGAGCCTTTGCCAATTCCTACAGCACCTTGGGAACATATTAGCATGGGCTTTGTGATTGTATTGCCAAGAACTCAAGGAGGTAAGGATTCTATCTTTGTCGTTGTAGATAGGTTATCTAAGATGACACACTTTATCTCATGCAAAAAGAGAAGCGATGCAACAAATGTGGTTGTTTTGTTATATAACAATATTGTCACTCATGCAAAAAAGACAAGTGATGCAACACATGTGGCTGTTTAGTTCTTTAACAATATTGTCAAGTTGCATGGTATTCCTAGAAGCATTGTTTCAGATCATGACACTAAGTTTCTAAGTCACTTTTGACGTACTTTGTGCGCTAAGCTTGGTACAGAGTTGAAGTATAGCTCATCTTATCACCCTCAAACTGATGGACAAATTGAGGTAGTCAATCGGAGTTTGGGTTCCTTGTTAAGAAGTTTGATTAAGAAGAATATTAAAGAGTGGGAGCCTTTGCTACTACATGCTGAATTTGCTTTCAACAAGTCCGTGAATCGAACAACCGAAAAAAGTCCTTTTGAAGTGGTATATGATAAGAATCTTCTTGATCCCTTAGAACTATCACCTTTTCTTCAAAACTATTCTTTGATGGAGATGTTGATGATAGAGTTAAAGAGTTGAAGAAGATTCATAAGTGTTACAAAAGATTGAGAGGCAAACAAAATCATACAAAAAACAAACTTATAAGAAGAGAGAAAAATAGCTCTTTGAAGTGGGTGACTTAGTTTGGGTGTATACCTGAGGAAGGAAAGGTTTCCTAACCAAAAGTATCCAAAGTTGCAAGCAAGAGTCGATGGTCCCTTTCGCGTTGTTCAAAAGTTGAGTGATAATGCGTATAGATTGGAGCTACCAGAGAAGTATGAGGTATCCCCAATATTTAATGTAGCTGATCTTGCGCCATATATAGAGTCTTTAGACTCGAGGATGAGTCTTTTTCAACCAGGGGAGAATGATGAAAATCAATAAGCTATATTGGACTTATGTTATTTAGGCCGCCAAGAACAAGCTCTTGTGAATTCAAGAATTTGTGTGTGGACTTGTCTTCAAATTCAAGAAGCCCAAGACTGATTCAAACCCAAGAAGCCAAGTTAAAACCCCTTTCCTTCTTAAATTAAGATTAGTTGTTTTCTTTTTTTGATTGGTTTACTTTCTTCTTTTCCTTATACAATATGGATTTTACTTTCCTAGTTTTTAGCTATTTCCCTTTTAGAGTAGAATAAGGTTTTGTAGTCATCAAAGGAGAGACTCTAGGCCTATATAAAGGGTTCTTATGTTTTGCAAAATACTATTCACGTTTTTGCCTTATACCTAGTTTTGCAATAGAGTTAGTTTCTCTATTTCTTGTTCTTTATCCTTGTTTTTTGTTCCAAACAATGTGGTTATAGTCTTTATCTTATTTTCAATTGTGTGTGGTGTTTCTTTATCACGTTTATTGAATTCAAGTGGTCACTTAGGAACTTTATAGGTTCTTGATCATTCAAGAACACGTTTCTTGATTAAATTTTGTTCTTGTTCATACCCAGAACCGTAACTTTCTTTCAATCGTTTCACCCTCAATATTTACTTGTTTAAAATGAGTAAATAGTCATTCTCATAGTTCAGATCATCATCTTTCACCTCGTTTTTTAATCGCTTAAATCTGAGACCTATAGCATGAGATACGCCTGTTTCTTGAAATATGTCCATCAACTCGCTTCAAGATCAAGATCATAGTCGGTTGGTTCTTGTTAACTCGAAGAATTACATCACCCCCCCCCCCCCTTTGCCACATGTCATGACATAATTCGTTCACCTATACAATACAAATTTTGCCCTACAAAAATGCTACAAAAGAAGAAGAGAAATATCGGTAATTAGGAAAATTAACAACATTCTTTATTTCTTTTATTTTTATCACTAATTTGTGTAAGTGATAGAAAACATGAAAAGCCAAATAAACGTGGATGCCTCCTTAGAAATGTTTTCAAGAAATTTTGGATCAGATTAGGAATTCTTTTTGTTTCCAATTTTGTACAAAACAAATAAGTAATTACTAACATTCATCTTTACAAAAGTTTTCTCAGGTCATGTCCTTTAAATTTAGGTATCGGTAATAATATGAGACTAAAAATACATAGTTTTGATAAGTTTGAAAGATTTGATATGCACAAGCAGGTATATAGGACAACTTTAGATATGCTCTCAAACCTAAAAATACATAGTTTTGATAAGTTGAAAGATTTGATATGCACAAGCAGGTATATAGGACAACTTTAGATATGCTCTCAAACTTAAGAACCATTTATGTCATTGTTTAGTGATTTTCATGTAGGAGTTATTTTGTGGTATAATCGATAAAACAGGTGACTTTATTGGTATAAAACCAACAATAATAAATTTACTAAGTTATTTTTATAATTTGAAAGACCACCAAGAAATTAACTCCATTGTTATTCATGCAAATGTAAAATGTAAATCACTAAAAGTTACTTTCTCCGTTTCATGATAAGTGGTATTTTAGGCATTTCATTTTGTTTTAAAATATGCGGTGCTTTAAATTTTCAAGAAGAAATTGATCTTATTCTTTTCTAATTATCCTTACTTACATAATCAAAAATCATTAAGTAATTTTTCGTTTTTAGGCATTAATGAGAGATAAATTAGTAAGAACGTATATAAGCTAATAATATTACTTATTATGAAATTGAGGGAGTACTATACTGCTCTATTTAGGTAGTTAATGCTTTATTTTCCGTACAAACTGGAAGTTTTAAGCATGATTTCATTTTGGGGTCAGCGCTGATACAGTAATCCTAATCAAGAATTAAGGGTCGTCTTTGTCTATTCAGTTCCCGTTGCCAACAAAAGAAGTTAATCATGGACATGGTTACTAGTTAGAGTAAAATATAAGAAGTTTATCATGGTTATTACTAGTTAAAATATCAATGGTTTACTATTACAAATACTGCAAAATGTTTCGTTATTCGTGAATGCACCTTCACTGTTGTTGATAAGAACTTGCAACCAAATTTAGTCGCTAATAAAATAAAGTTGTTTGTAAGAATAGGTCGTTGGATAAGGTTCAATTTCTAACCATGAATTGTATAAGATGGTTTTCATCAAGGTTTCATGTAGTTTTCTAGGGAATATACCTCTGACTATTTTATTCATAATAAGATTATGTACATAAATATTACGTGTGTGTATACATATCACTAAAAGGACCGATTTTCCTTCTTTTTTTCTTTTTGATTATTTGTATGACCAAATCGACGTGAATACAAGCTGGAAAAGTAAACAAACAGCTTGTCCAGTCTTCTCCAACCACCCCCAAAACCCCACTCTCATAAACCCTAAAAAATACTTTTATTTTCTCTCTATATATATAGAGAGAGTTGTCCCACCCACCCCCTTTAGGTTGGAGGCTTCTGCCATGGGTATTGAGCTTTAAGTTTCCCCTCTTTCTAATATATATCCTCATCCCCTTTCTCCCTTCTTTCTCCTCAATATCAGCATCCGCTATGGACTCTCATCAAATAGTTGCCAAGTCCAAACAGCGCCATTATTATTCTCCTTTCCCTTCTTGTTTCCGACGGCCTATTGATGTGGCTGCCGCGGCCTCCGCTCGTCCTCTTCCGCCGCAGCCACCAGTTGCTGACAATCCCAACCTGGCAACCTCCCTTTACAACACCCACCTCGGCCTCTTTGCTCTGACTTGGTCCCGCAACCTCTTTGGCAGATTTTTTCACATCCATTTCCTCCTCAACCACAACTCTGATGACTGCAATAATACCATCATCTCTTCTCCTCATCTATCCTCCCCTTCTTTCCACCTCCACATCAAGCCCCTTTTTTTCTGGAAGAAACAAGGCTCCAAGAAGCTCGATAACAATGTTCACATCTTTTGGGATGTTTCCAAAGCTAAATTTGGATCCGGCCCTGAACCGCGATCTGGATTCTACATCGCCCTCCTCGTTAACGGTCAAATGGTTCTTCTGGTCGGGGATTTATCCAAAGAAGCTTACTCCAGAACCCGAGCAGAGAAGAATCCGAATCCAAACATGGTACTGAGGAGGGAACACGTGTGTGGGAACAAACTGTACAAAACAAAAGCAAACTTCGGTGGGAAGGAGAGAGAAATCTCCATTGATTGCAGGATTGGGGAAGATCCAAGGCTGTATTTCAGCGTGGATAACAAAAGGGTGTTGCATATTAAGCACTTGAAATGGAAATTCAGAGGAAATGAGAGGATTGAAGTAGATCTGGTTCCGGTACTGGTCTCATGGGATGTCTATAACTGGTTGTTTGACGATGACGAAGATGGCTATGCTCTGTTCATGTTCAAATTCGAGAAATCAAGTTTCGAAGACCATGGAATTCAGATGTGGTCCCAACAATCATGTGGATTCGGGTTCGAGACCAAGATGATGAAGAAAGGCGTATTGAAAAGTTCTAGAAGTTCATCTTCTTCATCTTTGTCTTCAACATCTTCAACCTGTAGTAGCTCTGTAATGGAGTGGGCTAGCACTGAAGAAAATGAATTGAAGGGTCCTTCTGGATTTTCTTTGCTCGTTTATGCTTGGAAGACCTGACTTAATTAGTAATTCATTAAATTCTGCAACCATTGGTACTCATCTACTAACCTTTCTTTTTTTTTGGAATTTAACTAACCCATTTATTCATGTACTAATATATAGCAAAATAAAACAAGAAATTAATAGGTGTATAGTTTAGGTATTTAAATAAAAATTTCCATCTCTATGTAGCTGCTACGAACATTGAATGCAACTGAAGAATGTACTCTACTACCAGCTACTATTCTATTTTTTGTCTTTCTTTCTCTCATTGTTTTTTGGTAGGGCTGTCCAGTGGGCCGGGTCGGCTCGATCCGGCCCGTCCCACTACCCGGCCCACCTCATTCTGATCCCTCAAAATAAATAAAAATTTTGTCGGGTCGGGATTTGAACTCGGGACGGGGCCGGGTTCGTCCCGCCCGTCCCGATCTTGACCCGACCCCATCCCGTCTCAGTCCCGACCCGCCCCCCTCCCTTTTTGCAAAAATAATTGTTGAAACAACGGCCAAATTTCGATGTTGGCCGTTGTGCAACGGTTATAACGGCCATTTTTTGCCCCCCAACCCATAAATTCTCTTACCCCCTTAATATTTATTTTTAACTTCTAAGTTAATATATTTATACTTTAACCATATTTCTAAACTGTAAATAACTCATTTTTCTCACAAATCTTCCTATCATATTCTCTCAATTTATCTCTCTACAAATCTTCCTACTATTAAATATTATATCAAAGTTTAAAATTTGAGAATGAAATTGGCAACTAGCTTGAGGATCATTTATCGAACAAAGTTTCAATTTTCAACTTCGATTATACGTCGGCATTTGGTACATTTGTTCCTTCTTTAAATTATTATTATTACTTAATTTTAATTATCGCATTTAATTTCATTTACTTAAATTATTTGTTTGTATAATTAAAATAGAAGGATTGAAACGTATGATTAGGGATAAGGATAAGAGTGATTCTTCTAGTATGGGTAACAATGGTAAGGGTACTTCTTCTAGTAGTCCTATTCCTAGTCCCGATAATTTGATTGATTTCAGTCATATTGATGAAACTGTTTTTTTTAATGATATATCATTAGATGATGAAGTAGATGAACTCGACTTTAATTTAGACGATAATATAGATGACACACCTACTAGTGCACATCAACCTTAGTCTCAGACTGAGTCTCAGCCTGAAACTGAAACTGGAATCCCTCTTATTCTCCCTAGTATGAATCGAGGCCCCACAAAACAAAAATTAAAATCAGATGCATGACATTTTTTTGATAGGGGCGAAGAGAATTAACTAGCTAGATGTAAAATCTGTAAAAATGTTTATAACTTTAAAATCGAAAAAAGTCAAAGGACGGACGGGAAGTTTATTGAGACATGTACAAGGCGAGCACACAGCTAGGTGGAATCAATACAAGGCTAAAAAATTGGGTGTGTCAATGCCATCTAAATCGGGATAAGGTTCACATAGTGTACCCGACCTTGCACATGGTCAAATAACCCAACGACGGGGGAAATTCTTGGTCCTAAATATGATAAAAACAAAGATAGGGAAAATATGACAAAATTAATTGCGATGGAGGGTTTTTCTTTTTCATTTCCTTCCTTTCCTAGTTTTATTTATTACATTCGAAAAACATATAATTCTGTTTTTAATGGTTTTCCTAGATCAACGGTTAGAAGATATGTTTTTAAATTTGCAAGTGAATATCAACAATATTTATGTTATGCACTATATTATTTTAATGGCAAATTGGCTATTACTTCTGACATAGGTCATAGTACTAACGGTAATGATTATTTAACGGTAACATGTCATTGGATAGATCAAAATTGGTCTATGCAAAAACATATTTTAGCATATATGTATATTGACGATAGGCACCCTGATAGTTTTATTGCAGCAAATATTCATGAAATTTGTGATTACTATGGAATAATTAATAAAATTATGACTATTACATTAGATAATGTTTCTTCTAATGATTATGCTATAAAACTTTTAAAACTTTGATTAACTTCATCTTTTCCTGATTTATTTCATATAAGATGTGCGTGTCATATTTATAACTTAGTTGTAAAAGATTGTCTAAAACTTTTTGAAAACATTCTTGATAAAATATAATTTGCTATAAATTTTATTTTTAAAGGTAGAAAAATACAAAGACGCAAAGAGTATAAAAAAATATGTCATGATTGTGGATTATCTTATAGAAAAATTTCAAAAGAAGTTTCGACTAGATGAAATTCTTTGTATGAGCAACTACTTATTGCTAATTATAGACAATCTATTACTTTATTATTTAACACATAATAAAAATTCAAGGGATATGTTTGTAGATAATGATTGGAATTTTTTTTTAGAACTTAATGGATTTTTAGAGAAATTTTATCAAGCTACTAAAGAATTTTTTGGTATATTTATTATCATACTATTTTAAATATGTTATTTTATATAGAACTAATATTTTTGTTACTTAATGAATGTATGCAAAAATCAACTTATAAGGCATCTACTGAAAAAAAATTTAAAAAAATTTAAAAAAAATTCTATCCCCACTATTTATATTGTTAGTGTTGTATTAAATTCAATTATTAAAGTAGATGGTTGTAAAACACTTGTAGAAACGATTTATGATTGTATAGAAATACTTTCAACTGACTCAACTGAAGAACCAACTCACAAACCAACTAAAGAAGAAGTTACGTCTAGCATACACACCGAATGCAAACAAGTTATATGTATTACCAACAACAAAGTGCAAATAATCAACCGGCTTCTGTACCATCTTTTACTACTTCGCTACAACCTTATAAAAAACATGCGGTTTCTGCTGCTTGTATTCAAGGCCTTAGAAATAAAATGTGTAATAGTTCAACTTCTTCACAAGTTAGCGAATTTGATATTTATGTTTTGCAGTGTGATGTATCGTACGAATTAATTGTCAATGATAAAGGACAAGAAGACTTGCTGAAATATTGGAGGCAGAATGAGAATACATTTCCGACACTAACAAAGATGGCCCGAGATGTGTTGAACATTCAAGCGTCATCAAAGTCTGAAAATATTTTTTTTGCGGGAAGATTTCAAATAGGAGAGCACATACATTCATTGGCGGGAGACTCATTGGAGATTGCAATTCTGTTCAGAGATTGGATTCGTGCGGAGCATAGAAGGTGCGGTCAACCGGAGACCAACAAAGAAGAAGACTACAACTAAAATGAAATCTTGTCCGAGGGAGCAGGAAGCGACGATGAAGAATTTGACAAACAAATTTGAATTCCAACAGAAGATCCTCAAGACATTGTGAAAAAAATCGAAAGAATATGGTTAAATATGTAATTTTACTATGTCATTTGCAACTTTTGAACAACACCACAAAGTTGCAATTTTTAAAATTGTACTACAAAAAAAAATTATATTTCTATTAAATAATATAAGAGGCACAAAAATAGTCTTCTGATGTTTTTATTACACTATCTTGTTCAATTATTGAATTTGTATATATTATTTTTTAAAATTAAGTGGCCAAAAAAAATAAAAAACCCGAGTCCCGACCCACCCCAACCCGACTCCGTTCCGGCGGGATGTGGGACGGGACAGGACCTCCCACCGTCCCGCGTATCCCGGCCTGCCGAAACCCGAGTCCCTACCCTCCCCCGTCCTGCCGGGTCCCGTCTCGCTGGGACCCGCTCGCCCCGCCCCATTGGACACCCTTATTTTTGAGTGAATGGTGAGTTTTTAATTAATTCGAGTGGATCCAATGTAACAACGCTCTTTGAGAGGAAATATGAATAAATATACATATTCTTCTTCTTTATAATTTTTACAGATTTCCAGTGCTATTTTTTTTGTACACATTAATGGGATCCCTTCTCCTCTAGGGGCTTTAAGGGCAAATTAAAAGTACCCATGATTTTTGAGTTCGTTTGATTCATCACATTTTGGTGAATGCTAAGCTTAGCTGGTGAAAGTGTAATCGACCTTGCGGGTATATTTGACGATTGAACTTTGAATGACTTGCACTTGATATAACTATACAAAACTAAAAGAAAAGGAAAAAATAATTTACTTTTGGCAAGTCAATGTACAGTTAGGAAGAAGATGATGGTCTTTGGTTATGTGGTCTAGTCTAGTATAATTAGACTGCATAGGAAGTAACAGCTGGAAATTGCAGTGGCTGGTTTCCACTATCATGTAGTAGTATTATGATGATGAATGATGCATTTCTCTGATCTGAAATGATGAGTGTTGGAATTACCGGTGCTCCCTCTGTCATTCATATAATTTGATTAGGTGTAGAGTTTAAAAAATAAAATAAAATATAAATTTTGTAATTTAAAATAAATTAAAAATATTTATATAGTTATAGATTATATCATTAAATGTAAAAAATAAATACTAAAATTAAATTATTATAAAAAATAAAAATAAAATGAAACGGACTAAAATGGAAATTGTAAATTAAGAGAGACAAAGTATATTGTTTATGAGTGTGTTCTTGAGATTGCACTTGGGCTTGATATACAGTGAATATAACCCCTCATTTTATTAGTACTACTACTATATTTTTCCTTTCCGCTTTTCCTTCTTAATTATTTACAAGTATCATTTATAAAAGAGTTCAAATTTTGTAAATTATCAGTGTAAATATTTTGATTTACACTGTGCGTATGAATATTACTTAAAACTCGTTTTATAAAAGATGATAGAATCCTAATTGGCAAAGTGTGTAGTTGTATGTTGTATAGGATCTGTGTACTGTAGTGAGTGTGAATTTGCTGATAGGCTGGCGTCGAGTTGTTTAGAACTTTAGATTATGATTGAGAGAGTAGGGAACAAGTGTTTGATTTGGAGGAAAAGATTCCTGTAATTCCGACCACTAGTACCATTTGGCATGCATGTGAATAGGGGTGGGCAAAACATCCGGAGAATCGAAAAAAAATTCTCGGTTTTTTTTTTTTTAAAAATCAATTTTTTGAAAAATTGAACCGAATCAAGATTTCGGTTCAGTTTTTTATTTTTGGATACGAATCGAACCGAAAAATCAAATTAAATATATAATTTTTTAATTTAGACTACTACTATCTCTTGAATCATAGTCATTGAAGTCAATCTATGAAATATTTATGGAAGTCGCATGCGGCATGAACTTGATTAACATATTACGGAAGTATTGACATAAAATGTAGGGAGAGAAAGTAGTTGTAAATTAGTAAAGCTTTAAATAGTCATAACTCTGCGCTCGGATGTCCGTTTTACCCGATATTTTTTTTTTGATTTTGGATATTTTTTCGAGACGGGGCCGGTCAAACCACCAAAGGCGGTTTTGGCACAGCCAATTTTTAGAAATACGTCCGTTTTCTCAATCAATTTGTGTTTTCCCCTAAATCGATTTCTAATTTTCCTTTTTTTTTAGTAAACATCTCACGACACAATATATTTCAACATCGAAATTTCATGATAGTGTAGGTGTGAATGTCAATTTCAGTTTTGGAAATTCAATTTTAAAAAAAAATCCCCAACCCGGCCCGGCCCACTAGAAAAAAACCGATATAATCCGATACGTTCGGCGATATAAACCGAACATATCGGTTTTTGTTTTCTTAAAGTTATATTAAAAAAATTTATTTTTATTCGGTTCATATTTTTCGAATACAAAACTGATATAAATTGATATATGACACCCTACCTGTGAAGTCAAGTTGGCGTGCGCTTGGTTGTCCTTTTTACACTTAATTAAAAGAAAATTGCTAGATTTGTATTTGCTTTAACAAAGAGAATCCTATGCCAATTCTTGGTAGAATTCTTTTGTCATTCCCGATGTTTGACAGATTTCAGGTTCTCAAATTTCTCATATGCTCTTCTGTCAAATATTTTAAATAGTTCTATCATTACTACTTAAAAATAAAATATACTCCTATATATTTATGTAACTATCTTTATTAGCAAGGTTAAGGTTAAGGTTAAGGTTAAGGCAGGTTTTACAAATCAATTCTTTAATTTAGCAAATTTTGTTCTAAAATATGACATTGTTGAAATTTACTAAATCAGTTGTATATGACAGAATATACGTGTGTATATTCTGTGCATATGTCGTGTATCACTCCTTAGAATATTAGAGTTCTTGTACATATGTAATTATGGTAGTAGTCTTGTATTAGAAAAAATTAATAGTTTTATATTAGGAAAAAATAGATTTAATTATCATAATTAAATATTGTATATCATGTATATATACCTTGGATATTAATAAAAATAATCAAGAGATTATTCCCTTTCATAGCATCAACAGTCTTGGGCAAACTTTTCCTTCTCCACAATTTTTTGCTTCTGCCGTCCTACTCTTCCTTCGGTCGTCGGCCGTACCTAACCCCCTCCCTTCAATTTTTTTTCTGAAACCCTAATTTTCTTCATGTTCTTTCCTCATGTCTACCACAAAGAACACCTTTCATCCTGCCATTTCAGTCTCCAATATCAAGAACATCCCTATTGTTCTTGAGATGAAAAACGTCTAATACGCGACGTGGATAGAACTATTTAAAATTCACGCACGAACTAATAGAGTCATTCACCACATCGTCGAACCGGCAAAAGGCAAGGAGAATGTGTCTACCATCGATGATGAAATAGAATTGTGGGCAACTCTTGATGCTACGGTGCTCCAATGGATTTATTCCACCATCTCTATGGACCTCTTGCAGACTATTATTGAACCCGACGACACGGCAATGGAAGCTTGAAATAGGCTGCATGATATATTCCAAGATAACAAAAATTCTCGTGTTGTGACCCTTGAGCAGAAATTCTCCCACATAAACATGGAGGATTTTTTGAATGCCTCTGCATATTGTAAATAGCTCAAGGAGAAAATTCGAGACAAAATTGTACCAATAGTGGCGACAAAAAGGGCCAAAATAAAAAAAATGGTTGCAAAAACCGCGGCGGTGGCAATGGCGACAGCCGCAGCGGGTGGTAGTGGCCAGCAGACTAGGCTATAGCACCACTGGTCGCAGCCTTCGGCCAGTGCACAGTGGCCGTGGGGCTGGGCCAGTGGGTAGTGGCCTAGTCCACCATATCCAGGTCCAACAGGCGTTCCAGTAAATTTTTGGGTCAGGCCCAGTGGATTTCAGCAACCAGGGGCTGGACATAATGGGCCCTGGTAGCAGCCTGACCTGCTTGGGCCTCGGCCACAACATGCCTTCGCTGCTGTGGGCCCATTAAAAGTCCCGAGCCCCACAGATATCGAGGCAGCGATGCACACACTATAATTAAATCATCCGGATGCAAATTGGCACATCGACACCGGTGCCACTTCTTATATGACATCCGCGCTAGGTAATCTCTCGTCTTATTTAAATTTGAGCAAAAATCGTGGCATTATTGTTGGTAATGGTAATTTAATTCCAATTTGTGGTTATGGTCACATAAATTTATCTCCCTCGAACCCACCTTTAGTCTTGAAAAATGTCTTTCATACTCCTCAATTAATTAAAAATTTGGTGTATGTTCGGAAATTTACAACTGATAACTGGGTTTCTGTTGACTTTTCCCTTTTGGATTATTTGTGAAGGATTTTACGACGGAGATACCTCTAATGAGATGTAATAGTCGGGGCGAGCTATATCCCATCACCATCACCACCATCACCACTAATTCAACCACACCGTCAACGTTTGCCGCTTTAACACCTTCCTTATGGCATGAATGTTTGGGTCATCCGAGAGCATTTGTTCTTTCGTCTCTTAAGAATAATGAGTTTATTAAGTGTAATAGTACGCTTAGTACTAATATTTTTCCTTCTTGTCCTCTTGGAAAACATGTTAAATTATCGTTTGTTGCCTCTAATTCTTGTACGTTGTTGCCATTTGATATTATTCATAGTGATTTGTAGGCATCTCCTATTTTGATCTCTTTGGGCCACCGTTATTATGTGTTATTTTTGGATGATTATTCTAATTTTTGTGGACTTTTCCGTTATCTAAAAAGTCTCAAGTTTATTCCACATTCCTATCGTTTAGAACATTCATCTGTACCCAATTTGAATGGGGAATTAAAAACATTCAATGTGATAATGGAAGGGAATATGATAATGGGCCCTTTAGATAATTTTGTAACATTAATGGTATATCTTTCCGATATTCTTGTCAACCAACATCCTCACAAAATGGGAAAGCGAGCGAAAAATACGCACCATTAATAATATTGTTCGAACATTACTAGCTCATGCTTCATTACCACCTTCATTTTGGCATCATGCATTAAAAATGTCCACTTACCTTCTTAACATACTCCCTAGCAAAGGATTAGTATACCAATCTCCACTCAAAATTCTTTATCACAAAGATTCGTCCTATTCTCATCTTAGGGTGTTTGGGTGTTTATGCTATCCTCTCTTTCTCTCCACTACAATAAATAAACTACAAGCCCGCTCTACCGCTTGTGTATTTTTGGGTTATCCGTCTAATCATCGTGGTTATAAGTGTTATGATTTATCCTCTAATAAAATCATCATTAGTCGCCATGTAATTTTTTATGAAACCCAATTTTTATTTGCTAAGTTGCATAATTCCGTTAATTTTTAGATGATGGGCTCTCACCGTATGTGGTACACCATTTGAATTTGGTCCGGCCCCCATCTCAGGATTTGGACTAGCAGACACCGGCTGTCCCAGACCCTTCTCGTGATCATTTCTAGACAGCAGGCCCACTGCCTGCTGGCACATTTTTCGTCCGTCACCCGAGTCTTCCAGCAAGCCCACTGCCTGCTGGCCCAAATGTCCCACATCCGGATCCAGTTTCTCAGCCAGCAAGCCCACTGATTGCTGGCCCATCCATTCTCCCTCTCGGTCTAGCGTCTCGGCCAGCAGGCCCACTTCCCAACCCGAGCATGTTCCTCCCAAACTGAGCTAGTTCCAATGTCACCACACCGACCCAGGTCTGGCCCACTTCTATTCTGAGTCAAGGGCCTGTTACTCGTAGCCAATGGAGTATTTTAAACCAAATAATCATTTTAATCTCAATTCTAATATCAGTAAATCACCCCTACCACGTAACCCCGTGTCTGCCCTTTGTGACCCGAATTGGAAAATAGCAATGGATGATTAATATAATGCTCTTATTGAAAATAAGATGTGGGACTTAGTGCCCAGTCCGTCTGGTGTTAATGTGATTCGTTCTATGTGGATTTTTACTAATAAGGAAAAATATGATAGTTCTTTTGAGAGGCATAAGGCCCGTTTTGTAGGTGATGGCAAAACTCAACAGGTTGGCATGGATTGTGGAGAGACATTTAGTCTGGTGATCAAACCGGAAACCATTCGCACTGTTCTCAGTTTGACTCTCTCCAAAACATGGCTCATTCATCAGTTGGACGTGAAGAATGCATTCTTACACGGTGATCTCAAGGAAACGGTATACATGCATCAGCCCTTGGGTTTCAGGGACCCCGATCATCCTAACCATGTCTATTTGCTGAAGAAATCCTTGTATTGGCTAAAACAGGCCCTCAGGCTTGGTATAAAAAGTTTGCATATTATGTGTCTACTATTGGGTTTTCTTACAGCAGGTCTGATCATTCTCTGTTCATCTATCATCGTGGTACTTCTCTGGCATATATTATGTTATATGTAGATGATATTATATTGAATGCCTCTTCTGGTAAACTGTGCAAGTTTATCATATCTCTTCCCAGCTCTGAATATGATATGAAAGACTTGGGGGCCTTTGAGTTATTTTTTGAGTATAGCTGTAACTCGTCATGTAGATGGTCTATTTTTATCCTAGAGGAAGTATGTGGGTGAGATTATTGAGCGGGCTGGCATGTCATCCTGTAAGTCATCTCCTACTCCGGTTGACACCAAACAGAAGCTGAGTGCTAATTCTAGCACACCCTACGAAGATCTCTCCCACTATCGTAGTCTTGCAGGGGGCTCTTCAGTATCTTACATTCACAAGGCCCGATATTACTTTTGCAGTGCAACAGATGTGTTTATTTATGCATGATCCGAGAGAAGAACATACGCACGCTCTCAAACGAATTGTGCATTACATTCCACTATTGATTATGGTTTGCATATATATCCATCCTCTGTATCTACTCTCATGTCTTATACATATGCTGATTGGGGTGGATGACTATATACCTGACGCTCGACATCTGGTTATTGTATGTTTCTTGGTGATAACTTGGTCTCTTGGTCGGCTAAACGCTAGGATACTTTATCGCGATCCAGTGCGGAGGCCTAGTATCGATGGGTAGCCAATGTGGTGTCTGAGTCTTGTTGGCTGTGTAACCTCCTATTAGAGCTGCACTTTCCTATTCAGAAAGCTACCTTGGTCTACTGCGATAATGTTAGCGCAGTCTATCTCTCTGGGAATCTGGTCCAACATCAACGGATTAAACATATCGAGATGAATATTCACATTGTTCGCGAAAAGGTAGCCCGTGGACAAGTACATGTCTTGCATGTCCCTTCACGGTACCAAATTGCTGACATCTTTACTAAGGGTCTTCCCTTAGTTCTGTTTGAAGATTTTAGGGACAGTCTCAATGTACGACAACCGCCCGCTATGACTTCGGGGTGTGACAGAATATACGTGTGTATATTCTGTGTATATGTCGTGTATCACTCCTTATAATATTAGAGTTGTTGTACATATGTAATTATGGTAGTAGTCTTTGTATTAGAAAAAAAGTAGTAGTCTTGTATTAGAAAAAGATAAATTTAATTATCATAATTAAATATTATATATCATGAATATTAATGAAAATAATGAAGATTATTCTCTTTCAGTATATGTTAGTTGACTAGTTCTTTTTAACCAACACAGTGTTTTTCTTCATAACGCTTACCTAACCTAAAGCAACTTTGACCACGTATACGAAAAAACTTCACATAAAAGAGCTTTACAAATATTGATAGTAAATATATTCACTGTCAAATATATTATATATGAATTTGCAAGAAATATTTAAAAAGAAAAAATAAAATGAAAATTGCAAGAAATACCTTTAAATTAATTGACTGATTCAACAAATTAAAAGAGGCTCGTATACTCATACTTCTGTTTGCACGACATTTTTTGTGCAAGGCAGCTAGAAAGTCGTGTTTTTTTCTCCGGTGGGTAAACCATACTTGGATCGATTACTTTTGTTCTTTTTTAAGATGGGATATATACAATATTTGAAGGGAAAGAGTTAGCGCTCCAAATAAGAAGAAGAAAGAGATACATAAGAAGGGTAAGAATAGTGCTCCAATAGATGTATAATACTTGTTGAACAAAAACTTTCTTATTTAATCAGAACCAATTATTATGTATTTCCAACTTATAAATTACATAACTATAATAAGATTATATGATTTAATGTAAATATTGAATAAGTTCTTATCAGAGAAAAAAGATGCTGGCGTTTACAAAAAGGTCACGGAAGGTTATGACAATGGCAATGAAGTCAATATAGGTGGGGCGTTTGGAAATTTTTGTCAAGTTCGACCGTTGGAGATGGAAGCGTGTCGAGGAACTGTTGGAGTTTGCAATGAGAACTTCAAATTTCAATGCCAAATGGTCTACACTTATTATTGCTTGTGACAAGAGAATCTAAATTTGGTAGCCTATGAAACTCTTTACGGCGAACTATTGGGCAAAGAGGCAAATTTGTCTCTAAAATATGTGAAATGTAATAAATTTATCTTCCGTTAATAATTAGGATCAAGTATTTCCTCGCAGTTATTAAAATGAACTATATTTATCTTTATTTTTAAATGTTGAAAGCTTAGCATATGATGATGCCACTTATCTAACAATTAAGAATATTTTTAAACGAAGGCTAAACTTGATTCTTTCGCATAATTCAGAGGCGAATTTAACCCTTCTCCCTAATTTTGAATTTTGATTCCTCCTTTCTCTCACCGTTTCTATCTCTACCGCCAATCACCATTTCTTTGTTTAGTGCATTTCCTCCTAGTGATGGAGGTGGTGTGGTGGCGGGAGAGATAAAAGAAAGGAAAATAGAAGAGAAAATGGTGGTGGAGGTGATGGTGATAATGGTGGTTGGGAAAGACAAGAAGAAAGGAGGAAAAAGAGGTGACAGATGGTTAGTGGAGGCTTTAAGATTTTTACTAAGGGGTTCGAAAAATAAAATACGTGTTTGAGATTTGAACTTGAAACCTCAAGTAACTTTTTGAGGTAATGAAGAGGAGAGAGAAAATATGAATGAAAACAAAACTAAAATTCTCAAGATTAGGGACAAGGGTTGAATTTTCAATTGAACAAAAAAAATGCAAAAATTTCAATTTTGTTTTCTGTTTTAAAAAATTAATACTTAACTATGGGTAACGGGATGCAAGATATCACGGGGTGCTAAGCTTCCATCATTTAAAAATAAGGGCAAATTTAATTTATTTAATAATAGTGAGACATATTTGACCCTAACTATTAATGAAGGATAAAATTATTAATTTCATTTTTCATAGTTTAAAGGAAAATTTAACCCTTTTCCATATATAAAAAGTGACTTATTGGACTTGGACACAAAGTTTAAGCAATAAAAAGAGACTTTTGAATTTTATGGTCTTAAATTAAATATGTATGTAATGTACTAAAATGTTATTTGAATCTTGTGATTTTAAACTTGTCATGTAAGATATTAAAATTATCAACTTAATTACTAAATATAGAAAGAGACATTCTTTTTAGAATAGATCAAAAATGAAAGTATGACATTTAAATTGAGAAGAGTGGAGTATAATACTCCATCCATTTACTTTTACTTGTCCACTATACTAAAAGTAAATTTTTACTTTTACTTGTCCACTTTAGCATATCAAGAAAAGACAAACTTTTTTTTATTGTCTTATGCTCTATCCTCCCCAGATCCACGTTGTAGGACTTCATTGAGTATATTGTTATTGTTGTACCCTTAAAATTAATTATTCATTTTCAAATCATTTTCTAAGTCTATTAGGAATACACATCAATATTATGGATATTATGTTAAACATATTCTTCATTTATTAATTCAGTAAGAATTACAAACTTATATCCTAGTAGTGCGGGTCTAGCTCAAAATAACAATATCATTAGTGAATTAGAATATTGCAAATTGTATCGTTCTGCAACATTGCCCAATAGTTGGACAAACATCAGTCATGACATTAATTCTCTAACGAAAGTGTATCTAACAATTTTAGGCAAGTCTGCATCAGCAAGACATTAAAATGATGATAGATAAATAACAAAGCAAGTCGTAAAATCTACTTCCTCCGATTTTAAAAGAGTCTACTTAGTCATTTGCACATTTTTTTTAAAAAAAATTAACTTCTAAAAAAGTAGGTAATTTGACTAGATTATCCCTAATTAAATAGGTATTGAAATTTTATAACTTAACATCTAATAAGGAAAATTTTTAATAAATAAAATTAATTTCTTTTGATAAATAAATTCTTTTTAAATAAAAAAAGCTAAGTAAATACTCTTTTTGAATAGGAGGGAGTAGTAATTACGACGCGCTTTAAAGCCGCACAAGCTACGCCCAAATTCAATACTACTATTATCATAGTATAAAATTAATACTAAGGGGTGGAATAAAAAATAGAGAGTTTAATTATACTGGAGCGAAAATGTTCTTTTCCAGCGATGTGAGACATAAAATAGAGAAGTAAAAATGACAAAGGAGGAGGTGTTTGCATGTGCATGTGAGGGTGATTAATAAACAAATTCCACACGGATTTCTGTGGAAGTAGGGGTGGCCAACGGGGCGTGGTGGATCCCGGCGGGATGGGACCCAACGGGATGGGGGAGGGCGGGACCGGTCCTCCGGTGGGACCCGCCGAAGTCCAGTCCCATTTCCGGTCCCGTCGGAAAAGAGGAATGGTCTTATCGGGGCGGGGCGGGGTCGGTTACGAGATTTTCTGATTTTTTTTCCACTTAATTTTAAAAAATAACATATATAAATAACTCAATAATTGAAAAAGATAGTGTAATAAAAACATCCAAGGTTGTTTTTGTGCCTCTTATATTATTTAATAGAAATATAATTTTTTTGTAATACAATTTCAAAATTGCAACTTTGTGGTGTTGAAAGTTGCAAATAACATAGTAAAATTACAATTTAAAAAATTACATATTTAAAAACACATTTTCTAGTTTCTTCACAATGTCTTCTGGTTCTTCGGTTGGAATTGAAATTTGTTGGTCAAATTGCTCGACGTCGCTTCCACCTCCGTCAGATAAGATTTCGTTGTAGTTTCATCGTCTTCTTCATTGATCTCCGATTGACCGCACCTTCTACGCTCCGCTCGTATCCAATCTATGAATAATACTGCAATCTCCAAGTTGTCTCCCCACTAATGAGTGTCTATGCTCTCCTATTTGAAATCTTCCGGCAGAAAAAACACTTTCATACGTTGTTGATGACGCTTGAATGTTCAACACATTTCGGGCCATATTTGACAGTGTCGAAAATGTCTTCTCATTCTCTTTCCAGTATTTCAGCAAGTCTTCACGTCCTTCTTCATTGAGAACTGCTTGGTACGGTACAACACCTGCAAAATAAAAATATCAAACTCGCTAACTTGATTAGTAGTGGTACTACTATACATTCTATTTCTAAGGCTTTCAATACTTGCCGCAGAAACAACATGTCTTTTTTGAGGTTGTATTGAAGAAGAAGAAGATGGTATGGAAGCCGGTTGGTTGCTAGCACTTTCTTGTTGGTAATATCTATAAACTTTTTTACATTCATCGTGTATGCTAAATAAAACTTCTTCTTTAGTTGGTTCCTTAGGTGGTTGGTCATTTGGATTTTTTGGAGTCGGAGGTGGAAGTACATCTATGCAATCATAAAAGTTTCAATAAGTGTTTTGCAACTGTCTATTTTAATAGTCGGATTTAATACAATACCAATAATATAAATAATGGGAATAAGAATAAAATATTTTTTTAATTTGATAAACAATTTTTTATAGGTGCCTTATAAGATGGGTTTTCCATATATTCACTAAGTAATAAAAATATTAGAGCTATATAAAATAACATAGTTGCAATAGTAGGATAATATATACCAGAAAATTATTTTGTTGTTTGAAAAAAATTCTCTAAAAATACAATAAGTTCTGAAATAAATTTCCCAATCGTTATCTACAACCATATCAGTTGGATTTCGATTATGGGCGTTAAAAAATAAAGTTATAGGTCTTCTATAATCATATGCAACAAGTAGTTGTTCGTATAAAGAATTCCATCTAGTCGCTACTTCTTCGAAAATTTTTCTATAAAGTAGTCCACAATCATGACAAAAAAATTTATATTTTTTTTTATTGTATTTTATTATTTCTAAAAATAAAATTTATAACAAATTATATTTTATTAAGAATGTCTTAAACATTTCTCTTATTCCTTCCACAGTGGAAGTCAGTCTCGTGAACCTGAAGTGACGAATCTAGTGCGCCCTTGTCTTTTAGAAAACTTGACCTTTCTTGCATTTTTGTAGGGAAACTTTTGGTGTTTTCATTAACTTCTTCCCTTTCCCAATCTATTCTCTACTCGTATACTATTTCTTAGATAGATACTCTTTATAAAGGACACCGACCGATTAAATATTTTAGGCTCTTTCCCTCTCAAGTTTCACTGCCTCAGCCATTGTCAGTGTGCCAGTAAAATTAGTCAACATGATCTCAAGTCTCCCCTCATAAATGTTAGTTTTCGGTTCAAGTCTTGTATGTCTTTTCTTTTTTATAATTTGTTTTCCAGGGGTTGAGGGAGGCTCTTGTAAGGGGAAGGGGAAGGGAATTAGGAATATAGTGGAGTCTATATTACTATTACTCTAACTTCCATAATGCACACAGTGCTAACCATCTGGTAAAGAGGGAGTCGTCCTCAATGGCGGAGCCAGACATTCAAAAATAAAATCTTTTTGCATGAATACATATATGCAAAAAAAAAGATCATTTTTACTTTATTTACATAGTATAATTTTTCAAACAGGGGTCCATTGAACCCCCTTGCGCCCCTCCGTCCTTGGTCATAGTATGATTTTGCATCGCTGATCTAAGGATAGCCAACGGGGCGGGTCGGCACGATACTGACCTGACCCTGCTCCGACTCCGCAATAATAAATAAAAATATTCAGTATCGGGACTCGAACCGGGATGGGACCTGGGCTCGTCCTGCTCAGGCCCGCCCACTATAGTCTCGCTAGCCCCGCCCCGCCCCCCGATCCCGCCCCCTGCCCCGCCCCGCCCCTCCCCTTTGCACAAAATAACCGTTGCACCAACATCCATTTTATATTTTGGCCGTTGTACAACAACCATTTTTGACCTCCCCCCTCCCCCAACCCCCTACCCCCTTAATATTTATTTTTAACCGCTAAGTTATTATATTTACACTTTAACCCAATTTTTCAACTATAAATACCTCATTTTCTCTTCATCTTTCTCACACATCTTCCTACAATCTCTCTAATATCTCAATCTATCTCTCTACAAGTCTACATTGTCTACTAAATATTCAATTTTATTTATTCATTTGGGAGTGAAGTTGGCAACTAACTTGAGGATCTTCCATCGAGCAAAGTTTCAATTTTCAACCTCTCGATTACACGTCGACGTTACGTCAGCGTTTGGTACATTCGTTCATTTATTAAATTATTATTGTTTCTTTATTTTATTTAGCGCACTTAATTTTATTTACTTTAATTATTTATTTATATAATTAAAATGGAAGGATTGAAACGTATGATTACGGGTAAGGGTAAGGGTCAGACTTCTTCTAGTAGGGGTAACAAGGGCAAGGGTACTTCTTCTAGTTCTAGTCATCCTATTCCTAGACATGATGATTTGGTTGATACTGAATTTTTTCCTAAAACACCATTAGATTTAGACGATGAGATATTTTATGGAACTCAACAAAACTTTAATTTAGAAGATTTTCTAGATAACACACCCACTAATGTAGATGACACACCCACTAGTGTACCTCCGACTGGAACATCTCCTATTCTCCCTAGTATGAGACAAGGCCCAACAAAATGAAAATTAAAATCGGATGCATGGAAATTTTTGATAGAGACGAAGAGAATTAAGTAGTTAGATGTCTAATTTGTAAAAATGTTTTTAAATTTAAAATGGGAAAATGTCAGGGTGGGACGAGAGGTTTATTAAGACAAGTACAAAACTTTCACCAAGCTAGGTGGAACCAATACCTGGCTGAAAAATCAGGTGCGCCAATGCCCTCTCAGTCGGGACAAGGTTCACATACTGTCCTGGATCAAGTACAGGGTCAAATTAACCCTATGACGGGGGAATTGTAGGCCCTAAATATGATAAACATAGAGATAGGGAAGCAATAGCAAAAATAGTTGCTGTGGGGGGTTTGCCTTTTTCATTTTCTTCCTCTCTTGATTTTATTCTTTACATTAGAGATATGTATAATTCTGCATTTACAGTTTTCCTATATCAACTGTTAGGAAAGTTGTATTTAAATTTGCACATGAATATCAACATTAATTACGTTATTCCTTATATCATTTTCCTGGTAACGTATCTATCACGTCTGATATAGGCCGTAGTACTAACGACCATGATTATTTAACGGTAACATGTCATTGGATAGATTATAAATGATCTATGCAAAAACATATTTTAGCGTATAGATATATAGATGATAGGCACACTGATACTTTTATTTCAGAAAATATTTATTCAGTTTGCGATTATTATGGCATAACTGATAAAATTATGACTATTACATTAGATAACGCTTCTTCTAATAATTATGCTATTAGAATTTCAAAAGATCTTTTAACTCCATCTTTTTCAAATCATTTTCATATAAAATGTGCATGCCATATATATAACTTAGTTGTAAAGGATGGTCTAACACTTTTTGCAGACATTCTTAATAAAATACAATTTGCTATAAACTTTATTTTTAAAAGTAATAGAATACAATGAAAAAAAGAATATAAAAAAACTTGTCACGATTGCGGACTACCTTATAGAAAAATTCCCGAAGAAGAAGCCACTAGGTGGAATTCTTTATACGAGCAACTACTTGTTGCTTGTGATTATAGAAGACCTATAACTTTATTTTTTAACGCCCATAATCAAAATTCAAATGATATGGTTGTGGATAACGATTGGAAAAAAATTTCAGAACTTATCGTATTTGTAGAGAATTTTTTTCAAGCAACAAAAGAATTTTTCGGTATATAATATCCTACTATTTCTACTATGTTATTTTATATAGCTCTAATAGTTTTATTATTTAGTGAATATATGGAAAAACAACATATAAGGCACCTATTAAAAAATATTTATCAAATTTTAAAAATATTTTATTCCTATTCCAACTATTTATATTATTGGTGCTGTATTAAATTCGACTATTAAAATAGACGGTTGTAGAGCACTAATTGAAACTATTTATGATTGTATAACAATACTTCCACCTTCAACTCCAAAAAATCCAAATGACTCACCACCTATTGAACAAACTAAAGAAGAAGTGTTGTTTAGCATACAAGATGAATGCAAAAAAGTATATAGGCATTACCAACTAGAAAGTGCTAGCAACCAACCGGCTTCCATACTATCTTCTTCTTCTTCAACACAACCTCAAATAAGACATGTTGTTTCTGCGTCTAGTATTGAAAGCCTTAGAAATAAAATGTATAGTGGTAACACTACTAACCAAGTTAGCAAGTTTGATATTTTTGTTTTGCAGGGTGTTGTACCGTACCAAGAAGTTGTCAATGAAGAATGAGATGAAGACTTGCTGAAATATTGGAGGGAGAATGAGAAGACATTTCCGACACTGTCAAAGATGGCCCAGGATGTGTTAAACATTCAAGCATCATCAACAACGTCTGAAAGAGCTTTTCGGCCGACATATTTCAAATAGGAGAGCACAGACACTCATTAGCGGGAAACATCTTGGAGATTGTAGTATTATTCAGAGATTGGATACGAGCGGAGAAGGTGCGGTCAACGGGATATCAACTAAGAAGAAGACGAAAACTACAACGAAATCATATCCGACGGAGGTGGAAGCGACGTCGAGCAATTTGACCAACAAATATCAATTCCCACCGAAGAACCACAAGAAATTATAAAGAAACTAGAAAATGTGTTTTTAAATATGTAATTTTTTAATTATAATTTTACTATGTTATTTGCAACTTTCAACACCACAAAGTTGCAATTTTGACAATTGTATTACAAAAAAATTATATTTCTATAAAATAATATAAGAGGCACAAAAACACCATTGGGATGTTTTTATTATACTATCTTGTTTATATGTTATTTTTTAAATTAAGTGCAAAAAAAAAATTCAGAAAAAACCCGATCCCGTCTCGCCCCGATAATATCGGTCCCTTTTTCCGACGGGACCGGGATCGGGACGGGACATCGGAAAAACCCGCCAGTCCGGCACGTCAGTCTCACCGAGTACCGGTCCAGCCCTACCCCCCCAACGCCGAGACCCGCCCCCCCCGCCCCGGACCCGTCCCGTTGGCCACCCCTACGCTAATCAGATCTAAAGGAAGTCAGAATATTTTGCACTTCTCCTTGCTCCATATTTCTCACTTTATCCATCTTAATTACTCATTCCGTTCATCATTTATTACAATTTGAAGAGTCTAAGAAATTCTTCTTTGACCACGCATTTTTAAATATGTTTTAAATTTATCTACTGTTTTAACTTAAAATATATAGTTTTTAGATAGTTTCATAAATACACAAATGTTATTTTCAAACATTTGAAGAATTATTGTTGAACTCATATCGACAACTAAGTACTTTGATCTTGTATTCCAAATCATATGCCAAACAAAATGGAGCCTTTTCCCTTTTTTCTTGTACTAAATTTTTTATTCATTACTATAATTATTAAGAATCATTACAAATAGAGATTAGTCTAGGCAACATAGTGCCTATTCCGTCTTTTTTAAATACGAAAATAACAAATGCGAGGGTCGGAATACACCATCAAGCTTTAAAAAATATCTAGCTCGCATTTTTTGCTAATTGGTCTGATGCAGGTAAGGATGGGTGTTGGTGGGTTAGGTATTGGTTATATTTGGGTTGACCCAAAATTGGATGCCAAAGTAGGGGGTCTCGGCTTGGCCAGGAAATGTGGTGTTTGATGGATGTTTCGGGTAGTTGTGTTTGGAGTGGGGCTTAGTCATTTTGTGGAGTTATCACGGGTGTGTTGAAGGTCAGGGTGATGATTGTGACTTGGTGGTTTGGTGGTGGCAAGGACACGGAAATGAACCAAAACAGTGAGGTCTCGATATGGTTGGTTTTGGTGGACTGTTTGTTGTTGTCGGGCTTGGACGGTTGGATACGTTTGGTCTCGGGTAGTGACCTTTATAGTGGATGTTAGGGAGGTATTTTGGGTCATGGTGGTGAAAGGATTGAAGTGGTTTAGACGAGGGATGAACACGGAATGCGAGGTGCAAGTCCGAGTACACACCAAGTGTTGGAGATTTGATCTGGTTAAGTGTTTGGTTCGATTGTTATGGTTTAAGTGAGGTACGATTGATATGTAAAGGATATGGACACATGGGTTTTAATGCTCGAGTCGACACCAAGATGAAGGTGACCAATTTCACAAGGACTTGATCGGGATTGCTAAGTATAAGCCCGAATACAAACCAAGTAAAGGTGGCCAGAAACCTTAAGATAGACCTTAGGCTTAGGTTAGGTTGGATCACACAAGTTCCAACGTTCACTTGCAACCAAGAGGGTTACTTAATCTTGGGTTTTGATTAGGTCACACAAGACCTAACCAAGACTTACTGATGAAAGAAAGCTCGCGGGTCTAAACTCTCTATATAAGTCGGGAGGTGTTTTTCTAAGAGTGCCACCGATGACCTGTCAATCTACACTAACATGCCTAATATGGCATGGAAAATGGAGTGGAGTTGGAGTTGTCACGTGAAGGTTCAAGAAGACATTGTATTTTCGTCCTTTTTGTCTCGGCCATTCCACACGCTGCCTAGCAGAGACGTGGTTATCTGAAGTGGATTCTCTCTTTTGTAGTTAGTCTTGGCCGAGACCATCCATTTCTTTTAGCTTATTATTTTCCTTTAGTTCTTAGCTTAGCTATTAGTTTTCAATAGACACATTTAATATGTAATAAGGTGAGAAGGCTGAGAGTTCTTTCTACAAGTTGACAAGGCCGAGAAAAGTGTAAGAAGGACAAGGTGTCAAGGACAAGAATGATCTAGAAGCTAAGTCTTCCAAGAAGACAATTCATGAACCAACTAGTTCATGAATTTGGCCATAAAATTGTCCAAAGGGATATGAAGAATTTGGCTGAAATGATTTATCAAGCAAGTACAAAGAATGGAAGCTTGTAAACTAGTTCCAAGAAGATGAAGTCTTGAGAAACCAAATCCATCCACTCTTCTACTTGGAATCCACAAAGGGAGTGTGAAAGATTTATTCTATGTCCCCAAGAAAAGCCAAGACCTTTCCCATTATCTTGGTTTGGTCGAAACACTCTTGGTCACCAAGCAAACCTAAACCCGTTTCTATTTGTTCAAACTAGGCCCAGAAAGTAGTTAGAGTTTGTGCCTTTAGTTTGCCTTCTAGAATGGTCCATTTGCTACTATAAATAAAACCATTAGGACTTGTAAATATGCAGAGTTGATTGACATATAAACTTGAGTTTTACTCATTGCTAAGTGTTTCAACCTGGGGTTGTGATTCTTAGTTGGTTTTGTATGAGCCAAATCCATTGGTGTAAGTTAAAGCTAGGAATATATGACCTAGTTAAATCCAAGCTAAGGTTTCCCTTTGGTGTAAGTCTTGGTTAAGATTGTTTGACCTAATCAATACCCAAGCTCGAGGAACCTCCTTAGTGGTAAGTGAACGTTAGAATTGTGTGGACCAACCTAGCCTAAGCTTCGGGTTACTAAAAGGACTTCCGATCACTCTCACCTTGTGGAATTGGTCACCTTATCCTTGGTGTCGACTCAGGTAGTAAAACCCCCGTGTCTCTATCCTTGGGCTCATCGACCACATTTCACTACAACCATAACAACCAAACACTTAACCCAAAGCGTACCAACCAACACTTGGTGTGTGCCCGAATTGCAACTCGCACTTCGTGTTCATTCATCGTCCATACAACTTCAATCCTTTCACCACCAGGTCCCAAAACACCGCCCTAACATCCACTACAAAGGTCTCCAATCGAAACCCCACAAATACTACTGTCCAAACCCGACAACACTAGACTGTCCGCATGACACACCTTACCGATGACCTCACTGTTTCATTTCTATTCTGTCACCTTGCCACCACTGAACCACCAAGTCCTTAACATCACCCTGATCCTCTACCCACCCATAACAACTCCATAAAAGGCCTCAATCGGTTTCCAAGTGCAATTACCCGAAACAACCACTAAATACCAAATTTCGTGTCAACCCAAATATAAATAACACCCGACCCACTTACACATCATCACCCCTCCTAAATTTCATCACTTATACCGAAGGGAGAGTGGCTCACACAAGAACCGTGGCCCACACAAGGACCGATAGATGTAATCAACACACAAGTTGAAAACACACAAGTTTATATTTTAATCAATATTCAACATGTCTATTTACAACATCCTAAGGGTCCTATTTATAGTAGAATATGGACCTTTTTAGAAGACAAACCAAAAGACACAAAACCACAACCACTCGGCCGAATGGGAACAACGAAAGGGATCGGGTTGGCTTGGGAACCAAGAATGTTCTCGGCCATTGTGTGAATAATGGGAAAGGATTTGGATTTTCTTGGACAAAAAGATGAACTCAAACTCATTCATACCCTTGTTGTGGCACCCCAAGTAGAAGAGTGCATAAATTTGGCTTCTCAAGGTCTCATTTTCTTGGAACTAGTGTGGAAGTTTCCATTCCTTACACAAGAGAGTGGTTCTCGGCCAACTCTTAATCTCCCCTAGGCCGAGCTTGACTTCTTCTAGTTTGTTCATGAATGGCCTTCTTGGAAATCTCTTGTCCTTTCCACTTTGTCGGCCAAGTCATCACTTGTCCTTGCCATCTTGGCACTCTCGGCCAAGTCACTCTTCTTGGCTTCATCATTCCCTTACAAGGCATTGATTGTGTCCTAAAGTAAGCTAAGGGTTATTACATAGTTTTAATATATCCTACGACAACTAGTAACTAGTATAGAATTTAAAGACAATTAAATAAAGGCATGGACTCGGCCAAGACCAACACAAAGGCTGAATAAAAGGTTGTCTTCTATGACAATTAAGTAATGGTGCCTAATCCGCCCCAAAGTCCATGCCATGATGGCCCTTAACCGTGGGTCGATGACCAACCTTTGATACCTTCGGTCCTTCGTTTAACAAATTGAGTTGAGAAGATAAGTTCAGGTCCTTTCTTGCATCATTCTCTCCTTCTTTGAAAGAATTTGCCCTCAAATTCGAGGACACTTGATTAATACAACATGTTGAACCTAGTCCATTTCCCGAAACTTTCTTCACACATGAGCCACTTCAGAAATTGTCCAACAAATTGAAAGGACCATTTTTCAAATATTCTTCCCACTCAATCAAGGCGTAATATGTCGACGACTTGTGATGCGTACCTACCAACTTCTCACTATAAGGAGTCACAATTTGTTGTTCCTTGCTTAGGTTGGCACCAACTCTCCCAAACTCTTGTTCAAGTTGTATCATCATGAATGTGATAGGGGCAGCATATGGATCCCAACTTTGGATGTCACAACTTCCAAGTGATACTACAAGACATCCGCACTTACTATGTAGGCCTTTGAAGACATTTTCTCGCTCAATCTCCTCTCGGGTCTTCATTAGTGGAGAGCTTTTTCTCAAGTCGATCCTTGAATACATTTTTGATCCACTCAATTCATTCAAATGGACACTCATCCTTGGCCACAGAGACTCATTCCTCAAGGTGAGGTTGTCTACCAATCAGTGATCCATTTGCACATCCCAAACCTTATTTTGCTTTGGCACCAACAAGAGAGGTCACGTGTCGGAGCTAAGGCACTCTTGGTCATCCTCCTTGCCTAATTGTTCTTGTTATTCACATTCATTGTCTAGATGAATATACAATGAACTTCTTGAAAATAAATCAAGAGTAAGTTCATTATCTCCCCTTGGTAGGATTCCAGATGTGTTGTTCTTTGGGAATTCCGTATTGGCCCTTTTCTCCATACGGGTTTGCTCGTACAATGGATTGATAAAGAAAGTATTTCCATTTTCTTCCACATGGTACAAAGGATTAGTAAAAAGGGTCCAACCTTGTTTTGTTCCTTCACCCTTCTTCGGAATTTGATCATGGATAGGGGTCGGACATGGAACAAAACCTTCTTGAACAAATGGTTCGGATGCTTCCTTTGGATATTCAGAGGGAAGGAGTGATTCTCTGAGAACTACCTTACAAGTATGGTTAACATTGTTGTTTGATGGTAGTTTGGTTGTTGTAATATTCGGCATTTCACCTCCCAAAACTTATACGGTTTCTTTCAAGCGACATCTTCAAAGGTCCGTTCCTCTCTACATGCTGAGACATTCAAGTCACTCCCCTTCTTGGACTCGTCTTGTCCTTCACGTGAGAGAGCTTCAGATTCGGATTGGCGATTTTAGGCTTGTTGGATTTTCATCTCCTTTACTTTACTTGGTGACAAAGGTATTAACCGAAAGTCTTTACCATTCTTGTGAAAGGAGTAGGTGTTGTCTTCTCCATTATGTAGTGTTTTCCGGTCGTATTTCCACGGACGTCCCAACAAGATGTGACACGCGTCCATAGAAGGACGTTGCACCAAAACTCATCCACATATCCTCCGATCCAAAAGTTGATGAGGGCTTGAGTTGCTACCTTAAATCCATTCTCCTTGTTCACCCATCGAAGGTTGTAAGGCTTAGGTGCTTACGGATTGGTATTTGCAATTTGTCTACCATCTCGATGGACACCATATTAGCACAACTTCCTCCGTTGATGATCATACTACAAACCTTATCTTTTACCTTGCAACGTGTGTATAAGATTTGTTCCCATTGCGTCTCCTCAAGTTATCCTAGTTGTGCACTTAGTACATGTTGAAGAACTAAACTTACTCCATCTTCTGCAAGAACCTCATCTTCTTCTTGGCTCTCTTCCATTTGGGTTCTTCTAAGATAAAGGCGTCTCTACTCTCCTTATATTCTTCAAGTTTCATGACTCTCGGGTTAGGACACTTTTTGGCAAAATGTTCGAGTCCTTGACATTTGAAACATCTCTTGCCGCCTCTATCATTTCCTTTAGCAACTTCCATCTTTCCTTTGTCCTTGTTTGGATCTTCTTGTTTGTACAAAGGATTGGAATAGGAAGTACTAACTTTCTCCTTAGTATTTGCGGGCTTGGTTTAGGGTCTTGTGACACCCTTCTTTTGTTGCCACTCCAATCTAAGTGCCAAGTGGCACACATCTTCAATGGTAGTTTAAGTGTACACCTCCACTTTCTCTTGTATTGCCGCATTTAGTCCGGTGATGAATCGGGCAATACATTGTGGCTTTTTTTCTTCTAAGTAACATAGCATCGTGACTTTCTCAAATTCTCACACGTATTCTTCAACCTTACGAACACCTTGCCGAAGCTTGGTGATTTTAAGGTGTAGATCTTGCTCATATTCTCTCGGCAAGAACTTTCTTTTTAAGTGCTTCTTCAATTTCTCCCAAGAATCTATCTTGGGTTTACCATGTCTCTTTTGGCTCATCTTTAGATTCTCATACCACACGGAAGCAAAGGACTTGAGCTTCAACGTGGCAACTTTGAAACATTGGTGGTCGTCATATTATTTGAAATAAAGAGTCTTTCTATGGCTCTTAGCCATTCGAGAAACTCTTCCGGGTCCAAATTACCTTCAAATGTTGGAAGGTTAAACCATAATGTTCGGTCATACCCTCTTTCAAGCCTCGATTCTTCTTGTGCATCATCTTCTACATGTATGGGGTTATTTTGGGCAACTTCCTCCCCGGATTCAACATCATTGATGATGACACGGTCTGCGAATTCTCTTCTTAATAATTCCATTTGTTCCGCAACCATTTCGGATAAGGCTCTCCTAAGTTCATCGCTTACATGTGCCATAATGTCAGAGCATGGGATGGGGTGGCCTTACTAAGATACCAATATAATGTAAGTAAGGAGGGGTGTTGGTGGGTAAGCGTGTCGGGTCTTGGTTATATTCGGGTTGACCCAAAATTGGATGCCAAAGAAGGGGGTCTCGGGTTCTCGGCTTGGCCGGGCAGTGTGGTGTTTGGTGGATGTTTCGGGTAGTTGTGTTTGGAGTGGGGCTTAGTCATTTTGTGGAGTTGTCACATGTGTGTTGAGGGTCAGGGTGATGATCAGGACTTGGTGGTTTAGTGGTGGCAAGGCCATGAAAATGAACCAAGATAGTGAGGTCTCGGCACAATTGGTTTTGGTGGAATGTTTGTTGTTGTCGGGCTTGGACGGTTGGATACGTATGGTCTAGGGTATTTAACTTTAGAGTGGATGTTAGGGAGGTATTTTGGGATGTGGCAGTGAAAAGATTGAAGTGGTTTGGATGAGGGATGAACACGGAATGCGAGGTGCAAGTCCGAGTACACACCAAGTGTTGGAAGTTTGATCTGGTTAAGTGTTTGGTTCGGTTGTTATTGTTTAAGTGAGGTACAATTGATATGTCAAGGTTATGGACACATGGGTTTTAATTCTCGAGTCGACACCAAGATGAAGGTGACCAATTTCACAAGGACTTGATCAGGATTGCTAAGTACAAGCCCGAATACAAATCAAGTAAGGGTGGCCGGAAACCTCAAAATAGACCCTAGGCTTAGGTTAGATTGGATCACACAAGTTCCAACGTTCACTTGCAACCAAGGGGGTTCCTTAATCTTGGGTTTTATTAGGTCACACAAGTCCTAATCAAAACTTACACCGAAGGGAGGGTGGCTCACATAAGAACCGTGGCCCTACACAAGGATCGATGGATGTAATCACAAGTTGAAAACACACAAGTTTATTTTTTACTAAATATTCAACATGTCTATTTACAACATCCCAATGGTCCTATTTATAGTAGCATATGGACCTTTCTAGAATAAAAACCAAAAGACACAAATCCACAACCACTCGACCGAATGGGAACAACGAAAGGGATCGGGTTGGCTTGGGAACCAAGAAGGTTCTCGGCCATTGTGAGAATAATGGGAAAGGATTTGGCTTTTATTGGATACAAATATGAACTAAAACTCCTTCACACCCTTGTTGTGTCACCCAAGTAGAAGAGCGCATGAATTTGGATTCTCAAGGTCTCATCTTCTTGGAACTAGCGTGGAAGCTTCCATTCCTTGCACAAGAGAGTGGTTCTCGTCCAACTCTTAATCTCCCCTAGGCCGATCTTGACTTATTCTAGTTGTTTCATGAATGGCCTTCTTGGAAATCTCTTGTCCTTGTCACTTTGTCGGTCAAGTCATCACTTGTCCTTGCCATCTTGGCACTCTCGGCCAAGTCACCCTTCTCGGCTTCATCATTCAATTACAAGGCATTGATTGTGTCCTAAAGTAAGCTAAGGGTTATTACATATTTTTAATATGTCCTAAGACAACTAGTAACTAGTCTAGAATTTAAAGAAAATAAAATAAAGGCATGGTCTCGGCCATGACCAACACAAAGGCCGAATAAAAGGTTGTCTCCTAAGACAATTAAGTAATGATGCCTAATCCGCCTCAAAGTCCATGCCATTCTCGGCCCTTAATCGTGGGTCGATGACCAACCTTTGACACCTTCGGTCCTTCATTTAACAAATTGAGTTGAGAAGCTAAGTTCGGGTCCTTTCTTGTATCATGGTCTGTAATTCCATTAACTTCTCGATCTATAGATGTGCTTGATTGATGTGTAGTTCCAAATTAGATTAAACCATTTATTTCTAGATGTCAGTGGGGCATGTATATCAAAGAAAAAACAAATATACTCTCTTCGTTGCTTTTTACTTGTCGATTATATGTTTTGTACTCTCTTTAAGAAAGAATTAATTAAATGCTTATTTATTAAACTACTTTTTTTAATAATAATTAATTTCAATTAATATTAATACTGGTACATTGATAAATTTGAGGAATGATTACTTAATGATAAAAGTAAAATGAAAAAATAATAATTAATTCTCTCTTAATTTAGTAAAGTTAACAAATAAAAGAAGAATCCCCCCTCCCCCTCCCCACATATTGAGCAAGTAAAAGAGAATGGAGGAAGTATATTATGGTCTATATTTAGAAGGTAGTTAATATATTTTGGCTATGTCTAATTAATAATTTATTTGGCCAAATTTTTGGGAAAGTAATTTTTTTTTTTTTTTTAAATTGAGACGTTTAACCAAACTTTTAAAGAAAAGTAAGTAATTTTGAGTAGTAGTAGATACTATCTTAAGAAGCTAAAAGTTAGTTTTTTTAGAAGCACTTTTGAAATATTGATCAAACACAAAGTAGCCTTCTAATATTAGCAAAAGTGTTTTTCAAATTGATTAGTCAAGCACAAACTATTAATTTTTAAAAATGCTTTTTCAAAAAATTCTTTTAACAAAAAACACTTGTCAAAATAAGCATAGTGGGAGCTACCCTTGATCTCTGGCCAGGGTGGGAAAGAGGAAAAACAGAGAAAGAAAAAGCAGTATCGTTGTTCGACTTCTTACGGTTAATTACACTATTCTTATGATATATTTTAACTAAACATAGATAAAATATTTTACATTTGACATTTACATCCGCTGATATTGCTAAAATTCTACACAAATATAATAATATTATCATCTTGTTTGCAAAATCAAACGCTTAAAGCCCTTGTATAATGAAAAGTTTACACAAAAAGCTTTCTAACATAAAAATTGAGAACTTCCTGTATATTAAATAGTACTATATTTTCTTTAAAAATATAAATAGCTTTTATTTTCAAACCTTCCTACTTTTTAGAACTAAATAGTTAACGTGTAACACTCCGAATTATTTTTGCAAAATATTACATCCTTGTTTAAGCTTTTAGTTTGGCAAAAGGGTGTTTAGGAGGTAATGATGACGTATATCACCTAAATTTCACGTTGGAAGGTCGTACATATGTTTATGAGAAAGGGAGATAATTTGAAACAAGTTGAAAATGTTTACCGAAAAAATGGGCTTAATCGCACATATACTAACTTCCAATGATCATATCTTCCAGTGGTTAAGGGAATAAGCTATGAGCTTTATACCAAATTAATTCCCTTGAAGTCTAGCTTTCAAAGTTTTAAGCTGTTTGCCATTTTGATATTCCTACAAGATGCAATGAGTATTTTACTAGAGGCTATCCTATCAAAAGTGTGGGATACAACAATTACAGGAAACGGGAAGTAAGTAAATATTACAAATTGCTAGAAAGGATATACTAAATATTACAACGAACTGGAATCAAGAACAAAACAAACTCCTTGTGTGATTTGCTAAGTCGAGTGATGACACTCTATCTTTAAGACAAGATTGTCCTGTATATATCCTTTTACATTGTCGGACAATAGTCTCCCAAGATACAATAACAACTTAACAAATGAGCAAAGGAAACTCAAGTGTTACTCTTGAAGAACTTTGAGTATAGTAAACTTGCTAGAGAGGAAGAAAAAGATTTCAGAAAATTTCTGTGAGTGTTTCTTGGTTGTGTTGAACAATTGAGTCAAATGCCTCAATTTATAGTGTAAGGAGATGACCCCTCAACTAGCCAACTAATGGCCTTCAATAGCCATGCAATGACACTTATTGAGGGGTTACATTCAGCCAAATAATGGCTGAATTCATGTGCCAAATAATGGAGATTCAATGCTCCAAGACCAGCCCAAAAGTCAGAACTTTACATCTTCACGTGGCAGCATTCTGCCTCCAAAGCGCCGCGACTCTGCGAATTAGGGCCGCGGCTCCAGTGACTGACCACCCAATTAGCGCCACGGCCCTTCGCGTCTCCACGACGATTTCTGACTCGTTTCATCTTACACTTCGTACACTTCTTCCTTCGTTTACCAACGTGGAATACTTTTTCATTTGGCCAATAGTTGTCCATCATTCTATGTCTCAAACGTCTCACTTACGTACCAATATCTCTTTCACTAAAGAAATTTGCGATACTTGGCACTACGTGTGCACGTATGTGAAAATGACGTTTCCAACGTGCGGCCCCCCAATTGTCTGAGTCATAAATAATGGGATAAACTTAATTCCACATTAGTAAATAATGGGACAAACTTAATAAGAGATATACAATTAATGAAAGAATATTTGGAAAATATTCTATTACACCCCCGCAGTCGAAGTGGGAGGTTCTTGAACACTGAGTCTGGCTCGAAAATCATCAAATAGTATGCGTGGAAGTCCTTTGGTGAAGATGTTGACAATCTGATATCTGGAAGGAACATGAAGGACACGAACTTGACCACGAGCCACTTTTTCGCGAATGAAATGAATGTCCATCTCAATGTGTTTAGTGCGCTGATGTTGGACGGAATTGACGGAAAGATATATCGCACTAATATTATCACAGTAGACCAGTGTTGCCTTTTGAATCGGGAATTGAAGCTCAAGTAGAAGGTTACGGATCCAACAAGACTCAGAGACGATGTTGGAGACACCTTGGTACTCTACTTCGACACTGGATCGGGATAATGTAGGTTGCCTTTTGGAAGACTAAGACAATAGGTTATCTCCGAGGAAAATGCAGTAACCAAACGTGGAGCGTCGGGTGTCAGGACATCCATCCCAGTCAGTATCAGAATAAGCAGTGAGACTAGTGAGCGAGGACCTGTACAGATGTAATCCGAAGTCAAGTGTACCTTGGACGTATCGTAAAATACGTTTGAGGGCATGCATGTGTGCTTTCGTCGGATTGTGCATGTGTAGGCAGATTTGTTGCACGATATAGGATATGTCAGGTCTCATGAATGTGAGGTACTGTAGGGTCCCAGCTAGGCTACAATAGTGAGTCGAGTATGAATGTGGGGGGCCAGAATCAACACTAAGCTTGGAATTGGTGTCTACTGGCGTGTGGGATGGTTTGCAATATGTCATGCCTATACAGTCAAGGATCTTTTCAGCGTACTTTTTCTAACACAGAAATAGGCCGCCAGAATGTTGAGTGACAGAGATGCCCAAGAAATAACTCAGGGCCCCCAGATCCTTCATAGCAAACTCAGAGGAAAGGAGAGACATAATGTACCGACGGAGAGCATCAGATGAAGTGATGAGTATGATGTCATCAACATATAATAATAGGTAAGCCATGTCTGTACCCTTGTTATAGATGAACATGGAATGATCGGACCTGCTGTGTGAAAAGCCGATAGAGGAGACATAATTGGCGAACCGCTGGTACCATGCTCGAGGACCCTATTTCAGTCCATAGAGCGATTTCCACAATAGACACACATAATCCGGATTAATAGGATCCCTAAAACCCACAGGGGTGATGCATATATACATTTTCATAAAGATCCCCATGAAAGAAAGCATTCTTGACATCAAGTTGATGAATGTGCCAAGACTTGGATAGAGCAATGCCAAGGACAGTCCGGATGGTTGCGGGCTTTACGACCGGGCTGAACGTTTCATCACAATCCATTATGATATGTTGAGACCTGCTATCACGTACAAGACGAGCCTTGTACCTCTCAAAAGAACCATCAATTTCTTTTTATATCTAAAAATCCACATAGAACGAATAATGTTAGCATTAGTTGGATGGGGGTACCGGGTGCACAATAGTATTATCAATAAGAGCATTATATTTGTCAATCATTGCGGCTTTCCAATTAGGGTCGGACAAGGCATCCTTCGTATTTCGAGGGACAAGGGAAGGGACAACTGATATAGATATGTTAAACATCCATTTAGGTTTATGAATTTCATGCATGGCATGGGTTTCCATGGTCCGAGAGCGTGTCTCGGGATGCGGGATGGGAGGGGGGTGTGTGTGTGCCGCAGGACTGTTGGGAAGAGGAAGAAGGGAAGGGGTGGTGGGAAAGGCTGGCCGATTCTTGGTTTACCGAGAGATAGCTGCAAAATCACCCTGAGGTAGGCTGTTCCAGGCCACCGTCGGTAGAACCGGGTGGGCAATATGTCCCGGACTATCAGAGGTGGGGGCAGGTACCGGGGTTTGGGGCGGCATACTATGTAAATGATGAATTAGAAGAGGGTTCATGCCATCATCTAGGAAGTCATAGGAATGCCGATGTGTTGAGTTTAGAAGCAAAGGGGGAATTGAGACTTATCAAATAGGACATGACGTGAAATAATAATTTTACGGCTTAACATATCATAGCACGAGTAAGCACGATGATTGGCAGGGTAATCTAGAAATACACACGGGGAAGATCAGGGTTGGAGTTTGTGAGTAGTCGGATGGAGTGATTAAACATAGATATCCAAAAATACGCAAGTGTTGGTAGGAGGGGTTCCTACGAAACAAAACTTTAGTGTGTGAGCGTTGAGCTAGAGACTTGTTTGGGATTATGTTTAGAAGATAGGTGGCCATGGAGAGTGCGTAATGTTAGAATTGAGGGGGAATTGAGGTGTGAGGGTAGGAAAGATGAAAGTTTAGACCGTTATTGGAGAAAACCTGTTTGAATTGATTATTATTGAATTCCCTGCCATTGTCACATTGAAAATATTTAATGCTCTTTTCAAATTATGTTTTTATGAAAGAACTAAATGAGGAAAAAATGGGGTAGACCTGAGATTTATGTCCAATTGGAAAAGTCCATAAAAAGTTGGGATAATCGTCCAAAAAAATACATAATATCGATGGCCAGCCGTACTTAAAAATAGAGGACGTCTACAAATCACTATGTATGTTATCGAAAGGTAGTAAATATAATTTGTTGATTCAAAAAATGATAATTTATCATGTTTCCCAAAAACACAGGATTCACATATAGGAGTCCTAGAAATACGGTTGTAATTAATAAAATTATTTTTTCTAAGGGAGTGTAAAACAGAATCTTCCGAATGTCTTAATCTAGAATGCCATGAGGAAGACGAAAGAACATCAAAGGTTGATGGAACTGAGGCTGTATTGTTGACGGTGTTTGAAATAGGATAGAGTTCTTCGGTGATGTCACATCTTATTATTCGACTACCTGTCGTAAAATCCTTCACAGAAAAACCAAAAGGATCAAAGTCAAGGAAAACATTATTATCAGTTGTGAAACGTAGCACATATATTAGATTCTTAATGCGTTTAGGGCATGGAGGATATTTTTTAAGATTAATGGTGGATGTGGTGGATAAGGACGAATGACCAAAACCGCGAATGAGAATGCCTTGTCCACTACCAATAATAATAATCTAATTTAAATTACTCAAATTGGAATACGATGAGAGAGTACCTTGTGATGCCATCACGTGAGATGTGGCGCCTGTGTCCATATACTAATTTTTGTCTGGAGCGTTGAGTGACATTGTGTTCATAGCTACTTCAATGTCAGTCGGTTCATAAGTTAAGGGCGGGAGGGGGAGGGGATGTGCTGTGTAGGCCTGTTGTGGACGTGTGCCGAGTATACCAGGGTGAGCCTGACGGTTCTGAGGTGGAGACCACGAGGATGTCGGATACGGGCAAGAAAGAGTGGCCCACGCAGGTGGATGCGGGCTGCTGTGGTTCCTCAGGCCGGCAGTGCTGGTTGCCGAGTTGGAGGCCCTGTCGTCAACGGAGGGCCCGACGGTGGTGGTGAGGGCGGCGTTGGCAATGTTGGCCTGAGTGGTGCTGCACTTGATTTTCAGGGTTTTCTCAAGAATAAGCTTCGAACGGGACAAATAAAATGGAGGCAACGACGTGCATTGCTGAATGATGGTGGCAATGCCGTCATAGGATTCGTTCAGGTCTACAATAAGTTGCATGACCAATCACTGATTAGTAACTGGTGCGCCGATGTTGGAGAGTTGGTAGGCAAACATCTTGAGTTCTTGATAATATGTAGACACATTTGGGAAATCGTCCTGATGAATGTCATTGAACTGATTTTCAAGGTATAACTCTCGTTGAGTCTTATTGTCGTGGAAAATACTTTCCAAATGTTCCCACGTTTGGCGGGCAGTGGCATCGGTCTCAATTATGGTGTGCAACATATCATTAGAGATTGTGCCGTATATCCACTGGAGGACGGTTGTGTCCAAACTAGATCAGAGTGCATCATCAGAAGTCGAAGCCGAGGGAGGGTCAATGTACTTTGGTGTATGAGGGATGATGTGGTTGATAACTTCATAAACATGACAATAGATCTTAAAAAGCTCAGCCCACGAGGAGTATTGACCCTTTTCCATCTCAAGGGTGATAGGGATGAAGGTTTTGATGTTGTTTACTGCAAGTACAGGATGAAATTTGGTTTTTTCAGCCATGGAAGATGAAATTTAAGAGGAGAAGGGAGAGAGAATGGCTGGAAAAAAAATACTAGGGTTCCGTAGGGGTGGCGGCCGAGAGCTATGGTCAGTTGGTGGTGGAATAGGCTACTGATACAATTAAGGAATATGTTCCTTGATTGTATTCATCAATAATGTGCCATATATATAATAGGACAAGAATATTTAAACTAGGTAACTAATCAACCTAATTACAATAGGAAATATAATTCTTCCTAAAATAGTTGACCTAATTACAATATGAATACAATTCTACCTAAAATAAGAGATATACAATTAATGAAAGAATATTCAAAAAATATTCTATTACAAATAGACATGTCCACCGGGTCGGGGACCCGCCCGACCCGACCCAACCCGGCCCAAAAAAACCAGGGCCAGAGTCAGCTTTTAGCTGACCCGCGAGCCACTCGACCCGAAAAAGTGGGGACCCGATCAGGGTCAGGGTCGGGCCAGGGTCAGAAAATTTTATCCGTCTGACCCGGCCCGGCCCGACCCAACGCCGGCCCGACCCCGACCAGACCTCGGCCCGACCCCGACCCGACCCCGACCCGCATATTTTTTTAATATAATTTATATTATTTTTCCTTCATTAATATTTATTTTGTACTTATATATATTTTTGTCATTAATAAGTGATATAATGCATGTTTTTTATATATATATATATGTATTGCTATAATCTACATTGAGCTCGACATAAAATAAGATAAAAACGGTAGCTGATTATTAATTATATATTTATATTATTAGTCGTTTTGTTAATATCACGGAAGCATAATGTAGGGAGAGAAAGTAGTTGTAAATTGGTGAAACTTTAAATGGTCATAACTCTACGCTCGGATGTCCGTTTTACCCGATTTTTTTTTGATTTTGCATATTTTTTCGAGACGGGGCCGGACAAACGGCTAGAAGGCGGTTTGGCACAACCAATTTTTAGAAATACGTCCGTTTTCCCATTCAATTTGTGTTTTCTCCCAAATCGATTTCTAATTTTCTTTTTTCTTTTTTCTTTAGTAAACATCTCACGATACACAATAGATTTCAACGTCAAAATTTCGTGATAATGTAGGGGTGAATACCAATTTCAGTTTTGGAAATTCATTTTTTTTTTTTAAAAAAATCTCGACACGGCCCGACCCGACCATGGCCCGCCAAAAAAATTCGTCGGGTCAGGGCCGACCCGTGACCCGTAGGGTCAGGGCCAGGGTCAGAATTTTTTAAAAAATATAGGGTCAGGGTTGGCCCAGGGTCGGGCAAGGAGGAAAAAAAAGCCACCCGACCCGGCCCGGACCCGACCCGAAATAACAAAAATATGCTGTTTTCTTCAAGGATTTAAAGACCTTATTAAAAATTCAAAAACTAGGATTTTCTAAAATGACATTAAAGCTAATTTTTCTACTTCCTACTACTAAAGTTAGAAACTTTATGACGTATAATGATTCCTAGATTGTAAAATTGAGGGAGTTTATGGGAGAAAAGGACATGACGCCATAAATGACCAAAAATAGTCCTTAATTGAGGAATGAATTAAGTAAGTAGTTGGGTTAATGATTTTAACCATTTATTGTAGATTTTGAAGGAATTGAGTATACGAGTTCATGATTAGAAGACCTTTATAATTGATTAGAGGTAAGTTGAAACTTACTTCCCTAAGTTAAGAACTTGATCAGAAATACATACCAAGTATTTAATAGATTTTCCAAGTACAAAATTTGAAACTTAGATTTTCCTGTTTGCACGTTCTGGGGATCACTTGAGCTCTAATGTTTCAAACTTCTAGCTATATATTTCAAAATGAGTTGTTACGAAGAAACCAATTATACATATACTTTACCCATTAACTTAGAATAACATAAAGTAATTAAAATGCGTAATTTGATATAATTACTTGCTATGTGTGCAATTGTGTGTACTGCTCAAATGTTGAATTTAAATAATGAGATAACATTCTAAAAGAGAATAATTCCTTGATTATTTTCATTATGTCCAAGGTCCTTTTCCTAATACAAGATTACTACCATAATTATACATGTACAATAATTCTAATAATATGGTAAGATTATGTGTATACGGTACCAATATACGCGACACATACATACATATATTCTATCATACCCCCGCAGTTATAGCAGACGGTTGTCGTACGCTGAGACTGTCCCTAAAATCTTCAAACAGAACAACGGGAAGGCCCTTAGTAAAGATGTCAGCAATTTGGTACCGTGAAGGGACATGCAAGACATGTACTTGTCCACGAGCTACCTTTCCGCGAACAAAGTGAATATCTATCTCGATATGTTTAGTGCGCTGATGTTGGACAGGATTCCCAGAGCGATATACCACACTAACATTATAGCAGTAGACCAAGGTATCTTTATGATTAGAAAAGTGAAGCTCTAATAGGAGATTACACAGCCAATAGGACTCATACACCACATTGGCTACCCTTCAATACTCGGTCTCCGCACTGGATCGCGATAAAGTAGCCTGACGTTTAGTCGACCAAGAGACCAAGTTATCACCAAGAAATATACAATAACCAGATATCGAACGTCTGGTGTCTAAACATCCACCCCAATCAGCATCTGTATAAGACACGAGAGTAGATACGGAGGATGGATATAAGTGCAAACCATAATCAAGAGTGCCCTGAATGTAACACACAATGTGTTTGAGAGCGTGCATGTATTCGTCCCTTGGATCATGCATAAATAAATACACCTACTGCACTACATAAGTAATATTGGGCCACATGCATGTAAGATACTGAAGAACCCCTACAAGACTGCGATATTGGTAGGGATCCTCGTAAGGTGTGCTAGAATTAGCACTTAGCTTCGGTTTGGTGTCAACCGGAGTAGGATAGGACTTACAGGATGACATGCTAGCCCATTCAATAATCTCAGCCGCATACTTCCTTTGGGATAAAAATAGACCACATGCATGACAAGTTACCGCTATACCCAAAAAATTACTCAAAGGCCCTAAGTCTTTCATAGCAAATTCAGAGCTGAGAAGAGACATGATACACTTGTGCAATTTATCAAAAGAGGGAGTCATATAATATCATCCACATATAATAGAATGTATGTTAGAGAAGTACAATAACGATAGATGAACTGAGAATGATCAGACCTGATGTGAGAAAACCTATAGTAGACACATAATCTGAAAACCTTTTGTACCAGGCCCGATGGGCCTATGTTAGCCCATACAAGGACTTCTTCATCAAACATACATGGTTAGGATGATCGGGGTCCCTGAAACCCAAGGGCTGATGCATGTATACTATTTCCTTAAGATCATCATGTAAGAACATATTTTTCACGTCCAGCTAATGAATAGGCCAAGCTTTGGAGAGAGCCAAACTGAGAACAGTGTGAATAATTATCAGTTTGACCACCGAACTAAATGTGTCTCCACAATCCACGCCAACATGCTGAGTTTTAATCACCTACAAGCCTGGCCTTATACCTCTCAAAACAACCATTAAATTTTTCCTTATGAGTAAAAATCCTCATAGAACGAATCACATTAACACTAGGCGGACGGGGCACCAACTCCCACGTCTAATTTTCAATAAGAGCATTATATTCATCATCCATGACCATTTTCAAATTCAGGTCATGAAAGGGGTGATTTAGTGAGATTAGAATTGAGATTAAAATATCATTTTGGTTTAAAAACACCTCGTTGGCTACTAGTAACGGGCATTTGACTCGGAATAGAAGTAGGCCGGACCTAGGTCGATGTATGGACATCGGAACTGACTGGACCGAGAGGATTGCGGGATGGAAACTAGGCCAACAGGTAGTGTGCCTGTTGGATGGGACGATGAGAAAGACGCAGATGGGCCAGCAGGCAGTGGGCTTGCTGGCAGAAATGGGTGACGGGTGCAAGTTGAGCCAACAGACAGTGGGTCTGCTGGCTAAAATTGGTCACGGGAAAGGATTGGGTGAGTAGGCAGTGGGCCTGCTAGCTGAATTTGGTCACGGGCTTGCTGGTCCAGATCCTGAGGTACGGATCAGACCAAATGGTGGATCACATATGGTGAGAGCCCATCATCCAAAAAATTATTAGAATTAGACACGGGATTACACAATTTAGCAAACGGAAATTGGATTTCATCAAAAATAACATGGTGACTAATTATGATTTTATTAGAGGATAAATCAAAATATTTATAACTATGATGATTAGATAGATAACCCAAAAACACACAAACGGTAGAATGAGCTTGAAGTTTGTTAATTGTAATGGATGGGAAAAGAGGATAGCATAAACACTCAAACACCCTAAGATGAGAATAAGAAAGATCTTTATGATAAAGATTTTTTAGGGGAGATTGGTATACTAATCCTTTGATAGGGACTATGTTAAGAAGGTAAGTAGCCATTTGTAATGCATGGTGCCAAAATGAAGGTGGTAATGAATCATGGGCTAGTAATGTCCGAACAATGTTATTAATGGTACAAATTTTTTTTCGGCTTTCCCATTTTGTGAGGACGTATGAGGACAAGAAAACAGAAAAGATATGCCATTAAACTTACAAAATTCCGAAATGTCCCATTATCAAATTCCCTTCCATTATCACATTGAATATTTTTAATTTCCCATTCAAATTAGGTACGGATGAATGCTTTAAATGATAGGATTGTGGAAAAAACTTGAGACTTTTTAGATAACGGAAAGGTCCAAAAAAATTAAAATAATCATTCAAAAATAACACATAATAACGGTGGCCCAAAGAGCTCAAAACGGGAGATGTCCACAAATCACTATGAATAATATCAAATGGCAACAACGTACTAGAATTGGAGGCTACAAACGGTAATTTAACATGTTTCCCAAGCGGACAAGAAGGATAAAAATTAGTACTACGTGTACTATTACACTTAATAAAATTATTGTTTTTAAGAGAGGAAAGAACAGACGCTACCGGATGACCCAAACGCGCATGCCATAAGGAAGGTGCTAAAACGACAAACGTTGATGGTGTGGCTTGTTTAGTGGTGGTGATGATGGGATAGAGGTCGCCCCGACTATCACATCTCATTAGAGGTATCCCCATCGTGAAATCCTTCACAGAAAATCCAAAAAGGTCAAAATCAACAGAAACCCAATTATCAGTTGTAAATTTTTGAACATACACCAATTTTTTAATTAATTGAGGAGTATGAAGGAAATTTTTCAAGGCTAAAGGTGAGTTCAGGGGATATAAATTTGTGTGACCTTAACTACAAATTGGAATTGAATTACCACTACCAACAATTATGTCATGATTTTTACTCAAATTGAAATAAGACGAGAGATTACCTAGTGCGGACGTCATGTGAGATGTAGCACCAGTGTCCATATATCAATTTGCATCCAGAGGATTTAATCCAAGTGTATGCATCGCTGCCCCGATATCTGTGGGACTCGAGCCGCCGGGCCCGCCGCCAAGGCCTGCGAGGCTGAGGCCGAGGCCCAAGCAGGCCAGCCTGCTATTGGCCAGTGGGCTTGGCCCAAGATGCTGAAGGGAAGAGGCAGAGCAGTATGGGCCACTGCCCGTTGGCCCAAGGCATGGCCCAGGACCACTACCTAGTGGCCCAGACCTGCTGTCACGAGTTTAGTGGCCCGCCACCCTGCTGTCCGCCAATGGTTGCTCATCCGCCACCACCGCCACTACTGCCGCTATTCTTGTCACAACCACTGCAATTTTTCCTATGGTTTTGACCCTTTTTTCCACCCCCGTTGTTACGATTTTGATAATAATTTTTGGAGAACGATTGAGAGTCATCAGTTTCACGGGACGTGGCCACTATGATGGCGGAATTGACTCGGTAGCCGCCTTTCTAGCCAATCCTGCTTCTTTTAATATGAGCATGGAATGTGCCTGGTAGAACGGTGGGAGAGTATTACTTTGGCGAATAATAGTGCCAACCCCATTATATGCCTCGGATAGGCCTGCAACCATCTAAAGAACGAGATGATCATTCGTGACGAGTGTGCCAACGTTTTTTAGTTGATCCGACAACTCCTTGAGCCATCGACAATAGGCAGATGCATTCGGAAACCCTCCATATTTATGTGGGAGAATTCCTACTCAAGGGTCACGACACGAGAATTCTTGTTATCTTGGAATAAATCATGCAATCTATTCCAAGATTCCATTGTCGTGGTGTTGGGTTCGATAATTATATGTAAGAGATTCGTAGAGATGGTGGAATAGATCCATTGAAGGACCGTAGCATAAAGAGTTTACCACAACTCAATTTCATCATCCGTGGAAGGCACCTTCTCCTTTCCTTTTGCCGGTGGGATGATGTGATGGAGGACTCTATTATACCATGTGTGAATTGTAAATAGTTTTGCCCACGTTGCGTATTGGACGTTGTCCATCTCAAGAACAATAGGAATGTTGTTTTTGATATTAGAGACTACAAGGGCAGGATGAAATGTGTTCTTTGTGGTAGACATGATTGAAGAACAGGAGGAGAATTAAGTATTTTAGGAAATTCGAAGGGAGAGGGAGGTGTCGGACGGCGGACGAGAGGAATATTCCGAGTAGGGCGGCGGAAGTTTGTTGTGGAGAAGGAAAAGTTTGCCCTAGACTTCTGATACCATGAAAGAGAATAATTCCTTGATTATTTTCATTAATGTCCAAGGTTTATATACATGATATACAATATTTAATTATGGAAATTAAATCTACCTTTTCCTAATACAAGACTACTACCTTTTCCTAATACATGTCTACTACTATAATTACACATGTACAAGAATTCTAAGAATAGGGTAAGAGAATATATATGTATATAGTACCAATATACATGACACATATATACATATATTCTATCACCTTCAAAAGGGAGAAGTAGCAAATATTTGCATGAGTGTCTGTTATTGTTTACTTTTACGCAGAGGCATAAAAGTTATTATGAGGTTGTTGAAACTCTATTTCAAATATTTTTTTTAGAGTCGCCACCTAATTTATAGAAAAAATAGAAAAATCAGGTAAAAGGGTTTATTCGAAAAATCTATGAAAAATCCTTTTAAAACCAGAGTTTGAGATAAGGGTTCTGGTGATCCCCTGGGGAAGGTGTTAAACACCCCGATATTAAGAATTCGTAGAATACGGTTGACCTTTGGATTCTATAGCATGTTTAATTACTAAAAACTGCTTTAAGAGTGTTTATTTTCCGCAAAATCATAGCATGTCATCTCATATTTTCATTTCAAGTTTGAAAGGATGTTTTGAAAATCAAAGTGTTGAATTCCGCTTGAAAAGTTAATATAGGGATAATTTAGTCAATCCATTTTTAGACTAAGGCACACTCAATATTTAATTTGAGTAGAACCCTACTAATTTAGTCTAATGATTTGTCTAATATCCTTATACGCTCTTTGAGAATCTTTTAAAGAAAAGAAGTATAGTCCATTTAAAATGATATGCTATGGATTTTTAATAGAAATACACAGTTTCCCCCCTTTTATTATTATTGAAAGTCAAACCATATTCTAAATCCAAACCAATACTTCATCTCAAGTCGTTTAAAGTCTTTTCTTCCATTTTTTAGAAATTAACTTAGTTGGGTTTGACCCAAAATTAGTCCCTTTTTAACAACGAAGAGATTTTATAAAATCAGTCCATCTTTCATAATTTAAGTCTTATAAAAATAGATGTTTTTAGGTCCAAACTAGTCTGGCTTTGTTTCTCAAAGAATCAATCCACAATTGTGTAAAATATGGTCTGTTTTTCGTCAAGATTGTTCCATTTCTAAATCAAAACAGTCCAAGTTAAAAATCTTTTCAGATATCCGAATATTTTTGTGAAAAATTCAGTTCATTCAAATCATATTTTTATTTAAGGTACAAAACTGTTTTTGTTTCTTAAATGTGGGCTGAGTTTTAATCCTAAGTCATGTACGTATCGTTTTGTTAATCCTAAATCATAATCATATGAGTTTCAATAACTTATCAAGTATTTATACATTTACAATATAATGAAATACCATGTAAAAAATAAAGGAACAACTACTTATCGTTGAGGTTCACGTATATTCATGCTAGTAAAATAAGTTATGATATAGGCATTGGGTCTATAGGACTTTCGGACTCATTAGGCAACCTGCTATAATTCAAAATACCTTCTGGATGAGAGTAATTTATTTGGGACAAGTGATGGCGAGAGCTTTCAGGACAACTGAAGGATAGTTGTAAGAAACGTGAGAATAGTCAGCGAGTGCATATTGAATGGTATGAGGAAGTATCGAGGCAAAAATGTGTTTCATTTAATGACAGACAGAAAGATAATCACAAAAAGGATAAAAGTTAATGAGATAGTTGTTATTCAGGTTATTACGGTTAGCGTTTACGTGGAGGCATAAAAACTACTAACATGTTGTTAGTGCTCTAAGTCGGATAATATTTTTTAGAGTCGCCACCTAATTTATAGGTAAATTAGGAAAACCAAGTTGAGAGGGTTTATTCAAAAACAATAAAAAAATTCTTTTTAAACCAGAATCGAGTTAAGGGTTTTGGTGATCCTCCGGAGAAGGTGTTGGACACCCTGGTATTAAGGATCTGTAGAATATGTGATGTAAGTAAGGAGGGTTGTAAGAAGGTAAGTGGGTCGGAGTTTGGTTGTAATCGGGTCGACCCAAAAATGGGACTCAAAGTTGGGTTCTTGGGTGGGGTGTTTCTGCCAGGCAGTATGGTGTTGTGGAGTTATTTTGGATAGATTTATGTGGAGTTGGGTTAAGGAATTTAACGAGGGTGTTCCGGGTATGTTGCAGGTGGTGTTGATGATCGGGGTTGGTGGTATGATGGTGGCAAGGCGACGGAACATAATTGAAATAGTGAGGTCTCGGTAAGGGTTGTTTTGTGGACTATTTGTGGTTGTCGGGTTTGGACGATTGCATATGTGGGATTTCGGTTGGTGGCCTTCGTGGTAGACGTTAGGGAAGTCTTTTGGGATATGGTGGTGGAATGAAGATAGTGGTTTGGACAAGGAATGAACGCGGGATGCTAAGTGCAAACCCGGGTGCAATCCAAGTGTAGGACGGTCGATATAGCAAGGATAATGACACGAGGGTTTTAATGCTCGAGTCGGCAACAAGCCGAGTTTGGCCAATTGGATAAGGACTCGACTGAGGTTGCTAAGTACAAGCTTGAGTACTAACAAAGTGAGGGTGGCCGGTAACTTTATGATAGACCCCAGGCTTGGGTTTGGTTGGATCATACAAGTTCCAACGTCCACTTGCATCAAGAGGGTTCCTTAAGTTTGGGCTTAGTTAGGTCACACAAGTCCTAACCAAACTTACACCGAAGGGACCTTAGCTTGGGTTTAACTAGGTCACACAAGTCTTAGGTTCAACTTACCCTAAGGGGTTGGTTCACACAAGAACCGAAGGCCCACACAAGGACCAACTGAGGTAGACAACACACAAGTTGAATACTTTAGTGTTTGAGTAAAACTCAAGTTTTTCTATTCATCAACTTTGCTTTTTACAACATCCTAAGGGTCCTACTTATAGTAATATATGGACCTTTCTAGAAGACAAATTAAAGACAAAAACTACTTGAATTTTTGGCCACATGGGAACAAGTGGGAAAGGTTTCAGGTTAACTTGGGGACCAAGGGTGTTCTTGGCCACCTCTTGAGTTTCCCAAGCCATTAGCCATTGTTTTGTGTCTTGCATGTATGAACTTGGCTCTTCATAAATATCATCTTCTTGGAATATGTTTGGAAGCTTAAATTATTTATATGTGCTTAGGTGAGTCATTCGGCCAACCGTTCTCCTCCCATATACCGAACTTGATGTATTCTAGGTAGCCAAATCATGAACTAGTTGGTTCATGAATTGTCTTCTTGGAAACCTTATCTTCTAGATCATTCTGGTCCCTTTGTCACCTTGTCTTTTTACCCTCGGCCTAGTCACCTTCTTGGAAGGATTTTCGGCCTAGTCACCTTATTACATGGCCTAGTCATCCCTTCATATTACATGACTTATTAATGATGTCCTAATAAGAACTAAAATCAAAGCTAAGAATTAAAGACAAGCTAAAAAGAAATAAGATGGTCTTCGGTCAAGACCTACATACAAAGCCGAAATAAAATGTCTTCTTAAACCTTCACGTGATGTTCTCAACTCCATTCCATAAACCATGCCATTTTACGCAACTAGCCATGGATTGATGGTTCATTGTTGGTATCTTCGGCAACTCACTTATCAACTCAAGTTGAGAGTTCAAGTCCGTAGTCTTTCTTGCATCAATCTCCCTTTCTTTAAAGGAATTTGTCCTCAAATTCCCATTGTCTATATGGATTGATAAGTCTCCACCATGAGACGGTCAACTTTTTCATCCGCCGGGGAGTTTCTCCTTGTACAAAGGATCCACATTAAAGCCAAAGGATTTTGATTCTAAATAGTGCCCGCATTGGACCAAGGACCTTACCATATCAAAGTCCTTGCAGTAAGTAGCATAGTCGAACCGTGTACCCTCCAATTCTCCACTAGACAAAGAAACGAGTTTCTTATCTCGAAGTAAGAGGGTAAAAACACTAGTCCCATTATCACATTGACCTTCAAGCAACAACCTGATTTTTAAGGACTTGGGCCAACTCTGGAAAGTCACCACTGCGGCTGGATTATCATACATGCCTTCGGATAACGTGATGTAGTCCATGGATCATGGTAGCATCTCGTGCATGAGACTTATGAGAGATCTTGTAGAGTTGCATGATGGCATGATAATGGTTTTTCCCCGTGGTGTTCTTGATGAATCAAGGATGAAATTCAAGTTCACATCTTTCCATGGTTGCTTGGGGACCGGAAAAGGAGTACACGATTCTTGGAGGAAGAATCTTTTAGCCCTTTGATACATGGAATGATTTCTTACTACTCCCTTTACATCTTCGAACTTGGTATTTTGTTCATGGAACTCCTTTAGCATTTCGAATCCCATCGACCTTTGATTAAGCATGGTCAACATTATGCGCATTCGAAGAAGTATATCCGCCACTATAATGGATTTGTCATCTTCATGTCTTGTAGAGAATGTGGGAGTTTGTAAGTATGCTACCCACTTAGCAAACCTCAGATTCAACCTCCTTTGCACACCATCCAATTCCGTGTTGTAAGTGGAATAATGAATCCGTGTATCAACCAATCGCCCACTAAAGTAGGCCATGGGTTTTTGGTCTTGATGTAAGATGACCCCAATATCATATTCAACTTCAAGGTTCATAATAGGGGCAGTAAGGAAAACATAGTCTCTGATGGTATAAGGATAGAAAGAATCCGAGCCATGTAAGATTCTTACCGCATTTGCATTTGTATACTTAAGCCAATTTCGGATGGTTGTGACCGTGGGTGATTAATATGGAGGCCCTCGAGTAATACCTTATATTCCTGTAAGCAAACATCCCTTATGCATGAGACTTATGGAATAGTTTAGGGCATCATAAACTCCGAATGACACCATAAGACACTCGTACACACCACGTTGGATTTTGAAGACACTCCCCCTTCAATTCCCTCTCGAGTTCTCATTAGATGGGAACCATCCTTCAACTCCATTTTGGAAAGAAACCTATTGCCACTCAACTTACCCCAATAGTCATCTATCCTTGGCATAGGAGACCGTTGTAGATTTCTAATCCATCAATACATACGTTCCAAGTTCCATTCTCTTTTGGCATCAATAAAGCGGAACTAAGACCCTTTCGGTCATAGCCTTCGTCTAGCAATTCTTTAGTCTCTTCCGGATGACATCCATGATTTAGTTGATTGGGTAATGACCTTCTTGAAAATAAATAAAGAATAAGTTCATTACCTTCCTTCGGTAGTGTTCCGGATGAAATGTCATTCGGAAGTGCCTTCACGTCGGCATTTACAACCACACCTCCTACTAGAATCTTCTCCTTCTCGCACAATGTGTCTATATGACTCCCCTTCTTTGATTCTTCTTCTATCCTTGGTGCATCAAGTAAGAGAGCCTCGACTTTGCGTTTTATTACACTTCGTATTTTCATGGCCTTTACCTAGCTAGGTGACAACAATATCAATCAAGTTTTTTTATCATCTTTTTGAAAAGAATGAATATTCCTTTCTCTATCATGTTGCACCCTTCTATCAAGTTGCCACGGTCGTCCCAAAAAAATATGACATGCAACCATAGGGAGGACGTCACACCATATTTTATCTTCATACTTCCCAATCCGAAAGCTAACAAGAGTTTGTTTTACTACTCTTAGCCTTTCGTCTTGGTTTAGTCATTGGAGATCATATGGATTCGGATGATTGCGGGTGGGTAATTTTAACTTGTCCACCATTTCCACAGAGGCCAAGTTGATACCACTTCTTTCATCAATAATCACATTGCACACTTTGTCATTTACTTGCAACGTGTGTGAAATAGTTTCTCCTCCTATGTCTCCTCATGTTCTTTAAGTTGAACACTCAACACATGTCGGGGTACTAAATTTTCACGCTCTTTTGCAAGAGTAAGATCTTCTTCCAAGAACTCCTCAATTACGGATGTCTCCATAAAAAGGGAATCCCCACATTCTTGATGATACAATGGATTATCAAAGGAGGCACTGTCCTCTTATTCAATGGTGTACAATGGATTAGTGAACAAGGTACTTCCTTTCTCGTGCCTTGGGTTGCTTTGCACAACCCTGGATTCGGCATTGATACTCATGGTATACGCCGTAAACTCTTTTCTCATTAGTTGCACTTGTTCCGCAACAAGTGCACTTACAATCCTCCGAAGTTCCTATTTGTTTATGTGAGCCATGACATTAATGCGTGGGATAGGAATGCCTTTCTTGGATACCAATCTGATGTAAGTAAGGAGGATGTAAGTGGGTAAGTGGGTCGGAGTTTGTTTGTAATCGGGTCGACCCAAAAATAGGACTCAAAGTTGGGTTCTCGGGTGGGGTGTTTCTGCCGGGCAATGTGGTGTTGTGGCGTTATTTCGGGTAGATTTATGTGGAGTTGGGTTAGGGAGTTTTACGGAGGTGTTCGGTAGTAGTTGCAGGTGGTGTTGATGATCGGGGTTTGGTGGTGGCAAGGCAACGAAACAAAACTGAAACAATGAGGTCTCGGTAAGGGTTATTTTGTGGACTGTTTGTGGTTGTCGGGTTTGGACGGTTGTAAACGTTGGGTTTCAGTTGGTGGCCTTTGTGGTGGATGTTAGGGAAGTATTTTAGGATATGGTGGTGGAAGGAAGATAGTGGGTTGGACAAGGAACGGGATGCTAGGTGCAAACTAGGGGTGGCCAGTGGGCCGGGCTCGGGTCTGGCGGACCGGGTCTGGTGGGGTCGGGGTCGGGGAGGGACGGGAGAAGGGGTCGGGGTCGGGGTCGGGTCCGGCGGGGTCTGGCGGGACTTGCTCCAGTCCCGTCCCAATCCCGATCCCGTCGATATCGGGTCGGGGCGGGGTACGACGGATTTTCCTCTTTTTTTTTTTAAAATAACATATGTATAAAAATAACTCAATAAACAAAACAAGATAGTGTAATAAAAACATCCCAAGGCTATTTTTGTGCCTCTTATATTATTTAATAGACATATGATTTTTTTGTAATACAAATACAATTGTCTAAAATCTAAATTGCAACTTTGTGGTGTTGTCCAAAAGTTGCAAATTACATAATAAAATTGCAATTAAAAAAATTACATTCTCAAAAAAACCTGTTCTAATTGCTTGATGATTTCCTGTGGTTCTTCGGTTGGAATTGGTATTTGTTAGTCAAATTGATCCACGTCGCTTCCACTACCTTCGGTTAAGATTTCGTTGTAGTTTTCATCATCTTCTTCGTTGATCTCCGGTTGACCGCACCTTCTCCGCTCCGCTCGTATCCAATCTCTGAATAATACTTTCCAAGTTGTCTCCGGCTAATGAGTGTCTGTGGTCTCCTATTTGATATCTGCCTGCAGAAAAAGCACTTTCAGATGCAGTTGATGACGCTTGAATGTTCAAAACATCTCGAGCCATCAATGAAAGTGTCGGAAAGGTCTTCTCATTCCCCCTCCAAAGTATTTCAAAGCAAGTCTTCATGTCCATCTTTATTGATAACTTCTTGATACGGTATTGAACCCCGCAAAACAAAAATATCCAACTCGCTAATTTGGTTAGTAGTAGAGGTACGGCCGCACATTCTATTTCTGAGGCTTTCAATACTAGCCGCAGAAACATCATGTCTTTTGTGAGGTTGTGTTGAAGATGAAGAAGATGGTATGAAAGCTGGTAAGTTACTAGCATTTTCTTGTTGATAAAATCTATATACATTTTTGCATTGGTGTTCTACGCTAGACACCACTTCTTCTTTAGTTTGTTCAATAGGTGGTGGGTGATTTAGATTTTTGGGACTTGGAGGTGGTAGTACTTCTATACAATCGTAAATAGTTTCAATTAGTGATTTAGTACCATCTATTTTAATAGTAGGATTTAATACTGAGAACCAATAATATAAATAGAGGGAATAGGAATAAAATATTTTTTTATTTTGACAAACATTTTTTTAATAATTTGTCTTATAAATTTGATTTTTTCATATATTCACTAAGTAATAAAAATATTAGAGTTATATAAAATAACATAGTTGAAATAGTTGGATAATATATACCGGAAAATTCTTTTGTTGCTTGAAAAAATTTCTCTAAAAATACAATAAGTTCAGAAATTTTTACCCAATCACTATCTAAAATCATATCAGCTGGATTTTTATTATGAGAGTTAAAAAATAAAGTTATAGGTAATTTATAGTCATAAGCAACAAGTAGTTGCTCGTATAAAGAATTCCACCTAGTGGATACTTCTTGTGGAATTTTTCTATAAGGTAGTCCACAATCGTGACAAGTTTTTTTATATTCTTTTCTACGTTGTACTTTATTACTTTTAAAAATAAAGTTTATAGCAAATTGTATTTTACTAAGAATGTCTTCAAAAAGTGATAGACCATCATTTACAATTAAGTTATATATATGGCACGCGCATTTTATATGAAAATGGTCTGGAAAAGATGGAGTTAAACTATTTTTTAAAATTGTAATTGCGTAATTGTTATTAGAAGCGTTATCTAATGTAATAGTCATAATTTTATCGGTAATTCCGTAATAATCGCACACTTGATAAATATTTTATGCAATAAAAGTACCAGTGTGCCTATCATCTATATATCTATACGCTAAAGTATGTTTTTGCATAGACCATTTATAATCTATCAAATGACAAGTTACAGTTAAATAATCATGGCCGTTAGTACTACGACCTATATCAGACGTGATAGATACTTTGCCATTAAAATGATATAATGAAAAACGTAAATATTGTTGATATTCATGTGCGAATTTAAATACATCTCTCTTAACAGTTGATCTAGGAAAACCGTTAAAAGCAAGATTATATATATCTCTAATGTAATGAATAAAACCGGGAGATGAAGGAAATGAAAAAGGCAAACCCTCCAGAGCAACTAATTTTGATATTGCTTCCCTATCTCTATGTTTATTGTATTTAGAGCCTACAATTCCCCCCGTCATAGGGTTAATTTGACCCTGTACTTGATCCGGGACAGTATCAGTATGTGAACCTTGTCCCGATGGAGCGGGCATTTGCGCACCCGGTTTTGAAGCCTGGTATTGGGCATACCTAGCTGGATGAGCACTTACTACGTGTCTAATTAAACCTCCCGTCCCACCGTGACCTTTTCCAGTTTTAAATTTTAAAACATTTTTACAAATTTTACATATGGCTACTTGATTCTCTACGTCCCTATCAAAAAATGTCCATGCATATGATTTTAATGGTCGTTTTGCTGGACCTCGTCTCATACTAGGGGGAATATGAGGTATTTCAGTTGAAGGTGCACTAGTGGGTGTGTTGTCATCAACATTAGTGGGTATATCATCTAGATCATCGTCTAAATTAAAGTCTTCTTGAGTTTCAGAAAATAGCTCCTGGTCTAAATCTAATGGTATTGTAGGAAAATGTTGAGTATCAACAAAATCATCCTGTGTAGGAATAAGATGACTAGAAGAAGTACCCTTGCCCTGGTTGCCCCTACTAGAAGAAGCACCCTTACCCTTACCCTTAAACATACTTTTAATCCTTCCATTTTAATTATGATAATAAATAATTAAAGACAATACAATTAAGTGCGCTAAATAAAATAAACAGACAATAATAATTTAATGAAGGAACGAATGTACCAAACGCCGACGTAACGTCGACGTGTAATCGAGAGGTTGAAAATTGAAGCTTTGCTCGATGGAAGATCCTCAAGCTAGTTGCCAACTTCACTCCCAATTCCCAAATGAATAAATAAAATTGAATATTTAGCAAACAATGTAGATCTGTAGAGAGATATATTGAGAAATTAGAGAGATTGTAGGAAGATTTGTGAGAAAGATGAAGAGAAAATGAGTTATTTATAGTTGAAAAATTGGATTAAAGTGTAAATATAATAACTTATGGGTTAAAAATAAATATTAAGGGGTAGGGGGGGTTGGGGGAAGGGGGGAGGCCTAAAATGGCCGTTGGCCAACTGCCATAATCTAAAATGGTTGTTGGTGCAACGACCATATTTGCAAAGGGGGAAAAGGGCGGGGTCGGGGTCGGGCTCGGGACGGGGTCGGGTCTAGCGGGCCTGAGGCGGGCTCGGGTCTGGAGGGACGAGACATTGTCCCGTCCTGAGTTCGAGTCCTGCCCCCGTTTTTTTTTAGCGGGGTCGTGGCGGGACCTGGGCGGGCTCGGGACGGGGTCGGGCCGTCCCGACCCACTGGCCAGCCCTAGTGCAAACCCTAGTGCAATCCAAGTGTATGACTCACGAGGGTTTTAATGCTCGAGTCGACACCAAGATGAGTTTGGCCAATTGGATAAGGACTAGACCGAGGTTGCTAAGTACAAGATCGAGTACTAACAAGTGAGGGTGGTCGATAACCTTATGATTGACCCTAGGCTTGAGTTTGGTTGGATCACACAAGTTTCAACGTGCACTTGCACCAAGGGGGTTCCTTAAGCTTGGGCTTAACGGACAAAACATTATGAAAACCTGAGTAGAAGAAGTTGTTGTATTGGTACCGTTGAATTGGCTTACACTAAACACTGATGGTTCAAGACATCACGTTCACCGCACAGTAAGTAAGTCCGATGGTATTCAACTATGGAAGGTTCAAAGCGTATGCTACTTATTCAGATGCAACATCGGTCCGCTAAAAGATTGTTGGAAAAGGCACTAAGTGTGTGCGTCAAAATATGTTTCAAGAGGGGATTGTTGGAAATTTACTAAATATGGAATTAAGTATATCCCACTAATTTCGACTCGAACAATTGGGGCCCGCACGTCGGAAATATCATTTCCACACACGTGCACATGTAGTGCCAAGTATCACAAATTTCATTAGTGAAAGAGATATTGGTACGTATGTAATACATTTGAGACATAGAATTATGGACGGTTATTGGTCAAATGACAAAGTATTCCACGTTGGTAAAAGAAGGAAGAAGTGTATAAAGTGTAAAATGAAACGAGTCGGAAATTGCCGTGGAGACGTGAAGGGCCGTGGCGCCTCCCAGGCAACGCAAATTGGTTGGTTAGTCACTGGAGCCGCGACGCTAATTCACAGGGCCGCGGCGCTTCGGAGGCAGAAAGTTGCGACGGAAAGTTGGAAAAATCTGACCTTTTGGCTGGTTTTGGAGCATTGATTCTCCATTACTTGGCACATGAATTCAACCATTATTTGGCTAAATGTAACCCCTCAATCAAGTGCAATTATATGGTTATTGAAGGCCATTAGTTGGCTAGTTGAGGGGTCTTCTACTTACACTATAAATTGAGGCCTTTGGCTCAATTGAACAACACTCAACACTTCGAAAATACTCCAGAATTTTCAGAGTTCATCTTCTTTCTCTCTAACAATGTTACTATACTCAAAGTTCTTTAAGAGTAACACTTGAGTTTCCTTTGCTCACTTGTTAAAGTTGCTGTTGTATCTTGAGAGACTATTGCTCAACACCGTAAAAGGAGATATACGGGACAATCTTGTCTTAAAGACAGAGTGCCATCACTCGACTCAGCAAATCACACAAGCAGTTTGTTAAGGTTTTGATTTCCAGTTTTATTGTAATAGTTTGTTTATCCTTTCTACCATTATAATAGTTACTTACTTCCCGTTCCCTACAATAATTGTATCCCAATAGTAGCCGCTATAGTCAAATGGTGGCTCACCTCAAGTGAAGTGACTGATAGAAGATGGAATCACGGGTCAGCTATCTGGTCACCACCTTCATCCCTTGTGCACACCTAATTAATAATAGTGTGAGTCTAAAAGATCCAACAAGATCACTGACTCACCCTTTCAGCTTACCCCTAAGGCAAGCCTTTAGAAATCGCCAATAATGTATAAAGGCATAAAAAAGGCAATACATGTATAACAATCGTATACAAGTAAAGCAGTTGTGATACAAATATTACACATAAATTATAAATATGGGAATGCTTAGCTGGAGCCACGTCAGAGGATGAGTTGGCCGATATCACATGTTTTGGGCTTTTTTGGTTTGGGGAAAAGTAGTTATCAATCATTATTTTCATTTCTGCATTTTTCATTTGATTTACTTAGCAAAGTATAAATAGCTAAAATGTAATAGAGAATCACATTTTTGATGTTAATGAGATCATGCCTCTTCTATTTCCTCTTAAATTCTCTCTTCATATCTTCTCTTCTTCTGATTCTTGTCTATTTCTCTGTTTTTCCTAATTTCACTATTCGTTACCTAGAATTTGGTATTAGAGCTTTGCTTTCCTTGATTTATCATGGGTACACGAAAGGAGACAACAAAATAACAAATCCATGTGGAAATCTGCAGCAACAGTACGAAGATCTCGCTGCACAATAGATCGATTTACGAACTGGTGTCGATCATAAACACTTGGAAATGAAAGCAGGCATGGATCAATGACAAGCAAAGATGTTAGTAATGGTGAATGCTCTCAAGTACTCTGTTCATGGAATGTACATCTATCATAAATCCAAGAAGAGTGCGTCGACTTCAATTTCCAGAGAAACTAATGCACCCACAACTCCTGGAATTCTAGATCCTAATCATTATCATACGATGAGCACACGAAGTCATCATCTTAGTTTTCCTCGTTATAATGGTCAGAGCTTGAAAATATGTTTATATCGAATTGAGAAATATTTTTCTGTTGATGATACTCCTTTGAATAATATAATTAAATTGGTAGCTATGTATTTGGAGGATGAGGCTTTAGCTTGGCATCAATCTTATTTGAAGTGTGGAGGAAATCTTGTTTTACCTAGCTGGGAAGAGTTGTTTTTAGTAATTAAGTATTTTATTACCAAGTGGAAGAATTACAGCTCAAGAAGTAAAAACAGCAGCATCAGTGGACACAGTCTCATCATTTGCTACACCATCCTATCTATGCAAATACAATGCAAATCTAGCTAGGATAGTAATTAAGAGATGTTAAAGCACTAGCTAGTTTAGGCTTCATACTAGGCTCGAAAGTACACTTCCTGCACCACTACTTTCACTATCACCTCTGCATTTCTCCTCCTCCCTTGGAAATCACTTGATTCCTTACATGCCAAAGTAGTTAATTGTGGATGATTAAGTACTCTCACCTCACTTTATACTAGATGGGAATAGTATTTGTTAGCTATAACTGAGACATTTGGGGATAATTTTGCTGATCCTATGGTATAATTAGAATAACTTAGACATACATGAACAATGTGGGAATTCCAGTTTGCATTTGATAGATTATTGGTTCAATGCAATCTATCTATTTGCCTACTCAGAATTTTATAGATGTAATTTTTTTGAAAAAGTTGGGATATACAATCATTCCTACTCAATTAAGCTATGTTAGTTTGGGTAATAGCAATTTGGAGGTAACTTCTGTAGTGGTGAAGGGTTTCTAATGGATGATGAATGGTACTACTTATTTCCTTGACTTAATAATTTTTCTTGTGGAGAGGTATGATGTGATTCTAAGAGCTTTATGGGTAAAGACTCTTGGTCCAGTTACTATGGAATATAATGAGTTTACAATGAAATATTATCAAAGCCAGTACCATGTATTGTAAGATGTTTCTCAAGACTGGAAGCTCACTAGTTCCAAGACTGTGTAGAACTGAGGAACGATAAGGTTCAGTTTTTTCAACCCCAACCTTGGGGGTGTGGCCGGCACCCAACGCCTGGACGATCTGAGTGTACCACTTGTATATCATAACATAAACATATAACCGACTGGGCCGACAAGGCATCTGAATGATAATCTCAAAGGAGTCTGAATAAAACAACTTGTAGCAATAGGAAACTAACCAACATATATATAATAAAGCCGGCAAGGCCGTACGTAACAATTATACGACTACTAGCCTGCAAGCCTCGAGGAGTAATGCAACATGTTATCATGTTAGGACAGGGCATTCGACATACCCATAGTACAAAATGGCATATACATAATCCTGCCCCGGTAATACTCCAGAACGAAGTGGAGCTCACCAACAAAAAACTGATATCTGGAAGTAACCTATGGTAGAGGGTCCTCTTCTCATCTACCTGAACCTGTGTGGCATAAAACACAACATCCCCCGACAAAAGGACATCAGTATGAATAATGTACTGAATATGTAAAGCAGTAATACAACATAATAATATGAAATCATAAAAAGAGGGATATAAGTCAACTTGAACCTCTAAAATACCATTGAGGGCCATGATATTGTCACACCCCAACCTTGGGGGGTATGGCCGGCACCCGGTGCCCTAAGGCCCGAGCATACCAATCCTGATACCTGTGACATGCTCAACAACACATAGGCCGACAAGGCCTCTAATAAGAGATTCTCTGAACAAAACCACAATTTCCTGCATGCATAAAAGGCTCAACCTATACATAAATATGTACAACAAGGCCGATATGATCACAAGAAGTCTACTGAATAGTCCGACTAGGACACACAAGACTATAATACACAACACAACTGTCTATAAGTCTCTAAAGAGTATAACGATAACATCTATTTAGGACAGGGCCCCACCGTACCAATTATAGACATATACACAACTATCATACCTATCACTTCACTAGATAGCCCCGGAAGAAATGAGCGTGACAACCTTCAGCTGAGTCGAGTCACCTACTGTGAGGTATCATCTGCATCTCTATCTGTACTTGCAAGAATTAAATGCAGTGTCTCCGGAAAAAGACATTAGTATGAGAGATGTACTTAACATATAAGGCTGAAGCTGTAAATAAGTACAACACTGTAGATAAAGCATAAGTGAAACTGTAAGCATAGATTTTGTGAAAACGTTGGGATGTACAATCATTCCTACTAAATTAAGCTATGTTAGTTTGGGTAATAGCACTTTGGAGGCAACTTCTGTAGTAGTGAAGGATTTCAAATAGATGATGAATTGTTCTGCTTATTGCCTTGAGTTAATAGTTTTTCTTGTGGGGAGGTATGATGTGATTCTAGGAGCTTTATGGATGAAGACTCTTGGTCTAGTTACTATGGAATATAATGAGTTGACAATGAAATTATTATCAAGGCTAGCACCATGTATTGTAGAATGTTTCTTAAGACTATAAGCTCACTAGTTCTAAGCCTATATCTAACCCCAACCTTAGGGGTGTGGCCGCCACCCGACGCCTAGACGATCCCGAGCGTACCACATGTATATCATAACGTGAATATATAACCATGTGGGCCAACAAGGCCTCAGAATGATAATCTCAAAGGACTCTGAATAAAACAACTTGTAGCAATAGACAACTAACCAACATATATATCATTACGACCCCTTTTCAGGAGTCGTAGTGGCACTACATAATCCCACCATGTAAGCATACCACTCCCAAATCATTAACATGATACAACATAAGTACAAGCGAAAGATAATGAGATACTACAAATATGTCTCATACTATAAATGCGGAATAAGTAACAAGTCTGAAACATCAACAAAACACCGCCAAAGATCTAGTATGTAGATACAAGAGCACTAACATAATATAAAACACGTCTGAAAAGTGGCACGCAGGCCAAAACTGAATACTTAGTATGAATATGTTTCTCAAGTGCGAACAAAAGACATTAAATATAGAAATAGTATCCAAGTATGCTGGAGATAGCATCCTCACCGTGAATGCCTGGGATCAACTAACTCGAACTCTCAGCCACGCGGTGCTGCGGAAGAGGAAGGTACTGAATCTGCATCCAAAAATATGTAGCAAGTGTAGCATGACTACACAATGTACCCCTGTAGACATCATAGGCCGACAATGACGAAAGATACATAATCAGAAATAATACCAAGTTGACACCAAATAATCCTACAGTAGCATAGCAATGACCAAGTATATCACATAATCACCAAGATGTTTCATAGAGTTCAACAACATATCAAATATCATGTGGCATGAATAATCCTTTCAAGTCCCAAATCCAACCAAGATGTTCATAATCACTTAATAACAAGTCTCAATCACAGTTTATCAATGATATGTCATAAAATGTATGATATGAATGCAATGCATATGCAAGGTACCTTTCTTAACCTGTTATACAATACATCAAGATTTAATTATGATCCGTATACACATGGGGGACCCACGAAGTTCATATATCGCTCCTAGACAACCGAAATTCCACACACAAATTTTACTAGAGTCTATGACTCATTTGTTGAGTCTCAATCATGTTGCAGGCGTGCAACTCCGCTCCCCGCATATCAATATTATCTCAAGTGCTATAATCTTATATTACTCTTACCTTTTCGATCTCTTGGACCATAATATATCCATACCACCTCACATCAAGTCATAGAACTATAAGTGTATGAGTGTAATGACAATACAAGATAAGATATCATGATATAATGAGATGCAATCAAATATAGAGATGATATACACATTCTTTCCAAGAATTCAACAACACAGAAGCAAAACTAGTCAAATCAGAATATCAATAAAAAACATGTGTGATGAGTAGCCAAACAATAGAAAACATATTGACTAGCCCACATATAGAGACGAGCCCAAATAAACAGCAGTCGAAACCAACATAAGGCTGATTCCCCAAATCATCCCATCATCACAGTTTAACACCGGTACCCACTCAACCGTATTACAACCGGCTAAGTGAGACCTCCAAACGTGCCTAATACCCCTCAATATTTATAACTAATTAGCCACTTCTATCGGAGTATGGAAAAGCTAAACCGTTGCCTATCTCAAAGTCGAGCGAGAGCGTTACCAAATCAAGTTTCAAATACAGTCTTGCCCTTCATTCGTGCTTCGCGATGATTGAAGTCTATCCACGCGTATTACATAGTTAATAACAAACTTAATACAAAAAAAAAAGACTTTAAATATCCATCCCAGGCCCACACCACCAAGACTCGAACTTTAACACATAAAACCCAAGATTTCATACTAGAGAATCATATCCTTAAATTAATTGAAAATCTATTCACATTTGATCCCTCAATTGGACAATAATAAAAAAGCCCCAATTTGAAACCCTAGTAATCTTCTCCAACTGAAAACATGCTTCTATTACCAAATTAAGACTTATAACATGATAATCTAATATAATCCACTCCTAACTCACGATATTAACATCATTCAATCCATTAACCCCCATTAAAACCAACCATACAACTCTCTTAATCTCACAATAAGCAAAACATATCTTCCCCAATTCATACAATAAGCTAAACCACCATTAATAAGCTTAAAATCATAAACATAAACCAAAAAGGGAAAGAATCCATTACCTCAAGGTGGGAAATGCTTCTAAGGCTCTACAATAACCCTAGAGCGACGCTGGTTTCGAGAACACACTATTTTAGGAGAGAAAATCTGACCTAGAATTATATATAGGACACCTGAACAATGATATTCCTCAGCAGAATCGATTCCTCTAGAGCAGACCCGCTGCGGCAGAAAAGCCTTCGCCGTAGCGGATGTCACTTGACACCTCATACCTCACCACGGCGGATCCGATTTCACTGTGGTAAGACTTTCCATTTCCCCGACTTTCGCTTCGGTGAGCCAATAGCAAACCGATGAATCCCGGACAACAACAATGAAATATAGCCAAATACCTCCATCCGACACCCGAAACACTCTCAGAACCTCCCAAAAATAAACCATATATGCTCGTCTATGGTAAACAGTTCTACGAACTCGCTCGTTCCTTCAAATTTCACAAATAACCTAGCCAAGGCATGCTTTTCTAAAGAATCATCCGGGATAAAAACAAAATCCAAACTTTATAAATAAGGCCACCAAATATATCTGATCGACTCGGGAAGCAAAATGATTACTCGAGTAAGTCATAAATGACCCTCCGGAACTACCGAAAGTGACGAAACTCGAAAATGAACCCATTTATCCACAAGTTAACTTTGAGTCAAACTAACCAACTCTAGGTTTCCAGACTTGGGATTTTCATCCAAAACTCCTATAAATAGACCTTGTGATCTGTGCCACCCATCCTCGCACATCACAAACACTACAAAGAGTATACAATAAGGGTCATATAAGCAAATAAGGATCTTTAGCAAGAAACGATCAAACAGATTGTTACATATATAATAAGGATGACAAGTGTCATAACAACTATACAACGACTACTAGTATGCAAGCCTCAAAGAGTAATACAATATGTCATCCATATGGGACAAGGCCCTCGACATACCCATAGTACTAAACAACATATATATAACCCTACCTAGATAATATTCCAGAAGGATGTGGATCCCACCAACAAAAAACTAATATCTAGAAGTAACCAACAGTGGAGGGTCCTCTTGTCATCTACATGAACCTGCGTGGCATGAAACACATCATTCCCCGACAAAAGAAATGTTAGTACGAATAATATACTGAATATGTAAGGCAGTAATAAAACATAATCATAAGAAATCATAAAAAGAGGAATACAAGTCAACCTGAACCTCTGAAATACTCTTGAGGGCCATGATATTATCATGGTGGTGTGGCCGGCACCCAGTGCCCTAAGGTGCGTGCATACCAATCATGATACTTGTGATATGCTCGGTAACACATAGGTCGAAAAGGCCTCATAAGAGATTCTTTGAACAATAACACAATTTTTTGCAGGGAGAAAAAGCTCAACCTATACATAGATATATACAACAAGGTTGACAAGGCCGACATGATCACAAGAATTTTACTGAAGTGGCCGACTATGCCACACAAGACCATAATACACAACACAACTATCGGCAAGTCTCTAAAGAGTATAATGATAATATCTGGTTGGGACAGGGCCTTGCCGTACCCAACTATATATATACACACCCATCATACTTATCAACTCACTAAGACAAACAAAGAAGAAAGGAGCGAAAACTTTCAGCTGAGTCAAGTCACCTACTGTGAGAAATAATCTGCATCTTTATATGTATCTGCAACCATAAAACACAGTGTCACTAGAAAGGGACATCTGTATGAGAGATGTAATGAATATGTAAGTCTGAAACTGTAAATAAGTACAAGATATGGTAATAGAAAGATAACCTGTACTCTGAATATATCTGTGGGCCAGAATATGCATAATGAAATATAATTATGTATATAATGCCATAGGCTTCTGTGGGCAGTATTGTAAATATCATATCTGTATAAACTGCGTAATAGCGCCATAGGCCTCTGGGGGAAATATCATATCTGGATAGTCGCGTATATAACACCGTAGGCATATGAGGGCAATGTAGATATATGATACATACATATGATGACATCTTAAGGATTACCGAATACATTTTTGAACTCATCAGAGTGACGTAAGATTGTTGCACCTCCGACTCCCTTATGAGGATTGACACATCACCTACTACTCTTTCAAACGACTCCACAAAACCATATATCACATGATTAGATTAGTTTTTAGGAAATAATAAGGAGCCAACTTTTATTGACATCAAAATAATGCTTTGAAATGATGATGTAATCTCGATGATGGATAATAATACACAACAACAAATTGATGGAATAATCACAAGTATCTCCTTAAGTACTTAAGAGTAGAGTCTTTATCAGATTTTATTTCGTAATAATCGCTTCAATATCGATCATACCAAAAAGAAGGAAGTGAGCCTTACATACTTTATTGTCAAAACTTCTTTTAGTTCCACTGGTCCTTGAAAGCTCTACGAACAGTTATCTACATTACAGGAATGGTTTGCATCAAAATCAAATCCATAACTTAAAGGAAAGTTTACTTGGTCATTTCATCAAATAACTTAAGCGGGTAAAGTTCTTAGGCCTCTATATAGTAGAAATTTATGTAATTCAACACTATGGCCTTCAAAACCAACTTTTATTTAATCCCCCAATACATACAACCAATTTGGTTATCAACTTAAACTCATATTCCAACTAAACAGCCCAAACAATCAAGTTTATCCAAAAGGCTTCATAAAAGATCATAAGGGTTGTATCCATGGGATTTTCTTTGAAATTTCTAGGTTAAACACTTAAAGAACTGATGTAAGTAAGGAGAGGTGTAAGTGGGTCGGGGCTTGGTTGTAATCGGGTCGACCCAAATTGGGACACAAAGTGGGGTTCTCGGGTGGGGTGTTTCTGCCAGGCAGTGTGGTGTTTGGTGGATGTTTCGAGTAGTTATATAGGGAATTGGGTTAAGGTATTTTATAGAGATATTGCGGGTGTATTGAGGGTGATGCTGGTGATTGGGACATGGTGGTTTTATTGTGGCAAGGTGATGGGTTAGAACTGAAACAGTGAGGTTCTGGTGAAGTGGGTTGTGCGGACATTTTGGTTTTGTCGGGTTTGGGCGTGGATTTGGGGTGGTTTTTGGGGTACTTTATTGCAGATGTTTGTAAGGTATTGTGCGATGTGGTGGTGTTAAAGATGAAGTGGTTTGGATAAGGAATGAACACGAGATGCTAAGTGCAAACCCGAGTACAAACCACGGGTAGGACGGTCGATATAGCAAGGATAATGACATGAGGTTTTTAATGCTCTAGTCGACACCAAGATGAGTTTAGCCAATTGGACAAGGTCTAGATCGGGGTTACTAAGTACAAGCCCATGAACAAGACAAGTGAGGGTGGCCAGTAACCTTAAGATAGACCCTAGGCTTGGGTTTGGTTGGATCACATAAGTTCTAACGTCCATTTCCACCAAGGGGGTTCTTTAAGCTTGGGTTTTATTAGGTCACACAAGTCCTAACCAAGACTTACACCGAAGGGACCTTGGATTGGGTTTAACTAGGTCACACTAGTCATAACTTCAACTTACACTAAGGGGTTGGATAACACAAGAACCAAGGCCCACACAAGGACCAATCTAAGGTAGACAACACACAAGTTGAATACTTTAGAGTATGAGTAAAACTCAAGTTTATATTTAATCCACAACTCTCTTTTTAAAACATCCTAAGGGTCCTATTTATAGTAACATATGGACACAATCTACACGTAAAGTGGGGACAAATGGGAAAGGGATCGGGTTACCTGGGGAGCAATGATGCTCTCGGCCATGATTGAACAAATGGGAAAGGTTTTGGTTTAATTGTGGGACAAAGATTAATTCTTTATAGACCATCCTCTGGTGTTCCCAATGTAGATGAATGCATGAACTTGGTCTTCTTGGAATCACGATTGGAAGCTTCTTGAACATGTGCCTTAGTTAGTTGTTTCGGCCAACTCTACATCTCCCATAGGCCGAACTTGATGTATCCTAGGTAGTAAAATCCATGAACTAGTTGGTTCATGAATTGTCTTCTTGGAAGCCTCATCTTCTAGACCATGTCATCCCTTTAGAAGACCTTTTGGCCTAGTCACCTTATATCATGGTTTACTCATCCCTACCTGTTACATGGTTCATTAAATGTTTTCTAAGAAGTTAAACTAAGAATAAACATAAGCTAGAAGACACAAAAATGGTCTTCGGCCAAGACCTACATATAAAACCGAAATAAAATATCTTCTTAACCCTTCACATGATGTTCTCAACTCCACTCCATAAACCATGCCATTTTAGGAAACTAGCCGTGCATTGATGGTTCATTGTTGGCATATTTGGCAACGCACTTATCAACTTAAGTTGAGAGTTCAAGTCTGTAGTCTTTCTTGCATCAATATCCCCTTCTTTAAAGGAATTTGACCTAAAATTCCCGTTGTTTATATGGATTGATAAGTCTTCACCATGAGATGGTGATCTTCCACATCCGCCTGGGATTTTCTTCTTGATCCACATTCAAGCAAAGGATTTTGGTTCTAAATAGTGCCCGCATTGGACCGAGGACCCTACCATATCAAAGTCCTTGCCGTAAGTAGCATAGTCGAACCGTGTACCATCCAATTCTCCACTAGACAAAGTAACAGGTTTCTTGTCTTAAAGTAAGAGGGTTACAACACTAGTCCAATTATCACATTTACCTTCAAGCAGCACCCGATGTTCAAGGACTTGGGCCAACTCCGGAAAGTTACCACCGCGGTTGGATTATCATACATGCCTTCGGATGACATGATATAGTCCATGGATCGTGGTAGCATCTCGTGCATGAGACTCACAGGAGAACTTGTAGTGTTGCGTGATGGCATGATAGAGTTTTTGTCCCATGGTGTTCTTGATGAATCATGGATGAAATCCAAGTTCACATCTTTCCATGGTTGCTTCGGGACCGGCAAAGAAGTACACGATTCTTGGTGGAAGAATATTTTAGCCCCTTGACACATGGAATGCTTTCTTACTACTCCCTTTACATATTAGAACTCCTTTAGCATTTAAAATCCCATCGACCTTTGTTTAAGCATGGTCAACATTATGCGCCTTCAAAGAAGTATATCCGCCACTATAATGGGTTTTTCATCTTCATGTCTTGTAGCGAATGTGGGAGTTTGTAAGTATGCTACCCACTTAGAAAACCTCAGATTCAACTTCCATTGCACCACATAAAATTCCATGTCGTAAGTAGAATAAGGAAGCCATGTATCAACCAATCGCCCACTAGAGGAGGCCATGAGTTCTTGGTCTTGAAGTAAGACGACCCCAATATCATATTCAGCTTCAAAGTTTGGAATAGAGGTAGTAAGGAAACCATAGTCTCGGATGGTATGAGGATAGGAAGAAGCCGAGCCATGTAAGCTTCTCACCACACTTGCATTTGTATACTCGGGCTAATTTTGGATGGATTCGACTGTGGGTGGATTAATATGGAGGCCCTCAGGTAATACCTTGTATTCTTTGATGCAACATCCCTAGTGCATGAGACTTATGGAATAGTTTAGGGCGTCAAAATCTCTGAATTACACCATAAGCCACTCGTACACTTCACGTTGGATTTTGAAGATCACATCCCTTCAATTCCCTCTCGGGTTCTCATTAGTTGGGAACTGTCAGTCAACTCCAATTTGGAAAGCAACATATCGCCACTCAACTTACCCTTATAGTCATCTATTCTTGGCACATGAGACTCGTTGTAGATTGCTCGGCCATCAATACATATGTTCCAAGTTCCATTCTCTTTTGGCATCAATAAGGCAGAACTAACGCCCTTTCGGTCATAGCCTTCGCCTAACAATTCTTGTTCTTGGCCTTGAAATTCTTTAGTTTATTCCATATGGCATCATAGTCTTGGTGAGTATGCAATGAAATTTTTGAAAATAAATCAAGAACAAGTTCACTATCTTTCACCTGTAGTGTTCCGGATGCAATGTCATTCGGAAGTTCCTTCACATCGTCATTTTCCACCGTGACTTCCACGGGGCCTTCCTTGCGCACCAATGTAACTAGAGGGATCCCCTTTTTAAAATTTTTATTCTATATTTAATGCATCAAGCAAGGGGATCTCGGGTTTCTCTTGTTCTTCAAGTAGTACGGGTTCCTTAATAGCCAAGGAAAACTCACTCTCTCGATACTCTTCTCCAAGCATGATCCGGGAATTAGGACATTCTTTTACTACTCTTGATATTGGAAGCATCTTTTTCTGCATTTAGCTTCCTCTTTTGTAACCTCTACATTCTCGTGGCTATACAAAGGGTTTGTAAAGGAGGTACTACCCTTTTTTACCTTTCTATTTTCTTCTATACCTTCATGACTATACAAGGGGTTATCCAAAATGGTACTGCCCATGTTTTCACATTAGTGGGCCTTACATAGGACTTTGGGACACCTTTCTATTATGGTTTCTCAACCTTGAGTGTTGAGTGACGTACGTCTTCAAATGTGTTGCATGTTGCAACTCCAACCTTTTCTAGACGACGTTTGGTAGACTTGAAGTATAGTTCTTATTCACACCCCCTTGGTAAGAACTCCTTCAAATGTTTCTTTAGTTTGTCCCAAAATTTAATCTTGGGTTTCCCATTCCTCTTCGAACTCATTTTGACGGATTCATACTATAAAGAAGCAAATCCCTTCAACATCAATGTAGCAACTTTCAAAAACTTGTGGTCATCATATTGTTTGCACTTGAAAAGCCACTCAATGTCTCTTAGCCATTCAAAAAACTCTTCCGGGTTCTTATTGCCTTAAAAAAGGTTGGAAGAAAAAGTTCTCTTCTCAAGATTTGCCTTTGTTCCGCAATAAGTTCACTTGCGACCGCCGAAGTTCGTGTTTTGTGTAAGCCATAATGTCAAGGTGTGGGACGGGGTAAGGAGGGGTGTAAGTGGTTAAGTGGGTCGGGGCTTTGTTGTAATCGGGTAAACCCAAAATTTGGACACAAAGTGGGGTTCTCGGGTGGGGTGTTTCTATCGGGCAATGTGGTGTTTGGTGGCTGTTTCGGGTAGTTATATAGGGAATTGGGTCAAGGCATTTTATGGAGATATTGCGGGTGTATTGAGGGTGATGTTGGTAATTATGACCTGGTGGTTTGATGGTGGCAAGGTGATGGGTTAGAACTGAAACAGTGAGGTCCCGGTGATATGGGTTGTGCGGACAATCTGGTTTTGTCGGGTTTGGGCGTGAATTTGGGGGTGGTTTTGGGAGTTGTACTTTGTTGTCGATTTTTGTAAGGTACTGTGAGATATGGTGGTGTAAAGGATGAAGTTGTTTGGACAAGGAATGAACATAGGATGCTAAGTGCAAACCCAAGTATAAACCACGTGTAGGACGGTCAATATAGCAAGGATAATGACACGAGGGTTTTAATGCTTTAGTCGACACCAAGATGAGTTTTACCAATTGGACAAGGTCTATACCGGGGTTTCTAAGTATATGTCCATGAACAAACCAAGTGAGGCTGACCGGTAACCTTAAGATAGACCCTAGGTTTGGGGTTGGTTGGATCACACAAGTTCCAACGTTCACTTGCACCAAGGGGGTTCCTTAAGCTTGGGTTTGATTAGGTTACACAAGTCCTAACCAAGACTTACACCGAAGGGACCTTAGCTTGGGTTTAACTAGGTCACACAAGTCCTAGCTTCAACTTACACTAAGGGGTTGGCTCATACAAGAACCAAGGCCCCCACAAGGACCAATCTAAGGTAGACAATACACAAGTTGAATACTTTAGAGTATGAGTAAAACTCAAGTTTATATTTAATCCACAACTCACTTTTTACTGAGGGTCCTATTTATAGTAACATATGGACCATTCTACAAGAGTAACAAAAGGACAAAATCTTCAAGGCTAAGTGGGGACAAACGGGAAAGGGATTGGGTTACTTGGGAGCAAGGATGCTCTCGGCCAAGCATGAACAAATGGGAAAGGTTTTGGTTTACTTGGGGGAAAAAGATAAATGTTTTCTAGACCATATTCTTGTGTTTCCAATGTATATGAATGCATGGACTTGGTCTTCTTAGAATCACGATTGGAAGCTTCTTCAACATGTGCCATAGTGAGTTTTTTCGGCCAACTCTTCATCTCCCCTAGGCCGAACTTGATGTATCCTAGGTAGCCAAATCCATGAACTAGTTGGTTCATGAATTGTCTTCTTGGAAGCCTCATCTTCTAGACCATTCTTGTCCTTTCCACCTTGTCCTCCAACTCGCGGCCTAGTCATCCCTTTGAAGGACCTTTTGGCCTAGTCACCTTATTACATGGTTTAGTCATCCCTTCCTATTACATGGTTCATTAAAAGTGTCCTAAGAAGTTAAGCTAAGAATAAACATAAGCTAGACGAAACAAAAAATGGTCTTCGACCAAGACCTCCATACAAAGACAAAATAAACTGTCTTCTTTAACCTTCACATGATGTTTTCAACTCCACTCCATAAATCATGCCATTTTACGCAACTAGCCGTGGATTGATGGTTCATTGTTGGCATCTTCGGCAACTCACTTATCAACTAAAGTTGAGAGTTCATGTCCGTTATATTTCTTGCATCAAGGACTTTAAGTAGATAATGATAAGGATAGAACATACCTTAATTTTTAGATATCCTTCCAGGATCAAGTTTGCTTCACGACAAAGAATTCTCCCGAAAAGCGAAACAGTGAAAAAATAACGATTTTATGATTTCCACGGTCTTGCGTTGGATTAGCTTGGTTAACCTTAGGATTTTGTCAGGAATCATGGAAAATTGTTTGGGGAATTAGGGAGAGAGTTAGGGTAGGGTTTGGTCTAAGCATGGCCAAAAATAGCCTGGAAACCATTTAAATCCGAGACTAGGTCGTCCATTGCCCAATTTGACGGTCCGTACTATTTGGTACGGTCAGTAAATTTGAACCATATAATTTGCCCTGAAAAATACAGTGAGGGTCCACACTTTACGGGCCGTACAAATTTGTATGGTCCGTCGTTTTGGCCGTCAAAATGCACTTTCGCAGATTTTCGTTGAAACATATTTTCTTCGATCTGTTTAACTTTTATATAATCTAATACTTCCATGAACAGCTTATAGAATCTCCTTGTCCTTTCATAAGGTAACATCTCCTCCTAGAATGCCGTTGTCAATCAACGACGCGATGAAACGTAAAACTACAAGGCGTAATATCCTTCCCCCGTAAGAAACATTCATCTGCAAATATTGAAGATAGTCTAACTCTCAAGTTTTCCAAACATTTTGACAGAGTTTCCCTTGTAAATAAGACTATCCAAAATATGTCAAGAAGCCCAAACACACATCCCATACCACACGGGGCAATATACTAATAAGACAACATCAAATCAGCCTCACACGATCGCTTAACGTTCTTTTGCTGATATCTGAGCTGTACTTGGTACACTCATTTCAACAACATCTTCTAAATAAAGTACATGGATCAAATTGAATAAGTATAATAGGAATAGAAGGATTATGTCGCATGAATATGGACATGAACATGGAGTTTGAAACATTCGAGTATAACGATTCTTCTATAATCTTTGACAATTTTGGCAGAGTTCTTTCGTACAAAAGACTATCTCAATTCATTATGCAATCAAATGCCATAGCTGTTGTCTCATAGGATTACATAACCATAACACTGTCATTACATCATCAACCTCCACATCATCGTACATCTCTTTTAAAAAATTAATTAGTAACTGTAATTTATTCAAACTGTTGGATCCTAACATCTGAACTATGTCTTTCATTTCTTTGTTAAAATTCTCATCTCATAAAAGGATTTAGGTGCCAGAGCTCATAGATATGAAGAAAAAAATAAGATTATGATAAGAAGCTGCGGCACGAAGATTGTCAAAGTCAAATTTTTTAAAATAATAGGGTTATCCGAATCAATTTCTTCCTCCACTATTTCTTTTGATTTTTTCCTATGATATGTTTATACGATCCTTCCTAAAGACGTACTTCACAATAGGTCACCGATCTTGGAGTTCCCTATTCCAATTATTTATGATTTGTTAGATGACCTAGCAGGATTCATTGTTTTTTTCCAAAATGGGTTTGAGATACGGTTACCACCAAATTAGAATGGTGGTTGAGGAAATTCCCAAAACTGCATTCAAGACTCATATGGTCCATTATGAGTTCTTGGTCTTGCCATTTGGTTTGACTATACCCTTTCAACTTCTAGTGCCTCATGAATCACGTGTTTCAACATCTCATTAATTTTGTCCTGTGTTTTTACGACATTTTGATATATAGTGTGATCCTACATGATTATACTATCCATTTGCTTAAAGTCTTTTATCTTATGGTTTAACACCAGATTATGGCTAATCATTCTTAGTGTGTTTTTGGAGTTGATGTGTTGGAGTATTTCGGGCCCTTCATTTGATGTAAATCAAACCACACACATAATTTCTCAATTCAAGATATGATGTAAAGCTCCAAGAATGCCAATGGTGAATCATGAACACACGACTAGAAGCTTGAAAGTGTATGGAGTATGGAATGGCGTAGGAGACTATACATGATTGTCTCAAAGAGTTATATTTTATCCGGCCTTATGTGTTGGTCTTGGCCGAGACCTTGCCTTTAAATTATTGTCTTTAAGTTCTTGGATTAACTTACTTAGGACATATTAAAGTGATGTAATATCCTGTAGCTATACACTAGGACACATTCAATGAGGAGAAGATGACTAAGCCAAGAGAAGCCTCATCCCGGGATAAAATGAACAAGCGTGTACACGGCCACAAGAGGATCATGCACCATCTAGAAGATGTGATCTTCAAGATGGACAAATCGTGTGTGTGTATTTCATCAAGGACACATTTTGGTGAAGCCGAGGGGTTGGCCAAGTTGTTCTCCTTACCAATCGACCAAGGGGCATGCATCTCAACAAACTCCAAGGAGCTCATTCAAGTGCTAACTAACAATGTATGGAAGCCATCAAAGAAGGTTCTAAAACATTATATTTGGACAAAAAGCTCCACTCGGCCGAGGACCCCTCCCCTCCCCCTATCCCACCTAGTCGACTAAGTCTTAGCTTGCTTCTTTATAGTTACCTTCTAGAATGGTCCTTATTCTACTATAAAAGGAGCCCTTAGGATATTATATGATACCATTGTTGTTGAATGAAAAACTTGAGTTTAACTCATTTTAGCTAATTCTTTCAATCCAGGATTGAATGTTCTTAGTTGATCCTCCGGAGGGTCAGGAGAACCACCTATTTTTTCTAATTTTGATCACCCTTGATTGGTTAGTGTTGAGCCTCGCGGTAAGAAAACCTCAACCAAGTCCTTGTGAAATTAATCACAACATACTTGGAGACCATACGAGCAATTAACTCTTTGTGTTACCATCCAAGGACCCATATCGACCGAATTGTGACTTGGTTTGTGTCTCGGATTGTTTCCAACAATCCATATGTGTCCATCCCTTGTTCCAATTACTTGTTTCTTCGACATTTCTATCTAGCTCATCACTTCATAAACGTCTCCTCAAAAGGCCACTATCTGTACATATCCTTACCCACGCAAACACCACCAAACATATCAATGTCCCACCCAAACTCCCTTCTCACACACCATCACTATCTTGGTGCACTTCCGAACCTTAGCTTTTCTAAAACACCAAACCCTGAGAATCATCCTAACCCTCAACCCATCCGTAACAACCACACCAAGCGCCTTGATGTGATTCCAACCACACTTACCTGAAATATCCACCATACACCACACTGCCTAGCCTTGTCGATAAACCTAAAACCCTATTTTCCTTGCTTATGGGTCAACCCGAATACAATCAGGACCCAAACCCTTTACCCACTCAAAGACCTCCATACATATATCAAATTGGTATCAGATCAAGGCAATCCCATCCCACTATTTGATGTTATGCCTCTCACAAGAAAGGTACTACGGAGGATCATATATGATGTTTTGACCGACCGATTGCAAACTTTGAAAAAGGGACTTTCGGATCATGCCGTGGTAAATAATGTTAAACCGAACCTCTACCAAAATACCAAAGGCATGATAAAGGATATACCTTGTTCCTTAATGGCAATGAAGAAGAGGACAATACATCCTTTACATAACCCATTGATACAATGAAGAAAAGAATTCCATTATCAAGGAATTCTTAGAAGAAGATACCCCTACCGAAGAAGAGAAAGGAAGCTTTGTACACCAATATGTGCCGAATGATCAACTTGAAGAACATAAGGAGACTCAAGATGAACATTTATTTCACACTTACGGTGCAAAGTGAGAAATAGTGTGTAACATGATTATTGAAGGAAAGAGTTGTATCAACTTGACCTCGAGGAAATGGTAAACAAATTGGATGTTTACCATTCGCAACCACCCAAAACCGTATGATCTTCAAAGGCCAACCTAATACGAGGAACTAAGAGTAACAAGACAAACTCTTGTTAGTTTTCGGATTGGAGGATACGAAGATAGCATTTGGTGTGACATCCTACCGATGGATGCTTGCAATATTTTATTAGGGAAACCATGGAAACTCGATCGTAAGGCACAACACGATGAGGAGAGGAATACTTATGCCCTTTAGAGTCATGGCAACAAAGATTCGGTTGTTGTCTATGTCTCCTAGCGAAGTGAAGGACATGAGAGTCGAAGGCAAGAAGAAGCAAAGTCGAGGCTTTATTTGTCGATGCGTACAAGGGATAGAAGAAGAAGCGAAGAAGGAGAGTCTTCTAGACTCATTGGTCGACAAGAACGACTTCGCAATAGCCACGGTTAAAGATGGCCGAAACCACCGTGAAGAAATTGAAGAAGGATTAATACACGGAGGTTATCATGCCACCATTCCTTTACGGGGATGCTACATGTGACATGGAAATAACTCTTTGGAGTTCACCGCCTATCCAATCAAGTCTATGGTTCTTATTGGAGAAGAAGGGTGATTCCGTTATGGAAGATGGTGTGAGATTGATGCTCCAACATGTATTAAATAGCCAACTAGGAGAGCATGAAGAATCGCAAAGGGAGCAAATATTCTACACCCATTACAAGATAAAAGAGAAAGTATACAATATGATTATCGTTGGAGGTAGTAGTGTCAACTTGATTTCAATCGGAATAATCGGCGAGTTGAAATTACCAATCTGTATGCATCCTAGATCTTGCTATCTTCGATGGGTCAATAAAGTAAATGGGGTCACCATAGAAACTCAAGCCATTCTCAACTTCCGGATCGGTGAATATGTCGTATGACGTCCTTCCGATGGATGCGTGTCACAATTGTTGGGGAGGCCATGGCAATTCGACCGAAGGACATTGCACGATAGGGAGGACAATACCTATTCCTTCCATAAAGATGGCAGGGACTTTCGGTTATGACCTCTATCACTTAGCCAAGTAAGAATAATGAAACTTCAAAACGCAAGAGAATGTATAGCCGAATCCAATGCTCTCTTGATTGAGGGGAAAATAGAGATGAAGAACTAAAGAAGGGGAGACTGTGGAATGTGTTGGTGCCACTACCGGTTATGTTGGCCCAAGAATGAAGTGACACTTGGTTCATGAGTGTCTACGATCACAAGATTCTCAAATTTGTCTTGAGGCGCGAACCGAGAGTGGATGGATATTGGAATCTTCTTTCTAGGATAACGTTGAGTGGTGATCAAGCGGTGGTTCCCGAGAGACAACTTGATGAGTCTAAGTGGATTGTGGAATCATTTGGGATGTATGTTGATCTAGGCTACCCGAGAGATATAAAAGACAAAAAGATTGGTCCGAGAGTTCAAAAATTAGTCGAGACCATGGTGTGGGTATTTCTTACCCTCGGGTATTCCGAGTCCATGGACATGTTGATGCTCCTATCACAATTGTGGGAGAATATTTTCAAAAGGAACACGGAATTGATGCCAACCTAGGCCAAGAACCGCAAGCCATGGATGCCTATGGTGCTGAATTGAAGGGTGTACATCACAATCATTAGGCATATGATTCCTTGGTCCAATGGGAGACATATTTGAAGAAGGGTCCTTTCCAATGGTTAGCCGAACTTCAAGAAAGCTCTTGCAAGAAACCAAGCCCAAATGAAAGCGTGGATGCGAAGTGGTATGATGTAGAGTTGTCCTCGTATGTGATCCCCAAGAATTTGAGGACAAATTCTTCAAAGAAGGGGAGAATGATGTAAATCAAACCCCGCACATAATTCCTCAATTCAAGATATGAAGTAAAGCTCCAAGAATGCCAATGGTGAATCATGAACACACGACTAGAAGCTTGAAAGTGTATGGAGTATGGAATGGCGTAGGAGACAATACATGATTGTCTCAAAGAGTTATATTTTATTCGGCCTTATGTGTTGGTCTTGGCCGAGACCTTGCCTTTAAATTATTGTCTTTAAGTTCTTGTCTTTAAGTTCTTAGATTAACTTACTTAGGACATATAAAGTGATGTAATATCCCATAGCTACACACTAGGACACATTCAATGAGGGGAAGATGACTAAGCCAAGAGAAGCCTCATCCCGGGATGACATGGACAAGCGTGTACACGGCCACAAGAGGATCATGTACCATCTAGAAGATGAGATCTTCAATATAGACAAATCATGTGGGTGTATTTCATCAAGGACGCATTTTGGTGAAGCCGAGGGGTTCGAGTTGTTCTCCTAACCAATCGACCAAGGGGCATGCATCTCAACACACTCCAAGGAGCTCATTCAAGTGCTAACTAACCATTTATGGAATCCATCAAAGAAGGTTCAAAAACATTGTATTTGGACGTGAAGCTCCCTCGGCCGAGAACCCTTCCCCTCCCCCTTTCCCATTAGTAAGTTTTAGTCTATGTCTTTTTAGTTTTCTTTCTAGAAGGTACCTTGTTCTACTATAAAAGGAGCCCTTAGGATATTGTATAAAGTAGTTGTTGTTGAATATAAAACTTGAGTGTTTACTCATCTTTGCTAAGTCTTTCAATCCGGGATTGTATGTTCTTAGTTGATCCTCCGGGAGGGTCACTTGGTTCTACGGGAGAACCACCTTCTTTTCTAAGGTTTCGATCACCCTTGCTAGGTTAGTGTTGAGCATTGCGAGAAGAAAACCTCAACCTAATCCTTGTGAAATTTATCACAGCATCCTTGGATACCACATGTGCAATTAACTCCTCGTGTTACCATCTAAGTACCACATATCGATCGAATTGTGACTTGGTGTGTGATCGGTTTGCAATCCGCATGTGTCCATCCCTTGTTCCAATTACTTGTTTCTTCACATTTATATCTCCCGCAACACTTCATAAACATCTCCACAAAAGGCCACTTGTCTACACATATCCTTAGCCCTACGCAAACACCACCAAACATATCAACATCCCACCTAAACTCCCTTCTCACACACCTACACTATCTTGGTGCACTTCCGAACCTTAGCACCACCAAACCACCAAACCCCGTGCATCATCTTGACCTTCAACCCATCCGTAACAACCACACCAAGCACCTTTACGCGATTCCAACCACACTTACCTGAAATATCCACCATACACCACACTGCCTAGCCTTGTCGATAAACCTAAAACCCTATTTTCCTTGCTTTTGGGTCAACCCGAGTACAATCAGGACCCAAACCCTTTATCCACTCAAAGACCTCCATACATACATCAAATTAGTATCAGATCAAGGCAATCCCATCCTACACAATTTGATGTTATGCCTCTCACAAGAAAGGTACTACGGAGGATCATATATGATGTTTTGACCGACCGATTGCAAACCTTGAAAATGGGACTTTCGTATCATGCCGTGGTAAATAATGTTAAATCCCGAAGCTTGTGCAACGAAGATGATGGCAAGGCATGATAAAGGACGTACCTTTCTACACCAACCCATTGTACAATGAAGAAAGACGGTACATCATTTAATAATCCCTTGGATAGAGAAGGTGAGGATTCCGTTGTTATGGAGAATTCCATTATCAAGGAATTATTAGAAGAAGATACACTATCGAGAGTGTGAGGAAACTTTGTACACCAATATGTGTCGAATGTTCAAACTTGAAGGACACGAGAAGACACAAGATGAACACTTATTTCACACTCGGTGTAAAGTGAAAGGCCGTGTGTGCAACATGATCATTGATGGGAAGAGTCGTATCAACGTGCCCTTTAATCGAGGTGGTAAACAAATTGGATCTACCTTTCCGCAACCATCCTCAACTGTATGTTCTTCAAAGGCCAACCTAATACGAGGAACTAAGAGTAACAAGACAAACTCTTATTAGTTTTCGTATTGGAGGATATGAAGATAGCATTTGGTGTGACATCCTACCGATGGATGCTTGCAATATTTTATTAGGGAAACCATGGAAACTTGATCGTAAGGCACAACACGATGAGGAGAGGAATACTATGCCCTTTAGGAGTCATGGCAAGAAGATTCGGTTGTTGTCTATGTCTCCTAGTGAAGTGAAGGACATGAGAGTCCGAAGGGTGAAGAAGCGCAAAGTCGAGGCTTTATTTGTCGATGCGCAAGGAATAGAAGAAGAAGCGAAGAAGGAGAGTCTTCTAGACTCATTGGTCGGCAAGAACGACCTTGCAATAGACACAGTTAAAGATGCGACCCAAAAGAGACCGTGAAGAAATTAGCGAGGGATGCGTACACGGAGGTTATCGTTCCACCATCCGCTGGGGATGCTACATGTGACATGGAAGTAACTTCTTTGAGTTCACCGCCTACCAATCAAGTCTATGGTTCTTATTCGGAGAAGAAGGGTGATTCCGTTATGGAAGATGGTGTGAGATTGATGCTCCAACATGTATTGAATAGCCAACTAGGGGAGCATGAAGAATCGCAAAGGGAACAGATATTCTACACCCATTGCAAGATAAAAGAGAAAGTATACAATATGATTATCGATGGAGGTAGTAGTGTCAACTTGATTTCAATCGGAATAATCGGCGAGTTGAAATTTCCAATCTGTATGCATCCTAGATCTTGCTATCTTCGATGGGTCAATAAAGTAAATGGGGTCACCATAGAAACTCAAGCCTTCTCAACTTCCGGATCGGTGAATATGTCGATGAAATATGGTGTGACGTCCTTCCGATGGATGCGTGTCACATATTGTTGGGGAGGCCATGGCAATTCGACCGAAGGACATTGCACGATAGGGAGGACAATACCTATTCCTTCCATAAAGGATGGCAGGGACTTTCGGTTATGACCTCTTTCACGTAGCCAAGTAAGAATGATGAAACTTCAAAACGCAAGAGAATGTAAGGCCGAATCCGAGGCTCTCTTGATTGAAGGGAAAAGAGAAGAAGAACAACTAAAGAAGGGTAGACCATGGAACGTGTTGGTGCCACTACTGGTTATATTGGCCCAAGAAGGAAGTGACACTTGGTTCATGAGTGTCTACGATCACAAGATTCTCAAATTGGTCTTGAGGCGCGAACCGAGAGTGGATGGATATTGGAATCTTCTTTCTAGGATAACGTTGAGTGGTGATCAAGTGGTGGTTCCCGAGAGACAACTTGATGAGTCTAAGTGGATTGTGGAATCATTTGGGACGTATGTTTATCTAGGCTACCCGAGAGATATAAAAGACAAACAAGATTGGTCCGAGAGTTCAAAATTAGTCGAGACCATGGTGTGGGTATTTCTTACCCTCGGGTATTCTGAGTCCACGGACATGTTGATTGTCCTATCACAACCTTTGGAGAACTTTTCAAAAGAACACAGAACTGATGCCAACCTAGGCCAAGAACCGCAAGCCATGGATGCCTATGGTGCGGAATAGAAAGGTCTACATCATAATCATTAGGCATATGATTCCTTGGTCCAATGGGAGACATATTTGAAGAAGGGTCCTTCCAATGGTTAGCCAAACTTCAAGAAAGCTCTTGCAAGAATCCAAGCCCAAATGAAAGCGTGGATGCGAAGTGGTATGATGTAGAGTTGTCCTCGTATGTGATCCCCACGAATTTGAGGACAAATTCTTCAAAGAAGTGGAGAATGATGTAAATCAAACCCCGCACATAATTCGTCAATTCAAGATATGAAGTAAAGCTCCAAGATTGCCAATGGTGAATCATCAACACACGACTAGAAGTCTAAAAGTGTATGGAGTATGGAATGGCGTAGGAGACAATACGTGATTGTCTCAAAGAGTTATATTTTATTCGGCCTTATGTGTTGGTCTTGGCCAAGACCTTGCCTTTAAATTATTGTCCTTAAGTTCTTGTCTTTATGTTCTTAGATTAACTTACTTAGGACATATAAAGTGATGTAATATCCCATAGCGACACACTAGGACACATTCAATAAGGGGTAGATGACTAAGCCAAGATAAGCCTCATCCCGGGATGACAGGGACAAGTGTGTAAATGGCCACAAGAGAATCATGCACCATCTAAAAGATGTGATCCTCAATATAGACAAATCATGTGGTGTATTTTATCAAGGACGCATTTTGGTGTAGTCGAGTTGTTCTCCTAACCAATCGACCAAGGGGCATGCATCTCAACACACTCCAAGGATATCATTCAAGTGCTAACTAACCATTTATGGATCCATCAAAGAAGGTTCAAAAACATTGTATTTGGACGTGAAGCTCCCCTCACCGAGAACCCTTCCCCTCCCCCTTTCCCATTAGTAAGTTTTAGTCTATGTCTTTATAGTTTTCTTTCTAGAATGTACCTTGTTCTACTATAAAAGGAGCCCTTAGGATATTGTATAAAGTAGTTGTTGTTGAATATAAAACTTGAGTTTAACTTATTTTGCTAAGTCTTTCAATCCGGGATTGAATCTCTTAGTTGATCCTCCGGGAGGGTCACTTGGTCTCCGGGAGAACCATGTTTCTAAGGTTTCGATCACCCTTGCTTGGTTAGTGTTGAGCATTGGAAGAAGAAAACCTCAAGCTAGTCCATGTGAAATTGATCACAACATACTTGGAGACCACACGACCAATTAACTCCTCGTGTTACCATCCAAAGACCCATATCAACCGAATTGTGACTTGGTTTGTGTCTCAGATTGTTTCCAACAATCCGTATACATTACATGTTCTAATTACTTGTTTCTCCACATTATATCTCTCGAAACACTTCATAAACATCTCCACAAAAGGCCACTGTCTGCACATATCCTTAGCCCCACGCAAACACCACCAAACATATCAACGTCCCACCCAAACTCCCTTCTAACACACCCTCACTGTCTTGGTGCACTTTCGAACCTTAGCTCCACCAAACCATCAAAACTCGAGCATTATCCTTAACCTCTACCCATCCGTGACAACTATACCTAGCTCCTTGAAGCGATTCCTCCCACACCCACCCGAAATTACTACCCAACACCCCATTGTCGGCCTACCGAGAGACTGAGAAACCCCAATCTTGTCCTGCCATTTCGTGTCAACCCGAGTACAATCAGGACCCGAACCCTTTACCTACTCAAAGCCCTCCATACATATATCATCATTACTGTAGAAGGAGTAGTTATTGACCCCAAGAAGGATAGCTTCCTTTGGTCTCTTGAAGCTAATACGGCCTTTGAGCTTTACCAAGTTATGCTCTTCCTTTTGTAGTAGAAACAGTTGCCATTGGTACAAGCATAGGGGCAATATTGGTGAAATCTTGTCATAGTGTTGCTTTTATTTGCATTGGATACCATGAATGAAGCATTATTAATCTATGAGAAGGAATTGTTAGCTTTGGTCTTTGTTGATACTAAGTGGTCCCATTATCTGTTGGGACAACATTTTATTGTGAAAAATTGACCAAAAGGTCTTGAAATATTTGTTGGAGTAGAAGTTACACACTGATTCTCAGATCAGGTGGTTGGCCAAACTATTACCTTTTTATTTTGAGATCCAGTATATGAAATGGAAGGAAAATGTTGCTGTTGATTCACTTTCTAGGATGCAAGGTGCTGAGCTGATATCCTTAATGGTTAGCTCCGTACAAATAAATATTTATAATGAAATCTAACTCATTTAGATTTATAATCCAGAGTTAGCTACTCTTATTAGTGCACTGAAACAAGGTCCAAATATAAACACTACACTTGGCTCCATGAACAACTCAGAAGAAAGGGAAATAGTTTGATTGGCAATAACAATGAGTTGTGGTCTAAAATTTTAGACGTGTGGTATTCATCACCTTCTGGTGGACACTCTAGGATAAATGTAACCACTAGGAAAGATTTAGATTATTTCTACTGGAATGGCATCAGGGCTAACATTATTAGCATCATCCATAAGTGTTCTTTGTGTCAACAGAACAAATATAACATATCAGCTGCTACTGGTTTTCTCCAAACCCTATAGTTGCTACCTTACCATGGATAGATATTTGTATGGATTTTGTTGAGGGATTGACCTAGTCCAAGGGCAAGACTGTTATTTGAGTTATTAGTGATAGACTTACTAAGTTTGGTTATTTCATTTCCTTATCTCATCCATATACAACTCAATCTTTGGTTACTATCTTTTTGGGGAACATCTTAAAACTCCATGGATTCCCTACTACTATTACTAATGACAGAGATCTTATCTTTATGAATGCTTCATCAAACAAATACCTCACTATCCAGGGTGCGGCTTTACAAATCTGTACTGCTTACCATCCTCAAATAGATGGTCAAACAAAGGTATTAAACAGATGCTTAGAAACTTATTTTAGCTGCTTTTAGATTGTTTCTACCACTGATTGGGTAGCCTATCTATCATTATCTGAGTTGTGGTACAATTAAAGTTCACACTCTTCTATACAGACCTCCCCCTTTGAACTTTAATATGGTTATCATCCTCCTTTCCACCTACCCTACTTACATGGTGATTATTCTATTGATATTATTTAAGATATATAGTTGCTCAGAGAAGTCAAGTTGAATTTTGCCAATTATTATTTAGGTAGGAGCTAAGCACAGAATGCAAGCTTAGTCCAGTTCACATAGAGCTGATAGGAATTTTAAGGTTAGAGACTGGGTTTATGTCAAACTGAATCCTAATAGGCAATCATCTCTATTAGCTTCTCCTTAGAACATGCTCACTTCCAGATACTTTGGCCCTTACCCCATTGTTGAAAGGATTGGTGTTGTTGCTTATAAGTTACTTTTTCCTCCCGAGGTGCTCATACACCCCACATTTCACATTTCTCAACTTAAGTTTTGTTATGAAACTCCTTTTGTTATTGTCTACTCTCCCATCATTAATCTATCCAATCCTCTATGTCCTACTCCTACGCTGATTTTGGATAGAAGGATGATCAATAAAAGTAATAAAGTTGTTGCACAATGCTTGGTTAAATGGTCTGGTTCGGACATATCTTATGCAACATGGTAATTGGCTTCTTCCATTTGACTGAGGTTTCTTGTTCCAGTGTTGCGGACAAGGGTGTGGCTCAAAAGGGGGGGGGGGGTATTGATACGAATAGTACACATAGACATGGAACTGCTTAGCTGGAGTCACATCAGAGGATGAGTTGGCTGAGATCACATCTTTTGGGCTATTTTTGTTTTGGCAAGAAAAGTAGTTACCAATCATATTTTCATTTCTGCATTTCCAAATTATTTCATTTGTTATATTTTCAATTTGATTTAGCAATGTATAAATAGCTAAAATGTGATAGAGAATCACACTTTTGATATTAATGAGATCAATCATCTTCCATTTCCTCTAAAATATTCTCTTCCTCTCTTCTCTTATTCTCAATTCTTTTTTATTTCTCTATTTTTCCCAATTTCTCTATTCGATACCCAGAATCAGGTATCAAGCTGACTGAACGTACTATATAGATAACTAGTGTAAGCACAACATGATAAAAAAGGGCAACCCGGTTCATAAAGCATCCCGTATTAGTAAACTCCGGGGAAGGGCCGCTCCCCAATGGGTATGACGTAGATAACCTACCCTAATTCAAGTAGTAATGGCTGCTTCATAATAATTGTAAATAAATGTTATAAAGCATAGGTGCATGACTTATCCATAAGGAAATCATTATCATATCTTACCCATCTTCAACGTATAGGTGACTAACTTACCTGCCTCAACAAGGCAACGACCATCCCCCTTACCTAGTCTAACTAGCATTGCATGACTAGAAACATACCCAACATCATTATAGCATACTTAACTAAGTGGAAATTATGGTAATCAACTAAACAATTAATCAATCATGCTTATATCTGATAAGAAATATCAAACACTATAAAAACACATAAGAAACCCTCACATTATAACTGGATACTTCATAAGTGCCCAACCTAGCTCTTGCTTTCCCAATCACACAAACTAGATGGTTTAAATACACACAAGCATCACATATAACATGCTTTTTGATAAAAGTAAGCAAATTAGGAGTTAAAGCCGCACTTGCCTGAATTTTGATAGCCCAAACCTAGGTTAATATAACAAAGTCCAACCAAACAAGCTCCAATGTCTTCAATCTATTCAAGTTCATCAATAATGGGTCCAAATTAGTATAGGGGAACTATTCCCATAAATTTAAGAACTATTCCCATAAATTTAAGATGCGTCAGGGTCAAATTGAACTCTTGGTCAACTCAAACATGGCCCTCATGTCAATAAACCAAATTTCAAAATTGAATCCCCGGATGAGTTACCCATAAGATAAATAACTCAATCAAATAATCAAATCCTATTTTGATATCCTCTACTTGGTCAAATCAATGATTTATCCATTTTGGGGTTAAAGCCAAATTACCCATTTAAACATTAAACTTCTACATGATTGTACGATCCAAATCCTATGAAAATGAAGTATAATCATTAGGGTAGTGTTAGAAATCCATTCCGCAAATATTAGGATGAAATTCCACCTTTTGATTAGTTAAACCCAGAGTAAAAACCCTTTTAAGCCCAAATATAGCGCATGAACTTATCTAAATTTGAAAATCTGGTATATATAGCTACAAGGCATTCTTCACGATCGCGGGTCTGCTTTCGTGTTCTTAGAATGGAATCAAGTGAACCTACGTGACCTCGGTCACTCTCTTTGCGATTGTGAAAGAGTTTTAGGATCAAAATTGCTCAAGTCTTCAGAGTCGTGTTACTACACCTCGTGATCGTAGTGCCTTATCCCTCCTGAATCTCGTGATCGGGACTGGTTCCCTCACTGTTGTGAAAGATAAGGCACTAGATAGCAGAACATATGCAATGCTAAATGGGTTCCAATGCCGCCTAATAACCCTTGAGCTTCTCAAGTCTAAACTCGAGCATAGTATCACTCCCTAAATTAGGGGATGTGGCCGGCAACCGGTGCATGCTAGCCTGAGCATACCACTCTGATAACCAGACTTCTGTATTAGTAGAACTTTCAGCTGACAAGGCCATACTGGAGTATAACACAACAACAATGCTGAACAAAAGGGACCAACCCAACATATGTATATAAAAAGAACCGACAAGGTCACATCACGAGTCAAAGAAAGAAAATCTAGCCGACAAGGCTATACATCAACAACTGTACATACCAGACAAGTCTATGAGCCTCTATGTATACCTGCACTGTCATATGATCAGGACAGGACCCCGACCTACCCACTATGTAAATAAAGCTACAAAACATACTCAACATCTGACCAAGAAGCTCTGGGAAAGACGAATCTTACTTACTGATGGCTGAACTTGACAGCTCCAACTGTGGTGGTATAGTGGAGCCCCTATTAGAACATGTAGCATGAAAAAACAGTGCCCACGGAAAAAGGGACGTCAGTATGAATGAAATATACCGGTATGTAAAGCATGAATAATAATATGAAAATATAAGCTATAAATAAAGGAATAAAAGCAATATGAAGAGATAAGCTGTAAAGGAAAGAATAAGCAACCTGAATGTCATATAAGGAGAATAATGAAACTCTAAAACTAAAATGAAACCTCTGTGGATAGGCCTTACTGTATAAACTACCTTCGACTTTGTTACATCATGTAGTGTCGCGTTCCACCGCATCGTCGATTGATACTTAAGTCCTCTTAAGAGGTACAACCTTATGAAAGGATAACCAAGGTGTATAAATTGTTACAGAAGTTTCGGAGTATATGGAAGTTAAACGGATCAAAGAAAATATGTTTCATAAAATCGGGGATAGTGGAAGTTTGTCAGGATAGTTGACGGACCATCAAAGGGATTGTCGAACCTTTAAACTACCAGGGTGGACCGTCAAAATGCTTGATAAATTGTGATCTCAAGAGGCAGATTGACACGTTACACACCTCGCACAATAAGAAAAAGATAATTATACAAAAAAGGCATATTTCAGACAGGTTGTATTAGGTTTCAGAGTTTCATTATTCGCCCAATGTGGCCCCATATTTCTTATGCTTTCCTTTACATCTAATGACTTCATATCACTTTTATGCTTTTCTATACATCTTACAAATTTATATTGCTATTCATGCCTTATAAACTCGGTACATTATTTCATAGTGACGTCCTTTTTGTCGAAGGCGTTGTGTGTTTATGCCGTAGGTTCTGATTGAGACCCTGCTAGGAAACCTCAGAAGGAGGTATTGAGTTCAGTCGTCAGTAAGTGAGCTTCGTCTTCCCAGAGCTTTTTGGTTATATATAGTATTTTGCAGAGTTATGTACAATATAGGTAGGTCGGGGCCCTATCTCGACCATATATAAGTTAAGTCAGTCGTAGAGGCTCACAAACTTATTTTGGTATGTATAGTATTGTTGTGTAGCCTTGCCAGCTAAGCTATCTTTTGTTAAACTATGTTGTGACCTTGTCGGTCCAGTTATGTATACATGTTGGAATAATACCTCTTATCCAGTGTTGTTATTGTGATATATCCCAGTACAGCCTTATCGGCCAAAAGTTCTACTCGTATAGAAGACTGGTCATTAGAGTGGTACGTTCGGGCCAGCACGGAACCGGGTGTCGGCCACACCCCCTAGTTTGGGATGTGACAAACTTGATATCAGAGCAGATCAATTCTAGAGAGTTTATGAGTTGTGTCTAGTAGAGTCTTGTTTATGGGTGTGTGGTGCATCACACTTATAAACAAGAGGCTACAGGGCATTTAGGGACGGTTTCTATTCTTTCATCTCATAGATCGTGCAGTAGAGCTGAGTTGTAAGAATTCAAGTCTAACTCATGATTTATACAGTTCCAGTACTTTCAGTTACTAGATAGACTGCCTAGTTTGTATTCATAGAAAGTAAATGTAATCCCCCCCAATACGCCATAGGTGCGAGATTTATACTATCGTCTTGGAGTATGGACATTTGAGATACGGAGGAGATAATGAATATTTGGAAATATAAGGCATTGGTTTTAGGATGCAAGAGAAGTAAGGTAAGTGAGGGACAAAGTACCTGCATACCAGAGGTTATAAGGAAATTGACATTCCGATAGGATATTGTAAGTGTTGTGACCCCGATTTCCATAAGGGCAGGATTACAATGAGACGAACCTATAAGAGATTGAGACTTAGTAGAGGTTAGAATAGTGCTTAGCATGGACAGTAAAGGGAAGATAGTATAGTTATGTTAAAGCTACTCATTTGGACAATGTATGACTGTCGTACCCAAAAATTGTGAGACGAATGTGACTTTTCAATAATCTTGATGCCCTGATGGCCAAATATGGACTCCTTTGCATATAAGGTAAATGTTTTCCTCAGAAAGGTTTTTGTCTGGAGCAAGCAAGAACAGTAAGTGCCTAGAAAGGTTAATGAAAGTGGGACATCATAGCAAATAGGAAGAGAAATTGAGAGTCATACAATAAAAGTATGGTAATACGACATAGTTCGTAGTCGAGTAAAACATAATACAAGGACAAATGAATGATAAGTTGTGAAGATGAATGCGGTATGAGACTAAGTGCCTACGATGAGATTCAAATATCCAAATGTTAACAGAATATACCGATCAAACGATTTAGTCTCCTGAATTAAGAAACCTTGATATCGGAAAAGTTCCCTTTGGTTAGTCACCCTTCTAAATGATTATGCTAGGTGAATCCTGAATTTATGATATTGTGTTACTCAGATGACTTTATGATAGTCCAAGTTTGTTGAGAAATTTGATACAACGAAGATAAACTATGAAGGTGAGATGAAGAAAGTTTTGTTGGAAGGTTAAGGGAAATTATGAGAACTTACTGTCTCACAATGGATGTCGTTGACATAAACAATAAGGTATTTTATAACACGCGATCCAAATGGATACACTTAGATCTAGAGCATAGGATAATCCCATAACATTACCTATAAATATGGATCAATTCAAATAGGATGTATTAAAGTTGGTTAAGGAAACATATAACTAGAATGCATAAAACAACGCACCCAGAATAGTGACATCGAGTTACTATGGTCAATACTTGTGGTAATGGAAGGCGGCATAAGACGTTTGCTTAGTTATAAAGAAATTATATTACTAACTATTGGAATTTACTTGTCGAAATGTTAATAAACCAAGCATGTTACCAACAACGAAGTTAAGAGACCAAATTTATTGAAAGACGTGTCATAATTCCAGATACCTCGAGATAAGAATAGTTGTCCAAACCAAAGATGGCGAGAACCTAAAGACGGTTGAGGAATGAATGAAGGCAAAATATTTAGTTAATATAAATAGAATTACATGGGGAATGGTAAAGCAGGGGTAGATATGTTAGCAACGGAAAGAGGAGCTGCAACAAAAAGGATAAAAACGAATGATGTAATGACTATAAAGGCCTCATTAAAGTGTGATTGCATCAAGGAAATATAAGAACCCACCATGGGAAAGGGGAAGGAATGATTTCATAGACCAAAGGTGTTAGACTATCAACGTTTGAAAAGATAAGTATGAAAAGATATCAAAGACATGAAACCCTTCGATAACATAAAGTAGGGGAATAAGAGTAAGGTGGTTGAGTGATTAGACCATGAAAGGCCTGATTATGGATGAATGAGAAGCTTTAGAAGAACCTTTAGATTATGTAAAGTTTCAAATTGAACTGAACTATGCAACAATTTGCAGGAAGAGATAGATGGGAATAATTATGAGTAAGGTGCGAGAAACTCATACAAGGAACCATAAAAGTGGGTGATAAGCCTAAGCGTATCAGGAAGGCATGATAAAGGTATGTTAAGTGGTAGCGACCCGATGAAAAAGATGAAATGTCAGGAAAGCAAGGATAACTACAATCATTTTCAAATCGACAAAAAGATATATTGCATATATAGATGGAATAGGAGTCTATGACTCAAAATGATTAAGAAATCCCTTCCTAAGAGCTATTGATGGAAAATCTTAAGCATAAGTGATAAAGAGAAAATAGCAGTGAAACCAGACTAGGAATGTCAATGGACGGTAAGTATAGCCAAATCTCTGGGACTCAGAAGATTGGTGTGGGCATAAATAAAGACAGCAGGACAAAAGCCCCAAGGGAAATTTCTCGAAGTCAAGGTATAACAAAAGAATTCAGGCAATAAGTAATGGGCCATGTATTTACACTAGGGCATTTTAGAAATGAACAACATAAAAAGAGTAGGCATAGTAGAGAGGACAAGTGTTAAACATGATAAGAAATGAAAGCCTCATATAGTCACGAGTAATGAGAAATGACAATATGATTATTTTTCCAAATCCTAAGTACAATTTCAATGATAACATCTATGGAAAACTCATGACTGGGATAACATAAACCACAACAATCCACTAGTCCAACAGTTGAGTGAGATTAAGTTTATCAAAGGACGAAGAGCTTAATGGATTTTGAAAAGGTCTTATGTATCGGAAATCCAATCATTGGGAATAGATAGTATGGAATCACCTATATAACTATAAGTGGAGTAGCTAGTGTGGAAGTCAGAAGGACAAGAAATTATCTCGAGAATGTATCAATAAATCTGATAGACGCCTGACTAATAATTCGGAAGACAATGATGTTAAGTCCCACAATTTAATAGAGTTACCCTTCTGGGTAGAGCGATGAGAGACGCCAGGGTCAGGATCCCTCTTCTAAGAAAGAAAATGGATAAAACATGTAATATAAAGAAGTCGTTAGAGATCATCATTCTAGGTGTATTATGAAGTGGCAGAGCCACAAAGAAAGAGTTTAACCGCAATACTTTATTTACTAGGAATGTACCTAGGTGTATCGTGGGATTGAATGGATATACTAACGAAGTGATGTGAGAAAGAACCTCATGTAGCCAGTGTGCTAATTATCAGCAAGTATGGTTGAGTTCTAGAAACCACGAGATAAGCTCAGAACCCTAAAGAGCCGATGAGGATTGGAGATAGTTAATATAAGATTCTTATCTAAGGATTTCTTCATTTCTAACCTGTTGATAATTAAGGAGCACCTATGCAGTTAAAGATTGTACGATTCAATGAATGATTTACATTGATGGTGTCTCTGGTTGTATTATTCATGATGAGAATATTTGATTTATAACTAAGATAAGAGATTGTTTAGAAGAAATTTTGGGCACTTCGTAAGCCCCATAAGGAAATACAGTTAGACACTCGAAGGAATGTTATGAAATTGCACAATGAATATTAAAGTAAGTTTAGATGATCACTTATCTCATAATAAGTTAGGTGTGACGACAATTATCATATTAAACACTAGAACGATATTATACGAAGCTGTGAATGTGCAAAGACATAAAACCTCTAATAGGAGACTAGAAATAAGTAGACCGAAGTAAGTAAGGTCGGATTTAAGGTATTCATCCGTAAAGCAGGTAAAGTCATATGAGATATCGATCACATAGGATCATTAGTAATCAGTACTTAAACAGTGGGGACTGAACTGGGACTTTAAAACTAGTGCCTCTTGAATGTCATCTTTGAAAGGCAGTATAGAAAAATTGGAAAAAAGCTGATAGTAATCCTCAATAATCTGGGATTAGAGAGCAGTTAGAGTATGCATCAACATGGGGAAAATAATCAGAAGGAGAGGCAAACTTAACCTCAGGAACGTCTGACCGTGTAAGAATATTAGGAAAATATGCCAGGTGGTCTGAGAGCCTGATCCGTCAGAAATTTAGAACATCTCACCCAGTATTTTATATGTTAGATGCTTCAAGAATTCATAAGAAATATTTTTTCGTATTAACTTAGTAGGGGATGTATCTATTATAGAGAAGTTGTCATATTGAAGAAATCTTGGTGAATAGTAATATAAAAGAAATGTCATGGGACAACGAGGAGAATATATGAATCTAGATATCCTCACCTATTTCAAAATTTTGGGTTATATTAATTCTATTCTTATCCGGCTTATTGAACTTGATTCATATATCTTATTTAGATGGCGTTATTGAGACAGATGCTACAGGTGCAACTAAGAATATGACAAAGGACATTTAAGGTGAGTTATGTATAACCCTCTTGATTCTTGCGTATATAGATGGCCGTGTGAGGCTAAATTGATCTTATTTTGTGATTATGTTGCCATATGTGGTGTTGGATATATATATATATTTGGGCTGTTTACCAGGTTTTGAATAGTCTTGGTTATAAAGGAAACTCTGTTAAATTTTTTAGAACCCTCGTAATTTAAGAATATCATTAACGTTCACAGACGAATGTTTCTAAGGGGAAGGATGTTACACCCCGTAGTTTCACATTCTATCGCGTTGTCGATTGATACTTAAGTCCCGAGATGAGGTACAACCTTATGAAAGGATAACAAAGGTTTGTAACTTATTTACGGAAGTTCTGGAGTATATGTAAGATAAACGGATCAAAGAAAATACATTTCGATGAAATCGGGGACAAAAAATGTTTGACGGGACAATTGACAGACCATCAAAGGGATTGATGCATTGTCAAACTGCCAGGGTAGATGATCAAAATGCCTGAGAAATTTTGATCTCAGGAGGCAGATCGACGGTCAGGATTGATAGGCCATCGATCATTTGACAGACCGTCGATCCCACTATCAAAGTACGGCGGTGGAAAATTTAAGCTGGGTATAAAACAGGTCAGGTCGATTTAAACTTCATTTTCACCAAAAATCACATCCTAACATTCCCTAAATCCCATCTAGTGATTTCATAATATTCAAGATAAATTCCAAAGCATATTACGTTGGATTAACGTCACAAATTCCATGATTACCATAGAAATCATTGTCCCCGTATTAAAGCGATTTGTGGAAAATCTAGGTGTGGTGCAACTTTCAATTTTCAAGGGGTTTTGATGCTGTAAAGGTAATATCTAACCTCCTTTATCTATAAACATGGTTAATTGATGATTTGAAGTATGTTGTGAATGGAGTTTCGTAGCCGAAACCCTTAAACCTATGAAGTTGTGATATGGTGAATTATGGGCTGTTTTGTTAGATTATGTGTTGATATTGATTGTTGGTATTGCAAACCTAATAGGGTATGTTTTGGATAATTGTGGGGCTAAATTACATAAATATCCCTTTTGTTAAAACAATACTAAGAACCTTCTATGTTAAGGTGGTCGCTAATATACCTAAGTGAAGTTCCTTATTGAATATGGATTAGATGTTGATATCGACCTTTTAGTTATAGATAATCGGTCGTGAAGAGTATGAGATCTTATAGAATGACGTATAGCTTCATGGATAAGGTATGTAAGGCTATCCCTTTCATTCAAAGCATGAAATCCAATGAGTCATCGTGTTCGAAAAGAAACGCCAAAAACTTTATCTTATTGTATCTTGAAATGTCTTGTCGAGAAGTATTCATCGATTATCCTTAATCTCGTAATCCCTGTTGTTGGTTATTGGCATACCCTATTATCAGTCTTCAAAAATAAACATTCTAACGAGGAAAGTGACAAGTCGACTATAAGTCATTCTAAGAATGAAGTCAAAGAGTATATGAGTTTCAAAATAGGCCAAAGAGCCGGTGTTATCATAGTCTGTTGTTCACACCCCCGAGTCCCATTGGTATTGATATGTTTTCATTGGCATTTGATATCATGCGTATCATTATGATCATATATTGGATCGGGTTGCATATTCTGCAACATATACATATATTGGATCGGGTTTCACGTTCTGTAATATATACATATATTGGATCGGGTTGCACGTTCCGCAACATATACATATATTGGATGGGGTTTCATGTTCCACGACATATACATATATTGAATCAGGTTGTACATTTCACAAAACATGCATAAATCATTTTGCATATTGGATTGCATATTCATACATATATGTAAGAGTAGTGACATATTATACACCTCGCACAATAAAACGAGGATAGTTATACAGAAAAAGGTATATTCCAGGCATGTTGTATTATGTTTCAAAGTATCATTATTCTTCCCATATGGCCCCCAGATTGCTTGTGCTTTCATTTACAACTAATCGGTTCATATCGCTTTTCTGCTTTTCTTTACAACTTACAAATTCATATTGTTACTTATGCCTTACATACTCTGTACATTATTCCGTACTGACGTGCCTCTTTCCAAGGGCGCTGTGTGTTCATTCTGCAGGTTCTGATAGAGACTTTGCTAGGACACCTCAATAGGAGCTATTGAGTTCAGCCATCAATAAGTGAGCTTCGTCTTCCCGAAGCTTTTTGGTTATAAATGGAGTATTTTGTAGAGTTATGTATAGTATGGGTATGTCGAGGCCCTATCTCAGCCATATGTCGGTTCAGTCACTCACAGAGGCTTACAGACTTATTTTGGTATGTATAATGTTGATGTGTAGCCTTGCTGACTAAGCTATCTTTTTTTAAACCATGTTGTGACGTTGTCAGTCCAGTTGTATATACATGTTAGGTTGTTGTGATATATCCAAGTACATCCTTGTCGTTCAAAAGTTTTACTCATACAGAAGACTAGTCATTAGAGTGGTACGCTCGAGCTAGCAGGGCAACAGATGCTGGCCACACCTCCTAGTTTGGGATGTGATAGACTTATAGTGCGAGGTGTATAATATGTCACTGCCCTCAGGTATACTCTTAGGTGTATGTATGGATGCACATATAAGTGCCTACCCGACAGACTATAGTGCGGTGCGGTGTGTATAATGTACATGTACAACTGCCCACTAGCGATTTGCAACAGTGGTGTGAGTTTTTTTTTTTATATATATATATATATGTGTGTGTGTGTGTATAGTAATATTAGAGCTTAAGGCCTCTTTGGAACATAAAATTCTTTGATTTTGCTTTAGGAATGACTTTTAGAGGGCTTTGATGATTAAATCTGTGGATACTTCTTTTCGAAGATTTATGATAAGGTAAACTAGTAACCAGACAACAATGATAATGATAATAGAAATAACAATGAGCAATTCTCAACAAGAGATTACGATAAACAAGTAGAATGAAACTTTTGACGTTTCTTTTGAAAATAGTAAACTCTTTGGATTTAATGCTTTTGAAAGAAAGGGATAGCCTTACATAACTTGTCCATGAAGCTACAATCATTCTAGAAGTCCTCACACTTCTTACGGATGATTGTCTATATCATATAAAGGGTTGATATCAATATAAAATCCAAATTCTATAGATAAACTCATTTAGGGATCTTTCGACAACTTTAAGCATATATGATTCTATAGATTTCTTTTATAAGGAGACTTTATGTAATTCGATCCCACAATCATTTAACCCATACTTTATTAGTTCCATAAAGCCTAAAACCAGTTTACTTATCAATTTCAATTCATACTTCAAGTAAAACAGACCAACAAGGCATACCACGATGATTTCATAAGTTTACATCTTTTGATTACGAAAATCCTTTCACAACTTGCTCCAAATAATCAATTAATCATAAATAGGTACAGGAGGATCCAACTTACCTTTACATACAATAATCCCCTTAAAAAACAGCGGGGTAATTCGCCCTTAAGGTTTTCCGGAATCGATTCTATATGGAGAAGATGATTCTTATGATAACCACGGGGTTTATCATGTTAATCTTGCTTGATTTTGGCTTGGACTGATGTTGAGATGTTAGAGTACTTTGAGGAGGGTTTGGAGAGAGTTTATGAACTGGTTTGATGAAAAATGAAGTCCCTAAATCTCACAACCCAATTTAAACATGAAACAAAATTGCACCGCCTCAAAAGGATGGTCCTTTTGACGGTCTGCCAAACTTTTGACGGTCCGTCAATCTGGACCGTAAATCTAGATTTGAGATTTCAAAATGCAAAAAAAATAGACAGTTCAGATTTACCATTTTGATGGTCTGTACAAAAATAAACTGTCCGTCAATCTTGCCATCAAATTGGAAGCTTTTCCAATTTTGTCGATACGTATTTTCCTCGATCCGATTAACTTCCATAAATTCCATAAATTCTATAAACAACCTATAAACCATTATTACCCTTCCATAAGGTCATACCTTTTCCTGAAATATCGGTATCAATTAATGACATGACAGAAAGCAAAACTTAAAGGGTGTAACATCCTCCCCCCCTAGGAACATTCGTCTGTGAATGTGGAAGATATTCATAACTCTCGAGGGTTCTAAAAATTTCGATAGAGTTTCCTTTGTAAACATGACTTTCCAAAACATGTTAAATAGCCCAATCATATATCTAACACCACATAGGGTAACATAATAACAAAACAACATCAACATAGCCTCACATGATCATCTATATATGCAAGAATCTAAGAAGGGTAGCCATAACTCACCTTAACTGTTCTTTGTTGTACTCTGAGCTGCACTTGCCATCTCTACCTCAACATTAACACCTAGACAAGATATATTATAAGATTGACAGATATAATATAAATGAGAGAATCATATCACATGAGTATCAGTATAAACCTGAAGACTGAAACAAGTAAGAATATCTGGATCCCATATCATATTTGGCCTCCCAAGTCATCTCTTCTATATTTTTATTCCTCCATAACACCTTAGTGGAGGCAACTTCCTTAGTTCTCAGCTTTAGAACTTGGCGATCTAGAATAGCTACCGGAGTCTCTTCATATGTTAAATCCCCGCTGATCTGCACATCCTCTACCGGAGTAATATGGGAGGGATATCCTATGCACTGACACAACATCGACACATGGAATACCGGGTGGATGGCTTATAATTCAGAGGGTAGTTCAAGCTCATGAGCCACTTGGCCTATTATGCGAATGATTTTATATGGCCCGACGTATCTGGGACTGTCTTTCTTTCATTCCAAACCTCATAATCCCTTTCATTGGAGAAACCTTTAAGAATACCCACTGAATAAAAATCCCTTTCCAAATCGCGGTGTCAAACATCTGAATACAATTTCTGTCAACTCTAGGAGTCAATATGCATTCTTGGATTAGCTTTACCTTCTCTATTTCTTGCTGTACCAAATCAGGACCTATTAACACAACTGACAATTCGATCATTGAGCTACAAACGATGCAATATCTTTCTTCTTGTCATTCCACAAATAAACCCGTCGGAGATCATGATACATCTTTGTTGAACCAGGATGAATAGAATACCTGGACTGGTAGATCTCAACTATGATTTTCTCCAAGAGTCCTTCTACACCTGGTACACATAGTCAACCTTAATATCTAAGAACACTGTCTCCTGTATGTTCCAGCATCGACTTCTTCTACAGGGGAATCCACTCTTTCATTCGTACAAACTCGGGGACATCAAACTGTCTTGCTCTCACCTCTACTATCAAGGATGATTCTGCGGTATTTTGCACCACCGCTCCTCTATCATCCGTGTCCAAAAGTCACACATTTAAATTTCCTAGGCGACGTAGTTCTTTGATCATCTTCAACTTGTTAGCTTCAATACCATCGAAACTCCTAATAGACTTACGACTTAAGGAATCAACTATGACATTTTCCTTGCCAGGGTGGTATAAAATATTAACGCCATAATCCTTTAATAATTCTAGCCACCTTCTTTGCCTGAAATTTAGCTCCTTCTGGCGGAATATAAGCTGTAGACACTTATGGTCTGTGAATATGTCAACATAGACTCCATATAAATAATTATGCCATATCTTTAGGGAAACGATTACCGCAGCTAACTCAAGATCATGAGTCAGATAGTTTACCTCATATTTCCTTAACTGCCTCAAAATGTATGCTATAACCTTTCCGTTTTGCATCAGAACACATCCTATGCTGACTATGTAGGCATCACAATTAACCACATACCCATTGGTACCTTTGGGAAGGGCTAACATAACTGCAAATGTCAACTTGTCCTTCATCACTTGAAAACTGCATTCACACACATCCCACCACTGAAACTTAGTTGCCTTGTGAGTGAGCTTGGTTATAGGTGTGTATATAGATGGAAAACCCTCCATGAATCTCTGATAATATCTTTCTAAGCCCAAGAATCTACGTACTTTGGTAGGAGTCGTGGGCCCCGACCAATTCTTTACGGCTTCAATCTTCTGAGTATTCACATTGATACCTTATAAGGAGACAATATCGCCTATAAAAGCAACAAAGTTTAACCAGAACTAACATTTGGAAAATATGGCATACAACTTACGGTTTTGGATGTCTATAACACCGCTCAAAGATGATCTGCATGGTCTGTCTCAGTCCGTAAGTACACCAAAATATTTTCAATAAATATGATCATGAAGATATCCAAGAATAGCTTGAAGATTCAATTAATTAAATCCATAAAGGTTGTTGGCGTATTAGTGACTCCAAAAGACATCACCCGAAACTCAAAAAGGCCATACCTGGATTGAAAAGCTATCTTTGGGATATCTTTCTCCTTTACCCTTAACTGGTGGTATCCTAATCTTAGATCAATGTTTGCAAAATATTCAACACAATGCAACTGATCGAATAAATCATTGATTCTCATAAGTGGATACTTATTCTTGATAGTGACCTTATTCAATTGCCTATAATCGATACACATCCATAAGGAACCATCCTTCTTGCGAACAAACAATACTGGAATGCCCTATGGAAAAGTACCAGGCTTGATAAAACCTTTTTCCAATAGTTCTTTCAACTGATCCTTCCATCCCTCTGCTCGACATGAGCCATTCGATAAAGATGGATAGATATCGTCAGCATATCTGGAAGTAAATCAATAGTAAACTCAATCTCTCATATTGGAGGAATACCTGGAAGCTCATCCAAAAATACATCGGGATACTCATTAACCATAAGGACATACTGAAGGGTCGAAGGCTCTACATCTACATCTATGACCCAAACCAAATGATAAATATATCCCTTATAAATCATTTTTCTGGCCTTCAGGTAGGAAATAAAAATGACTTTAGGCGTAGAAGATTTGTCTTTCCACTCAAGGGTCGGCTCGCCTGGAATATTGAACTTAACAATCTTTTTCCGACAATCATCATTCGCGTAACAAAAAGCCAACCAGTCTATTCCCATAATAACATTAAACTCAACCATAGGAAATTTGGCTAAATCATCCAAAGTAGGGAAATTATAAACTGTCACGGTACAATTTCTATAAATACTCCATGCTACAATCCTCTTACCAACTGGTGTAGCCACTTCATATGACTTAGAAAATAATTCTGGTTCAAATCCAAATTTTCTAGCAACAAAGGGCGTAACATAGGAAAAATTGGAACCTGGATCTATCAGTGCATAAACATCATAGGTGAAGATGGATAGTATAATTGTAACGACATCCATAGATGACTCTAAATCCTAGTAACCAGATAAAGCATAGATGCGGTTCTGAGCACTGCCTAAACTAGAAGATCTTCCTCGGCCTCTGCCTCTACCATCAAAGGTCTACGATTCATCACTCTGTAGATATACACTCAATGAAGATACTGTTGTTGATCCCATCGACTGAGCTATATCACCTCTACCTCTACCTCTACTTGGGCACTGATGCATATAGTGACCAAGATTCCCACATGAATAACACACATCAGAACCCTGAAGACACCGTCTCGCATATGTTCTACTACACTAATGATATGGCAGTAATAAATGTCTCATCTGTCCTGAACTTTCTTGCCTCTGAGAACCAAAAGCTCTCAAACTCTGTGCGGGTCTTGACTGAGCATACCTGTCATACTTTGGCTCCTAAAACTAAGAGGGAGCGCTATTAGCAAACCAAGGTAGACGTTTGGGAAATTGCTTCCTGGAGATTCCCTCTCTACACTTCTATCTTCTTGAAGCTGCCACTTGAATACTTTGGCTCCTGATCATATGCCTGTATTCTAGCAATATCCATATCCCTATTTAGTGAGGCTGTCATACATTCTCCAATCAGATACAGATCCAAACCCGCTACAAACTGATGAATTTAAGCCCTCATTATGTCCACAATATTTGGAGCATACCTAGCCAGAGAATCAAACTGCAGACTATATTCCCTTACAATCTTGCCATTCTATTTGATGTTTAGAAATTGTTCTACTTTAGCCTCTCGTACCTCTAATAGAAAGTAATGATCAAGAAAGGCTTTTGAAAACTCCTCCCATAAAGCTGGATGTGCATCTGGTCCTCGAGACCGCTCCTAGGCTTCATAACATAACACAACCACATCTCGTAATTTGAAAAAGTCCAACTCTACCGCCTCCATCTCTGAAGCATGCATCACCCGCAATATATGATTAATAAAGTCTTGGGAGTCCGCAATTGGATCAGTACCAGTAATATTGGCGGACTAAACTAAATAAATTCTTGAGTGCTAGTACTTCCAATGCCATCAAAAGACCCAATGCCTGTAGAAGCCCTTATATAATGCTATTGCGTAACTACTATATGTGCTAATAACTTCATGCCATTTTCCAGTCCTTGCTTAGAAGACTTGAATGGAGGAACTGGAGGAACCAGACTCTGGAACTGGAGGTACTGTGTCCTGAGGAGCTGGATGCACTATATCTTCTCTAATCTCCTCATGAGGGGGTGGGATAGGTGATAAGTAAGAGTGAGACTCTCCTTGAGCTTCCATTATATCAACTTGGCCGGGCAGGGCTTTACTGGTACCTTCACCCCTATCAGCACCGGTTTGATAACTAGCAGTAGCTCTTGTAGTAACTAGCATGACTGACTAGGGAATTAGAGCACAAATTAGACTCAAAATCATATATCTCAGCTCTATAGCATAATCTAGGAAGTGAAAGAATAACAACCATCCCTACATGCCTAGAAGCCTCTTGTTATTAAGTGTGATGCACAACACACCTAGAAACAAGACTCTACTAGACACGACTTACAGACTCCGTAAGACTGACCTGCTCAGATACCAAATTTATCACACCTCAAAGTAGGGTTGTGGCTGGCACCCGATGCCATGCTAGCCCGAGCGTACCACTCTGATGACCAGACTCCTGTATAAGTAGAACTTTCGGCCGACAAGGCCATACTGGAGTATAACACAACAACAATGCTTAACAAAAGGGACCAACCCAACATATGTATATAAACATGACCTACAAGGTCGGAGCATGAGTCAACAAAATACAATCTAGCCGAAAAGGATATACATCAACAATTGTACATACCATAGTAGTATATGAGCCTCTACAATACCTGCACTATCATATGGTCAGAACAGGGCCCTGACCTACCCACTATGTACATAACTCTGTAAAACATACTCAACATCTGACCAGGAAGCTCTAGGAAAGTTGAAGCTTACTTACTGATAGTTGAACTCGACAACTCTTACTGTGGTGGTCTAGTAGAGCCCCTATCAGAACCTGCTGCATGAACACACAGCACCCCCGGTGAAAGGGACATCAGAATGAAAGAAATGTACTAGTATGTAAGGCATGAATAACAATATGAAAATGTAAGTTGTAAAGAAAGACATAAAAGCAATATGAAGAGATATGGTGTAAAGGAAAGCATAATGCAACCTGGATGCTATATAAGGAACATAATGAAACTCTAAAACTAAAATAAAACCTGTGTGGATAGGCATTACTATACAAACAATGATTAACTTTGTGGAATACTTCTTTTCAAAGACTTATGATAAGGTAAACTAGTAATCAAACAACAATGATCGTAATAGAAATAACAATGAAAAATTCTTGACAAGAGATTATGATAAATAAGTAGAATGAAACTTTCGACGTTTATTTTAAAATAGTAAACTCTTTAGATTTCATACATTTGAAAGAAAGGGATAGCCTTACATACCTTATCCACGAAGCTACAATTATTCTACAAGTCCTCGCACTCCTCGAAAATGCACTTTCCTTAGTTCTACAACATATACAATCAGTTTTATTACCCAATTCAACTTATACTTCACGTAAAATAACCCAACAACTCATACCATGATGATTCCATAAGTTTACAAGTTTTGATTACAAAAATCCTTCCACAACTTTCTCCAAATAATTAATTAATCATAAGAATAGGTAGAGGAGGATCGAACTTACCTATACGTATAATAATCCCCTCAAAAAAGGGGTTCTTCACCTCCAAGGTTTTCCAGAATCGATACTATACGGAGAAGATAATTCTTACGATAACCACGGGGTTTATCGCATTAATCTCCGTGATTTTGGCTTGGATTGATCTTGAGAGGTTAGAGTACTTTGAGGGGGGTTTTGGAATTGTTTTTGATGAAAATAAGGTTCTTAAATCGCACAACCCAATTTAAACCCGAAACAAAATTGCACCACCTCAAAAGGATGGTCCTTTTGACGGTCCATAAATCTGGATCTTCAAATCCAGATTTGAGATTTCAAAATGCAGAACAAAATTGGCAATTCAGATTTCCCATTTTGACGGTCCATACAAAAATGTACGGTCCGTCAATCTTGTCGTCAAATTGGTAACTTTTCCGATTTCGTCGAAATGTATTTTCTTCGATTTGTTTAACTTCCGTACACTCCGGAACATCCGTAAACAATCTATAAACCTTCATTACCTTTCATAAGGTCGTACTTCTTCTCAGGACATCGATATCAATTCACGACACGATGGAACGCAAAACTTACGCGGTGTAACACATACCAACAAGTCTAAAAATACATTATAGACCTATGTGAAGTCTCAAATCACCATACTACACTCTAATACTAAAAAGAGGGGTCGGGTTCTTAAATTTTGCTTTGAAGCCTCCTGAAAAAATTGCATTAGAGAATCTTCCTGACCTAATTTATAGATTCAATTCAGACCATCTCAATAAGTCCAAAAACATGATACAGAGATATCTAAAGCATAAAATCAAATTATAGAATGCGCACAAAAAGGTCAAAATGAGGGTTCTGGTTGTTACAGTAACACTGCTTTAATACTGGTAAGGTATGAATGTGTTAAATAAGTATTAACGCCAAAGTTTTGTCATATGATGTCCCATCGGGATGCGTTTGAGTGGAAATAGTTGGTTTAAGATAAAGACGAATAGTGAGGTGCATAAGATTCGATAGAATTGACTAAGTTTATGGTAGGTCCGTCTTCTAGCCTGATGTCATGAAAATAAATCGGTACTTTGAGAACACTTATAACATGAATGTTGTAAAGGATTGAAATACCTTTCTAACCATATATGATGGAGCTCAAACGGAGCTTTGTGCTAGTAGTTATGCCTATTTTACTGAACGATGTTAGTTGTCAGAACACCCGCACGTCGCACGTGTATCACGCAAATACCTATCTCTGAATCTCTACAGGCATGTGCGATAGGCTTGCAATGCATAGGCACTAATGCATGATGCACGACCATAACATAGCCCTATTTCTGGTTCTGAACAATATAATCTTTTAACTCATCAAAACCCTTTTCCACGTTGTTTTGGATGACTTTTTGAGAGAAAAACAACCTTATGTTACCCCACATGGTTCACGAACTGTAAAATTTGATCGATAATTTCCTCTACATCTTGATTTATTATCTATCTCTAGTAGTTTTGCTTATATAACATGACTTACCCATTAGGTCGGACACTGTCTGCTCCAATTTAATCGTATACTCAGTTAACATTCTACTAACTATCATATACTTCATAAGGAGAACTGGGCCGTATATTTTCACCATATTATTGGAGGTTCATATGCCCCCACAACTTGATAGGTCATAAGTATGACCCTAATTACCATTCAGATCATAGAATTTTCCTTGGCTTCTCATCTTATATTTGTAACTTATTCTCATTAGAATACTCTAATCCCCGATAATGCTCTAAAGTTCAAACCCCATAATCTCTGAATATGAATAATATAAATATACGACGATTTTGATATCAACTCATAAAAAAAGATCTCACAAGATAACCGATTACATATCTATACTCAGAAGAAAATCATCAAGCAACGCCAGAACCTGATGTCTTATCCTCACTCCTATATTGATCTTTATGCTTTAGTTTCGGACACATTCATATCTTGTGGTTCTAGTTACCACACCAAAAACAAACTCCCATACTTGCACGACATTGGCCAGCATGCGCCCGACTGCACTGAGGACATAATGGTTGGGGCGGCTCTACTCTACTTGTACTAACACGATCCTGACATACCAACATCTGCGAAACCTGTATCATCCTTACTTGAGAACTATGGTATCACACGAATCGCTATATAAACCTAGTCTACTATAACTTATCACCACTTGGAAATTTTATGAAATCACCAACCGTCTTAGCCTTCTTGGTATATCCCCTAATCGTATTGGAGTCATCTCCTGAAAATATAAACGACTCCTCCTCTCTGAATTCCTTAGGTGGTGAGCTCCTAGACCCTTCAAGGGATCTATCACTATCATGGACCCTCGGGTGATGCCAAGCCTACAAGGCAACTAACTGTGTCAATACTTGTATGACTTTCCTCACATCCCTATCAGACGGAGTTGGAGGTGGGATGGTAGAGCTAATGATGTCGGAGCTTCCTTCAGCTTCTCTAGTACTGGTTGAACTGGTTCTATCTGAGGAAGTGGCTCTCCCTGGTCCTCAGACAGATCAGTCTCAAAAGAAGGCATACATCTCATAACTTCCTCACTCGGGGGCTCAATAGAGGGCATACTTGTCATACACCCTTCCAATTCTTCCTTAATATCCCAGCTAGATATAACTCGACAGGGAGAAGTTATCGCTGCACAACCTACATCAACGTATACGTTAGACTTGATTCCCTATAACTCAGCTCTATCGCACGATCTATAACATGAAAGTTAAGCAACCATCCTAAATGTCCCGCAACCTCATATTTATAAGTGTGGCACGCAACACACCCATAAACAAGACTCTACTGGCCACGACTTGTAAACATCCCTATGAAATACTTGTTGTGATACCAAGTTTGTCACGCCCCAAACTGGAGGGGCACTATTGGCACCCGGTGGCTACTTAACCGAGCACCAACGTGACATACGTTAACCATCATGTTATGATATACAATGAGGGACACATGGGCTATCTATTTCAATTTAAAGATACATAGAAGATAATACTATAATATGTGACTCGAGATGACATAAGTTAGCAACTCCATGAGAGTACGGACTGATAAGGCCATCATAACCAACTACACGATCAAACATAGCTCAACACAACTGTACTAACATATGAACACATGACATATGTCTACAAGCCCTAAGAATACATAAATGTCATACATATCAGGACAGGACCCTGCCATACCCATTAATACATATAAAAAAACATACTAACCTAAAAAGGCAACTCCAGAGCAAGTGGAGTGTACCAACACCTTCCGCTGATCTGATTGGCTATTGGGAGGACCATCAACCTGTCTATCGGGACCTGCAGGCATGAAACACAACGTCTCTAGGAAAAAGGGATGTTCGGTGACCAGAAGGATCAACCTGTAACTTGGAAGTGCCACTGTGGGAGATGATATGCATAATGTAGTATATTCGCATACATAATGCCATAGGCCTCTGTGGGTAATATCATCTATATAACATTGTGATATATATAGTGTATATAACGCCATAGGCCTCCGTGGTCAACATCACCATGGTCATAACCAACTAATCAGTGGTACTATATATATACCGCATATATAACACTGTAGGCCTCTATAGGCAATAAAGATACATAATATATATATATATATATATATATATATATATATATATATATATATATATGTGTATATAATGTCGTAGGCCTCTGTGGGCAATAGAGAAGCATATATATATATACATGCATGAGGATCATAATGATCATTCTGAGCTCGTCGAAGTGACGTAAGGCCATTACACTTCCGACTATCGTTATGTAGCTAACATGTCATTAGATGTGTCATAACCAACAAAGGAAATTAGAACACCATAAAATGATAGATAATTATATGATATGGAAAGTACTCCCGACAAGGGACAAACATTATTCAAGTGACATTCAATTGAATGAAGAACAAGGACATTCTTGCTTAACATGAATAGAGTCATTTTGGAGGGACACTCATTTACATTTTGTTCAAATCTGGTCATGCCAAAAGAAAGAAATGATAGCCTTAACATACCTCAACTTCCCTGCTTCCAAATACAAGTAAATCAGCTCCAAATACCTTTCAATCTACATAACAACAAGTGTATAATCGTTACTAATGAAACTATCATTTAACAGGACGAGCGACAAACTCAAATTGCAACCCATTTAAGCCCTTATACCCATTATTGGTATTAACTTCTAGACAAAACATAACCAGCATAGTAAAAAATATATTCTTATAATTTTCCATCCTTATATCCATCTTGAACAACACATTAACAGCCCAACAAGAGTTAGCAACAACAAGGACAACTTTTAGGTGCTATATAGCCAATTCTTCTCCTATATTGTAATACCATCTTCAGTACCAACACTTAAACAAGAATAAAAATAAAAATCCCAACATAGACAAGTTATTCTCCATAATTTTCAGCCGTAAGAAGTCATAAATATAGCATCAAAACAGTCCAACAACAAGATAACAACATCTCATATCCTTTCAAGTACTAGGTTGTAGTTCTTCACCCAAACAACTTAAACAATACAAAATTAACCTTTAGCACAGCCAATACGATACTAAAAATACCTTAGGAAGTAGATACAACTGGAAATCGCAGCCCAACTCAGCTCACAATGGCCCTCCACCACACTACAACACCATATAGGTGTTACTCTATACTTGAGTTAATCTTTGATGTCAAAGTTGGGTGTAAACACTTGAATTTCACCTTGAGATCCTTTGTAACTATTGAGAGAGCTTATGAGAGCATTAGGGTGGAGTTTGGTCTAAAAATGACCAAAGAGGAGCCCCAAAACGCTTTTTAAAGAAGCCAAAGTCGGCTACCACCATAGTGGGTCCCAATAGGGACTTCTGCACAGTCTCGTGAAAGAGCGAATATCTTTCTACTCTGATGTTGCATCGATGAATGGTTTAATGTGTTGGAAACTAGACTCATATACCTTAAATTTGGTAGGTGGACCAACCCGTAACACAAAGTATATTGGGACAAAATCTCAGTGACATTAGACCTAAATTTCAGCAAAATTATGAACGTAACTTGCGATAACTTTCACCGACTTTTGTTTTACAACTAGCTCGACTTCAAAACTTAACATACAAATATTATATGATTCAAGTACTGTAAAATACGGCCACCTTATAATATTAAGAACTTCCCATTTTATTCCGAAAGTATAGGTTATAACATCTTTAATTCGTTTAACTTCCAACTCTCACAATACTTCCTTAACACTTGTTTCAACCCATCATTATCTTTCTAAATGTCCTTAAACTCTCCGGCTCCATTGATTCACTTAAGACAAATTCTAACATGAAAGTACGGGGTGTAACATAAGAGCAATTGAAAGCCTAAGAGTGTTTAGATTCTTAATTAACTTAAGGATATGATCAATTGATCATTTTCATGATTCTAGACTATTAAATTACTGATTTTACCCTTGTGTGTTTGGGGTCGATTTGGGCGTCGGGTATTCTATTTCCTTGAAAGGCTATGCATATGTATGTATAGTAGAATTATTTATTAACGTATAATCTATATGTTAGACTATGATCGTTTGGAGGTGCTTCGCAAGGGCAACACCTTCGCCGAAGATTAGGGTTCGTGGAACATGTTCTGCTCTGAGGTAGGCCACGGTTTAATATTGTTAGAATTCATTAGATGCATGTATTTGATATAAATATTGAGCAGTATTGGGTGTGTTAGGGGTCTCACATTAGTGGCTGTGATTAGCACTTGCGTGGGTACCGATGTTGAACTTTTTTGATGGGTGTTTTGGGGAATCATCCTTCGAGTTGATTACTACTGCTATTATGTGGGCTTGTCACCACTGTTTGATACTTATTGTGTTTACTCATCACATATGCCTTATTTTATGAAAGACTGATTATGTGAAGTTATGTGTTATTGATAATTTTGAGGCATGTGTTATTCATCTCCTAAATTTGATTGCATCTTATATACCATGATTACTTGCCTTATTACTGTTTCATTCATACACTCATGATTATTGTTATATTAAAAATGAGTGGTATGGAATGTTGTGGGCCAATGAGACTATTATGAAAGGTAATGATACTTATGAGATGGCTTGGACACACTGAGATGTTGATGAATTTATATGGCTTGAAAAATGAGTCTTGGACTCTAGTTAGAATGAGGTATTTCCGATTGGCTAGGAGCGGTATATGGACGCGGGTCCCCTATGGGTCACTTATATATGGCAAAGAACTATAAAGTGTGTATACCAGTTGATGGAAAGGTACCTTGCATTGCCGTCATTTCATTGACTCATACACTTTGTATTCATGATAGTTGTACTTGATTTGTAATTGTTATAATGATAACCTGAACTCGTATTGGTTGTACTTTCATGTTTTTCGAGTTGTTTAAGTGATGAACCATCTATGTGATTGAAGGTCACTCACGGGACATATTAGACTATGTAGGTTAGGATTATGTATGAGTCAACTTGGTATTTATATCAGTTACATGTATTCCGTTGTTGTCGGCCTGTGATGCTTACGGGGGTACGTTGTGTACTTATACTACATTCTTTTTGGATGCAGATACATCACTGTTGACTAGTACCAAACCATGTGGCTGAGTCCAGGATTGGTAGACTCGAGTGTTCAGAGTGAGACTGCACATACTCAACATGCCCTAGATGCTTCCTTATTACTTTCTGTCTTTATTTATGGTCATGACACAATTTCAGACTTATTCAGACATTTGTCTTATTCAAATTTAGTATTCTTGTACTGACAGACTATATCTTTGGGAAGAATGTAATAATTACATATTCAGTTTGGATTATTTTATTTATATTATGGAAAGAAAAATTTATTTACTATTTCTTCTATTTCCGCTTTATTTATCTTTTATGTTAATGTTTTGGGAAGTGGTTCTCCTACCAGTGGAAAAAGTGTAGGTGCCACTACGATGCCAGAAATGGGTCGTGACAAATTTGTTATCAGACCTCTAGGTTAAACAGTCTCAAGTACAAGAGTAATGTCTTATAAAGTCTTTCAGATAGGTACGAAGACGTCTGTACTTATCTTCAAAAGGCTATGAGACATTTAGGAAACTTCACTTCTTTTATTCCTTTTGTGCTTTATTGGATCAATTTAGTATCTAACCTTATTTTCTATTCTCTCACAGATAGTGAGGAATCATGCTCACATGGCTAGAGAGGAGGCATCGGCACCAGCCCCTTTGGTGTGTGGTCATGCTAGAGGTCGAGGAAGGGATAGAGGTAGACCTTGAATGACTGCACCGTCGAGGGATAGAACATAGGGAGCCGGTCAGGATTGGGCTAGATTAGTATACCCCGAGGTAGAAATGAAGCATTAGGATTACCATTATGAAGAAGAGATAGGGCTAGCCCATGATCAACCAGAGGTTATAGCCACACTGGTTCTACAGGATATTATTGCCTATATATTGAGTTTTCTTGATGGTTTTTCCCAGGAGGGTATTCTCCTAGTGATTCTGGATGGGTCACAGGGACAATGAGGAGGTCAAACTCTCGTGTTCCATACACCAGGGGTGTAGCCAACTACTATATTGGCACCCTATATCAATGAGATCTCGGTGCCGGATTTTATTCCCCGACCAGTGACTGGAGCTGTTATGACCCGCGATGAGCGGAAGAGATAGGAGTATTTCTCCAATATGAAGCCTCTTAGGTTCTATAGTCAGCCCGATGAGGACGCATATGAGTTTATAGAGAGATTCCACGAGAGACTCTATACTTTGGGAATTGTTGAGTCACAAGGGGTCAATTTTGTTTCTCTTCAGCTTCTAGGTGATGCAAAGTAACGTGGAGGTTGTATATTCATTGTCGGTCAATAGCGTCACCTCCTTTATTTTGGACTAGGTTTTATCAGGTTTTCTGTGAGAAATATGTTTCTATCATACCCCAACCTTAGGGTGTGTGGTTGGCACCCGACACCCTAAGACCCGAGCGTACCAATCCTGATACCTGCAAGATGCTTAACAACACATTGGTTGAAAAAACCTTTGATAAAAAATTTCTAAAAAAAACACAGTTCCTGCATGTAGTAAAGGCCCAACCTATACATATATATAACAAGGCTAACAAGGTCGACAAGAATATAATAAGTCTACCGAAGAGGCCGACAAGGCCACACAATACAATAATACACAACACGACGGTCTACAAGCCTCTAGATAGTATATTAACAACATGGAGTTGGGACAGGGCCCCACCATATAAAACTATACACAACATCATACCTATCAACTCACTAGACAATTTTGAAATAAAGGAGCATGACAACCTTTAGCTGAGTCAAGTCATCTACTATGAGGGATAATCTGCATCACTATCTGTACTTGCGGGTATGAAATGTAGTACTCCAGATTGGGACATCAGTACGAAATATGTACTGAATATGTAAGACTGAAACTATAAACAAGTACAATACCGTAAATAAAGCATAAGCTAAGATTGTAACTGAATGTACAACTTTAAGGTAAAGAAGTGGAATTATAACTAGTACTCTGATTGCCCTTATGGGACAGAATATGACTAATGAAGTATAATCGCGTATATAACACCGTAGGCCTCTGGGGGAAATATTATCAATATCATATATGTATAATCTGCGCAATAGCGCCATAGGCCTCTGTGGGAAATATAATAAATCTCATACTTGTATAACTGCGTATATAACACCATAGGCCACTATGAGTAATATAGATATATAATACATGCATATGATGACCTCTTTGAGGATTACCAAATACTCTTTAAACTCATTGGAGTGACGTAAGGTCGTTGCACCTCTAACTCCCTTACGAGGGTTATCACATCACATGTTACTCTTTCAATGACTCTATTGGAACCATAGATCACATTATTAGCTTAGCTTTTAGGAAACAATAAGGAGCTGAATTTTACTAAAATTAAAAGAGTCTCTTAGAATGAGGATGTAATCTCGACAATGGATTAAAATACACAACACATTTGTAGGAGATTCACAAGTACTCTCTTAGGGACTTAAGAGTATAGATTTTGTCGGATTTCATTTTGTGATATTCGTTTCAAAATTGATCATGCCACGAAGAAGGAAGTGAGCTTTACATACCTTTGTTGCTTTGACGATGCTAGCTTACAATTATCCGGTCATCCTTTGAACGATACCCTATGTATTAAAGATGTTTCAGATCAATCATGGTTGAAGTTCAATATACTCTATCACAACAATTCTTAATTGTCACCCCCACTCATCACCACCATGCTATCCATGTATTTACGAATCCATTCAATAGCTCAAATCATACAATATCAGCCCAACATAAGTTAACATCAGCAAGAACAATCTTTACATGATTTCTAGCCATTTCTCCTTCTAGCTTGTGATTCCATTATTAAGATCAATACTGTAAACAAGCACAAAAACAATATCTACAACATAATCAAGTTACTTCCCATGATTTTTAGTCACAACAAATCATACTTAGCCTCCAACAATCCAAAATCAAAACAACAACATACTTTGTCATTTAGGGTTCTAATTTGTATATATTTCCACCCAAACACTTAATTAATATATGAATATGCTTAAGCACAAGAAAGGGAGTGTTAATATTACCTTGCACAACAAAAATAACTTTGTACTCAGTCTCCTTACCACCATGATCAACCCTCAAGGATATAACAATTTCATAGAAGTATTTTCCTTCACTTTCCTAGCTTTTGGATGAAGAATTATGGTGTAATCATATAGGAATCACTTTGGAACCATTGAAATCTTTGGGAGGGTTAGAGAGAGGGTTTGGGACTTGTTTGTTTGATGAATGGCCAAAAATTTGATTTAACCCGATGTTAAGTCGTCCACCGACCAATTTGACGGTCCGTCAATTTGGACCGATCAATATTGCCTTCAAACAAATATGGTGGGGGCCCATTTTGATAGACCGTTAAATTTGTACGGTCCGTCCTTTTGGGCCATCAAAATGATATTTTGCAGATTTTTGTTGAGATATTTGTTTTCGATCCTTTTAACTTCTATATATTCTGATACTTTTGTAAACATCCTATAAACTCTTAATGTCTTTATTTAAGGTCACATATCTTCCCAAAATGCTAATATCAATTGGCGACCCAACATAATGTAAAACTATGAGACATAACATCCTTCCCCCCTTGAAACATTCGTCCGCAAATATTGAAGATATTTTAACTCTCAAGTTTTCTAGAAATTTTGGTAGAGTTTCCTTTGTAAACAGGACTATATAAAACATGTCAAGCAACCCAAATATATATTTAATATGATGCAGGGCAATATAATAATAAAATAACATCAAATCGGCCTCACACGACCATTTATACTTATAACGATAGAGAATGGTTAGCCATAACTCACCTTAAAATTCTCCTGCTGACATCTGTATTGTACCTACTACACTTGTTTCAACAACACTATCTAAATAGGGTAAATGGATAAACTTCAGTAAATAGAATAGGAATAGAAGGATCGCATTTCATGAATATTAACATGACTCTGATGTTTGAAATCTTCAAGTATAGTAATTCTTATGTTCTTTGACAATTCCGGCAGAGTTCTTTCATACAAAGAACTATCTCAACATATCGCGCAATCAGATGCCATAGGTATTACTTCATAGGATGACACAATCCTAAACACTGTTGGTACATCATCGACCTCCACACAATCATATATATTATTTACCAAAATTGATTAGTAATTGTAATTTATTCGAACCATTGAATTCTAACATCTGGACTATATTTTTCATTTCTCCATTATAACTTTCATATCATGATGAAATTTAGGTCACAAGGCTCATAGGCATAGACCATAGGTAAGGTTACGATGAGAGATTGCAGCACGATGATTGTCCAAGAATTTTAACATGATATGGCTATGTGAATCCATTCCTTCTTATGTCCGTCCTTTTCACTATTTTATTATATCCTCATACGGTCCTTTCTTAGTACATTCATATTATCCCACCTAAAGACATAAATTATAAATAACTCCCTAGTCGTGGAATTTCTTTCTTCAATAAATCCCTTTTCACTTATACATTTCCAAAATGACAATACTTGGAGTGAGTATACAATAAACACCCATGGTTGGTAATATACTCTACTTGTCGGTTACCGCATTTCTCAACCAAATCTGGTATTATGATCGCAAACACTCCATATGAAGTTTTATATCTTTGTGAAGTTGTATCCTGGTTCTGACACCAATTCTCTTTAAACGTCCCCTCATTAATTAAAGTATTTTCTTTCGGGTTTTTTCTCTTTTCATGATTTGATAAGAGTCCTACTCGTTTGTCGTGTATAACCCCTTATTCATTGATATGGTAATATGTTATTTAATACTTATTGATCCTTATATGACTATTAAAATTTTCTTCCAACATCTATGCATTCACTCACTACTAGTGTCCGGTGGTCTAAACCTTAGTTTTAATTGGCTCCCTTAGGACGAGGTAAGAGTAATACTGAACATACCGAGCCTCTTTCGAACTAGTTCCTCCATTAGTTGTTTATCATAAAGAGTGATTGTACAATATTTCGAGATAACATTCAAATAAGTTGTCGGTCAAACTTTGATTATATAGGCATTCTTAGTTATCACGGTGGAAGTTGATGAGTCAGTTGGACATAAATTTTCCAAACTAGAATAGTTTCTACTGTAATGGGATGGACCACAACGATCCTTGGACCCATCAATAATTTTTATGAAATGTCTCAACTTCAAGGGCACATCTTCTAGGGTGATGTTAACCAATATACTTAATTCTTTGATCTTGATAAGGTTCCTTCTATTACCTTTGCTCCATATCACAATACCTCCCAATGGACTCTAGATAGGGCTTTTTGTCTTGATGCTCATCCACTTCCCAATAAAAGGAAGAACCCATTTGTCTATTGCTTTAGGAATCATCATTGTCTGGTTTCCATTATGGTTGGCCATCTATTACCTCTCTAGGTCAATTCTTTCCTATAGATTCCATCGTCCATTATCTCCCTATTTCTCTCCTCGGAAATTGTTGTTCTTATAACGTCTCCAGTTTTCATACACTATACGCGATGCTACGTATTTCAAGATAAGTTTGTCATTCCTTAGTCGTATTCCATATTTTCTCAAGTATTCTTTCTCAACTTGTATCATTCCCTTTCTATTTATCTTAATTTCTCTTTCTCATTTAAGTCCTAAAAACATAATATTCATTCATTTTGAAGTCGTTTCTACTCTATTGGCCTTATTTCGTAGGCGTCTACTATTTTTACTGGCTCAGGACTAGTGTTTTTTTAGAACAATATTTACTTCATACTAAGAGTGCAACACTTGACTCTTGTAATTCTGAGATCTTTTATACATCATAGTCTACCCTTCATTCGTTGGGTATCTCCTATACAAATTTTCCCAAAAGCAAACCTTTGACATACTCATGTTATTTATTAGAATTGCTCATGCTAGAGGTCATCCTGCCTCCTTTTCCATCGAAGGATTTAGCTTTAAAGGTGTTAATCTGTTTGATCGCATCATGGTCGTCGTACTTGAATTAACCCTTCTGCCTTTGTTTCCTCATTTTGGCTTCCTTTGCAATCAATGTCCTTCACATTACGACCACCGTGTTATCCTTATTTTGGGGTTTATCATAATTCACCATTACTTGTCTGCTCCTCTATTTTTCCTATGCCATTATTATTTAGCTCTTCTCTTGATCGTCTATCCTTAACTATTTCATTATCACTTCTTTATATGCTTACATCAAGCTTCATTCATCCTTACTTACACTTAAATATCCCTACATGTCTTGTCGACATTCGTGGCAGAACTAGTGCTTGATATATTCAAATTCAAATTGTAGTTAGATTCAATATTACCACTGCTTCGAGTTTCCTCCACTTAATTGGTATTAGATCTCTTGTTTACCTGACATTTAGCCAACCAACTTGTATGTTACTGACTTGAGTTCCATTAAAGGTTTCTTTTCTTAGCGTATTCCCATTATCATCATTTATGGGCGTTAGATATTATATTTTTTTCCAGGAAAGTTTAAGTACCCCTTCCTTACCAATATCCTTATCCTTTAATGGTAATCATGCTGCTTTGGGTCCCACTCTAGTCCCGTTATCGATGCCTTTATCATTACCATATTTCCGCCGGTCTATTTGTGTGAGAAACATCCTTCGGCCTCATTACTTTGTCATAACATTTTTACTTGTTTTTACCAGAAACCCGTTTACTATTCATCTTTGCTTTTCTGTCAAATGAGGCCTTTATCGCAACCATCTTCAATCAACTATTCTTGCCCGATCATCTCATACAACTATACCATAGAATTCAAAAATCTCATCACTTAATATAAAAAATTCTTGCTATCTTTCACTGCCATCTAAGCATGTATTGCTATGGTAAAGAAGGTATATCGTTTGCCTTTAACTGACAAAACACATCCCGTCTCATGATATTCCTAAATGGTTCAGTCCTTATGGAGGAATTGGGATTACTAGTTTAGGCATGACATTTCACGTTGCTTTTCTTTAACTGTTTCGAACAAAACTTCAGGTAACCGAACTTCAAAAATTTGTTTTCCTTTTCAATCCACTGCGGTTTTCCTTAACTCTTTGGACCTATGCTTATCTTTTTAAATCTCATATTCATTCATATTTTATGCCCCGATATCATGCACACTACTGGACCTAAGAGCATTGGGTGTGCATATAGCTAAGAAATGGTTGGTTCCTGGATTATTTTACTTAGAAATTAAATGTAACTATATTTTCACTCGTCGCCTTCCACTTCTATTATTCATTTACAGTCTATGAACATCTGAATGACACAATTCCTAGAAAACTGATACCTAACCAATTATAAGTATACACACAATTATCCTTAATAAAATTGTCAACATAACTATGTAGTTGCATAACTCTAAATAACATCGGGACCTGCTATTCACATTAACTCAATCACATGAATCTACATACTTTATGGCTTCTTCTTCCACGCCAATAACACTCCTCAACATCATTTGGACATTTCCCATAATGCACTTGTCCACACTGATGGCACATTGACTGAAATATCTTGGGACAATTCTCTGTCCCTATGTCCTAAGGCTCCTCATACAGAAAATAACTTGGTATAGGGTAAACATACCCTGTGATGCCTCCTTCCACATTGTTGATAGTGTGGTCTAGTACAACCGACATCTCATTGTCATTACCTAAATTCTACTCGGGAGCTTCGATCGGACACATCTCGCAATGCTAATCTTTAGTTACCTACCTCTATTCCAAACCTTCTGATCTATCTACTGGTTATTTCTTCATCACCACTACTACTTCTATGATAATGGGCTCCTTGGTCTCTTAAAAGGCCTAACCTATGGGGGCATCTGAGCATGACTCTACTCTGGAAATATTACTGGGGGCGTTGTTGCGTACATGATACGACTCACACCTAAACCAAGTGAAAAAGATTATTGCGCTAATGATTTTTGTATTGTGCGGGCCCTCATATAATCAAGCAACACTAATAGAATCGATGGCACACATAAGGGCGATTCTTCTAGGGCCTCAGATACGTCCTCCTCCAGAGAAGAATCTTCAGACACATCTTCTTCCATAGATAGATTATCTTCCATAGACGGATCTTCTTCCATAGAATAACTCACATGTCCTTCTGGTGTCCTTAGAGTCCTCAAATGCATATTAACGGGTGGCAATCGGTTGGTATCTTCCCGCACATTTCTAACCAAATTTCTACTAATGGTACTTCTATTTGATTTTGGCATTACTGAACAAATGAACTGAGGTGAGAAGATTGAAGTATAATTACTTACAACTTCGCTTCTAATGCATGATCTAGATTTTAAGAAAGGTAATATCCTACATTCCATGTAGCCTCATATTCATAAGTGTGGTGCGCAACACACCCATATGCAAGACTACTAGACACAGCTTATAGACATACATAGGACTGACCTACTCTGATACCAAGTTTGTGATACCCCAAAGGCCCGAACGTACCAATAATGATACTTGCGACATGATTAACAACACATTGGTCCACAAGGCCTCTGATAAAATATTTTCTGAATAAAAACACAGTTCCGTGCACACAGAAATGGCCCAACCTATGCATATATAGGTAAGAAGGCTGACAAGGCCTACATGAACACAATAAGTCTATTGAAGAGGCTGATAAGGCCATACAAGAACATAATACACAACACTCCTGTCTACATACCTCTAGGGAGTATATTAATAACATTGGGTCAAAATAGGGCCCTGCCATACCCAACTATACACAACATCATACCTATGAGCTCACTAGATAGTTTCGAAAGAAATGAGCATGAAAATCTTCAGCTGAGTTGAGTCATCTACTATGAGGGATCATTTGGATCTCTATTTGTACCTGCAGGCAAGAAATGTAGTGACCCAAAAAGGGACATCACTATGAAAGATACATCGAATATGTAATGCTGAAACTGTAAACAAGTATAATATTATAAATAAAGCATATGTTAGAGACTGTGTAAAGATAAAATGGAAATACAATGTGTACTCTGAGTGACGCTGTAGGCCATAATATTCGTAATGAAGTATAATTGCGTATTTAACACTGTATGCCTCTGGAGGTAATATTATCAATATCATATCTGTATAAATTGTGCAATAGTACCATTTGCCTATGTGTGCAATATCATCAATCTTATATCTGTATAATTGTGTATATAATGCTATAGGCCTCTGTCGGCAATATAGATATATGATACATACATATGATGACCTCTTTAAGGATTACCGAATACTCTTTGAACTCGTCAGAGTGACGTAAGGTTGTTTCACCTCCAACTCTCTTATGAGAGTTAACACGTCATTTGTTACTCTTTCAACGACTCTATAGAAACCATAGATCACATTATTAGATTAGTTTTTAGGAAATAATAAGGACCTGACTCTTACTGACATCAAAAGAGTGCCTTAGAATGAGGATGTAATGTTGACGATGGATAATAATACACCATGACACACTTGTAGAAGATTCACAAGTACTCTCTTAGGGACTTAAGAGAAGAGTTGTTGTAGGATTTCATTTTGTAATAATCATTTCAAGATGGACTATGCCAAGAAGAAGGAAGTGGGCCTTACATACCTTTGTTGCTTTCACGATGCTAGCTTACAATTCTCTGGCTGTCCTTTGAATGGTACCCTACGTATTAAAGATGTTTCGAATCAATCATGGTTTAAGTTCAATATACTCTGTCACACCAATTCTTCATTTTCACCCCTACTCATCACCACCATGCTATCCATGCATTTATGACTCCATTCAATAGATCAATTCTTACAAAATCAGCCCAACATAAGTTAACATCAACAAGAACAATCATTACATGATTTCTAGCCGTTTTCCTTCTAGCTTGTAATTCCATTATTAAGACCAATAATTTAAACAAACACAACAACAACATCTATAACATAATCAAGTTGCTTCCCATGATTTTTATTCACAAAAAGTCATATACGTAGCCTCCAACAATCAAAAATCATAACAACAACATCCTTTGTCATTTAGGGTTTTAACTTGTAGACTATTCCATCCAATCACCTAATTAATACATGAATAAGGTTAAGCACTAGAAAGGGAGTGTTAATATTCCCTTTCACAGAAAAAATAGCTTTGTACTTAGTCTCCTTACCACCACGATCAAGCCTCAACTACATAACAATTTCATGGAAGTGTTTTCCTTCACTTTCCCTAACTTTTGGATGAATAATTATGGTGTAATCACCTATAAATTGCTTTGGAACCATTGAAATCTATTCATGGCGTTAGAGAGAGGGTTTGGGACTTGTTTGGTCGATGAAATGCCAAAAATATCCTAAAAATTGATTTTACATGAAGTTAAGTCGGCAACCGACCAATTTTATAGTTCATACAATTTTGTATGGTCCATCAATTTGGACTATAATCTACCTCCAAAAAATATAATGGGGGCCCATTTTGACGGCCTTTCAAATTTGTACGTTCCGTCCTTTTACGCCGTCAAAATGAGATTTTGTAAAGTTTTATCGAGATGTATTTTTTCGATCCGTTTAACTTCTATACCATATGATCATTCTATAAACACCCTATAAACTCTCAATGTCTTTCTATAAGGTAACATGTCTTTCCAGAATGCCGATATCAATCGACGACACAACTGAACATAAAACTATGAGGCGTAACTATTGCCCTCAGCTTGCAAGTGAGCAAAAGGGATGCATTCTCTAGATTGGAGTAGAGGGGGATATTAGTTGCTGAGTTCTAGGCATGCTTATACTTCCTATCGAAGACGAACGAATTTTGTGCTTCGTGAGAGGGTTGATTGTTCCACTCCAGTTGGCGACATTGCAGTTGGTAGCCTCTGGGCTTCTTTTTAGTTTGCGGCAGACCTATGCTAGGATGGTCGAGTCAGTGAGGGGTGGGTTTCACATATATAAGCCTAAAAATAGAGTTTGCCGACATGGGCACTATAATGTGTCTTCTTCTCGAGGTTATGTACAACAAGGTAGATCCAAACATTCTCAGTATAGTCTACTAGTGTAGTCAGCTCTTCAAGTTTCAGATGCTGGTTTTGCGGGGCATAGTAGGTATAGTGCAGGTCAGACTTCCAAATGTTCTTACTCCTGGTTCTCAGACCGCTGGGGTTACTTAAGTTCTTCCATGTCCGTTCAGTAGCCCATATCGGACAAGGATTGTTTCAATTGTAGTGATATTGTGCACTTCAAGAGAGATTATCCCATGCTCAGATTAGTTAGATCCCAGACACCTAGGACCCCAGCACACCCTTTTAGGGGTGGCAGACAGACGGGTAGAAGAGGTACTCAGTTGGGTCGTGGTGGTTATTAGGCTAGTAGAGGTAGATCTCAGATAGGTAGGGACGGAGAGCATACAAGATTTGGTGGTTATCAGGGTTCTTAGTCCAAGGAAGGACGTGCTCACTTTTATTTTTCCATGATAGGCTATATGTTGAGGCGTCCGATGTAGTTATTACAAGTATCATCTCAGTCTGTCATCGGTTTGCTTCAATATTATTTGATCCAGTTTCTACATTCTCGTATGTGTCTACCTACTTTTCCGTGGGTCTAGATATAATGTGTGATATTCTAGATGTGCCTATTTATGAGCCTACACTTGTAGGTAATTCTATGATTATACATCGAGTCTATTAGTTATGTGTGGTTACTTTCATGGGTTATGATGCTTGGGTAGATTTGGTTATAGTGGATATGGTAGATTTTTACATCATTTTGGGTATGGACGGTTATCACTGTACCATGTGATTTTGGACTATCATTCCAGAAAGTCACTTTAGTGATTATGTATTCCAAGGTTGGAATGGAATGGTACTCCAAGCCCTGTTCCAAAGAAGGTTATTTCTTTCCTTCAGGATAGAAAGTTGGTAGATAAGAGTTGTTTGACGTACTTAGCACATATTCGGGATACGAGTGTGGATACTCCTTCCTTTGAGTCATTCCTATAGTGAGTGAGTTTCCTGAGGTCTTTCCGACAGGTTTGCCTGGTATGCCGCCAAATAGAGATATTGATTTATGTATTAACTTAGAGCCGGGTACTCATCCTATTTTTTTCCCACCATACTATATGGCTCCAGCAAAGTGTAGAGAGTTGAAGAAGCAGTTATGAGATATGTTGAGTAAAGATTTTATTCGGCCCTGTGTTTCTCCCTGGGGTACTCTTGTGTTATTTCTAAAGAAGAACGATGGCATTATACATATGTGTATCGACTATAGGCAGTTGAATAAAGTGACCATCAGAAACAAGTATTTGATGCCCCACATAGATGACTTGTTTGACCAGCTTTAGGGTGCTTCTGTGTTTTCATAAATTAATTTGAGCTCTGGGTATCACCAGTTGAAGATCAGGGCAGAGGATATACCCAAGATGACCTTTAGGACTCTATATGGAGATTAGGAGTTCTTAGTGATGTCTTTTAGGCTTACTAATGCCCCCACAACATTCATGGATTTTATGAATGGGATATGCAAGCCTGATTTAGATTCATTCATGATCATCTTTATTGATGACATTCTAGTTTATTCAAAGAGTAAGTAGGACCACGATAAGCATTTGAGAGCGGTTCTTTGTTTGTTGAAAGAGAAAGAGTTGTATGCCATGTTTTCAAAATATGAGTTTTGGCTCAGCTCTGTAGCATTTCTGGGGCATGTGGTATCGAATGTGAGTGTCATGGTAGATCTGAAGAAGATAGAGGTAGTTAAGAATTGGTCTAGGGCTTCTTCGGTGATAGAGATTCAAAGCTTTATAGGTCTCATGAGTTATTATTATTGGTTTGTTAAGGGTTTCTCATATATTACTTCTTATTTGACTCGGTTGACTTAAAAATATGTGCCTTTTTAGAGGTCCAATGAGTGTGAGTAGAGATTCCAAATGCTCAAATCACATTTGACCTCAACCCCAATTTTAGCCATACCTGTGGAAGGGAAGGACTTCATTTATTATGATGCTTCGAGGATTGTCTTGGGTTTTGTATGATGCATGATGGTATAGGGATATCATATGCATCAAGGAAGTTGAAGGTGCATGAGGAGAACTAATCCATTCACGACTTGGAGTTGGCAGTGGTAGTCTTTTCATTGAAGATTTAAAGGCACTATTTGTATGGGGTGCATTGTAAGGTATTCACCAATCACCACATCATTCAACACGTGTTTAGTTAGCTATTTTTGAATTCTATATAGCACCGGTGGATGGAGCTACTAAAAAATTATAATATGACTATTTTGTACCATCCGAGCAAGGTCAATGTGGAGGCAAATGCCTTGAGCAGAAAGATAGTAAGTATGTGGAGTTTGGCTTGTCTGATTGTTACTAAGCGTCCTTTGGCATTAGAGGTTTTGTCCTTAGCCAACATATTTTTTAGACTCGATATTTCAAATTCGGTAGGATTTTGGCTTGTGTAGAGGTGAGGTCGTCTCTTTGGGAGAAAATCAAGGCCCAGTAGTTTGATGATTTTAAATTATGCAAGATCAGGGACAATGTTATGCGAGAAGAAGACAAGTAGGCTATGATTGATGGTGAGGGAGTCTTGAGGATCAAGGGGAGAGTGTGTACCTTGTGTGGGAGGTTTGACGAGATTTATCATGGATGAGGCTCACAGTTCTAGGTATTCTATTTATTTGGGTGAGAGAATAATGTATTGTGATTTCAAGTAGCAGTATTGGTGGTAGGATGAAGAGGGACATTGTTGAGTTCTTGTCCCTGTGTTTGAATTGTCAGCATGTTAAGTATGAGCACCAAAGACTAGGTGTTTTGACTTAGAGGATGCCCATACCTAAGTGGAAATAGGAGCGGATTACTATGGATTTTGTGGTTGGGTTACCGAAGACTTTAGGCAGGTTTGATGCCATTTGGGTCATTGTGGATAAGTAGACCAAGTCTGCACACTTCATTATGCTCTAGACTACCTATAATTTTGAGAAGTTGTCCAAGATATACCTTCAAGAGATTGTGCGGTTATATGGGGTGCCTATTTCTATTATTTCAGATGAGGGTTCTCAGTTTACTTCTCATTTTTGGAGGACGTTGCAAAATGAGTTGGGTACTCATTTAGATCTTCGCATAGCATTTCACCCTCAGACGGACGGTCAATCCTAGTGGACCATTACAATTTTGGAGGATATGTTACAAGCTTGCAAGATTAATTTTGGTGGTCATAGGGATGAATTCTTACCTTTGGCAGAGTTTGGTTACAACAACAATTATCACTCTTGCATTGATATTGTTCTATTCGAGGCTTTATATGATAGGAGATGTTGTTCTCTGATTAGGTGGTTTGATGCATTTGAGGTGAGGTCCTGGGGGTACTGATTTGTTGAGAGACTCCTTAGAGAAAGTGAAGATGATCTAGGATATGCTCCTAGCTGCTCAGAGTAGAAAAAAGAAATATTTGGACCGTAAGGTTCAAGATATGGAGTTCATGTTGGTGACAAAGTTCTATTGAAGGTCTTGCCTATGAAAGGCATGATGATATTTGGCAAGAGAGAGAAGTTGAGTCCGAGGTACATCAGGCCATTTGAAGTTCGTCAAAGGGTTAGAGATATGGCATATGAGTTGGCACAACCACCGGACCTTTCAAGTGGTCATCTGGTATTTCTTGTTTGTATGTTGAAGAAGTATCGTGTTGATGGTCCTATATCATTCAATGGGACTTCGTATTGTTTGATCAGAATTTGAAGTTCGAAGAAGTGCTTGTGATCATTATGGATAGGCATGTTAGAAAATTGAGATCAAAAGAGATTGCTTCTGTGAAGGTGAAATTTTAGCACTACCCTATTGAGAAGACTACCTAGGAGACCGAGACTGATATACGGAGTAGATACGCTCACTTGTTTACTAATTCTGGTACATTTCCCTTTTAATTTCTCTCAATTAGAGAATGAACATTTGTTTAATTAGTATCTAATGTAACGTTAGCTAAAGACCTTTATTTGACCAGATTACCCTTCTTGTAGACTATATGTAGGGTTTGTGACTCGCGAGGATCGGTAGCACAGTTGCTGAGGTGCTTTTAGATGGATTACGGAAGGAAAACCCATGTTTGATGGGTTTGAAATAATATAGTTTATCCAAAGTGGACTTTTGAGTGTATGGGTTCATTTATGAGTTTCTTAGCTTCCGATTGATCTAGAGCGTCATATCTGACTTAGTCGTGTTCTTAGTTTGATTCCACGAGGCATTCAGATGTGTTTTGAGTCACTATTTGCTAAATTGTGAAATTTGAGTATTTTGGGTGGTTTCATAGAAAAGTTGGCCTTAGCTTGGTCGTATGAGAAATTTGAGTGCGCAAGCGAGTTTGTAACATCATTTACACTTGGGTAGCATGTTTGGTTTGTATTTGGAAGGTCTCAAGAGTGTTTCAAATGTTTGGTGGTAAGTTGTAAATTTGTTATTGTTGCTGGTTTCTGGTGTGCCGTACTAGCGAGCCAGTGGCCGCTTCTACAAAAATTGGTCCGCATATGCGATCCTTGGAAATATTTTGGAAGTCCGCTTCTGCGACATTTGTTCCGCAGAGGCGATCCTCCACCGTGGAGTTTCTCCGCTTGTGCGTTCGATATGTACAGTAAGTTGGGCCACTTTTGAGGCAGCTTTTCCGCAGAAGCGAGCCAATTCGGCGAGGTCGATTTCGCCAAAGCGGGATCACTTTTTCAGACCTAGAATTAAATGCCCATTTCGAAATCACTTTCCTTATTTTATATCTTGAGGACTAAGCTCGGTGGAGAGGATATTTTTGAGAGTTTTCATCATTATTCACTTATCATGTTTATGTCTTAGAATTTAGGTTTTTTTTGGGTATAATAAACCTAAGGTCCATGTTTGAGAATAAGAGACATAAAATCATGAAATTGGTGGCTAATAGTTGATCTTTATGCTTTGATATTGTATATATGAGTTGGGTAATGATAGTATGACCTATTGCAATATTCAATTTATTGATTTGATTCCATGGAAATTTGGGGAAAATTCTAGGGTTAGCCTAATTTGGGGATTCTAAGATCTAAAGGCAATTGAAAGCCTAAACGTATTTATATTCTTAATTAACTTAAGGATATGATTCATTAGATCATTTTCATAATTCTTGCCTATTAAATTATCGATTTTACCCTTGTGGGCCCAGGGTCGATTTGGAGGTCGGGTATTTGGTTTCTTTTAAAAGCTATGCCTTTGTATGTGTATTAGAATGCTTTGTTAAGATAGAATATATATGTTAGACTATGATATGTTACACCCCGTAGTTTCAAGTTCTGTCGTATCGTTAATTGATACCAATATACCGGAAAGTGGTACGACCTTACGCAAGGGTAATGAAGGTTTACAACTTGACGCAAGGGATATGTTACACCCCGTAATGAAGTTGTAGATCTGGATTTGAAAGTCCAGATTGACGGACCGTTCTTTTGAGGCAGTTTTTTATGTCAGGTTTAAATTGGGTTTTATCGAATTGGGACCTCATTTCCTCCTTCAACCAGCCCTAAATTATCCCCCAAACACTCTCTAAGGTATTGGAACCTCTCAAGATTGAATCAAAGGCCAATCACAGAAGATTTACGTGATAAAACCAGTGGTTATTGTGAGAATTGTCTTCTCCTTGTAGAATCGGTTTTGGATAACCCTTGGAGATGAAGTAGCTTGCTGTATTAGGGGGATTTTGGTGTATAAAGGTAAATTTTATCCTCCTCTACTTATATTTGTGATTAATTGATGATTTGGAGTAAGTTGTGAAAGATTTTAGTAATCGAAACTTGTAAACCTATGAAATCATTGTGGTATGCCTTGTTGGGATGTTTTTCTTGAAGTGTGAGTTCAAATTGATAAGTAAACTGGTTTTAGGCATTATGGGTCTAATGGAAGTATGAGTTAAAGGATTGTGGGATCGAATTACATAAAGTTTCCTTATAAAAGAAGCCTAAAGAATCCGATATGCTTAAAGTTGTCGAGAGATACCTAAATGAGTTTCTCTATAGAATTTGGATATCATATTGATATCAACCCTTTATATGATATAGATAATCATCCATAAGGAGTGCAAGGACTTGTAGCTTTGTGGACAATGTATGTTAAGGCTACTCTTCCTTCTTTTTGCATGATCATAATTAAAAGAACCTAAACGAACAATATCCATAACGGCTCCAGTCTTAGATATGTTAGAGGCCGATGTTCTTGACTTCAATATAATGATAGTGATCTTATCTAATGGCTTGTTGATTCTTGAAAGTAAGTTATCTTGATGATGTTAGTTTCATAATGTTAATCGGAGGTATAACGACCTTATGTCACTTCGATAGACCTAAATTGTCTTATTATCATTCATGCATTATATATATTTATATACCATGACCATACTTGCTTTATATACACGTACGCTATATGATATGTATATGGAGTATTGGAAAGGTTATGGCGTTATATATGCATCGAGTGCCGGCCACACATCCCAAGGTTAGGGCGTGACAAACTTGATATCAGAGCAGGTCAGTCCTAGGGATGTCTACAAGTTGTGTCTAGTAGAGTCCTGCTTATGCATGTGTTACGTGACAAACTTATAAATAGGAGGCTACATGGACATTTAAGATGTTACCGTTCTTGAAAATCTAGATTGTGCATTAGAAGTGAAGTCGTAAGTAACTGAATTCCTATATTTTCATATTGATTCTCTTTTTCAGTAATGCCAAGATCCAAGGAATGTAATGATAGCAGGGATTGGTAAAAAATACGAGAGAAGGTACTAGCCAACTTCCACCTGTTAATATGGATCCGAGGAATATAAGGATACCAGAAGGAAGTGTGAGTTATTCTATGGAAGAAGATTCGTCTATGGAATGTGATCTGTCTATTGAAGAAGATCCGTCAGAAGATTTGTCTATGGAAGAGGACCCACATGAGGCCCCAAAAGAATCTCCCTTTCGAGTGCCATCGATTCTAGTTATGTTTCCAGATCACAGGAGGGCATGCATAATACAGAGGCCATCAACGCAGCGGTCATTTCCAGTTGGTTTAGGTATGAGTGGTATTATGTACGCAACAACGCCTCTAGTTATCTTCCCATAGTGGGGTCATGTTCAGATGCCCCCACATGTTAGACCTTTTGAGAAGCCAGAAGCCCATTATCATGGAAGTCAGTTAACCATGGTTCACCCATAATGAGTAGAAGTGAGAAAGAAGTAACTAGTAGACAAACGGAAGGTTTGGGATGGAAGTAGGTACCGAAGAATTTGTGTTGCAAGATGCGTTAGATCGAAGATCCCAGGTAGAAATCTGGCAAGCACAAGAAAATGTTAGAAATAGTAGACCACGGTATCAACAATGTGGAAGAAGACATGAATGAGTATGTTTATTCGATATCGAGTTATGTTCTGGATGTGGAGCCTAGGGCCAGAGAATGTCCCAAGAGTTTTCAGTCGTTATGCCATGTGTTTGGACATGTGCATTATGGGCAATGCTCGGGTGATGTTGAGAAATGTTATTGGTGTGGGAGCAAAATCCATGGAGTGCATAAATTCCCGAGAATGAGTCAAGAGGAATAACAGGTCTCGATGTTACTCAGAGTAATGCAACTAATAAGGTTTGTTGATAATTTTATTAAAGATAGTTGTGTTTATGCTTATGATTGCTCGGTTGCCATTGATGTAGAAAGTGTGTAATAAAAATGTATATGGACTGTAAATGGATAATAGGAGTGGAAGGTGGTAAGTGAAACTACAGTTATGTTCAAAGTTCTAAGTAAAATGACTTAGGAATCAACCATTTCTTTGTTACATACATACCCAATACCCTTAGGCTCTGTAGAGTGAGTGATACTGGAATACAAAGGATATAAGAACATGTGACCTAAAAAGGATATTCACCAGTCATAAGAACTAAGGGAAACCCCAGAGGAATGATGAGGAAAATGGATTTTTGGGAATAAGTTACCTGAAGCTTTGTTTAGAAAAAAGTTAAAGGAAAAGGGACACGAAATGTTATACATAAAATAGTAACCGCAATTCCTTCACAAGGAATAAACTATTTAAGAACATCATGAAACGGGAGGAGTGTTGTCAGTTAAAGGAGAATGATATACCTTTCTTACTATAGAAGTACGTGCGTGAACAATAGTAAAAGATAATAGAATTATTGATATTAAATAGTGATAAATGGTAAACGGTGTCAGTAAACACAAACAAAAGTATTATGACAACTTAGTGAGGCCTAATGATGTTTTTCACACTTTGAGATCGGTGGAAAGACGGTAATGGTAAGAATATTGATAACTAGATTGGAGTGAGACCCCAAGCAGCATGATTACCATTAAAAGATAAGGATATTAGTAAAGAAGTGGTACTTAAACTTTCCGAGACAAAAATATAATCTATGACGTCCATAAATGATAGTACTAGATATACACTAAGACGAGGAATCTTTAAAGGAAAAAATCAGTAATATACAAGTTGATTGGCTGAATGACGGATAGAGAAGGACTCTAATACCAATTAAGGGGAGGAAACCCGAATCAGTGACAAGATTGAATCTAGCCACGACTTGAATTTGAATATGTCAAGATCTAGTTCCGCCACGAATATTGATAATACATTTAAGTATATGTGAGTGAAAGTAAGGACGAATGAAGCTCGATATGAGCGTATGATGAGGTAGTAAAGAAATGGTCTAAGTTAAACGATAAGGAGAACATGTAAAGAATAAAAGCAAGGGAACAAGAAATGAGCGAGCGAGTAATGATAAATTTTGGCTACCGAATGAACTAGAAAAACCTCAAAAGAAGGATAATGCAATGGTTATAAGGTTAAGGACATTAGTTACAAAGGAGGCCGAAATTGAGAAATAAAGGCAACATTGTTGACTCAAGAACAGTAACCACAAAGGGATCAAGTATATCAACACGTTGCAAAAGTAAATCCTTCAATGAAAAATGAGGTAGGATGACTCCTAGCATGTCAATGCTGAAAAATAACATGAGTATATCAAAGGTTTGCCTTTGGGGACAAGTGTACAAGAGTTACCCAATGAACGAATAGTCGAGTATGACGTATAAGGGATCATGGAATTACAAGATGAAAGTATGCACTTTTAGTATAAAGGAAATGCTATTTTCGGAAGATCCTAAATCCGGAGCTAATGAATATAGTAGACGCTCAAGAAATAAGGTCAACAAAAGGAGAAATAATGTCGAAAAGGAGAGAATGTCTTGTTTTCAGTATTTAATGAATTTATTTTAGGAAATTAGAAAGGTAACGATACGAATCGAAAAAGGATACTTGATCAACTATGGGATACAACTAAGGAATGATGAACCTATCTTGGAATACATAGCATCGCCAAAGAAGTATGCAAACTCGAGACGTTATAAGAATCAAGAAGTTTTGACATAATGAATGGAAAGATAATGGACCATAAGGTCGTGTACCATTGAAAAAATAGGGCCATTAGGGGAGTTACAAGATGGAACCATCTTAAAGAAGTAACAAGTGGCCAACAATAATAGAAATCCGATGATAACTCCCCAAAGTAGAAGGCAAATGAATTATTCCTTATATTTTGAATTGGAAGAGCAACAAGGAAATGAGCCCCCGTTTGAATCCCATTGAATGATATTGTGATATGGTGTAGAGGTAATAAGGGAAAACTTATCAAGATCCAAGGATTAAGAATATCGATTAACAACACTCAAGAAAATTTGCCCTTGAAATTGAAATATTACATAAGGATTATTGAGTGATTCAAGGATCATTGTGGGCCACTACATTACCATTGGAAACTATTTTGGTTCGGGATAATTATGCCTAAGTGACTTGTCAGTCTACATTGTAACAAGTAAGTCTATCTATACACTCGAATTTTGGTCAAAAATTTATCTTGAAGGATATCTCAAGGCATTGTACAATCGCTTGTTATGAAACACATCTAATGGAGGCACCAGTTTGAAAGAAGCTCTGGATATTCAGGATTTCCTTCGCCCCATCCTAAATTAACCCATGAAAATTTAGGTTCAGAACACTGGACCCAGGCAAAGAGGGAATGTATGGTACTTGGAAGATGTTCTAAATAAGGATCGATGAATATTAAGCAACATCTTACCAGATCGATAAGCAAAGATCTATACATGACAAAGGAGTAGGACTCTTATTGAATCACAAACAGAGAAAGAACCCGAAATAACGATATCATATTTAAGGTAGTAAGTTATCAGTTAATACATAGATTAATGAGGAGATATTTTGAGAGATTTGGTATCAAGAGAAGGATTCAACTTGACAAGGGAGGAATATTTAGTCTAAGTATGTTCGCGACCATAATACCAAATTCAGTTGAGAAAGGAAGTAACCAACAAGCAGAGTATAAGCCCAACTAGAGACGCTTATTCGAAATTTACTTAAAGTAAAAGTGGAAAGGAATTTAACGAAAAAGAAATTTAAGACCAGTAAGTTGTTCAAAACTTATGTACCATATAAGGATACTATAATGAAATGAAGAAGAAGAGCAGAGGAAGAAATGGATTCAGATAACCTATTATTTTCATATCTTCGACTTTGGTGATCATCGTTCCACAACCTTTCATCATCATCTTACTTATGTTCCATGCCTATAAACTCTATCAACTAAATTCCATCATAAGACGAAAATGGTGAGACAGAAATGAAAGATATAGTCCATACATCAGGTTTAGCAATTTGAATGAGTTATGGTTTACTAACCGACTTTGTAATACAGATGTATGATCATGTGGAGGTTGATGATGAAGTTTCACAGTATGAGGTAATAGCTATGGCACATGCTTACGAAATAGGTGGAGATAGTCCTTGGTCTGAAAGAACCCTGCTAGAATGGTCAAGGAACCTAAGAATCTCTATACTCGAATGTTTCAAACTCTAGCTTCATGTTAAGATTTGTACGATATAATTCTTTCGTTCCTATTCTATTTATCGAAGTTGGACCATGTACCTTTTTTAGACAATATTTTTGAAACAAATGTATCATGTGCAGCTCAGATGTTAGAAAGAGAATGTTAAGGTAAGTTATGGTGAACTCTCTCAGATTATTATAAGTATAAGCGGTCGTGTAAGGCCGATTTGATATTGTTTTGTTATTATATCACCCTGTGTGGTGTTGGATGCATATTTGCGTTGTTTAACATGTTTTGGATTGACCTATTTACAAGGGAAACTCTACCAAAATTTCTAGAAAACTTGATAAGTTAAAATATCTCCAACATTCGCAAATGAATGTTTATAAGGGGGGACAAATGTTACACCCTATAGTTCACATTATGTCATATAGTCAATTGATACCAATGTCCCAGGAAGAGGTACGACCTTAAGGAAGGGTAATGAAGGTTTACAATTTTTCTATGGAAGTACTGGAGTGTGTGAAAGTTAAACAGATCGAAGAAAGTACATTTTGATAAAATTGGAAAAAGATCCAATTTGACAGCAAAATTGACGGACTGTACATTTTTATATGAACCGTAAAAATGAGAAATATGAACTATTTATTTTTTCTAAGAATTTAAAGTTTTAGATCTGGATCTAACGGTCCATATTGATGGGCCGTCAAAAGGACCGTCCTTTTGAGGCGGTGCAATTTTCATGTCGGGTTTAAATTGGGTTTTCTCAAATTGGGACCTCATTTCCTCCTTAAACCAGCCTTAAATTATCCCTCAAACACTCTCTAAGGTATTGGAACATCTCAAGATTGAATCAAATGCCAATCACGCAAGATTAACGTGATAAACCCCGTGGTTATCGTGAGAATTGTCTTCTCCTTGTAGAATCGGTTTTGGAAAACCCTTGTATATGAAGTAGCTTGATGTTTTAGGGAGATTTTGTGGGTAAAGATAAATTTTATGCTCCTCTACCTATATTTTTAATTAATTAATTATTTGGAGTATGTTGTGAAAGGATTTTCATAATCAAAACTTGTAAACTTATGAAATCATCATTGTATGACTTGTGGGGCTGTTTTACTTGAAGTATGAATTGAAATTGATAAGTAAACTGGTTTTATACTTTATGGGACTAAGGAAAGTACGAATTAAAGGATTGTCAGATCAAATTACATAAAGTTTCCTGTTAAAAGAAGCCTAAAGAATCCTATATGCTTAAAGTTGTCGAAAGATACCGAAATGAGTTACTCTATAGAATTTGGATTTGATATTGGCATCAACCCTTTATATGATATAGATAATCATTCTTATAAAGTGTGAGGACCTGTAGAACCATTGTAGCTTCATGGTCAAGGTATGTTAAGGCTACGTTTCCTTCTTTTGGCATGGTCATAATGAAACAAACGTAAACGAATGATATCCATAATGACTCCACTCTTAGATATGTTAGAGGCTGATGTTATTGATTTCTATTTAATGATAGTGATCTTATCTTATGGATTGTTGATTCTTCAAAGTAAATTATGTTGATGATGTTAGTTCTAAAATGTTAATCGGTGGTGCAACGACCTTACATCACTACGATAGACTCAGATTGTCTTATTATCATTCATACATTATATATAGGTATATACCAAGACCACACAAGTGTTATATACGTGTACACTATATGATATGTACATGGGGTATGGTAAATGTTATGGCGTTAAATACACACCACTACTTGATTAGTTGGTATATGATGATGATTATGGCCACAGAGGCCGATATGATATGATGAGATGCCCACAGAGGCTTGAAGGAATTATATACGCATATATATATGTATGACCAGGCTTTAATATATGCTTATGTATGATTCTTATGCATATTTTGGCCTATATAGTACAAGTTGTATTTAAACTACTTTATTTTATAGTTGTACATTCAATTATAGTTTCAGCTTATACTTCATTTTATAATAATGTACTTATTTACAACATCAACCTTACATATTCAGTACATATTTCATACTGATATCCTTTTGTATGGACGCTATATTCATTCCCACAAGTACAGATAGAGATGCAGATGTTTTCCTTACAGTAGGATTCGACTTAGCTGAAGGTTGTCACGTTCCTTTCTTCCGCGCTGTGTAGTAAGCTGATAGGTATGATGGATATACATATGTATATAGTTGGATATGTCGGGGCTCTATCATGACCAGTTGTTGTCACTATACTCTTTAGAGGCTTGTAGATAGTCATGTTGTGTATTATGGTCATGTGTGGCCTTTTTGTCCTCTCTGGTAGACTTATTATGTTCATATTAGCCTTGTCGGCCTTATTGTATATATAAGTATAGATTGAGCCTTTTCTACGTAGGTAGTTGTGTCTCTATTCAGCTAAGTATTTATCAGAAGTCTTATTGACCTATGAATTATTGTGTATGTCACAAGTATCAGGGTTGGTACACTCAGGCCTTAGTGCACCGGGTGCCGGCCACACCCCTAAGATTGGGGTGTGACGTGATCATTCGGAGTTGCTTCTAAAATCCAAGGCCTTTGATGTAAAGAAGGTTGTGTGCTTAAGTGTCCAATATGAGCCACAAGGTGATTTGCTAGGGGTGCTGAAGATTGCCAATAATCCTATGGTGATATGATTAATATGGAATGGAGTGTGGAGTGGAGTTGAAGAAAAGACTTGAAGATCCAAGAAGTGCCATTAATTTTTGGCTTTTATGTAAGTCTTGACCGTGACCATTTTTTAGATTGCTTTTAATTTCTATCTTAATTACTAGTTTCCCTTTTAGCTTAATTACTAGGCCTTGTAATAAAATATGATGACTAAGCCGAGAACCATCTAGAAAGAGAAGCTTCCAACATCTCCCAAGGAGGTAATTCATGAACTAGCTAGTTCATGCACTTATCTACATCAATGACATAAAATGTTGGCCTAGAGAACATGAAGGGTTGGTCGAGCATCTCCCCCATTCGGTCAAGATACATGGAAGACACAAAAGGGTGGCCTGGAGGACATGAAGGGTTTGTGGATCATCTCCCACATTCGGCCAAGATACATGGATGACACAAAAGGGTGGCCTAGAGAGCTTGAAGGGTTGGTCGAGCATCTCCCCCATTCAGCCAAGATACAAGTTTGTGTCTTTCTTGTTTCCTCTTATAGAAGGTCTAGAATTAGTATAAATAGGAGATTTAATTTATGTAAGGGGACTTTGAAGTTTTATGAAAAATATTTGAGTTTACTCAAACTTGCTAAGTTTTCAACTTTTGTGTTGTTATCTTATTCGAACCTTTTGTGGTCCAACCCTTAGTCCTTTTGTGGTCCAAACTGCGGTCCTTTTGTGGGCCACCCCTTGGTCCTTTTGTGCTCCAAACCCTTAGTGTAAGTTTAGGTAGAACTTTTGTGATCTAACTATATCCAAGCCAAAGTTATATCCGGTTACTTGTTACAAACACACAAATTTGTTTATCAATTTTGTGCCCCATCCTTGTCGAAACTGCCTAATTCTTTTCACACCAGTACACTCCAATACTTCCCCAACTCACACCCAAAAGGTCATCAACTGACTCCTCCCACAAACACCCGAAACCCCCAACCAATTACCCATCATCCCGATCGCACCCTTATTCCGCCAACCTTACTGTCCCAATCAGTTTCCACCACCTTACCACCATCCAACCACCAAATATCAACCACCAACATAACCTAAAACTTGTCTAGTTCATCCCCTCCAAATGTCTTATCCCAAAACCCTCCAAATTCACCCGTACACTCCCCACCAAACACAGTGCCCAGAAAGTCGCAAACCTCCATTTGACCCCTATTTTGGTATCCATCTAGTCCTAATCCAACTATGACACACTTAACCATACAATCCCCTCCTTATATACATTAGTTTGGTATTAGAGCAAGGTTTTCCCGTCCTAAGCCTTGACGCAATGGCGAACACAAATGAAGAACTTCGGAGGATCATAAGTGACCTTTTTGTAGAACAAATGCAAATCTTGAGAGGAGTGTTTGCGGAGCGTGCCATGATTAATAATGCGAAGTCTTAGGAGGAGGTTTCACAAAACAACCCAAGGAATGAAATGGAAGATGTCCAAGACAACTCGGGGAATAAATGGGAAGATGACTGAATCCTACGATTTGATCTTCCAACCATTGAAGGAAATATGGACCCGGAAGAGTTTCTTGAGTGGTTAAGGGCCATTGATAGGCTTTTCGAATAAAAGGAATATGATGACCACGAGCGTTTTAAGCTTTCTACTGAGGAATCCGAAGTGGAGAAGGTCCTTGAGGAAGATGTTGATCTTGTGGATGAGGGTGAAAGTTTAGTACTCCAACATGTGTTGACTGTTCAACTTGAAGAGCAAGAGGAGACACAAAGAGAGCAACTATTTTACACTGGATGCAAGGTAAATGACTAGGTATATAATATGATCATTGATGGAGGAATCTGTGCCAATATGGAATCCATGGAAATGGTGGACAAATTGAAACTACCTACCCGCAACCATTCTAAGCCATATGCTCTCCAATGGTTGAACAAAGACAAAGGGCTAAAGGTAATGAAATAAGCTCTTGTTAGTTTTCGGGTTGGTAAGTATAAAGATGAGATATGGTGTGACATCCTACCTATGGATACTTATCATATTTTATTGGGTCAGCCATGGAAATTTGATAGAAAAGTGCAACATGATGGAGGAAAGAATATCTATTTTTTTCAAACGGATGATAAGAAGATTCGGTTGATACCATTGTCACCTAGTGAGGTGAAGAAAATAAAGATCCAAAATGCCAAGAAATGCAAGGAAAAGTTTGAGGCCCTCTTGCTTAATGCATTAGAGATAGAAGAAGAATTGAAGAAGGGGAGTTCTATAGGTGTATTGGTGCGCGAGGAGAAGAAAAGTCTTGTGGGAGATATGGTTGAAGATGCCGACTCGAAGGAACTCTTAAAGAAATCTGAAGATGTGATTTCAGATGATCTTGCGCCCAGATTACCACCCATTAGAGCCTATAGATACCATCCGGAAGAGCCTAAAGAGTTTCAAGAACAAATCCAAGAATTAGTAGACAAAGGCCTTGTCCGAGATAGCCTTAGTCCATGTGTGGTACCCCCCTTGTTGGTACCAATGAAAGATGGAACTTGGCGCATGAGTATTGATGGCCGAGCGGTTGAAAACCTCACCGTGAAGTACAAATTTCCTATACCAAGATTGGATGATCTTTGGGATGAATTGAGTAGGGCTAAGTTGTTCTCCAAGATAGATTTGAGGAGTGGCTACCATCAAATGAGGATAAGAGAGGAAGGTGAATGGAAGATGGCTTCCAAAACCAAGTATGGCTTGTACGAATGGCTTGTGATGCCATTTGGTTTGTGGAATGCTCCTAGCTCCTACATGAGTCTCATACATGAGGTGCTACACCCATTCATGGCGTAAATAGTATCATCTGAGGCCATTTATGTGGATCCATCCAAGGTGGAAACTATCCAGAGTTGGCCCGAGCCTACGAATGTAAGTGAGGTAAGGAAGTTTCCATGTTTTGGATCGTCATTTCATTCAAGATTATTATACCCTTGCTGCCCCTATCACTGAACTAATGAGAAAAGGTGAGTTAAAATGGTCTAAAGGAGCACAAAGAGCTTTGGAAACCTTGAAGGAAAGGATATATGAAGCACCGACTCTATACCTTGAGAATCTTTTTGAAATTGAGTGTGATACTAGTGGAATTGGTCTTGGTGCCATCTTGATTCAAGTAAAAAGATGCATTACTTTCTCTAGTGAAAAATTAGATGGTGCACGACTCAATCATTCTACTTTTGACAAAGAATTTTGTATTGTGAGATCCTTGGTCCAATGGGAACATTATTTGAAGTCAAAATACTATGTCTTGTATTCAGATCATTTGGTTTTTCCATCATAGATGATGAGAATTTGAGGGCAACTTCTGTTAAATAGGGGGAGTATGATGTAAAAAAGGTCGTGAGCTTAAGGTTCCAACATGAGCCACAAGGTGATTTTCTAGGAATACCAAAAATTGACAACCATCCTATGGTGATATGCTTAATGTGTAATGGAGTGTGGAGTGGAGTTTAAGAAAAGACTTGAAGATTCAAAAAGTGCCATTAATTTTCGGCTTTTATGTAGGTCTTGGCTGAGACCATATTTTTAGCTTGCTTTTAATTTCTAGCTTAATTACTAGTTTTCCTTTACCTTAATTACTAGGCTTTATAATAAAATAGGATGACTAAGCCGAGAACCATCTAGAAAGAGAAGCTTCCAATGTCTCCCAATGAGGTAATTCATGAACTAGCTAGTTAATGCACTTATCTACATGGATGACACAAAAGGTTAGCCTAAAGAACATGAAGGGTTGGTCGAGCATCTCCCCCATTTGCCCAAGATACATGGATGACGCAAAAGGGTGGCCTAGAGAGCATGAAGGGTTGGTCGAGCATGTCCCTCATTCGGCCAAGATACATGTTTGTGTCTTTTCTTGTTTCCTCTTCTAGAAGGTCTAGAACTAGGATAATAAGACATGTAATTGATGTAAGGGGACATTGATGTTTTATGAAATATATTTGAGTTTACTCAAACTTGCTAAGTTTTCAAATTTTGTGTTGTTATCTTAGTTAGACCTTTTGTTGTCCAACCCTTGGTCCTTTTGTGGTCCAAACCTCGGTCCTTTTGTGGGCCACCCCTTGGTATTTTTGTGGTCCAAACCCTTGGTGTAAGTCTAGTTAGAACTTTTGTGATCTAACTATACCCAAGCCAAGGTTCTATCCGGTTACTTGTTACAAAGACATTGAAGGTCTTCTCGACCTACATTACCTTACTTGCAGCACCGCGTGGCTGAGAGTTCAAGTTGGTGATCCCAGGCATTCAGGGTAAGGATGTTATCTCTAGCATACCCTTGGATACTATTCTCTATTACTATGTTTTGTTCCTACTTGAGAGACACCATTCAGACTATGTATTTCAGTTTTGGCATGCGTGCCCATTTTCAGACTTGATTAGTATTTGTTAATGTTGTTGTATCACAAACTAGATCTATTAGGGGTGTTCGTTGGTGTATCAAACATATTGTTCATACTTCTTCCACTTTTATATATATATATATATATATCATGTATTAAGAATGATTTGGGATTGGTTCGCCTACGTTGTGGGATTATGTAGGTGCCACCATGACTCTGAAAAGGAGTCGAGACAAAGCTAGTATCATATCCCTAGGTTAAATAGTGTTAAATAGAAGAGCAATGTCTATTAGACGTCCATACCTATCTTCAGGAAACTATGAGACATTTAAGAAATTTCACTTTCTTCATTCCTTTCGTGCTAAGTTGAATTAAATTGGTATCTAACCCTTGTTTCTATTCTCTCACAGATGGTGACGACTCATGCCGATGTGGAGAGAAATTATGCATAGGCTCCTGCATTGGATGTGTGTGGACGTGGTAAAGCATGTGCTCAGGGCCGGGGTAGATCTAGAGCAGCAACACCAGCTTAGAGCAGAGCACAGAGAGTCGGTCAGGCTTGTGCTAGATCTAGCTTGATCACAATCACTAGAAGTCATGTTTGATCTAAGAAAATATGAAAGAATTAATGTAAACGAGGTACCAAACTAAGAATAACTTTAACCTTTGCTCTACGTGATATACGACTTAGGGTTGTATTTATATTTTATCCAAACAAGACCAAACCAAACTACTATTAAACTTGAACATCCCAACAAACAAAGCAGACGTGGCATGGGCCCTCTAGATATGGGTGCCTCACGCCAGGCACAATTTCCAGGCATTGGGAAAAATGTCACAGCGCGGCGTGGGCCCTTTGAACATGGATGCCTCGCGCCAGGTATATTCTCCTTCAACATATGAATTTTGTGACTTCTTCGCATGTACACTTGTCTTTTGAGCCTTGAACTCATCTCTCATTGAATTTTGGGACTTCTACTCAGACTTCAAAGTCCTCCAACCTTCGTGTCTCGCTCTTTCTACTTCAAAAATGAAGCATCGTCACATGTAAAGTTCCTTAATTCAACAATGACACACATATTAGCTTGAAATGCAAGAATCAATATTAATTAGGTGTATTTAGTGTAATTAGTCCTCAAAAGAAGATAAATGATGGATAAAATACGACGGATTGGCATATAAATACACCTAACATTAGTAATTACTTCAGCCTTTGATTTGATTTACTTTAGGTATCAATATAAAATCGAGTAATGATATCCCTGAACCCATCTATCTAAATCTCAATAGTATCTGAAATTTGCCAAGAACCCCTAAAGTTATTTACATAATTGACCTTAAGTAGCAACTACATTCCATGAACAATTCCTTTAACATTTGCTTATATCATTCATCTTAATCGGGTAATATAACTCATCCATGATTTATCCTCTAAGGCTACTGATATTTTCCACCTTGTAAAATGCACCATGACATTACCACCATACGGTAGGAGTCTTAATCTATGAGCAGAACAAGTAGACAGGATAGTTACACTTAAACACATGCCATAACTCTTATTTGACCTATACAACACTTAACATAGAGCAGTATGCTACTTCTTAACTCATGTGGAGACTCAATGGACATACATTGTGCCATAGTGGCAAACAAAGAAAATAGATTTACATACACCCCATCGTCCATTTAATGATACCCTAGGAATTCTCGACATCTTTTAATTTAAACCTATCTTATAACTCCTTTTGACGATGTTTGAAAAAGTCAACTTTAGAAGAGGGTTGTCTAAATGGAATACCGATATCATGACATATGACACACTCCTATCCAGCTTATGAGACATATGACATGGAGCTAATATACTCTTGCTACTCTAGGATCCCTAAAAAATCACGCATAGGGTCATTTACGTATTGACTAGTTTATTCAACACTCATATGATGTATAGGTTGCTCATGTAACAGAATCTAACCTCCTTACCAACTAGGAGAGTCCTATATAATCTTATGAAGGCTAGCTCAGTTTAGAATAGTTTTATACCAAAGAAGTATCAATATCTAAATGGGTGGCTCGCAACTTCTCATTTTGTAGAACTCATATAGTGGAGGAACAAATAATGAGACCTTACGTCACTGAATTTGCTAAGAACATATCTATCGTTCTATGATCTTAATTGTGATGCTTTTGATAGTCGTTCTTTCAAACCATCCTACTATAGGAGAACTATGATTGCCCTAATCAATGCGGTTTAATTTATCTTAGAAGAAGTTTTATACACCAATAATGGTAATTTGGACGCTCACGACCTAATTCATCCTACTTTTTTAAAAATAATTATGGACGCATGGGCCTTTTATTAAAATACATCAGTTTAATAATGTAGAAATAAACTGCAGAAAGTAAAGATACATGGCCAAGCCAAAAAGTGACCTAACCCAAAAAGAATTCCTTTTAGTCCCTTGGCCCATCCCACAAAAACACACCATCGCTCAATTAGGAAATTGCCAAAATGACAACAACCTTCAGAAGCTATGAGGTGGTCTTGTCTGCACCACCTTGACTCTGTCATCTCTGATGAATCTTCTCCATCTCTGATGAAGATGAAATCATGGAAATTTTGAAGAGATATTGAGATATTCATCGTCTTAAACTCATTTGTTCCTTCCTTTTGCGATGTAAGCTTCAATATTCATTTACTTTTCTTGTTTTTTGTTGAGACTTTTGAATCCTAATGTATTATTTTTCATTTGTGTTGGATCTGTTGATGAGGAGCTCGTATTTTCTTGTTTGGAGCTTGAATATGTGTTAGGATCCCATGAGTATATCTCATCCTTTGTTGTTTGTTGCTCATCAGGTAACTTTTCCTCCTTTTTATGATTCTTGCGATCTTGTATAGTTGTATATTTGTTTGTATCTTTCCTCTATTATGCTTGCATATTGTGGTTTGGTCATGTTTTTCTTCTGTGTGCATGTGTCTCCTTGGATGATCTCGCCACATTGTGCTTTCATTTCACTTGATATGCTTGTTATATATTGCTGCTATTTGCTTTAATGTCGCTTCTATGAACTATGTTAGTGTTGTTGTTTTGATTTGTCTCACTACCCTTGTAAATTGTTATCCACTTCTTTTGATCCTTAAATAAGGAATTTTTGACTTGTCACTATTAAGGATCTTCCTACATATGCTCCTTAATTTATGAAAATAGTGAGAATGAACCGTGTTGTCATCCAAAGCTTGTTTGGCTAAGGCATCAATTAGCTTGTTACCTTCTCTCAGAATATGACTGAAAGAGATATTCATATTTCTAGTCATATCCCAAATCTCCTCAATCCAGATTGCAATACCCCATGGTGGCTTCCATCCCTCTTCTAAAATCTTGTATTTCATCTCTAAGTTTGTCAGAATGATCACATTATTTAGATTCTGATTTGTACAATATCTTAGAGCCTCCAAAATTGTAGTATCTTCTGCTTCTGTGATTGTAATAATTCCAATTTCTTCAGCTTGTGCATATATAAGATCCCCAGTTGCATCCCTTAGGAAAAAACCATATGAACTCCTTCCTGGATTTACCCTTGAAGCCCCATTGGTGTTAAATTTAATCTAATTTATAGGTGGAGGTTTCCATATGACTTATGTAACTTTGAGTGTTGTTGTACCTACTTCTAGAAACTTGATCAAATCTGCCCAATTATTAGGTACCTCCTTGATAGATGGATTTTTAATTTGTACTAGCCCTTGAATAGTATTGAATACCAGATATATAACCCTTCTACGTGATCTATTCTCTCCATGCTTAATAATATTGCTTCTATTCCACAATTCCCAGATAATTATGGTTGGGATAGCTTTGAAAATCTACTTGAGTCTCCCTGCCATAGGTGCAGTCCACCATTTAAGTATCAACTGTTGTAATTATAACCCCTCTTCATTTATTCCAGCTTTAGAACAAAAGTAAGACTAGGTTCTGTGAGTTACACATGAGGTGTTCAATAAATATTGTGTTGTTTCCTCTCTCGGATTAGAATAACACCAACATTTAGACACTATATTGTAGCTCATCTTCTTTAAAACATCATCCACTGGTATTTTGAATTTCCAAAATCTCCATATGCAAAAAGATATTTTAAAAGATAAGCCTTTTATCCACATATTCTGATAGACATCTGATGCTTGTTCTCTCAATCGGATAAACTTCCATGTAGATTTTACAGTAAACTCTCCTCTGGTATCTAGTTACCACCATGGCCTATCTATTCCTCTATCCTCCCATGGAGGTGATAGTGTGGTGACATTATGATGAATCATCTCCTCTGGTGGTACAAATGTTAATTGATTAACATTCCAGCTTTCATTTTGTACTACTAATTAACATTCTATATCCTCTCATCATAAACATCCCTAAGAGAAGCATAATACAGAGCATCATCCCAGTCCAATTGTCAAACCAAAACTAAGAATTCCCCCTTTTAATTTTCCACCATATATGATGTTCCACTAATTCCATTGAACCATCACTGCATTCTCCGTTCTACAATAATTTTTACTCATGAAGGTACTCCACAATGATGGTTTTGTTTTGAAATTGCACAAGAGTTTACAATATAGAGCCATAGCTACATCATGTAAAGATCTGAAACTCATCCCTCCTTCTTTAGTAGGTAAACACAAGTGATTCCATGAAGGCTAGTGCCTACTTTTACTTCCTATAGTATTGCTCCCAAAAAACTGAGCAAACACTCTATGCATCTACTTAATCACACAATCAAGTGGGTTAACTATTAATAGCAGGTGTATACGCATACTCTGAAGTACATGTTTAATCAATATGGCTCTCCCCCAAAAAGACAACATCTTACCTTTCCAACTTTGTAATCTAACCATAATCTTGAGTAGAATACCATTGAAGAAATCTTTCCTCCTACTACTATGAAAAATAGGACATCCTAGGTATATGAAAGGAAATGTTTTTCCTTTCAATCCCAGTTACTATTTCCACAGTAATGCTAATAACTCAAGTAACATTCTGATGTATATACACTTCACTCATCTCTTTATTAATATTCTGTCCAGACAATTTTTCATTATCCTCAAGTATCTTCATAATCTTTTGTAAAGATAAAACATCAGCAAATGCAAAAATTATCATATCATCAGCATATGCTAGATGATTTATCTTTGGACTCCATTTAGGCTTACCAATTCCCCTAAATTGAGGGTTGTGGTGTAAGGAATTCAGATTTCTTGTCAGCACATTTGAAGTCAGAATAAAAAGAGTAGGAGATAAGGGATCTCCCTAGTTTACCCCCGTAGAAGACTGGAAAAACCCATTCTACCATCTGTTAATCAATATAGAGTACCAATTATTACTCACAATTATGTACACTATGTCTATCAATCTTTCATTAAAGTCCAATTTTCTCAACACCTTAGTAAAAAACAACCAAGATACCTTGTCATATGCCTGAGCCTTATCATGTTTCATCACCACATTAGCATCCTTGGTTCTTAATCTGATATCTGCCACTATTTACTATGTAAGAAGTATGTTTTCAGCAGTACTCCTCCGCTTCACAAACCCAACCTGATTTAAAGACACAATTTCAGCTAATCTGTACACTAGAATTTCATGAATTAGCCTAGAGAAAATTTTATTGCTAAAATTACTCAAACTTCTTTGTCTTATGTTTGAGAAGGTTGATACAACATTCTTTTTTGGCAATAGCACCAAATTGGTATGTGTAATAAACCTAGGTAAATCTGCTCCACAGAAAAAGCCCTAACCATGTTGATGATGTCTTATTTAATAATGTCCCAACAAGTCTAATAAAATAAACCTGTAAAGTCATTTGTGCCCCCTGCACTATCTCCATTTAGACTAAAAACAACCTTTTTAATCTCTTGTTCTTTTGGCATCTCCATAATTTCTTCTCTCATGCTGTCATTAATCAATCTAGGGACATAATGTAACATTGTAAAGTCTGTGGGATCTCTTTCTATTGTGAATTGGTCATGATAAAATCTGAGAGCCTCCCCTACAATCTCTTCATTTTCTTCAAACTAATTTTCTTCCTGATCTTGTATCCTCTTCAATTGTAATATTTTTATTCTTCCCTAAACATAAGCATGGAAGAATTTGGTATTTCTATCCCCATAATGAAACCATTGCATCCCGTCCTTTTGATTCCAAAATTCCTCCTCTAGATGTAAGAATCTATTTAAATTTTCTTGGACCCTATGTAAGCATGCCATGTTGGCAAGGGTTGGTTGACTTTCAAACTGAGCTTCATGAACTTTGATCACATCTTTCAAAGTTTCAATCTCCTTTAAAATATTCCCAAATGTATCTTTACTCCATTGTGTTAAACCAGCTTTCACTTTTTTCAATTTATGATTAAAATAGTAAAAGATCTTGCCATGAAGTCCATTGTCCACAAAGATCTTACCTTATCAAGAAAATACTCATGATTCCCAAAATGTAAGAATTAGAAAGGTTTTTGAATTGGTTCCACGTTTCCTATATAGGTTATCAACATAGGAGCCTGATCTGAACCAATTCTGATTAAATGTGCAATATCGATACCAGTAAATTTAGTTTGAATGACATGATTTCCTAAGCATCTATCCAATATGTTAAATATACAGTCCTCCCCACTCTATCTATTCTACCAAGTGTAGGTACTTCCTCCGAAACCCAAATTAGCTACTCCGCAATTTTGAATGCATGCTCTAAAGTCCTGAATCTCATTAGTAGTTGCTAGAACTCCTCCATATTTTTCTATTTCTGTAACAATAGTGTTGAAATATCCCACAATTAACCAAGGTTATTGGATTATGTTACTCATCTCTTCCAGTGACTCCCATAACTCCAACCTCTCTCTTTGTGAGCACTTAGCATATACTAAAGTGATCACCATCACTTCCTGGGATCCTCTTAAACTAAGCTTAAGACTTAGTTGTTGAAACTCATCTATATTCAATTGAACTTCAAACATATCATCAATAAATACCCATATTTTCTGTGAACAATTATCCAAGGCATATTGAAACTCTATCCTCCTTCTGTGCAATTCTATTTTATTTGCCTCTTGAAAAGGTTCCATAAACCCAATAAAGCCAAAATGGTACTTGTTATGCATTTGTATTAGCCTAGGAAAGGCCTTCATTTTATTAACTGACCTAATATTCTATATAATTGGATTTATTATAGAATATTAGATTTATACATATTACTTCATGTTTGTACCCCTATTCCTGGTGGTAAACTATGATATCTTGGGGTTTTCTTCTTTCCTCTTCCCATGCCTTATTCTAAAAGCTTTGGGGATAGATCACCTGCTCTAGCTGCTGCTTTTATGCTCTTGCCTAGTGAATGATTATCAAGGTCCTTTTCTATTGTTTTCCCAATTTGTTTTGTATGAGTGAGTTCCTATTCTTGTTAGTACTTTTTTAGGACTTGCACCTTTATCTCTTGTTTGGTTTTTTTCCCTTTGCTATTTTCAGTTTCCAACTATTGTTGTTGCCTTTCCATTTCTTGAGGCTCAGATTGTATTTCATCCTCTGCTTCCCGGTTTATCTTTTCTCCTTCCTCCTTCTTGTGCTGACTTTGATCTTTGTTATGATTGATACTATCTCATGTTTCCTCTTCTTGCTACTATGACTTAGCATAGTTATTATTATTATTCTTCTAACTGTTTTCTTATTCTTGACTATATTTAACAAGAGTGATGCTTTTCTTTTGTTTCATAGTAGCTGTTCTATTACTACTTGCTCTTTTTGTGCCTTCTCTACTTTCTGGAACCTCTTATTTTCACTTTGTTGTTGATCTTGTATCTTTGGTGTTCTTTGTGATTTCCCCTCCACTATTCTATTTGTCTCCCCTTTTCTACTTTGACTGTGACCCTCCTCATCAGTTTTGCTATTAAGCTCTCCTTTATTAGTATTTTCTACATTGGTTGTCCGACTCTCTTCCCCTAGTGGCTCTGCCAGACTATTGGATACCCCATTTTGTTCACTATGTTTTGTATGTTGCTCCTCTTATCTAAGCACATGAAAAGCATTTTGAGTATCTACTTTATTTTATGCCTTTTGTTCACTGTTTCTCCCACTTCCCCAATGATTACACCACTCTTGTCTTTGATATATCTATTCCTTCTCCTTAACATCCCATCTTGCTTCCATTGATTATTACCCCATCTTCTTTCATTGATATTTCCTTGATTTCTGGGATTAGAACCATTATTATTTGCTTTTGTTTTCTGTCTGTCTTCTTTCTTCAATTCTTCTTTGTATTGCTTTTCTAATTCTGGCTTGGTACCAGGTCATTCCAAAGAAAGGAAGCTTCAAGTACCTTGCGTCTATTATCCAAGGGAATGGAGAGATTGATGATGATGTCACACATTGTATTGGGGCAGGGTGGATGAAATGGAGACTCATTTCTAGAGTATTATGCGATAAAAAAGTTCCACTAAAACCTAAAGGCAAGTTCTATAGGGTGGTGGTTAGACCGACTATGTTGTATAGGGTGGAGTATTGGCCGGTCAAGACTTCGCACACCCAAAATATGAAAGTTGCAGAGATGAGGATGCTAAGATGGATGTGTGGCATACAAGGAGGGATAAAATTAGAAATAATGATGTCCGATATAGAGTGGGAGTGGCCTCAGTGGAGGATAAGATGTGGAAAGCGAAGTTGAGATGGTTCAGGCATGTGTAGAGGAGAGACACAATTGCCCCAATGAGGAGGTATGAGAGGTTGTCTATGGACAGGTACAAGAGGGGTAGAGGTGGGCTGAAGAACTATTGGAGAGAGGTGATTAGATGGTATATGGCACAGGTGCAACTCACTGAGGACATGACCTTAGATGTGGGGGTTATGGAGGACATGTATTAGAGTAGAAGGGTAGTAGGTAGTCTAGCGTAGTCCTGCCTACGCTTACAAACTGGCATTTGTAGTTTTATTACTATAGGCCCTCTTATACTATCATACTAGTAGACACAATATTGATTTTTAGTCCCCTGTCATTTGATTTATCCTGCTATGTGTATTTTTTTGTCTTATTGACATGTATTAGATATTGCCTCTTTTTCAAAATTTGCTATCATGACTTAGTCACTTTATTTGCCTTACTTTGCTTATGCTTGTGCTTTGTGTTGAGCTGAGGGTCTCTCAGAAACAACCGTTCTACCTACCAAGGTAGAGGTAAGATCTGCGTACACTCTACCCTCCCCAAACCCCACGTTGTCGAATTTCACTGGGTATGTTGTTGTTGTTGTTGTTGTAGAGAATCAAAATTAATTTACCAATTAATAGAGAAATGCTATGGTTCTTACATATAATTTCTGAATTTATAGAGATGTAATTCGCGAGATCATGCACCTCTCTTTCCTACTTATAATGTAACAGAAAATGGTACATCTGGTTGGTCTAGCCTATTCTTGAAATAAACAACTCGCACACACTCCCTTTCCAAAAAAAAATCAATTCACCAAGAACTACACTTAGATTTATTGGATTTGTTGCTAAAATATCGATATTAAACCCGAAACTCCCGGCAAATGACTAGTGACCTAAAGAAATGAAAGAATCGGTTACGTTTTTCATATGATATCCTCTTATAGATAGACTAAAAAATCGAACAAAGTTCTTTTTGTAGCACTTCGCCTCTCTTTTTATTTATTATTTTATTTTTCTGAAATTAAGTCAAAAAATAAAAAAATATTCGAGTTAATTATAAATTATGAACTACTGAACTAGCCCTTTTATTGGTTATTGGAACACTAACACTTACTAAAAAGCGTTTCCCTTGATCTATGAATGGGACGGATGAAAGCGAGTCAGTATGCTAATTTCTCATACGCAAATTAGTCCTTCCCGTAGATTCTTTTCTCAAAGAATAAAGAATCGGAGGAGGGAAATCTTGATAGAATTTGAAAAAGCAAACGACAAGTCGAAGGCAATAAAATATGAAAAAAATATTTATTTTTCATATTTGTAAGCTCAAAGCAAAGATTAAACAAAAGGATTTGCAAATAAAAGTGATAATGCTACAACCAGTCCATAAATTGTTAAAGCTTCCATAAAAGCTAGACTAAGAAATAGCGTACCTCATATTTTTTCCTCTGCCTCAGGCGGTCTCGCGATACCCTCTACAGCTTGGCCCACAACATTCCCTTGACCAACTCAAGGTCCAATAGAAGCATTCCCTACGACCAATCTAGCAGCAATAACGGAAGCGACAGAAATCAGTGGATTCATGATAAGTTCATCATACCAAAAAAAGAAATGGTTAATGATACAATCAACCAATGAATTATGACTTAATTATTCCCTCGCTAGGACTCATCCAGTTGAAGTAATTAAGAACTTCAGATTGAAGTAATAAGATAATTGAATCATCAGAACTATTTCGATATATCTTTTTTTACTTTTTAGCCACCGAATTTTTTGTGAACCCATCCGACTTTCGTTCTTCCATTTCTTGTTCTTGGTTCGAACTGTTAGTTGAATTATTTCTTCTTTTCATCCGTTTATTCATTCAATTCAGTCACACGGGGACGGAAGGACTTCTAGTCTATTAGAATCCCCTAGAGTAGTAAAATATATCTTTAGTTCATTTCATTTATAACTAGCAGTAGTCAATATATAATATCACATATACATGTCTTTCTTCCATAACATAAACCAAGCATTCATCTTAGATTCAATCCTATTCGAGAATCAAGCGTCAAAACATCTAGAAGGGTTGGCTTATGGTTAGTCAAGTACAAATACCTCCCTCTCCTAACCGACCCTTTCTAAAATACTAAAAATATCCCTTTTTTTGTAAATTCTTTTCAACCTTACCTTTTCTTATTATTCCACCTAGATAAATCTAAATGGACAAATTGATTAGGCCGAATAATTCCATATGTATAGAAATATCATTATTTGATTGATCTAAGTTCATGCAATTAATAAATAATTAATAAAAATGAATAATTTGTTTATTCATTTTTATTATTATTTATTAATTATTTATTAATTATTAATATTTTGGTTAATCATTGAATAAAATCTACTGAAAGGGAAATCATTTTGCCCTTTTTTATTTAATTTTAGTTAATTACATGTCGTAAACCTATACAACAAGAATTATTGACAAAAATTCTTATATTCAAATTATTTTAACAATGAATTAATAATGAGATGGACTAAGCAATCTAAAGTGAATATTCATTGAGATGAAGTATGATATTAAGTGAAGGAAAGGGGAATTTAGGAAAAAGAACTTTTTTTATAGATCTTTTTCCCCTTACTCTTTAATATCATCATAATTTTTTTGCTATCACTCTAGATATAACATAGTTGTACATTTAGATTCCACTATTATATTCCCTAAGTTAAGTAAATCTCTAGATCCACCCACCATATGTAGTTATACATTGTTTTGGGATAAGCTAAAAAAGACTATTTCAATGATGGCCTTCCATGGATTCACCTATATAAGCCGCGGATAAAGTTGCAAAAATAAGTTCTTGAATACTACTTGTAAATAATCCGAGGAGCATGACAAGTATAGGAACTACTAAAGGTACTAAAGAAACAAGAACAATAACTACTAATTCATCAGCTAAGATATTCCCAAAAAGTCAAAAACTAAGTGATAAAGGTTTTGTGAAATCTTCTAAGATGTTAATGGGTAAAAGGATTGGGGTTCGTTGAATATAATTTCTGAAATAACCTAATCCTTTTTTTTTGTAAGACCCTCATAGAAATACTCCATTGATGTGAGTAAAGCCAAAGCAATAGTAGTATTTATGTCATTCGCGAGTGCGGCTAACTCCCCATGAGGTAATTGTATGATTTTCCAAGGTAAAAGACCTCTTGACCTATTAGAAACAAAAATAAATAAAAATATAGTGCCAATAAAAGGAACATAGGGCCCATATTCTTCTCCAATTTGAGTTTTACTCACATCTTTAATGAATTCAAGACCATATTCCAAGAAATTCTGACCCCCAGTCGGAATGATTTGTGGGTTCCAAACAACTATAGTGGTTGAAACTATTAAGATAGCAATTACAATCCAAGAAGTATTAAGTACTTGGCCATGTACTTGGAAACTCCCAATTTGCCAATAGAAATGTTGGCCTACTTTCACACCGGATACATCGTATAACCCATTTAGAGTATTGATGAAACATGATAGAACATTCATATTGCCTTGCCCTCCGAGAAATTTGAACTTTAAACAAAAAAATTTGACTCAACTATCTCTTTGTCTACTTGAATCAGATATTTTGAATACCAACTAAGATTTAGAATACTAATAAATCACCTAATATCCCCATTTTTTATCTCTTTTTTTAAATTCAGAAATAGTAAGCAATTCCATAAAGGATTTCTGAAGTAATTTATTTATCTCATTATGTTATTATTAATAAAGGATTTCTGATATAGCTAGAGTGACCCTCACAAATTGCGAATACTAATTTGTTAAAATTAATCGGATTGAGGATATGGCGTCATCATTCATTGGAATTGAAATATCTGCGAGATCGGGGTCACAATTTGTATCGGTTAAACAAATTGTTGGAATTCCTAAAGTAATACAGTCTCGCAGTGTTGTATGTTCTTCGTGCTGATCAACAATGATTACAATATCGGGTACCCCAGTCATATATTTAATCCCACCTAGATATGTTTGCAAGAGAGATAATTGTCTTTTGAACATAGTTGCATCTCTTTTCGGGAGACAGTTGAGTCTCCCTATTTTTTGTTCCATTCTCAAGTCCCTGAACTTATGAAGTCTTGTTTATGTAGTGGACCATTCGTTAACATACCACCAAGCAATATTTTATTAACATAATGACACCAAGCCCTTATTCCAACCCACTCTACTGAATCAACTACTTTATTTTTGGTACCAATAACTAAGAATTGTTTTCCCTACTTGATGCGTCAAAAACTAAATCACAAGCTTCTGATAAAAATGATTAGTTCTAGTAAGATTTGTAATATGCATACCCTTACACATTGCAGAGATATAAGGCGCCATTTTAGGATTCCATTTCTTCCAAATTTGTAATAAGGTGCCATTTACGCTTTGCATAGATATAAGATTTGTAATATGAATACTCATGCCTCCATCATCTCTTCCAAATTTATCTTCCAATATCTTTATGTCATTTCTCCCCCCACCCTCCCCCTTTTTTATTTTTTTTTTTTTTAAAAAAAGAGACACCCTGAACTAAAATAAATAATTATTCTGATAGAACCTTCTCTTCTACCAAAGATTGGACGTAGATACATGACCTAAACCATTATTCTTTTTATTCCCAAAGCAAATAACCATACCAAATGCAGATAGCGAAAGAGATGAATCTGTTGTTAGGAATCATTAAATCCTATAAATGATTGTTCTGGTATGTCATGGAATTTTTTTGAAAGACAAGAATCAAATAATTTTTTGTGGTGGAACAAAATATCTCTAATCTCCCCCTCTAATAAATGCTTTTTCTTTGTTTCCAAAGGAATGTTGTTATGTTTTTTTGAAGGGTTGACTAATCCCTTGAATCTGGTACCAACGGGTATCAACCCCCCCCAAACAACGTTCTCTTTCAAACCTTTCAACCAAACGATACGACCTCGGAGAGCCACTTTTCCTAAAACTCGAGCACTTTCTTAAAAACTCGCTTCAAATATGAAACTTTGAGTATTGAGAGATGCTCTTGTTATTCCCAATAATATGACTCGGTAACATATTGCTTCTTCAGAAGCGTGCCCCATTCGTTCTGCTCGTAACAATCCAATAAGTTGAAAAAAATTAGACATTCCATCTTCTAAAACCAACACTTTTGATGTTATTAGACGTACAATAATTTCTATATGCCTATTATGAATCTACACCCCCGGGAGCGATAAACCTGTTGGATTTTATTAACCAAAGAGATTCGGCTTTGCACTATAGTTAACTCAGCACCAATCAAGAATTCCCAAGAAATTGCAAGTATTCTTCTTATACATTTGTTCCAACCCTGAACCCTCTTTTCTAGATTCATGGATATTGAATCAACGGAACTCACTTCTAACACTTGTTCTACTTTTTGAAGACCATGTGTTATATCACCAGATCTTGATTTTTCATATCTAAATGTAACTAATGTATCTCCTTCGTCAAGGGTTTCCCCATAATGGCCATGAACAGTTGCTCTGGGGTGGAAAATAAGGCTTAGCTGATCGTATCACTATCGAGTCAACTTGAACAAGTATAACTTGATGCGATTTGAGGGGCGGTCCATTTTTTTCTATAAATACATTTTCACAAGTAAACTGTCCAAGACTAATTATTTTAGATGTCTCTTCACAATAATTTTGATGGAGAAAATACCAATTCAAATTGAATGGATTTAAAATAATGTTATGACATGGATCGGGATTAAAAATATTTCCATTTTTATCCATTAAATAATATTTAAATTTAATCTCTTGAAATGTCTGTTTTAAATTGTCAAGTTGCAAATAGTTAGTTACTAAGATCTGATTATGAGTTATTAAATGGTAAGATGAATACAAATTCTCAATTGGAAGGCATGTTCCTAAAGGGCCCAATGAATTCCTAATTGGAATTAGGGGTTTTTTTTTAATTGAGTCTTTTATCACACTGTGATATTTTACATCCTTGAATGACCCCATTCGAGAACAATTGGCTTATGACAAGATTATCAATAACTGACATTCCTTACTTCTATTCAACAACGTATGAATAGTTCCTTGAGGTTAGTTAAGAGATTGTTGAATTTTGCCTCGGAATAGGAATAAATGGAAGAAAATGGGTTGATATTGGTACAATCTGATTCATTATCAGAGAGAAATCCTGACCCTGATGGATCATTACTTTTTCCTATATACGAAATAGGCAATTTAACTAAGTTAATTCTTAGGAAATGTCGAATCAAATCATTTGTCCTTATTTCAACAAAAGAAGCACGGGCTTCTTCGCAAGAAAAACTTTTTTTCTCTTGGTTCCAATTCAATACTAAACAAGTCCGAACTAATTGAATACTCGTGTCAAAAATTCCTCGAATGGGTTTGCCATTTCCATAAAGGATATAGTTGACAATTAGAAGTTGCACATTATCCCTTTCCTATAATGGATCTAGTGGAAAAAGGGTTGTTAAATTTATACCGTCCGTTATTTCATATTTGACGACAAATTTAACTAAAACAAAAAACCTTTTCTTACTAGGTGTAATTTGTAGGACATAGATCCAATTTTTAACTTTTTTGATTCCTTAGAATTTCTTTTTCCTATTCCCGGTGGTATCAAAGCACCGGTATGTCTGGATGTCTTATATGTCTCGCTAGGAAAATGGATATCTCAAGAAAAGATTTTACGTTCAATTCATTTTTTTCTCTCCACTCGAACCAGCCCATCGGCTCCACTTCTTAGATTTAAGGTGATTTATGTATCTACCCCAATGATTCTATTGTTCCATACCATTATGGAAGAAGATCCGGGCAAGATATGCACCGCTTCAGGAATGAAAAAAAATCGATCTACTTTCATTTGGTATTTTGGCCTAAATTCCTTGTCTCCTCTATACTCAATCAAATCCTCTTTTTTGATGACTAAATGCGTCTCTATAGTCTCATGTTTAAAAATGCCCGAACTCTTTCTTCTGTATCGAGGACCATCGAAATAAGTAAGAATATTATTTCAACAAAAAATACTATTTACGGGGATTTCAATCGAGATACCTGAACATGGTATTAGTTGATTCTCGAGTTCTTGAATCGAGTGTAGTGGAATGATAAATTTATTTCTTTGCCTTTTTGACAATAAATCAGAATTCTCGTGGAGAATAGGTGAATATACAAGATTATACTGACCAATACATATGATTCGATTAAGGTCTGAATAATCAGGAATCCTATCTTATTTTTTACCAGAAAAACCCTAACTAAATAATTTCTGCCTCTCCTGATCATTGGTTACTGAGAGGTTAGAAGTATATCTTTGCTTGCCAGGAAGATAATGCACATTCATTTGATCCTGGTCCTTATGGATCGAAAGGTAGACTAGACTGGACCTGCACGACCCTCCTAATAATATCCATAAATGACTTGTTTTTGGTAATAAATGAACATTACCATATGTAAATTCGAGTGCATGATAGACATCGGTACTCCAGTGCATTTCTCCGTCTGAATCAGAATAAATATTTTTTCGAACCTTCTCTTTAAAATTCAAAGTGGATATTCCTGTGCAAATCTCTGCCATTACTTGTTCTGATTCTACTTATTGGTCATTTTGAACTAAAAGCAAACTTTTGGGTGGAATATTCACATTATGTAGAATATCTTCACTCTCAATAGTTACATACAAGTCTATAGAACATAGAAAGGCGGGATGCCCCTGATGTGTACGTGTCGGATGAACCAAATTCTCATTGAATTTTATTTTACCATTAGATGGGGCTCGCACATGTTCTGCAGTACCCCTCGTGAGTACTCCTACGGTATGAAAACTTCTTAATGTTAATTGAGTACCCAGTTCTCCAGTTGATTAACATGCAATAATACCTATGGCCTCCCCCAATTCAACCAGGTCGCCATGAGTAGGACTCCGGCCATAACATAATCGGCAAATCCAAGATCTACTCCTACAAGTAAAGGGAGTCCGAATAGAGATTGGTTGTGCCCGAAAGGTTATGAATCGATTTACAAGTCCAATGCCAATGTCTTGATTTCTAGTGGCAATATATCACAGACCCATGTATATATCATCTGCAATTACACGACCAATTAATGATTGGCTAAAAATCTTTTCCGGCATCATCCCATTTCGAGGACTCAAAGAAATACACCGGGCGGTTCCACAATCCATTCGACGTACAAAAATATGTTGAACTACTTCAACAAGTCTGCGAGTGAGATATCCAGTGTCTGATGTTCTTACAGCAGTATCCACAACTCTTTTACGGGCTCCGTAGGAAGAAATGATGTATTATGTTAAAGAGAATCCTTCGCACAAATTGCTTTGAATAGGTAAATAAATCATTTGTCCTTGAGGATCCGACATTAATCCTCTCGTACCTACTAATTGATGTACCTGAGATGCATTCCTCTAGCTTCTGAGAAAGACATTATATGAATTGGATTAAAAGGGTCAGTCGTCCTAAAATTAGGATTCATTTCTTGTCGCAAATATTCACTTGTAGCATACCATATTTCAATGGATTGATGTAATTTTTCTACTGCGTGTACATTTCCATAATGATGGTGTTTTTCCAAAATTAAACTTTGTTGTTCAAAATATTAATTAGCCATCCCTTAGAAGGTATTGTTAAAAGATCATCAATTGCTAATTAAATGGATGTAGCAGTAGCTTGTTGATAAGGCATTTACTTGATCCAGGATATGTGATGTATATGCCATTCCGAAGTGCTCTATTAATATACTAATAAGGCATTTCATGGCAGTTTTGTCTATTGCTTTATTGTGAAAGACCAGATTGGCCCATTCTGCCATAAATACCTCCATATTTCGCTGAGTATGATTCGATAATGGGTTTGAGTCGGTGATTGTAAAACTTCCTTTTATTGATCTTGATTCGTGTATAAATTCCGGAACTATGAACCTAGCTGAATCGGAGAGCCCCAAACTTCCACGGGTATCAAAGAATTACGTTATGTACCATATAAATAGGCCCGAGAGAACCCCTGTATAACTTCTTTGATTTCTCGATAAAGAGTAATATGACCAATAGTGGTTCGAATGTATATAAAAAGGATTTGTTTTTAGACTTCTTACTATTAGATAGTGTCCATAAATCTTATAAAAAGTACCTAAAGATTCATAGTAAAACTTTAATGGGAGTTTCTCTTGAAGAAGTAACGCATTGATCTAGTCACCACCGAAGCCACAAAGGACTATCTAAATTGATTTATTTCTGTCGATAAGATCCAATTGCATCATAGGAATTTGAAAAAAAAGGTTCTTTTATATACTTACAATAACTATTGTCACTTCTTTTTTATTTTGATAGTTTTGCGATTACATTGATTATATCTATCTACACCAATACCTCGATGATTTCTGCTTGTTAATACATAGAGTCCAATAAGCATATCTTGCGTTGGTACAGAAATGGAATCCCCAATAGCCGGAGACAAAAAATTGATATGAGAAACATAAGTAAACGAGCCTCTGCTTGAGCCTCCAAGGATAAAGGTACATGAATAGCTATTTGATCTCCATAAAATCGGCATTGAATCCCTTGTAAACTAATGGATGTCAACAAATAGCATGCCCTTCCACTAAAATGGGTTGGAATTCCTGTATGCCTAATCTATGCAGAGTAGGTGCTATATTCAGTATTACAGGATGTCCCTGCATAACATTTTGAAGGATGTCCCATTAAATCTGCTCTTTTTCTCGAATTTTACTCTTAGCAACTCCTATGTTCGAAGCAAGATGTTGTCTAATTAGACCATGAATTACAATGTCTAGAAAAGTTCAATTTCTATTTCACGAGGTAATCCATATCGATGTAATGAAAGTGAAGGAACCACGATAATGACAGAATGTCCTGAATAATCTACTCGTCTGCCAAGCAGAGTCTCACGGAATCTTCCCTATTTGCCTTCAATTGCAACAGAAAATGACTTGTAAACTTTATTATGACCGTCCCTCATTGGTTGTCCCCAGATTCCATTATCAAGAAGTGTATCTATGGCTTCTTGTACTAATTTTTCCTGACACATTACTAATTCTCCTGGCATAGATCTACTTGTTGTTAATAGATCGGTAAGGGTATTGTTCCGATAGATAACTCTTCTATAGAGTTTATTAATATATGAGCTCATTAGTTTACCCCCATCTATCCGAATGATCGGTCTCAACTCAGGATGAAGAACTGGTAATAGACACACTACCATCCATTCTGGCTCTATATTCGTTCGAATAAAATGCTTAGACAATTCCACGTGTCTAACCAAAAAGTCCTTTCTTCTTCTAAATTTTTTATCTTCCCATTCATTCCTTGTGTGCCCTTCGTCCCCCAATTCTTCCCATTCTACCAATGAATTCTCTATAATAATTCGTAAATCTAGATCGGCTAAATGTTCTCGGATAACTCCTTTTGCTTATTTGGTAGTAAAAAAAGCGGGATGATGTATTTCCATGATTGGATTTCATATTCGAATAAACCTCGTAATCGTAAGAAAGTGGGTTTTTTAGTTATGGGCCTAGCAAAAGAAAAATTGGGATAGGACTCTATAGGATCTCCCCCCCCCCCCCTTCAAAATCGGACGTGAAAGTTTCCTTTCATTCGGCTCAAGTAGGTACACCAAATAAGGAAAGGAGTTCTCATTTTCAAACTCTAGAAAATCCCAAAATAAAAAGTCTACTCCTTACTCAAGTTTCCAGTGAAGACGAAACAAGATTTGAGTGATTCCGTCTTCTATTAAATTTTTAGTCAAATTCAATTCCAACAAATAAAATAGAAAATTATTGAGTAGTCTACTTCCCTTTGAATGATAAATCCCTTAACTCTTACCAATTAAAGGAATACCTTGGAACCCATAAGGGATTTACTTGTCTATATATTGTTCCATTCGATCTTTTAGGTCACGACTTCACCTTGATGGTTAGGCTACCACGTCCTTAAAGTCTATATGCAATAGATAGACTCTAGGAACCATGACATATTTGCTTACTTGAACATAATTTCTTTCCGCGAAATGAAAATAAATGGTTCATTCCACAAAATAAAAAGCTTTTTATACGAGGTACAAATAGAATTTCCTCTTTATTTGATTTGTTACAAAATCAACCATAGATCAATTCCCTTTTTATTTTGAAGTATTGACTACACCCCAATTATGAGCTTCATGTTACTCTTTCCAAGTGACAAGTCATATCCAAGGCATCCCAATTGGATTGATTGGGATGACCGTTTCTCCTTCTGAGTTTGTAAAATTAGAGTTTTGATCAAATCACACATCACAGTATACAAGGCCTTCTAATTCTTTAAGAGGTTTATCTAAAAGATTCGGAATATAAATAGGAAGACGTTTTAAATACCGCACATGGGTTACTGGTCATGCGAGTTTGATATACCCCATTTTATACCTTCGTATCTGAGAATCAAAAAATTTGACTCTGCATTGTTCACAAAATTTTGGGTCTTCTTTTTTATCTCCGATTACTCGATAATTTCCACAAGCACAAATTCCCCTTTTTATAGGACCAAAAATTCTTTCAGAAAATAATCCATCTTTTTCCGATTTATTAGTTTTGTAATGAAAAGTATAGGGTTTTGTTACCTCTCCAACTATCTCTCCATTAGGCAGGATTTTAGTGGCCCATGCAGTTATTTGTTGAGGAGAAATTAATCCAATTCGGAGTTGTTGATGTTTATATCAATCGATCATAGAAGAAAAAATATTATTCATTCCAATTAAACTTCCTTCCTATTAATCTGGAAGTTCTTCTCAGATACAAGGACATGATTCAATTCCAGAGCTAAAGATTGTAGTTCTCGAATGAGCAATCGAAAAGATTCTAGAGCATCTTCTGTATTAGGTATTGTTCCCCTAATGATCGTAGTACCAAGTACTTCCTAGCGATCTCTAATATGATCCGATTTATAAGTAAGCATCTCTTGTATAACATGAGCAACCCCAAACCCTTCTAGAGCCTAAACCTCCATTTCTCCTACCCGCTGTCCCCCTTGTTTGGTTCTTCCTCTAAGAGGTTGTTGTGTAACAAGCGCATAATGTCCACTGGAATGCCCATGGATTTTATCATCAACTTGATGAATTAATTTCAATATATAAGGCTTTCCTATTATAAATGGTTGTTCAAAAGGATTCCCCGTCCTTCCATCAAATATTCTTCTTTTTCCTGGATACTTGGGTTCAAATACTCATGGATTTGTTGTTTTCTTACTGGCTTCATATAATTCAGAAAACACTAGTTTTATCTAAGCTTCTTGTTCATATCTCTCATCAAAAGGTGCTATTCAATAATGTATGTCTAGTAGACTACCTGCTAACCCTAGTGAACATTCAAATATCTATCCTACATTCATTTGTGAAGGTACTCCTAATGGGTTAAAGACCATATCAACGGATCTTCCATCTTGTAAATAAGGCATATCTTGTCTAGGAATATTTTTGTAAATGATACCTTTATTTCCGTGTCTTCCAGCTACTTTATCACCTACTTTGATTTCACATTTCTATGAAATATATACACGAATCATTTTGGGATTATAACTAGAACCACCCCTTTTCTGGATCCACCTCACATCAATAACTCGAGCCCTACCACCTATAGGTAATTTTAGACAAGTTTATTTTGAAGTAGATATCTAAATACCATGTATAGCTCGTAACAATCTATCTTCCGGGGCATACGATGATTCTTTCACGACCTGGGGTGTTAATTTTCCTACTCAAATATCACCCGTCTCTACCCAAGATCCCAGCATCACAATTCAAGTTTTATCTAAATTGTGGAGTAAATGGGCTTCTAAATGCGGTATTTCATTAGTTACTTTTTAAAGGGCCTTGGCTTGTCACATGTGTCTGAATTTCATTTTTCTGTATGTGAAAAGAAGTATAAATATCTTCATATACCAAAACCTCGCTAATAAGTACTGCATCCTCAGAATTGTAACCCTCCCATGACATATAAGCTACTAATATATTTTTCCCCAAAGCAAGTTCGCCACCAACCGTAGCAGCACCATCCGCTAAAATTTGTCCCTTTTTAATGTATTTACCCCAAGGAACTTGGAGTTTTGATGCATACAAGTGTTTTTATTAGAACGTTTATATATACCTAATGGAATGCTTAAAATATCTCCATTATCTGCTAAATGAATCTTGTCAGTATTGGTATAAACGACCCTACCCTCGCGTTCGGCTATAGCAAGAGCCCCTGAATCTAGAGCTGCTTGTCATTCCAACCCAGTTCCAACAATGCATTTCTCAAAGCGAAAAAGAGGAATTGCTTGACATTGCATATTAGAACTCATTAAAGCTCGTTCGCATCATTATGTTCCATAAAATGAATGAGGGAAGCTCCAATAGAAAAATACTTCGAAGATGAACCTGTTACATTGCAATAGTCAAGAATTCTTGACGGTATCGAGCTGGAACAACATGTTCTTCATGAATATCCCAATTTATGGCTAAAGAATTTCCTGCCGCTACCATATATTATTCATCTCTACCTGGTGATAATTAAAGCATCCGTACCCCAATTGACCTCTTAGAAGTTTCATAAAAAGGGCTTTCTAGAGATCCCCAATGACCAATCATCTCATGAATTGCTAAAGATCCAATAAGTCCAACATTGATTCCTTCAGATGTGTCAATTGGGAAAATACGTCCATAGTGACTAGGATGAATATCTCGTATCCAAAAACTAGAAGTGCGCCCTGTCAGTCCTCCAGGGCCCAAATAACATAATTTTCTCCCATGAACTATTAGTGTCAATGGATTAGTTCGATCCTAAACTTGAGATAATGGGTGTAAATCGAAAAAGGATTCATAAGTAGTTGTTAATGGAGTTGCGGTTACCAAATTCTGAGGCGTCGGTATCAATTTATGCCAAATTGCTCCACATATAGTCCCCGAACTACATTTTCTAAATGAATCAGAGCCAATCCGAATGGATATTGTAAAAGATCTACTACAAAACAAATACGTTTATTTTTCAAATGATTCATATCATCAAGTGCACCCATTCCAAATTTCAGCCCAATAAAATGATCGGCGGCTTCCAATATATCTCGTGGTAACAAAAATGTATTGTTCTGGAGTATATCAAGGTTAAGTCTTCGGTTCATATTTCGTTGACCAATCCTTCCTAATTCACATCTTTGTTGAAAGAAATTCTTTTGTAGTTCCTTACATAAGGATTCAGAAAATACCGGATCGCCGCCTACACAAGCAAATTGTTGATAAAACTCCAAAATGGCATTTTCTTTTGACCCAATTATTTTTCTCTCCTTAGTACTCACAAAAGACAAAAAAAATTAGGATAGCAAACATTCTGTAAAATTTCTCTTAGATTCAAACCCATAGCTGATGATAGAACTAGAATAGATATTTTTTGTTTCGTACATACACGAGCCCATATCCTTGATTTTCTATAAATTTATAATTCTGATCTTTCTCTCCAATTTGATAGGTTGGTGTCGGTATAGACCGAAATTCTGTTATGGTCCAATTCTGATCGGTAATAAATACTAGGACTTTGTAATATTTGATTTATCACAATTCTATATATTCCATTGATTATAGAAGTTACCAGGGAATTCATTAGAGGAATGTTTCCGATAAAAAAATGTTTGTTCTTGCATATCCCTACTGTTTTTCCAAATTAATCCCGCAGATACATATAATTCAGAAGAATATGTGAGTGATTAATACATCTCATCTATTTCCTTTATCAAGGGTTCCACCAATTGATATGTTTCCACAAATAATTGAAATTCAATTTCTTGATATGTATCTTCAATTTTTGGAAACTTACAACGTTTTTCCGTCAAATGTTGATCAATGAAGCTAAAAATCCTTCAAATTGTATCTAACTAAATCAAGGTATTGTAGATATTCCCTCATTTCCATGCTTGAGCATTTTTAATTTCTGATTTATCAAAAAATACCATTATTGGTTCATTCTTCATCTAATTAGATAAAGGCTGCCTGACGCACTAAGCTCCCACTATGCGCGGGGTCCGAGGAAGGGTCGGACCACAAGTGTTTATTGTACGCAGTCTTACCTCACATTTCTGACAGAGGTTGTTTCCAAGGCTTGAACCCATGACCTCCTGGTCACATGGCAGTAACTTTACCAGTTACTTCATCTAATTAGATAGAATAGATAAATGATCTAGCAATGATGGCATTTCTATTTTGTTTACCGAATCACATGAAATTTTACCCAACTTCATATCTGGAATGTATGAAATACGTATGAACGGAGGAAGGAAGAGAATTTTCTACTTAAATTGAATTGAATTGGAATTTATTGGAATTTTCAACAGATACAAATGGAAAGAAATTGATAAAACATCCCTAGAAATAGACTTCTGCTACTTAGACTTATTAATTAAGTTATATCATTTTGTATAGAATATAAAAAAATGATTCCATTTCTACCATTATTATGATAATACCTATTCCAACCTGCTTGAATACCAGAAAAATAAATAGATTGGACATTTGATTAGTTCGCTGAGATAAAGGCATAAAAATCAGAAAGAATATATAGAATTAGAATAGATTTTTAGCCTTTAACCCCCTTTATGTTATGGAGTTCGTTATTCAAAAAAATGATTCACAGAGAAGAGAGAGATTTTGTTTATGGATTTTTGAGTAGACTACAATTGTGAAGTGTATAAGAAAAGAAGGTTTGTATGGCGTAAACACTTGCGGAGATATCTCTAATATCCGTCTTTCTTCTCTTTAAATATTTTATTGTCATTCTATGTTCTATTCGGGGCAACACATGTTGTGCTCTATGAAAACATAATTTTAATTTTCTATTTAATTCAAAATTCAAATTGAAGTATGATACTTTTCTGATATCTAATAATTCTCTATCGGGAACATATATAAATAATAAATATCCGTCTAACAATTTGTCTTGGGGGGTTTACATATACTCATAATTGTTGTTATAATTAATAATTAAAATTGAGAAGGATTTTTTTATTGACAAAATCCATACTGCTTAGTTATATATCAAGTTGTATTTTCTTATGTCATTAGGAAAACAAAATTTGGAGATTAAAATCCAAGAATCATTCATGCATTTTAAGTCAATAGTTAATGGTTCCTATTTTCAGAAAGTTGAATTTTGGATTTTGCAACTGAAAATCCACATTTAATTTCTCGATAGAAAGGTAAGAGAAAAGTTTTGAAAATTATGAATTTTGAGATAGATTCAATTGAAATTGAAAGGATGAATCAAACCCAACCAAAAGGGAAGAAGGATTAGGATTTTGTCGACTTTTAGGAAAATATTAGGAAAACAAAACTCAAAGTGAAAGTACAATAAAAAGTAGTTCAGTAATCCCGGAAGGTTTTCATCTATTTTGTATTTGTAGCATTTTGGTGACATGGCCGAGTGGTAAGGCAGAGGACTGCAAATCCTTTTTTCCCAGTTCAAATCCGGGTGTTGCCTGATCAACAAAAAACTCAAAATCTTTTTTTTTCTTTTGTTGATATAACCCGCCGAATAATTCCCTAACAGAAGCAGAGAAAGAAAACTGAAGATACTTGTTTGATTTTAAACATCAAGTTTGGGTTTTTCTAAAAAATTGTAAATATCCCTGCATTGCATATTTAGGCTTCAAGGAAATATTTGAATGCTAGAGGGGCTATCAAGACTTCGCAATTACCTTCTACTACAAATCAAAATTTTCTATTATTAATGCATTGTCTAATGACTGGACCCTGGATTAGATTGGAGAGCCCGATAGGAAATCTAAATAGTTGTGGAAGGAGGCGGAGGGTACTTTATTATATACAAGAAACTCACAAAAATCTCTGAGTGATCAAGCATCCAATCAAATGAAATAAGGGTCAACAAAAAATGAATAGGACCTATTATTCCTACATGTTCCATTCATTCCCTTGTGATGTTACTGCGAATTTTTCTTGTGTTTAGTCTTTCCCTATTAGAAATCAAATAGGAATTTCCTCTAAAATGAGCAAATTTATTGGATTCGTTTATTAATAGTGTTTGTTCTTTTTGACTCTGCGCCATTGATTCCACTGTTATTAGTGAGTAATAATGGAACAATTCCTTTATATTTATAGAGATAGGGGACATAATTCATATGGATATAGTTAGTAGCACGTGTACAATGTACACCTATATATATTTTGTATTAATTAGAAAGGATTCAACATTGTACACCTATATATATTTTGTATTAATGAGAAATGATTCAACATTGTACACCTATATATATTTTGTATTAATGAGAAAGGATTCAACATTGTACACCTATATATATTTTGTATTAATGAGAAAGACTCCCCAAAGGAGATTAATACAATCCTACATGGTATCAGAAGCCAAAACCCTAACCTAGAAAAATCTTCTTTGTCTCCCCCCCCCCGTTAGCTGAAATTTTTTTCTGCCTCCTCGGCCGGAATTTGTTTTTCTCCTTTCACAGTTTTCTGGGCTTTCATTGAGAAACCATGTCTCCTCCCACTTATCCTAATGCTTCCGCATCCTCCACAAACGTCATTGATAACCCTCTCCATCATCCACATCCTCGTTCCATCCTGCTGTCACCATCTCAAATATCAAGAATTTCATTCCATTAATTCTTGATCAGGAAGACGGTCAATACTCTTCGTGGGTTGAACTCTTCAATATCCATGCTTGTGCGTACAACGTGCTTGATCATATTGACGACTCCATCCCTTGCCCTCTAAACATTGCAGACTCAACATTGCGTCGTCTTGACGCTATTGTCAAACAGTGGATCTATGGAACCATATCTAAAGACCTCCTCCACACTATCTTGAAAACAGGTGCCACGGCTCGTGAATTATGAATTAGATTGGAAGAAATATTTTAGGACAACAAAAATACTCGAGCAGTGTATTTGGAGGAATAATTCAATAATATACGTCTCAAAATATTTCCCAACATGTCCGAATGTTCCAGACAATTGAAATTAGTTGCAGACCAATTATCCAACGTGGGGACGCCCATTTTCGACACTAAAATGGTCCTACAAGTTGTTGCAGGTTTATCGAAAGGTGAATATGATACTCTCGCAACTATGATTCAATAAGCCGATCCACTACTGAGTTTCAACAAGGCACACTCCCCAATTACTTTTAGAGGAAACTAGACGTGCCAAACATGACGAATACAACCAAAAGGCGTTATCCATTGAAAACACGCCGTAACATACCGCCACCACCGCCCAACCTCCACCACCTGACAGCCACCCGCGGGACGACTACGGAAGAAATAGTGCAAAAAGGAAGGGGCATGGCCGCGATAGAGAGGGCCACCAACAGGCCCCCAATTCTAGTAAGTGGGCTGCCACTGGCCAGTAGCCCATCAACTCGAACTGGGTTGCGTACAAGCTACCAACTTCACTGGCCAAGAAGAATTACCGTTCTATGTGTCTATTGGGCCCCGGACCAGGCCCAAGGCAGAGGCCCTTTTCCGTACCTGGACCAGGCCAGCAATAAGCCCATTTCACAACGCAGCAGTAGGTTTCAGTGGGCCAGGAACCCACCGACGCAGAAGCTCGATGAAAATTGGTACATGCATATGGCGGCCACGTATCACCTCACCCAGTCTGCAAGTAACCTTCTAGAACTATTTCGTTTAATGTATCCTCAATATATTAATGTTGGTAATGGACACCATATTTTAATTCAAGGTTATGGTAACGCATACACCAAACCACCTCACCCACCCTTCTCCATAAATAACGTCATGTATGCTCTTAATATCATTAAAAACTTAATCTATGTCCGCAAATTTACTCGTAATAATTCTGTCTCTGTTGACTTTGACCCTTTTGGTTTTACTTTAAAGGATCTTAGTATGGGGACATCTTACGAGATGAAATAGCACGGGGGATCTCTATCCTTCCCATCCACCTCCGCTGCCAGTTCCCGCTCACACACCTCCCTCGCTACCATCTCTCCTTCAAGTTGGCATAATAGGCTTGGACACCCAGGAGCCTATATTTTTAATTTTCTTACAAGCAATAATTTTATTCGTTGTAATAATGGGAAACTTGCCAAAAATTGTGTTTTTCTTCTGTTAGGCAAACATGTTCGCCTTCCGTTTAAATCATCTCTTAGTGTTACGTTTCTCCTTTTGATATTGTTCATACTGATTTGTGGACGTCTCCCATTACTAGCTCTCTGGGTCATAAATATTATCTAGTCCTGTTAGATTATTACTCACTTTATTGGATTTACCCTATAAATTTCAAGTCGGAAGTCTTTGCCAAATTTCTTGAATTCTGCAGTTTTATCAAAACACAATTTGAAAAATCCATAAAATAATTTCTATGTAATAATGTCCGTGAATTTAATAATTCCACGTTTCACAAATTTTGAAAAAATGGCATGATTTTTCATTTTTTGTGCCCTCACACCTCTCCTCAGAATGGCAAAGCAGAACAAATCTTTCATATCATAAATAACATAGTTTGTACTCTCATGTTTCATGCCTCTCTCTCTCACTCGTTTTTGGTGTATGTAGTCAAAATGGTAGAATACGTCCTTAATATTTTACCAACTAGCACTCTTCATAACATGACCGCAACTGAAATATTATACTGTCGGCTCCCATTCTATGATCACCTTCAGATTTTTGGTTGCCTGTGTTATCCAAACCTTGCATCCACCGCCCCTCATAAATTAGCACCCCGGACCACTCGTGTGTCTTCTTAGGTTTTTCATCCAATCATAGGGGTTACTTGTGCTATGACTTGTCCACTCTCAAAATTCACGTCTCTCGTTACGTTACGTTTGACGAGATGATTTTTCCCTTTGCATAATATTCAAAAATTCCAAAACACATACTATACCTTTCTAGATGAGTCTGACACCTCCACTGTCATACTTCGTGAACTGCATCAGTCCACCACCACCACAGTCCCAGTCACCGTGACTGTCACGTATCACTGCCACTCCCGGCAGTCACTTCACCAGTCCACTGTCCTCGCTGATCGACACCATACCTATCGAAAATCGATCGGTCTCACCCCTGACCCATCTCAGTCTCGCATCTCCTCCCCATTGACAAAATCCACCACCACCCCCACTGTCGCTGTCGCCTACCGCCGACCTTTCGATCACCCACACCTACCCCTACACTATACCAGCAACCCGAAGCGCACACAATAACCAAAATTAGACCCTACCCAGCCTTTCCAAGCACCGTCACCGCCATCCAGACCTCCCCTCATCGCCGGATCTGGCTTCGCCCAGTTCCCCGAGCTCACCTATAATATCTCAGTCACCCAATACCAATTTTCCTCCCCCAGCCCACATTGACCAACCCTCACCCATACCAAACATCATCGCTGCCATCACTAACCCGACAGACCTCTCCACCACTCAACTTACCCCTGCCCCCACTCACCACATGTAAACCCATGCCCAACACAGGATTTTTAAACCCAAGGTCCACTTTAACCTATCTGCACAAACCATATCCCCAATTGGAATGCGGCCATGCATGAGAAATTTAATGTTTTAATGAAATAGCACACTTGGAACTTGTTTCCTAGACCTAAGAGGGTGAATATGATCTGATACATGCGGATTTTTCAAGAGGTAAAAGTTGAGGCTTGTGACTAATGACACTAATCAGCAAGAGGGGTATTGATTGTGGTGAGACATTCAGTCTGGTTGTCAAACCGGCTACTATTCGCCCAGTTTTGAGTATTGCTATAGGTGATTCATCAGCTTGATGTGAAAAATGCTTTTCTACAAGGGGATTTGAAAGAAACTGTTTATATGCATCAGCCGCCTGATTTTGTCCATTCGGCTTTCCCTCAGTATGTATGTTATCTCCATAAGTCACTTTATGGCTTGAAAAAAGCCCCTCGAGCGTGGTATGATCGCTTTGCAGACTGGGTTTGTTTGCATCAAGTGTGATAATTCTCTATTTATTTTTCATAGAGGTAGTAGCATTGCATATTTGTTATTGTATGTGGATGATATTTTTCTCACTGCCTCATCTGAGTTGTTGAAAAATGAAATCATTGCACCGCTCAAATTGGAATTTGCTATGACTGACTTGGAGAAGTTGAGCTATTTTTTGGGGATTTCAGTGACTTGATCTGTAGACACTATCTTTCTTTGTCAACGTAAGTATGCAGAGGAGATTGTGTACAGGGCTAAAATGGCAAATTGCAAGATCATGTCTACTCCAGTTGACTCTAAGTCAAATCTCAATGCTTTGGATGGTGATCCAGTGTTAGATCCCACTCTCTATCAGAGTCTTGCAGGTGTCCTACAGTACCTTACTTTCACGAGATCTGACATTGCTTATGATGTTCAGTAGGTATGCTTATTCATGCATGCCCCAAGGAGCCTCATTTTACTACTCTTAAACATATCATTCGATACGTTAAGGGCACACTTGATTATGAATTGCATCTCTACACCTCAGCACCGACCAGGTTGTTGTCATATATGGATGTTGATTGGGCAGGTTGTCCAGACACGCGGCGATCCACCTCAGGCTACTGTGTATTCTTGGGGAATGATCTCATTTCTTGGTCTGCCAAGAGACAAGCCATATTATCCCATTCGAGTGTAGAAGTAGAATACAGAGTTGTTGCTGAGATTTGTTGGCTTCAAAACCTTCTTTTGGAGCTTCAGTGTCCGTTGCGTAAGGCGTCTCTGGTCTATTGTGATAATTTATCTTCCATCTATCTATCTCATAATACGGCATTGAGATGGACGTCCACTTTTTTCGTGAGAAGTTTGTTCTCGGTCATGTCAAAGTATTACATGTGCCTTCCTCTTATCAGTATGCAGATATATTCACAAAAGGCCTTCCTAGACAGCTTTTCCTTGACTTCAGATCTAGTCTTAGCATCCGGCCTCCTCTCGCTCAGACTGAGGGGGTGTATTAGCACATGTACACAGGCATATATTTACCATATTTTGTGTTGTATAATTATGGTAGAATTGGGATTTTTATTATAGAAGGATTCAACATTGTACACCTATATATATTTGGTATTAATGAGAGAGGCTCCCTAAGTGAGATTAATACAATCTTACTAGTAAGTCTTTCTTGGGCTGCTTTAATGGTAGTCTTTACTTTTTCCCTTTCACTCGTAGTCTGGGGATGGAGTAGACTCTAGGGGTCCTAATTGAGTTAAGGAAGCAAGCTGTATCAATATCAATTTCTTTCTAGATCGTTCTGCAACACGTTTTGAACAAAATAAAATTTGAAATTCCATTGGACTCGACTGGAGTAATGTATTATAGGAATCATCCTCTTTCAATCAAAGAGATATTTCAATGATTCCCATGTGTGTAGTTCGAAAGGAAGAGGATCCCAGAAAATTTATTCGAACCTAATTCTTCTGAAATTTTCTATTCCAATAAACGACCTCATACTGTGGAGGGCCAGACCTTTTTTTTATTTGTTTCTCTCTTTAATGTTCAAAAAGAAGTGGTTTTCTTAAGTGTATACACATTTTATATGAGAAATAAAGGATATAAAAATAGTGATTGTCTAACGAGATACTATGCAGAATAATATCGTCAGGTGAGTCACATATTGCGCATTTACCACTTTCTAATTTATAAAATTGGATTTCTACTTTATCGACTTATTTCATATCATGGTTCAAGCGTTAAAAATCAGTGAGGTTTACTCTTCCTTTTCGAATCCCATGGAAATACTGTCAATGGTTTACTCAATTACTTCTTGTGAATGTTAAAACAATTACTAGTGATTTTTTAAAATATGCCTATATCTATCGCCTTTCCTTCATTGATTTGTTTCTTTCAATAGATACCGAGATTCAGATTGGAAATCAAAAATATAGTAATTCAAACTATAAGACATAAAAGTAATTCAGATTGATCATATGAAATAGATATAACAAATAAATGGAATTGGATGCTATATCAATCCCATATATGGAATTGATATTCACATATATCAAGATAATATTGTAGATTGATCTATAGATCCATATCAAATGCAACCTCTATCTTTATTTTATTATAGGGGGCACTACAATCCAACTAATAAATAGTATGATAGAAAGAAATAGATGAATCTTTCTACCATACAATCTATCTATTAGAATACTGTCGATTCTAGTCCACTCATTTCATTTAAGACATGAAATTGGAATCCTTTTCATTTTATTTAGTCAATTTTGGCTAAGAACTCATTTCATTTTAAGACATGAAATTGGAATCCTTTTCATTTTATTTAGTCAATTTTGGCTAAGAACTCATTTCATTTAAGACATGAAATTGGAATCCTTTTCATTTTATTTAGTCAATTTTGGCTAAGAACTCAGAAGTCAAGTTTCATTCAAATTAGTTAATAATTAATCGTTTTGATTGACTGTTTTAACATAAATGATAAGTAGAAAAGTGGTAGGAACAAGAATAAATAGTGTAGTAGCAATAAATGCAAGAATATTTACTTTCATAATTCTCATTAGTTTTTTTACATCGCAATAACTCGGAATTTAATCCCATAGAGATGATAAATCTTTGTCCAGTAAATTCACTGAATGAATATTACCTCTCGATGATCTTGAATCGAATCATATCACGAATAACAATATCTGAACTATCAAATCAATTCATCATAGAGAATTGAATAGTATAACATAGGACATTGTTTTATCCATACCGCCCCAAACTTGGATTCCCTGTGCCAATCCAAAATTCCTTTATTTATTTATCATTTTTATCATCTGTTCTTTTTTCTCTCTAATCTATCTAGTTCCTTCTTGTACAATCATATGATGAAGTCTCATAAAATAGCTCTTCCACTTTGAGTGGTCACATAGTTACAAACCCAAACAAACAATAAAAGCTAAATGGAAAAAGAAAGGAGTTTAGAACGAAACTATTTTTGACATGGAAGACAAAGAAGTGTGATAAAAATGAGACCGTCTAAAATGATTCATTCCCCTTTCTAAGAGGAGTAGGATCTTTGGTTGATCTGTCCTTCCCCCTCTTTTCTTCGTAGATTAGTAGCCCCGGGACACCTATACCAAAAGCTCAGTGTGCAATTTGCATGAAATCTATTTTTAAACTTCAAACTAGTAAGTGAGGTTCCATAAATCTGTAGCCAGAAAAATAAATTGTTTTTTTTCTGATAAGTATTTTCTTATATTCAATTTTGTATTGGACAAGAAAGGAATTCCTTTTGTGTATGCGCGCCTAAAAAAGGTAAGATATAGTACTCGATTCCATTACATGCATCGGGGGCAATCGAAAAAGCCAGCATTTCTTGGAATACTGACTATAATGCTACCAATAATTGTACTAATCCAACCGCATATATAAATCTCCTACCAAAAGGAAAGAAAAAAGAACTAAGGATTTATCCTTTGCTTTGACAATGAAATTATGCCCCCGGTCCCCTTCATAAAAAGGGAGTGATCTATTAATATATTTATTGGATCCGTCATAATTGACAAGGCTTGAACCCGTATCTTCCTCCTTGGCAGGGCTGTGCTCTAAACAATTTAACTACAATCCCTTGGAAATACGAGATCTCGCAGAACATTTGATTCTTTTTTATCTCTGGGTCGGGTATTTCTGGAGTACAAAGGGGGTTATATGATCTAATGTCGGATTGGAAAATTATTGGGCTGAGCTTGATTTGAACCAGCGTAGACATATTGCCAACGAATTAACAGTCCATCCCCATTAACCGCTCAGTCATCGACCCAGGAAGAATCAATTTTAGACTTATTGGTAATCCATGATCAACTTACTTTCTTAGTACCCTACCCCCCAGGGGAATTTGAATCCCCACTGCCTCCTTGAAAGAGAGATGTCCTAAACAACTAGATGATGGGGGCCTGCTTGACCAACGGCCATCATACTATGATCTATGATCAATGTTTTTGAAATTGTTAATATAATTGAACGATTCTAACCGACGGAACTTTCCCCCTTTCAGAATTGCATAGAATTATTTTTTATTCGTCATTGAGGAATTATTCATTAGAACCGCCATTAGAAATCTAGTCATAGTATTTTTTTTATTTTCGAATTATTTCAATTGAATTTATGTCGATTGTTTTAGTTTAAATTATTTAGTATTTCGAATTTTATTTAGAATTCACATTTTTAATTTAGAAATTTCTAAATAAAAAAGTAATAATTACAAAAAATAGAAATAATAAGAGTAAGATTTTTTCGGGGAATGATTGGTCTTTCAGAAAAGGAAAAAGATGTGAAATTTGATTTTTTTCACTTTCATTTGATTCATTGTTAATACGAGATGCTTATCTCCTTCCCACCAAGATAGGAACTTAACAAATGAGAAATCTAGTAAGCGGGATCAAGCAGAAAATTATTTTTTCTCCAAGAATTTAGTTCAGGAGACAAGTAGAATCTCTTCATTCCATGATTCGATGAAATATCTTGAATTTTATATTAAATTGCTAGGTGTATGTACATGTATCAATCAAGTGAATTTTGTTCTGGTGGGATCAATTCAATAAAAGAAAAATAACAATTCGAGTGTGTCTTGAAATAATTCATTGCATTTTCTCCTAGATTTCCTATGTAAATCCATTTTATCATTCAACAATGAGCCACTAGACACTATGTATCTATTTCACGTACTTATGAATATATACTTATGTTTATAATATATGTACATATAGATATTTTATCCACATAGTGAATAATTTCGGAATTAAATAAAAAAAGCCCTTTTAACTCAGTCGTAGAGTAACGCCATGGAAAGGCGTAAGTCATTGGTTCAAATCCAATAAGGGGCTTTGTAAAACTCTAATCTAGTATTCATATTTTAGGGGAGAATTGTATTTTTATCTGTAATAAAAAAAGCAACAAACTGGATAATACATTATCATTATACTGAGTTATAAAGTTAAACATTTGTTTAGTCAATTTTCATTATTATGAATTTCTGAATAATGAAAAGTCACTTCTTGAATCACCGAATATTCCTATTTTCCATTATACCAACCAAATTCAATTGAAAGGTCAGAAATCAATAAAAGAAAAAGTAAGTGGACTTGACCTATTGAATCATGACTATATCTGCTATTCTGGTATTAAAATTCGATGGGGATGAAATTGGAGCAGTTGATTTTTTTTTTTACTTGCATTTTTTTGTTTTGGACTCCACAAGTCCTATAGAGAGAAACCTTTCTTCCAAGTCACACCATAAGAGCCATTTATTATCCTTCTTTGATTCCAAATCAAATATGAATTTCATCTATATTATATATTAATTTCTAACTACATTATATATCTATATTACATTAAGTAGATTGTAGATTTTGATGTATATCTATCAGATCATGGCTTCATGTACCAAATATTTCAATATCGTTACATTCGGTATTTTTGTTCCAACAGTGTAATGAAGAGTAGATCCGAGAAAGTGACTTTCATTTCCTGTCTCCTATTTATTTATTTTTATTGAATTTGAGATTTTCTAAAAGGAAAAATAGTAGATTATCTCTTTTTCTAACAGATAAAAGAATCTAAAAATAAATATTCGATTGAATTTTCTTTTTTCCTTCGATCCGTAGAAAGATATACTCTGGGGTTTTAGATTTATTTATATAAAGTATGAAGGAAAGGGACTGTTTGGTCCTTGAATAGTTCTTTGAATTGTCTTATTCGGACAATTCAGGGTTCATATGCTTAGTCAGAAGGAATAATCCAATGAAGTTCATGGATTTTCCTAGGTCAGCTTATGGAATAATCAATAAAGTATTTTTATCTTTGAAGCCCATTGGAAAGGTCAGTGTAAGAGAAATCATACATAAATGATCGAATCTTCGGACACCCCAAAAAACATATTAGGTGCTCGAAAAAGGTCGAAGTAGTTGAATAGGAGGATCACTATGACTATAGTCTTTGGTAAGTTTACCAAAGAGGAAAATGATTTATTTGATATTATGGATGACTGGTTACGGAGGGACCGTTTTGTTTTTGTAGGCTGGTCCGGTCTATTGCTATTTTCTTGTGCCTATTTTGTTGTAGGGGGTTGGTTCACAGGTACAACCTTTGTAACTTCCAGGTATACCCATGGATTGGCCAGTTCTTATTTGGAAGGATGTAATTTCTTAACTGTCACAATTTCTACTCCTGCTAATAGTTTATCACATTCATTGTTGTTAGTATGGAGTCCTGAAGCATAAGGAGATTTTACTCATTGGTGTCAATTGGGGGGGTCTGTGGACTTTTGTTTCTCTCCATGGAGCTTTTTTCCAATAGGTTTCATGTTACGTCAATTTGAGCTTGCTCGATCTGTTCAATTGAGACCTTATAATGCAATCGCATTCTCTGGTCCAATTATTGTTTTTGTTTTTGTATTTGTATTTCTAATTTATCCACTAGGTAAGTTTGGTTAGTTCTTTGCACCTAGTTTTGGTGTAGCAGCTATATTTTGATTCATCCAATTTTTTCAAGGGTTTCATAATTAAACCTTGAACCCCTTTCATATGATGGGAGTTGTCGGTGTATTGGGCGCTGCTTTGCTATGTGCCATTGAGGGTGCTACCATAGAAAATACTTTATTTGAAGATGGTGATGGTGCAAATACATTCCGTTCTTTTAACCAATTCAAGACGAAGAAACTTATTCAATGGTCACCGCTAACCGCTTTTGGTCCCAAATCTTTGGGGTTGCTTTTTCCAATAAACGTTGGTTACATTTCTTTATGTTATTTGTACCTGTAACCGATTTATGGATGGGCACTCTTGGAGTAGTCGATCTAGCCCTGAACCTATGTGCCTATGAATTCATTTCTCAGGAAATTCACGCAATGGAAGATCCTGAATTTGAGACTTTCTACACCAACAATTTCTCTTAAACGAAGGTATTCATGTATGGATGGCGGCTCAAGATCAGCCTAATGAAAAATTTATATTCCATGAGGAGGTTCTACCATATGGAAATGCTCTATAATGGAACTTTAGTCTTAGATGCTAGTGACAAAGAAACCACTAGTTTCGCTTGGTGGGACGGGAATGCCCGGCTTATCAATTTATCTGGTAAAGTGTGAAAGATTGAAATAAAATGACCACAATTTTAGGTATTCACTTAATCTTGTTAGGTATATGTTATTTTCTTCTAGTATTCAATGCTCTTTATTTTGGGGGTGTGTATGACACCTGGGCTCCAGGAGGGGGAGATTTAAGAAAAATTACCAACTTGACCTATCGCTCGAGTATCATATTTGGTTATTTACTAAAATTCCCTTCTAGAGGGGAAGGCTGGATTATTAGTGTAGATGATTTAGAAGTTATAATTGGAGGACATGTATGGTTAGGTTCCATTTGTATACTTGGTGGAATCTGGCATATCTTAACCAAACCCTTTGCATGGGCTCGATGCGCACTTGTATGGTCTGGAGAGGCTTACTTATCTTATAGTTTAGGGGCTTTAACCATCTTTAGTTTCATTGCTTGTTGTTGTGTATGGTTCAATAATACCACTTATCCTATTGAATTTTACAGACATGCTGGACCAAAAGCTTCTCAAGCTCAAGCATTTACTCTTCTAGTTAGAGACCAACATCTTGGGGCTAACATGGGATCCGCTCAAGGACCTACTGGTTTAGGTAAATATCTAATGCGTTCCCCGATCGGAGAAGTCATTTTTGGAGGAGAAACTATGTGTTTTAGGGATCTACTTGCTCCATGGTTAGAGCCTATAAGGGGTCCAAATGGGTTAGACTTGAGTATGTTGAAAAAGGACATACAACCATGGTAGGAATGACGTTCCGCGGAATATATGACTCATGCTCCTTTAGGTTCGTTAAATTATGTGGGTGGTGTAGCTACGGAGATCAATGCAGTCAATTATGTCTCTCCTAGAAGTTGGTTAGCTACCTCTCAATTTGATCTAAGATTCTTCTACTTCGTAGGTTATTTGTCGCACGCGGGAAGGGTTCGTGTAGGTGCAGCAGGATTTGAAAAAGGAATTGATCGTGACTTTGAACCTATTCTTTCTGTGACCCCTCTTAATTGAGATGAGACAGGAGATCCATTGCTTGAATGAAGTACAAATCACTTCGATTCAATCATACATCTTGGAATCAAGTTAAGTATTCTTTTTTTCTTTTTTTTTTCAACTCATGTTATCTAATTTATATCTAATCTATTTTTCTTGGCTAGGTGGGATAGCCGAGAAATAATTCTTGCTAAGAATAATGCCCATGTTGTGGAAATTCCACCCAGAAGGTAATGGGTTACTTCTACAGCACGTCCTTGTATAATGCTCAACGCTCTCGGCTGAGTAGCAGGAGCAACTTTTAATTTATTATGAGCCCAAACGATGGATTCAATAAGTTCTTGCCAATAACCACATCCGCTGAATAGAAACATTAAATTAAAAGCCTAGACAAAATGAGTAGCTAGGACAAAAGGCCAACAACAACAACACACTCAGTGAAATCCCACAATGTGGGGTCTGGGGAGGGTAAAGTGTACGCATACCTTACCTCTACCTTGGTAGGTAGAGCAGCTATTTTCGAGAGACCCTCGGCTCAATACAAAACCCAAGCCCAAGTAAAGTAAGACAAACAATGTGGGTAAGTCATGATAGCAAATTCTGAAAAATGAAAAGGAAGAAAAAAGAAGCAATAACTAATGCAAGTAAATAAGACAAACAAAATACACATAGCAACATAAATCAAACGACAAGGGACTATACAACAATATTGTGCCTACTAGTATGATAGGCTAACCGAGCGTAAAATAATCATACTACGACTACCAGTTTGTAAGTGTAGGTAGGACTACGTTGAACTACCTACTACCCTAATACGTGTCCTCCATAACCCCCTTAGCTAAGGTCATGTCCTCAGTGAGTTGCACTTGCACCATATCTCATCTAATTACCTTTCCCCAATACTTCATCGGCCTACCTCTAACCCTCATGTAATCGTCCATAGCCAACCTCTCACACCTCAGTACTAGGGTATTTCTGTCTCTCCTCTGCACGTGCCGAACTATCTCAACCTCGCTTCCGTATCTTATCCTCCACCGAGGCTACTCCCACTCTGTCGCGAATATCATTATTTCTAACTCTATCCCTCCTTTTATTCCCACACATCTATCTTAGCATCCTAATCTCCGCAACTTTCATCTTTTGGGTGTGCAAAGTCTTGACCGGGTAACACTCCACCCCATACAACATAGTCAGTCTAACCACCACCCTATAGAACTTACCTTTACGATGTGTGACATCGTTATCAATCTCTCCATTTCCCTTGGATAATAGACCCGAGGTACTTGAAGCTCCCTTTCTTTGGAATGACCTGAGTACTAAGCCTCACTTCCGCGCCTATCTCAAGGTCGCTCCTGTTACTAAACTTACACTCCAAGTATTTTGTCTTGGTCCTACTCAGCCTGAACCATTTATACTCCAGAGTATGTCTCCAAACCTCCAGCTTAGCGTTCACTCCGCTGCGAGTCTCGTCAATTAGGACTATGTCGTTTGTGAATAACATACACCATGGCACTTTCCCTTGGATTTATCGCATAAGTCCATCCTTCACCTAGGTAAATAGGAATGGGCTAAGAGTTGATCCCTGGTGCAACCCCATCATTACCGGGAAATACTCTGAGTCTCCTCCTACTATCCGTACCCTGGTCTTGACTCCATCATATATATCCTTGATATCCCTAGTGTATGCCATAGGTACACCTCTAACCTCCAAACATCTTCATAAAACCTCCCTAGGGACTTTGTTGTATGCTTTATCGAGGTCGATGAAAACTATATGTAAGTGTCTATTCCTCTCCCTAGACTGCTCCATCAACCTCCTAATAAGATGAATGACTTCTGAAGTCGAACGCCTTGGCATGAATCCAAAAAAGGCCATATACAGATAATGAAGAACTATAAGACTGAATTACTTGGGGTCCCTGTGCCCATAGGAAATCGCGGAGCAACCCATTAATAGTCATAGAACTCTGCACAAAGTTTCCTCACGTGATATGAGTTACGACCCCTTGATCACTTACGCTGCCCCAAATATCTGACTGTATTTTCCAACTGAAATGGAATATTACTACCAAAATAGCATTGTACATCCAGAATAGTCCTAAAAAGATATGATCCATGGTCGATACTTGACATGTACCCCTCTTCCACGTCCATCACAAGGAAAACAAAAACAAAGATTTGTTTTATCCTGTATCAAATGGGAATTGCGAGCAACTAGAACACCTTTTAAAAGTATCAATACATTCACATGAATCGTAAATTCATGAATGTGATGTACCAAGAAATCGATGGTTTTTAATGAAATACGAAACAAAGACAGCTTGTTACCCACTGCCACTAAATCACCACCCCCTAAGTTAAACTGGTGTTTTTTGTTGCACCATGTGCTAAAGCATGGGTGTTTTGTATCCATTGAGAAAAACATGTTGTAATTGTATAGCGCTCATGATGTCATTATGAATATACAAACTAAAACTGTGAAAGCCTAGATATATACATGACCAGTTGATATGAGATATGATTGCATCACGATGCCTAACGACATGATCTAATAGATCATTGTACCGAGTAGTTGGATCATAATCTCTTACCATGAAAATGGTTTTATGCGTGACAGCACCAACTATGAGAAATCCACCAATCCACATGTGATGTGTGAACAATGACAGTTGTGTACCGTAGTCAGTAGCTAGATACGGATAAAGGGGCATGTAATACATATTATGAGCTATAATAATGGTTAAACAGCCTAACATAGCTAAGTTAAGAGATAATTGAGCATATCATGACGTTGTTAGGATCTCATATAGGCCTTTATGGCCCTGACTTGTAAATGGACCTTGATGAGCTTATAAAATATCTTTTAGTCCATGTCCAATACCCTAGTTGGTCCTATACATGTGACCCGCTAGCAGAAAAAGAATTGCAATAGCTAAATGGAGATGGGCAATATCAGTTAGACACAGACCCCCAGTTACTGGAGCTAATCCTTCACAAAAAGTTAGAAACTCCATATATTTTGACCAATTCAAAGTGAAAAATGGGGTTGCTCCCTCGGCAAACACTGGGATAAAGTTAAGTCAAAAGATCTCGATTCAAGATAAAATCATGAGGAAGTAGTATCTCTTTAGGATCTACTCCAGCGTTTAGAAATTGGTTAATCGGTAAAGATATGTGTACTTGATGCCCCGCCCAAGAGAGAAACCCAAGCCCTAGTAGCCCTGCCAAATGGTGATTCCACTTAGATTCTACATCTTGAAACCAAGACAATTTTGGTGCCGCTTCATGATAATGAAACCAACCAGCAAAAAGCATTAACGCTGCAAAGACCAATGCCCCAATTATTGTACAATAGAGTTGTAATTCACTAGTTATTCCAGGTGCTCGCCAAATCTGAAAAAAACCAAAGGTTATTTGTATTCCTCGGAAACCCCCGCCTACGTCACCATTTAATATTTCTTGGCCCACTATCGCCCAAACAACCTAGGCACTAGGCCCAATGTGAGTTGGATCACATAGCCATGCTTCATAATTAGAAAAATGAGCACCGTGGAAATACATGCCGCTCAACCAAAGAAAGATGATGGAGAGTTGACCGAAATGTGCACTGAATACTTTTCGAGAGATCTCCTCCAAATCATAGGTATGAATAAAGCACAGGCATTTATACTAGTGTTAGAATAAAGCATAGGCATTTATACTAGTGTTAGAATAAAGCATAGGCATTTATATTTATGAAAGGTAACTATCTCGGTTTCATAGATAAATTTATATATAATCTTTGAAAAAGACTTTCTTTCATAAGAAAAAAAATACTTACTATCTTTGGGATCTGATCCTACACCGCTTCCCAAGACTTTAGTGGATCAACTCTATTACATTAGTTAATTCCTAATTTTTATCTCACATCATGAGATAAGTATGCAATTATTATTGTATCGGCCCAAAACCTCGCAAATTGATTTTTACGGTGCTTCTTCTCTCTATATCAATGAAAGACTTATATCCATAGAAAAAGGTTGCTAGGCATTTTTATTTTTTCCTTTTTTGACTTCTATCAAGTTTCTTTCTTTGCTATAGCTGATAAAAATCGTTGTTTTAGACGATGCATATGTAGAAAGCCTATTTGGTTCTAGTAGTTACTTTACTAGATTTTCTGTTTTTTCTTTCTATAGTGGAGATAGTCGCATATAATGACAGATCACAACCATTATTATTAAAAGCTTGTGGTAAGAATGGGTTTTGTTCTAGTACTCAAAAATACTATTCCAAAGCTTTTGTATGTTCTCAATTACTTGTGTGGATAAGCCCTAGATTATAGAGTAAAAACTTCGATCATAGGGATCAATTTCTAGTCGCATAGATTCATAATAATTCTGCAAACCTTCCGAGTAATTACCTTCGGATTGAGCCGACATCTGTTATGGTCATCATTCAATTGAAATAATCTCCGTTCCAGAATCGTACGTAAGACTTTCACCTCATACGGCTCCTCCCTTATGTGCATAATGAGAATAATACATAGAATTAAAAAGGATTCAACGATGAAAATATTCTCATTATGAACTCAGTAGGGCTACTATTTTTACAAGAAATATCTAGCCAACCTTCCTGCAAGAGATTATTTCTTAGCATCAAGCCTATTCGGACTAGATAGAAATGATAAGATAACTCCAACAATTTCTTTGTTTTTAACGCTATCTAATTTCCAGGAATTAGTCACTTCAATAGTCTTCGATGGTTATCCAAAGGATGAATGAGATGGATGTTTGTTGTCCCAACCATTCTTTTAGTCCCAAGCCCGCTAAGGAAAAAGCTGACTTAGAACTAAATTTTCGTGTTGTTGATTCCTAGGTGTAGCGCTTCTTCCCCTATGCTTCCTATTAGCGCTAGTAGAATAGGATTGACAAGTAATATTGAACCTCTAGGCGTAACCTTTCGCTTAATACTAGAATTGAAGAATTGAAGAATTGGAACATAGCATTTGAGGTTGCATTAATCGAGGATACACGACAGAAGGAATTGTTCTATTTCCAAACTTCACCTTCAAAAAGCGTAATTTTTTTTTTCAAAATTTTTCTTTTAGATCATGTGTTTTTTTCCTCGTAAGACTAATAGAAATGAATAAATATGAAATAAATAAAGAATCAAATCGCACCATATCTGTAATAGGTAAATGCCTCTTTTTCTCCTAAAGTTGTCGGAATTACTCGTAATAAGATATTGGCTACAATTGAAAAGGTCTAATCAATAAAATTTCCATTTATCCGTGATCTAGGCATAGGTGAAATCCCTTCTAGAATTATTTTCATTACTCATGGGAAAAGGATGCCACAAAGAAAAGAATGGTATAGTACAAAATAACATAAACACTTATTTTTTAAAGAAAAAATCAAAAGATATGAATCATCTATTCCAATTGTTCCTTATTGACAAGAATCAATAAGAAATAAGAAATATTTCAAGGCGATTCAATTTCATACTAATGTAGTAGTATAGGAACTTTTCCGATTTCGGTGAGTTACAAATTAGAAGAACTCGAGAAATTTTGATTAAATCATGATACAAATTACCGTTAAATATATATAGGTATACACAATATACATGACTATATTATGTATACTTATGTATATAGTGGGTCTCGGTCACAGGCCACCCGTGGGCTCTCATTTCCTTTGTACAATTGTGTAATATCATCTGTAGTGTAATTAGTATTATACACTTACCATAATTGTATAGTTAGTCTCCAAATAGAATAAGGTTTTAGGAATAGAATAGGAATAGGATTCTCCTATTATGGAAATATGTAAATTGTATATATATTCTTTCAATTAATTAAAATAATCAAGGGATTATTTCTTTCATGGTATCAAAAGTCTAGGTCAAACAAAAAAATATTCTCCCAAATTTTCTTGTTCCTCGGCCAAGCAGATTTCGAGAGCCTATCCTCGGTTTCCGCATATATTTTCTGCTCTCCAATTTTCTCTTCCAAATCCCTCTATCACTTTCTGTTCTTTCGTAATGTCTACGTCAAGGAACATGTTTCATCCTGCCCTTGTTGTTTCTAACGTCAAGGAACATGTTTCATCCTGCCACCGACCCACTGGTCCCAGCCTTTGGCCACTGGGTCGTGGGCCTTGAATAGTGGGCAGTGGCCCAACAACCCAGTTTTACTGTCCAGTACAGCCCAGTTCCAGTTGCTTTCCAGCAGCCTCCTCAGCTCAATACCAATTGGGCCAGTAGGTCTTCCCGAAGCAGCACTGGGCCGGGGTAGCACACAGGGGTACTTGGGCCCTAGCCTCCGCAAGTCCACCATGCAGCAGGCCCTACTCAGACCAATATTGAGGCTGCAATGCACACACTTGGTTTGACTCCACCGGACCCAAATTAGTATATGGACACTGGTGCCACTACCCACATAACACCTGATTCAGGTACTCTCTCGTCTTATTCCAATTTGAGCAACCCTCGTGGCATAATTATTGGTAATGGTAACTATATTCCAATTCGTGGTTATGGTCATAAAACTGTCTCCACCCCCCCCCCCCCCCCATCCACCCCTTATCTTAAAAAATACCCTACATGCCCGCAAATTGATTAAAAACTTAGTGTATGTCCGTAAATTCACACTGACAATTCCTTGTCTATTGAATTTGATCTGTTTGGTTTCTCTGTGAAGGATTTCAAGATGGAGAGTCCTTTTATGAGGTGTGATAGTAGGGGAGATCTTTATCCTATCACACCATGTTCCAGTCTATCGAGTCAAGACTTACAGTCAATATTTGCAGCCCTTTCCCTTCCTTGTGGCATGCTCGTCTTGGTCATCCGGGGTCATCCATTTTGTCTTCCTTAGATAAAAATAATTTTATTTCATGTAATGGTGCGCATAGTACTCCGAATGGTCATTCTTGTTCTTTAGGAAAAATTGTTAGGTTGCCATTTGTAGATTCTAAGTCTCATACTTTAATGTCATTTGATATTATTCATAGCCACTTATGGACATCTCCTGTTCTTAGTTCTTTGGGTCATCGGTATTATGTTCTCTTTTTGGATGATTATTCTAAATTTTTATGGACTTTTCCAATAGCGAAAAAATCTCAAGTTTTTTCCATCTTACTAAAATTTAGAGCATTCATTAGAACCTAATTCGAATGAGAAATAAAAAACATTCAATGTGATAATGGCAGGGAATATGACAACGGGGTGTTTCGGGAATTTTATGCAACTAATGGGGTCAATTTTCATTTTTCTTGCCCTCATAAGTCATCACAAAATGGGAAAGCCGAACGCAAAACTCATACCATTAATAACATTGTCCGCACTTTAATGATTCATGCTTCCGTACCCCCGTCTTTTTGGCATCATGCTCTACAAATGGCTACATATCTCCTTAACATTCTTCCTTCCAAAGGTTTGACATATTCATCCCCCTTTCAAATTTTATATAATAAGATTCCTTCGTATTCATATCTTAGGATCTTCTGGTGCTTATGTTATCCGTTATTTCCGTCCACCACAATTAACAAACTTCAGGCCCAGTCTACTCCGTGTGTATTTTTGGGGTTTCCGTCTAATTATCGTGGTTACAAATGTTTTGATTTATCCTCTAATAAAATCATCATTAGTCGCCATGTAATTTTTGATGAATTCCAGTTTTCATTTGCTAAGGTTAGTAATCCCGTGCCGAGTTCAAATAAATTTTTTGATGATGGTATGTCCCCGTATATTATTCACCATTTTTCAGACATATCCCGCACCCCAAATCCTCCAGCGGACCTACTGCCCGCTGGTCCACTGGTCCGTCGCAGGCCTATGTGCCCAGTTTCGTCACTAGGCCAGTTTCAGCAATTGAGCCAGTCCAACCTAATACTAAAACTGGTCCAGTTCCTACATCCTCCACTATTTTTGCCTACCGCGTTGGGTCAGCAGGCCCACTGCCTGCTGGCCAGTCCATCCTAGTCCAGAAAATTCCCAAAATCCGCCCAATTCTTCCCCAAGTCATAGACCGGTCACTTGTAGTCAACGGGGTGTTTTTAAACCAAAAAGGCATTTTAATTTAAATTCTAATGTTCTTAAATCACCATTACCCCGTAATCATATGTCTGCATTAAATGGCCCAAATTTGGAAAATTTCTATGACCAATGAATATAATGCTCTTATTGATAATAAGACGTGAGAGTTGGTTCCCCATCCATCTGGTATTAATATTATTAGGTCTATATTGATTTTTGCTCATAAGGACAATTCAGACGGTTCATTTGCAAGGCATAAGGCTCGGCTTGTGGGTGATGGTAAGACTCAGCAGGTTGGTGTAGATTGTGGAGAGACATTTAGTCTGGTGGTCAAGATGGCTACCATTTGCCCTGCTCAACTTGGCTCTTTCGAAAGCATGGCCCATTCATCAGTTAGATGTGAAGAATGCCTTCTTACATTGTGATCTCAAGAAAACAGTCTATATGCATCAGCATGTGGGGTTTAGGAATCCCAAATATCCTCATCATGTATGTTTGTTGAAAAAGTCCTTATATGCGCTTAAGCAGTCTCTACGGGCCTGGTATAAGAGGTTCACCGACTATGTTTCGACTATTGGGTTCACTCACAGCATATCGGATAATTCCTTATTCATATATCATCGTGGTTCGTCTTTAGCTTATATACTATTATATGTGGATGATATTATCCTAACTGCCTCTTCTGATGCCTTATGCCAGTCTATCATGACAATGCTTAGCTCTTAGTTTGCTATGAAAGACTTGGGGCCCTTGAGTTATTTTTTGGGGATTGCTGTCACTCGTCATGTAAGTGGATTGTTCTTATCACAAAGGAAGTATGCAACCGAGATCATTGAGATGGTTGGGATGTCATCCTGTAAGTCCACTTCCACTCCAGTTGGTACGAGGATCTGACCTTCTATCACAGTCTTGTAGGAGCCCTTCAGTAACTCACATTCACGAGACCAGATATTACGTATGTCGTACAACAGCTGTGTTTGTTTATGCATGATCCCATGGTTGAGCACATGAATGTGCTCAAACACATCATTTGGTATATTCAGGGTACACTTGACTATGGCTTGCATTTATATCCTTCATCGACATCCACACTTGTCTCGTATACAGATGCTGATTGGGGTGGTTGTCCGGACACCAAATGGTCTACGATTGGCTATTGTATGTTTCTTGGCAATAACTTGGTCTCATGTTCTGCGAAATGTCAGTTGACTTTGTCCCGCTCCAGTGCCGAGGTCGAGTATCGAGGGGTAGCTAATGTGGTCTCTAAATCATGTTGGTTACGTAATTTGTTCTTAGAGCTTCATTGTCCTATTCAAAAAGCGACATTGGTTTATTGTGATAATGTTAGTGCCATTTACCTTTTCGGTAATCCAGTTCAGCACCAGCGCACTAAACATATCGAGATGGACATTCACTTTGTTCGCGAAAAGGTTGCTCGTAGTTAAGTACGCGTCTGCCATGTCCCTTCCAGGTATCAAATTGCCGACATCTTTACAAATTATCTTCCCTCGGTCCTTTTTGAAGATTTTAGGGACAGTCTCAACGTTTGAAGACCGCCCGCTATGACTGCGGGGTGTGTTAAATATACATAGGTATACACAATATACATGAGTATATTATGTATACTTATGTATATAGTGGGTCTCGATCATAGCCCACCTGTGGGCTCTCCTTTCCTTTGTACAATTGTGTAATATCATGTGTAGTGTAATTAGTATTGTACACTTACCATAATTGTATAGTTAGTCTCCAAATAGAATAATGTTTTAGGAATAGGATTCTCCTATTATGGAAATATGTAAATTGTATATATACTTTTTCAATTAATGAAAATAATCAAGGGATAATTTCTTTCAATTACAAAGAAGAAAAAAGATCGAATATTCATTCTATGATGAAAATATAATAACTGCCAATTTTTCATAAATAACGGCTATACACTATACAATCAAATCAATTTTTTTTTAATTTCTATTCTAATAGAGGGGTAGGTGTTTGTTGTTGAGAACTCCAAAACCGAAAATGATTTTGAAATTTTTTCTGATATTGAATCATAGTCTATATAATTAGAATTATGATTTAAGAGTATCCATTAACTATAGTCTAAAAGATATAGACCATCAATCAGGTTATTCTTTCTAATTCATTGAATTAATCTGTTATAAATATATCAGAAAAAGGCGAACGTTGTTTTTGCGAACCATTGGTTTCAGTCTGAGGTTTAAGTCTGACGAGAATAATATTCTACGATGAGAAATTCATTTATTTTCAAACCGACCCATTTACTATCTATTATTTGATTTACTAATCCTTTATATTGGAATGGGTGAAGGGTCAAATGATTTGGTAATTCCTCATGAGGGGATGAGTCGAGAGAAATTTGAATCAGAGCTCTAGATTTTTGTTCGTCCTTTGTTATAATAATATCTTGTGGTTTGCAGCGATAACTCGATATATCTACTATATGACCATTAACTAAAATATGTCGATGATTAACTAATGGATGGGCTGTGAGAATAGTTGAAGCTGTAAAGAATTGATCTTGGGCCTAACTCAACCCGAAAAGCTAGCTTGTAGGGTGAGGATTGTCCAAGTCCATATAAGGAGTCCATGTTCACATTCCATAACCGATGTGGGACTCTTAACACTCCCTTGCACGCCCAGACCTTGTTAATTGGAGGGGGAATAATATAATTTGAGGCCCAACATCGACGAACAAAAAATTGGAATGAGTCTGGCTCTGATACCATGTAAAGAATGGATCTTGGGCCTAACTCAACACCGAAAGCTAGCTTGTAGGGTGAGGATTTCCCAAGTCCATATAAGGAGTGCATGTTCCCATTCCATATCCGATGTGGGTCTCTAAACAAAAGTCATACCCAATCGAAAAAGGATGTTATCCAAACACATTCAATTAACTGTAGTAAAACTTGACCTGTTGACCCCATGGCTTTTCTAGCGATACGAACGTATTTAAGTAATTGTCATTCTGTAAGACCATAATGACAACACAATTTTTGTTTTTTCTTCTAGAAGAATACGATATTGAGATTTTTTCCCGGAATGAGATTGGTTTCTAAGATCACTTCCGGTCCTAGGCTTTTTATTAGTTAGTCCTAGTAAAGCCCCTAGGCGGCATGTTTTTTGGAAATGAGGTCCTCGGTAACGCGACATAAAGACTCCTTATTCTTATTTCTTATTTAGTATTTCGAATTAATTCTTATTTCTATTTATTTTCTTTTTTATTGAATTTTATTTTACAGAATAAATCTAAACTGAACTATATGAAGCGAAGTTTACCGAAATAGTGTACTTCTACTATTACTATAAAGATAAGAAGAATGGTATGAATTGGATAAATAGACAAAACCCCTACTATTATATATATAATCATTTCCTGACATAATTGGAAGTTCCTATAATAAATTGATTGCTTTTGGAAAAGGAGGAAAGCACTATTTTAATATTCTTTTATTTCAAAGGAACATTATCAAGCATGTAAAATATGGAATAAAAACAATAGGGAAAAGCTGGCTATCGGAATTGAACCGATGACCATATCATTACAAATGTGATGCTCTAACTTCTGAGCTAAGCGGGCCCACATAACAGAAATCTTATATGCATGCATAGTAATTGACTAAACTACTGGAATTGAAATCTTAGTTATTAACTATTCAATATTATATTGAATATTCTAGAACATAAGGATTAATATAGCGATATAGAATTTCAATTTATCACAATTCTAATACTAATATTATTAAATAGTGATTGTAAATATTATTAATATTCTTTTATTTTCATTTTCAATTTGAATGGTAAATATTCTTTTTCATTTCTTTTTTTTTTTCATTTGAAATTGTTTTTATATTGTTCTATATTTGATTCTATATCATATATTTCTCTCATTCTATATTTATTTCAAATTCTAATTGTTTAATGGAATAGTTAGTTATAACTAATGAGACATTCCCCCGCTTTCAGGAGAAAGTGAATATAAAAAACAAGAATTGATCGTTCAAGTATTCCAAATTGAATGGTAAAATGACTGGAATAGAGACATATGGATGGGGTATATATCCGTCTATATTGAATTGCGGATTTCGAAATGATAAAATCTTTTTTGATTGGACAAAAAAAAAGATCTCCTATAGAAGATAGTTAAGAAAATCAAAGAGGAGAAAACACGTTTTCGAGATAGAAATCGGTACCTTATGAATTCAATGGTTCCAATATAAATGAAAGAAAAAGAAAAAGGAATGACATCACAACGAGATCCTAATCTCAAAACAAAAAGAAAGGGGGATATGGAGAAATCGGTAGACACTACGGACTTAATTGGATTAAGCATTGGTATGGAAACTTACTAAGTGATCACTTTCAAATTCAGAGAAACCCTGGAATTAACAAAAATGGGAAATCCTGAGCCAAATCCTATTTTCTAAAAACAAACAAAGAATCAGAAAGAAAGGATAGATGCAGAGACTCAATGGAAGCTATTCTAACAAATGGAGTTAAATGTGTTGGTAAAGGAATCTTTACATTGAAACTTCAGAAATAAAAAGAATAAAGTGAAGGATAAACATATATACATATGTATTGAATACTATATCAAATTATTAATGACGACCCGAATCGGTATTTTTCTATAAAAAATAGAAGAATTGGTGTGAATAGACTCTACATTGAAGAAAGAATCGAATATTCATTGATCAAATCATTCACTCCATAGTATGATAGATCTTTTGAAAAACTGATTAATTGGACGAGAATAAAGATAGAGTCCCGTTCTACATCTCAATACCGACAATAATGAAATTTATAGTAAGAGGAAAATCCGTTGACTTTAAAAATCGTGAAGGTTCAAGTCCCTCTATCCCCAAAAAGACTATTTAACTCCCAAACTATTTATCCGACCCCCTTTCCTTAGTGGTTCCAAACTCCTTATCTTTCTCATTCACTCTATTCTTTTAGAAATGGATTTGAGCGTAAATGGCTTTCTCTTATCACAAGTCTTGTGATATATATGATACACATAGAAATGAACATCTTTGACCAAGGAATCCCTAGTTGAATGAGTCCCGATCAATACAATATCATTACTCATACTGAAACTTACAAAGTCATCTTTTTGAAGATCGAAGAAATTCCCCAACTTTGATAAAAATTTTAATCTACTTTTGTACTTTTAATTGACATAGACCCCAGTTCCCTAATAAAATGAGGAAACTACATTGGGAATAGCTGGGACAACTCAGTTGGTAGAGTAGAGGACTGAAAATCCTCATGTCACCGGTTCCTAGCACATGATTAATTTGTATGGGTCTCTCTTACTTAGAATTAATTTTGAATTAATTGATATGAATCAAAATACATATTCTTTTAGAATTTATATTAGATTAATAGCTTTATCCAGTTTGGTGAGATATACCCCCATCTATGTTCTAAGATGGGTAGAGTTTCTTAGATAAAGTATCTAAAAGTATTGGATTATGTCTCCTCTTTTTTTTAACCTCTCATTCAAACAAATTTGAATACGTAATACATATTCAAAAGGTAAAATTGGTTAATTGTTGAAAGGCTCAAAAATCGAATCCGAATTTAGGGTGGTTGAAATAGACAAGATTCAACTCAGATCCAAAGAAATAGAATCCGATAATTCTCTCATTCCTTTGTCTTTTGTTTCATATTCAATTTCTTCATTCCAGATTTCTCCATTACTTCCTATATGCCGTTCTAGAACCCGTCTAGTTTCCCGGTATAGTGAAGAGATATTAGGCTTATGCCCGAGGGTTGTGCGCAGTACAAAATTCATGATGCATAACTCATTTGGTTCATCCTATTGGTGTGACCCATCTAAAATAAGTATCTTCCAAATAAATGTGAGAATTCCAATGAATCCCTAATTGTCTTTTTTTGGTATATCGATAATTCCCTAAATTAGACCTGCTTAATCTAAAACAAAACGTAAATCCTTGAATATCAAAAAATGCCTAAGTGGAAATAACTTTATTATCATTCAATGAGCATCTTGTATTTCATAAAAATTAGGGGCAATATAATTCTTACGTAAGGGCCATCCTATCCAACTTTCAGGAATTAAGATACGATTCAAGCGTGGATGATTATCATAAGAGATTCCCAACATATCATATGATTCTTGTTCTTGAAAATCCACACTTTTCGAACCCAAAAAACGGACGAAATTCTACGATTCCTCCTGGAGGAAAATACTTTTATGCATACCTCTTCTGGTTGATCCACACCATCTCTATTCTCGTAAGATGATACATACTAGCTAACAGCCCGCCAGGCACTACATCATAGGCACATTGAGAGCAGAGATAACTATACCCATATACATAAAAAAAATGACAGTAATGGAAATGCCAATCCTTGGGCTATATCTGTAAAGTCTGGATTCCTTGGTAATCAAAGCCCAAAGAAACATGAATTAGCCCATGCTTGACTAGTCAAGCAGAGAAATGATCCTGCATCTTTTTATCCCTCCAACATTTTTATTTGTATAAGTGTTTCACATTTACGATGAAATTTATGAAAATTGACCAACCGCTTCTTATTTTGGACAAAGGAATTCTGTCTAATTCACTAATTCGGGGGAAGATACTGAATTTTTGTATTCAAAAAATATTTCTGTAGGGATCTCTGAAGTAGATGGTGGTTGATACGGAACTCTTTGATCATAGTTTCCTGTATGAATACTGCATCGAACATCAAACTTGTGATTGGTAGTGAAACACTGATTCAGTCGTTCAGAACTAATTCGATCTTCATAGAGTTCTCGAGATATTTTCTTTTGAATTTTTGTTGTAGCATCTATAACCGCATCTGGTTTAGGTGGGCAACCTGGGAAATAGACATCTATATGAATTAGCTTATCGACTCCCCGAACAGTACTATAAGAATCGGTACCGAACATCCATCCTGTAATTGTACATGCTCTCATAACAATCACATATTTTGGTTCAGGCATTTGCTCATATAATCTCACTAAAGAGGGGGCCATTTTCATTTATAATGTTTCGATTGTTAAAATTAGATTTGCTTGTCTAGGACTCGATCTTGGTACTAGTCCATAATGATCAAAGTCAAAGGGTGAGCCTATTAGTGAAGCAAATTCAATGAAGCAGCAATTGGTAACATATAGAAGCGACCATAAACTAGAGATTCTTGACCAATTTGAAAGATCATTTAATATAGTTGAAATAACTGAAATTTGGGTTGTTCGATCAAGTAAAGGAAACTGAATGGAATTCATAACTGTCTCAATCTTATTTTTTTTCTATTTTTCTATTTATTATATGAATATTCAGGAGCTAATACCATTCCAATGACCCCTTTTGCCATGCATAAACTAAACCAATAATTAAGATCAACACAAAAATGAAAGCTTCTATAAATATAGATACACCCAATACATCAAAACTCATTTCCCATGGATAAAGAAAAACCGTTTCAACATCAAAACAACAAAAACTAGAGTAAACATATAATAACTGATACTAAATTGTAACCAAGCATCGCCCATTGGTTCTATACCCGACTCATAGGTAGAAATTTTCTCTCGCCCTTTGCTAATCGGAGCTGACACTTCGGGAATGAAAAATGCCAAATAGGAACAAGGATTGATATTATTAGAAATGCCCAAAAAAATCATATTCATAAAGCAGAAACATAAACGCACTCCTATGAACATGGAAAATATACCGAATTCGATTGGTCGATTCTAATTGGAATTATCAAGTCATCCATAACTATTTATTCAAAACAAGACTTCATTTTAATCGAACCGCCTAGTTTTCTTTGTTTATTGGTTTATTGTAGGGCATATCTCATTTTAAGATTCATCGACTAGAATCCGATTTTATTTCCATTATACTTATTAACATTTTATTTAGTTAGTAGAACATTCTAACTATATATTACTCTTATACACATTCTCTTGTTTCTCTTGTTTTTTCTATAAAGATGGGGCTAAATTAATTACTTATCTTATTTCTTCTTTAATTAGAAATTATTTAAATATTTCTTTTTTCTATAAATAGAATCAGGAGGTCTTTATTTTCCTTTTTTTCTTAGTGATTTAGAATAGAACAAGTAATCAAATAGATGAGAATGTATAGAAATTTCCATCTCAAGATTTAGAAGATCTTGTGTTGGGATATTCCTTTTATTATTATTTAATATTTAATAATAGTATTAGGATTCGAATCCAGGTGGAGGGGTTTTTCTTAGTTGAATACAGAAAAAGAAGACTACCCTTTTTGTGTTGTGCTTCACTAGGTCGAGGTAAGTAAGGTATACGAAGGAAAAGCCTATTTGACAATGAAAGTGACAATATATATTCGTTTTTCAAAAAACTTTAGCTTCTACACAAATACAACAAGCCCTTCCTAAATCTATGTGAATTCCTCTTCGCAGTTTTTCATTTCACCAAGTCTGTGAAATGATTTTACTTCCAAAATTCAACAAAATTCAACAAGATTAGGGATATCAAAAGAAAGAGAGTCTCACTAATTATTTTATTGTGGATATGAATATATAATTCGCCTCCGAATATTAATGACAATAGGTTGGTTTGTTTATCTGCAATTGAAAGAATCAATATCGATTGGATCCATTGATATGTGTTTTTTCTTTCATCTGTTTAAACAATTGTCGTGAGTAAACTTATAGGAATAATTGGATTTCACTTAGTTACAAGAAATAAATAATAATGAAGAAATGAAAATTATACAATTTTGTTTTGCATTTTTCATTTTTATAGGGCTATACGGACTTGAACCGTAGACCTTCTCGGTAAAATAGATCAAACATATTATTATTAAAATGATCTGAACTTTTTAAAGACCCAACATGCATTTTTTTCACTGGGCTCTTTCATTAACTGTTATAAATATCAGTTAGTCTGCCATTTTTTTTCTTGACAGAAAAAAAGATAAGGAAATGGCTCCATATGCTTTGATTCATTATTTGGGAGCATTATCAAAGTGTTTCAAGGGTGGGATTATCTTGACGTAGGTCTGTCTCTGGCCTAGATCAACCTAAGTTAAATGAAGTCTCTATTGTTCTTCTTAAAAAAAATCAAATATGAAACTTCATACACCATAAAGTTCTTATGACAAAAAGAGATTTTTTTGAGGTCATTATACTCATTATGCCTAGCATTGAATAGAATGGGTATTCACCTTATCAAGATCTCAAATCAATAATGGGTCTGTTTGGCACCTCATAAATGGGCGTCCAAATTGTACCGAACCTTTTGTCAAGATATGGTTCCCTCAAAGTTATGGAGTAACACATCGATTTCTAAACAAGATCAATTTTTCTGATTGTATGATGAACCCCCTTGAAAAACTTTGGCGTGCGTGTAAACGATTTGATCTACCAACTGAGCTATAGCCCTTAGTGCTTGTGATACATATTTTACCATGTGCATAAATTCTTGTCAAGATAAATATTTCATGATCCAACATCAAAAATCTTTAATCTCTTTGAGTGGAATTCCTTAGATTAGTATTTCTTATATGTAAAATGATATTTATAATCCATCGACAAGATGGGTTTCATTTGGTTCTCTTTGGGATGATAAATGACCTACTTAACTCAGTGGTTAGAGTACTTCTTTCATACGGCGGGAGTCATTGGTTCAAATCCATTAGTAGGTAAAACTTATTAGATACCACAGTCAATGGTATTTAATAAGGTTTACGACTCACCTTTAGTTATATTTATTTTTTCATTTTCTATCTTTTCTATTTCATTTTTTAATTTGAATTTTTACATCAGAATTGGATTCTCTTTGATTGTATTCACCCGACAAAATCTAAATAGGATTACAAATACAACTTCTTTTTATTATTCGACGTACAAACTAGTTATGGAATCGGATTGATAGCCTCCACCCATGTTCTAGCTCATCGGAGAGCTAGATTTGCCTCCGTTTTTTGTCTCATTCCTTCAGCCTTTTTCACATTATCTTCTACTATTTCAAGGGTTTGTTGAGCTTCTTATGGATCAATGTCACTGCCCTTCTCCGCATCATTTACTAAAATAGTGATTTCATTATTGCTTATTTTAGCAAAACCACACATCAGAGCCATCGTTAACCATTGACCATTAAGGCGTATTCTCAAAATTCCTATATCTACAGTTGTGGCAATAAGGGTGTGATTTGATAATATGCCAAATTGACCACTATTATTAGATAAAATGATTTCTTCCACTTCTGAATCCCAAACAATTTGATTAGGGGTTAGTACACTAAGATTTATGGTCATTTCTTCAAATTGCTCTCCATTTCTAAGTTCATAGCCTTCGTGGTAGCTTCATCGATATTACCTACCAAATAAAAGGCCTGTTCAGGAAGACCATCTAATTCTCTGGAAAGGATCCTTTAATTGTTTCTACTAGATCATCATATTTCCTTGGAGAACCGGTAAATACTTCTGCTACAAAAAAGGGTTTTGATAATAAACACTCAATTTTCGCGCTCTTGCTACGAGTAAACAATCCTCTTTTGATAATTCATCCAATCCAATGATAGTTATAATGTCCTGAAGTTCTTTGTAACATTGTAAAGTTTTCTTAATTCCTTGGACGGTTTCGTAATATTCCTCACCAATGATCCGTGGATGAAGCATGGTTGACGTTAAATCTAAAGGATCTACTGTTGGATAAATACCTTCGGCAGCCAATCCTTTTGATAGTATGGTAGTAGCATCAAAATGTGCAAATGTCGTAGTAGGAGCAGGGTTGATCAAATCTTTTGCAGGTACATAAACGGCTTGAATAGAGGTTATGGACCCTTCTTTGGTACAAGTAATTATTTCTTGTAAAGAGCCCATTTCGGTACTCATGGTCGGTTGATAACCCACAGTGGAAAGCATTCTACCCAATAAGGCTGATACTTCGGATCCTGCTTGGACGAAATGGAATATATTATTAATAAATAGAAGTATGTCTTGCTCATTGACATCTCGGAAATATTTTTCCATAGTTAGAGTAGTCAAACCAACTCTCATATGAGCTCCCGGCGGTTCATTCATTTGACCGTAAACTAGGCCACTTTTGAGTCTGCAATATTTTCTTCATTAGTCACCCCAGATTCTTTCATTTCCATGTCAAGATCATTTCCTTCCCGAATACATTCACCCACTCTGCCAAATATGAATATGCCCCCGTGAGCTTTAGCAATATTGTTAATCAATTCCATAAAGAGTACTGTTTTACCCACTCCAGCTCCCCGGAATAGTCCAATTTTTCCTCCATGACGATAAGGGGCTAAAAGATCTACTACTTTAATTTCTATTTCAAAAATAGATAATTTTGTATCCAACTGTATAAAGGCAGGCACAAATCTATTAATAGGAGACATTGTACTAGTATCTACAAGCCCTAAATTATCAACAGGCTCTCCGAGCACGTTAAAAATTCATCCCAGAGTCGCTCCCCGACCAGAACACTTATAGGATATCCTTTGTCAATCACTTCCATTCCTCTCGTTAGACCGTCTGTAGCACTCATAGCTACATCCCTAACTCAATTATTTACTAATAATTGTTGTACCTCAGAAGCCACATTAATTGGTTGACCAACGCTATCTCGACCTTGAACTACCAGAGCGTTATAAATATTCTGCATCTTGCCCGGGGAAAAGGCTACATCTAGTATCTGACTGATGATTTGGACAACATGACCTAGGTTTTTTTTTCAAGCGTGGAAACTCTAGAACCAGAAGTGGTAGGATTGATTCTCATAATAATAAAATAAATAAATACGTCGAAATGTTTTTAAAAAATTATCGAATTCAAAATAAATGTCTGCTAGCACATCGATCGGTTAATTCAATAAAATGGGAATTAGCACTCGACTTCGTTGGTACCATGAAATTGAACCAATTCAATTGTTTACTTATTCAATGAGACTGAGTGAATTTTCAAGCTCAACCAACCTATTTTAATTTAAAAATCTCAAGTGGATGAATCAAAATCTTGAGAAAGTCTTTCATTTGTCTGTCACTATAGACAATCCCATCCATATTATATATTCTATGGGATTCAAACCTCAACTTTAATTTCTATTTTTATTATGATTCATTATTTGTATCTAATTGGCTCCTCTTCTTATTTATTTTTTATTTAAATTTCAGCATATCGGTTTATGCCTAGCCTATTCTTTCTTTGTGTTTTTCTTTCTTTTTTATACCCTTCATAGATTCATAGAGGAATTCCATATATTTTCACATCTAGGATTTACATATACAACTGTCAAGGGGGAAGTTCTTATTATTTAGGTTAGTTAGGTATTTCCATTTTTAAAAAAGGTAAAAAATAAAAATTGGGTTGCGTTATATATATGAAATAGTATACAATAATGATGTATTTGGCAAATCAAATACCATGGTCTAATAATCAACCATTTTGATTAGTTGATAATATTAGTATTAGTTGGAAATTTTGTGAAAGATTCCTGTGAAAAGTTTCATTAACGCGGAATTCATGTCGAGTAGACCTTGTTGTTGTGAGAATTCTTAATTCATGAGTTGTAGGGAGCGATTTATGTCACCACAAATAGAGACTAAAGCAAGTGTTGGATCCAAAGTTGGTGTTAAAGAGTACAAATTGAGTTATTATACTCTTAAGTATCAAACCAAGGATACTGATATATTGGCAGCATTCCGAGTAACTCCTTAACCTGGAGTTCCACCTGAAGAAGCATGGGCTGCGGTAGCTGCCAAATCTTTTACTGGTACATGGATAACTATATGGACTGATAGACTTACCATCCTTGATTGTTACAAAAGGCGATGCTACCGCATCGAGCGTGTTGTTGGAGAAAAAGATCAATATATTGCTTATGTAGCTTACCCTTTAGACCTTTTTGAAGAAGGTTCTGTTACCAACATGTTTACTCCATTATAGGTAATGTAATTTGGTTCAATGCCCTGCACGCTCTACGTTTGGAAGATTTGCAAATCCCTCCTGCTTATGTTAAAACTTTCCAAGGTCCGCCTCATGGGATCCAAGTTGAAAGAGATAAATTAAACATGGTTGGGATGTACTATTAAACCTAAATTTGGGTTATCTGCTAAAAACTACGGTAGAGCTGTTTATAAATGTCTTCGCGGTGGACTTGATTTTACCAAAGGTGATGAGAATGTGAATTCACAACCATTTATATGTTGGAGAGATCATTTCTTATTTTGTGTTGAAGAATTTTATAAAGAACAGGCTGAAACAGGTGAAATCAAAGGGCATTACTTGAATTCTACTGCAGGTACATGCGAATAAATGATCAAAAGAGTTGTATTTGATAGAGAATTGGGTGTTCCTATCGTAATGCATGACTACTTAATGGGGGGATTCACCGCAAATACTAGCTTGGCTCATTACTGCCAAGATAATTGTCTACTTCTTCATATCCACCATGCAATGAATGCGGTAATTGATAGACAGAAGAATCATGGTATCCTCTTCCGGGTATTAGCAAAAGCGTTATGTATATCTGGTGGAGATCATATTCACTCTGGTACCGTAGTAGGTAAATTTGAAGGTGAAAGAGATATAACTTTGGGTTATGTTGATTTATTGCGTGATAATTTTGTTGAACAAGATCGAAGTCGTGATATTTATTTCACTCAAGATTGGGTCTCTTTACCAGGTGTTCTACCCGTGGCTTCAAGAGTTATTCACGTTTGGCAAATGACTGCTCTGAACGAGATCTTTGGGGATGATTCCGTACTATAGTTTGGTGGAGGAACCTTAGGACACCCTTGGGTTAATGCGCCAGGTACCGTAGCTAACCGAGTAGCTCTAGAAGAAATTTGTAAAAGCTCGTAATGAAGGACGTGATCTTTCTCAGTAAGGTAATGAGATTATTCGCGAGGCTTGCAAATGGAGTCCGGAACTAGCTACTTCTTATGAGGTATGGAAAGAGATCATATAATTTTGCAATTGTGGACGTTTTAGATAAGTTAAAATAGTAGACATTAGAAGATAAATTAGTAGGAAATAAAGACGGACAAGGAGAAAGAACTCAAGTAATTATCGTTCGTTCTCTTAATTGTATTGCAATTAAACTCGGCCCAATTTTTTACTAAAAAGATTGAGCCGAATATAACAAAGATTCTATTGCATATATTTTGACTAAGTATATACTTACCTAGATAAACAAGATTTTAAATATAAAATATAGAAAACTAAATCAAAATCTATGACACAAATCTTTCTATTGTTTTCTTGGATCCACAATTAATCCTACAAATCCTTAGGATTGGTATATTCTTTTATATCCTGTAGTTTGTAATTTCCATGAATCAAGCCAAGTATCACAACTCTTTCTACCCACCCTGTATATTGTCCCCTTTGTTCCGTGTTGAAATAGAACCTTAATTTATTACTTCTTATTAGATTTTAGATTGTTAGATTAGTTAGTGATTAGATATTAGTATTAAATGAGATTTTACTAAAAATATTTTTTGATTTCTTTATAGGAGAGGACAAATCTATTTTTTCGATGTGAATTTAACACAACATAGGAGAAGCCGTCCTTTATAAAAAATTATATTATTGTATTATTTTTAATAATAAAAGGGGGTTCCAACATATTAATGTATAGTGAAGTGTTCCCCCAGATTCAAAACTTTTTTCAATACTAACAATCCTTATTAATTAATAATCCTAGTGATTGGATTTCTATGCTTAGTTTGATAGGAAATAAGATATTCAAATAAATAATTTTATAGTGAATGACTATTCATCTATTGTATTTTCATGCAAATAGCGGACAACAAAACTCTATGGAAAGATGGTGGTTTAATTCGATGTTGTTTAAGAAGGAGTTCGAATGCAGGTGTGGGCTAAATAAATCAATGGGCAGTGTTGGTCCTATTGAAAATACCAGTGAAGATCCAAATCAAAAAGAGAAAAACATTCATAGCTGCAGTAATGTTGATTATTTATTCGGTGTTAAAGACATTCAGAATTTCATCTCTGATGACATATTTTTAGTTAGTGATAGGAATGGAGACAATTATTCCATCTATTTTAATATTGAAAATCAGATTTTTGAGATTGACAACGATCATTCTTTTCTGAGTGAACTAGAAAGTTCTTTTTATAGTTATCGAAACTCGAGTTACCGAATAATGGATTTAGGGGTGAAGATCCCTACTCTAATTCTTACATGTATGATACTCAATATAGTTTGAATAATCACATTAATAGTTGCATTGATAATTGTCTTCAGTCTCAAATCTATATAGATACTTCCATTATACGTGGTAGTGAGAATTACGGTGACATTTACATTTATAGGACCATTTGTGGTGGTGAAAGTCGACATAGTAGTGAAAATGAGGGTTCCAGTAGATGAACTCGGATGAAGGACAATGATTTAAGTATAAGAGAAAGTTCTAATGATCTCGAGGTAACTCAAAAATACAAGCATTTGTGGGTTCCATGCGAAAATTGTTATGGATTAAATTATAAGAAATTTTTGAAATCTAAAATGAATATTTGTGAACAATGTGGATATCATTTGAAAATGAGTAGTTCGGATAGAATTGAACTTTTGATTGATCCGGGTACTTGGGATCGTATGGATGAACACATGGTCTCTCTGGATCCCATTGAATTTCATTCGGAGAAGGATCCTTATAATGATCGTATTGATTCTTATCAAAGAAAGACAGGATTAACCTAGGTTGTTCAAACAGGCACAGGCCAACTAAACGACATTCCCGTAGAAATTGGGGTTATAGATTTTCAGTTTATGGGGGGTAGTATGGGATCCGTAGTCGGAGAGAAAATCACTCGTTTGATTGAACACGTTGTCAATCAAATTTTACTTCTTATTATTTTGTGTGCTTCTGGGGGGAGCGTGCATGCAGGAAGGACGTTTGAGCTTGATGCAAATGACTAAAATATCATCTACTTTATATGATTATCAATTAAATAAAATATTTATTTATGTATCAATCCTTACATCTCCGACAACTGGTGGAGCGACAGCTAGTTTTGGTATGTTGGGGGATATCATTATTGCCCAACCCAATGCCTACATTGTATTTGCAGGTAAAAGAGTAATTGAACAAACATTGAATAAAACAGTACCCGAAGGTTTACAAGCAGTTGAATACTTATTCTAATAGGGTTTATTCGACCGTATTATACCACGTAATCTTTTAAAAAGCATTCTGAGTAAATTATTTAAGCTCCACAACTTTTTTCATTTGAATCAAAAGTCAAGTAAAATCAAGTAGAGCACTAAGTTCAATTATTTTATTTGTGTTTGTAGCAAAAAAAGTAGTTAGTTTATCGAAATCAAAGTAAATAAGATAATAATGGCATTTTCTTTGGTGTAGAAGATCTAATTGTAGAAAGAATCAAAACTAAAGTTGAGGATAACTCTTTTTGATCTATATTGCTAATTACGAATCAAAAAGAGTAAATTATTCCTTTCGTAAAATAAGGAAAATAAAACAAATTTCTTCTTGTCCTAGGTATATAATTGAAAATTGAAATATAGATAATAGAGTTTTGTATCTTTCTCTATCTACCAAAAAACCATTTTAGCTAAAAATTCATGTTGGGTAGGATTCAAACGATTTTTTCGATAATCTGTAAAAAACTTTTTATCTATTTTTAGAAAATTAGAAGACAAGACAAAAGACAAAGAAATGAAGAAAAATAATAAAGTTTATTAGCATACATATCTTTATCAAGTAGGAGATGAATAATTATTTAGTTCTACAGTTCTACATTCTTTGCACTTATTATATGTACTCAGTTAGATTTAGATATATAGACACTTATATCTATACTAAGAATTTCAAATTCTTCAAATTCTATTAAAAATAAATATTATATAATTAGAATTCAAATCCTTAATTTAATTATTATTATTACAAGATATCATTATTTATATAATAACATAATAACATATACAAATAGTAAATTGAGGTACCCCTTCTATGACAAATTTGAACCTTCCATCTATTTTTGTGCCGTTAGTAGGTCTAGTCTTTCTGAAAATTGCAATGGCTTCTTTATTTCTTCATGTTAAAAAAAAAGATTGTTTAGATCCGCATGCGACCCCAATCTCATCCATTCTTTTGAAAACATGGACTTGTATCATAACCCGTATATCTATTTATTAGAATATAGTATAACATGAGATTTCCACCGAACATAAAGGAAAAACTCTTATGCCTGCAGAAACATGATATATGGATATATCAATTTTCAAATAGATCTGGATCGTTGGATGGATGAAATGTAGTCGGTGAATCTCTATGTATATCGATATGTATAGTGGGATCGTATTAAATAAAGAGTATGTTTTATTTTAGATTTAACCAATTTATTGAATTACTGCTAAAGACTGAGATCAAACTAGTGCTAGTTCACCTCAAACAAGTGCTAGTTGATCAGAGTTACTTCGGAAACAAAAAGTAATGTCAAATTTCTCTGGGGTATTATCTCAATTCAAAGAAAATTCAATCGGGTAAAGTATGACTTGGCAATCAGAACATATATGGATAGAACTTATAATGGGGTCTCAAAAAATATGTAATTTATGCTGGGCCTTTATCCTTTTTTAGGTTCATTAGGTTTCTTATTAGTTGAAACTTCCAGTTATCTTGGTAGAAATTTGATAACTTTTTTTCCGCCTCAACAAATCATTTTTTTTCACAAGGAATCGTGATGTCTTTCTATGAAATTGTGGGTCTCTTTATTAGCTCTTATTTGTGGTGCACAATTTCCTAGAATGTAGGTAGTTGTTATGATCGATTTGATAGAAAGGAAGGAATAGTCTATATTTTTCGTTGGGGATTTTTGGGAAAAAATCATCACATATTCCTCCGATTCCTTATAAAAGATATTCCGTCCGTTAGAATAGAAGTTAAAGTGGGTATTTATGCTCATCGTGTTCTTTATATGGACATCCGAGGCCAAGGGTCCATTCCCTTGACCCGTACCGATGAGAATTTGACTCCACGAGAAATTGAACAAAAGGTTGCTGAATTAGCCTATATCTTGCGTGTACCAATTGAAGTATTTTAAGAAATTTAGAATCAGAACGTTCATTCAATTAAAGAAAACGTATATGAAAGAACCATAAAATGAAACTCTTTTTATGGTCTTTATGTGTATGCAAACCCACTCAATTCAATAACAAATAACAAATCAAAATAATAGATTCATCTCAAATGGCAAACCATTTCAAAATCAATAAATTTTTTTAGTTCAATATTTGTTGGAATTGACACTTTAGATCCAGATAGATCGTATCTTGTAAATTTAAAATTCTTTCTTTCGTATTCTTTAATGAACAAAAATTGGATTTACTAATTAAATAATGAGAACTCGCCAATTTCTCTTTTGATAGTCATTTGTTTTATTTCAATCATTCATCGAAAGGAGACACTTGATTTCTAATTTGACCAATTGAGATATCAGGAAACAATATTCTGAATTTCTTCATTCGAAGTGAATTCTTAGCCTATTTCTGTATTCTTTCTAGATTGAAAGACTAACCACAAAATAAAAAAATAGATTCATAAGTTCGATACCTTGTATAAAACTCATGTGTGTAAGAAATATTCGATCGCATGAGTGTACGAATGGGTTGATTAACAATTCACAGATGAAAAAAGGCAAAAAAGAAAGCATTCACTCCTCTTTTCTATCTTACATCTATAGTATTTTTTCCCTAGTGGATTTATTTCTCAGTTAATAAATGTATGAAATCTTGGGTTACTAATTGGTGGAATACTGGGAAATTTGAATTGTTTTTGAATATTATTCAAGAAAAGAGTCTTCTAGAAAAAATCATAGAATTAAAGGAACTCCTCTTCTTGGATGAAATTAAAGGAATATGTTCCTTGATTTTATTGATGAATAATTTATAATATATATAAGGTTACAAAAATATTTACTTTGATACAAACTGGGTAACTAATTATCCTAATTACAAAATGATTATAATTCTATGTAAAATAAGAGATATACAATTAATACACTTAATGAAAAATAATATTGGGAAATATTCTATTACACACCCGCAGTCGGAGCGGAAGGTTCTCGAACACTGAGACTGGCTCGAAAATCATCAAATTGTATGCGCGGAAGTCCTTTGGTGAAGATCTTGGGCAATCTGATATCTGGAAGGAACATGAAGGACACGAACTTGACCACGAGCCACTTTTTTGCGAACGAAATGAATGTCCATCTCAATGTGTTTAGTGCGCTGATATTGGACGGGATTGCCGGAAAGATATATCGCACTAATATTATCACTGTAGACCAGTGTTGACTTTTGAATCGGGTAGTGAAGCTCAAGTAGAAGGTTACGGATCCAACAAGACTCAAAGACGAGATTGGCAACACCTCTATATTTTGCTTCTGCACTGGATTGGGTTAGTGTAGGTTGCTTTTTGGAAGACCAAGACAATAGGTTATCTCTGAGGAAAATGCAATAACCAGACATGGAGCGTGGGGTGTCAGGACATCCACCCCCGTCAACATCAGAATAAGCAGTGAGACCAGTGAGCGAAGACCTGTATAGATGTAATCTGAGGTGAAGTGTACCTTGGACGTATAGTAAAATATGTTTCAGGGAATGCATATGTGCTTATGTTAGACTGTGCATGTGCACGCAAATTTGTTGCATGACGTAGGATATGTCTGGTCACTCCAGTCAGGCTACGATAGTGAGTCAGGTCGGAATCAACGCTGAGCTTTTAATTGGTGTCTATAAGCGTATAGGATGGTTTGCAAGATGTCATGCATGCACGGTCAAAGATCTCTTCAGAATACTTCCTCGACATAGAAATAGTCCACCAGAATGTCAAGTGACAAAGATGAACAAGAAATAACTTAGGGCCCCCAGATCTTTCATAGCAAACTCAGAGGAAATGAGAGACATAATGGATGGGCGGAGAGCATCAGATGATGTCTTCAACAAATAATAATAGGTAAACCATGTATGTACCCTTGTTGTAGATGAAAAGAGAATGATCAGATCTGCTGTGTGTAAAATTGATAGAGGAGACATAATCGGTGAACCACTGGTACCATACTTGAGGAGCATGTTTCAGTCCATAGAGCAATTTCCGCAACAGACACACATAATCTAGATGAATAGGATTCTTGAAACACATAGGCTGATGCATATATACAGTTTCATAAAGATCCCCATGTAAGAAGGCATTCTTGACATCAAGCTGATGAATGGGCTAAGATTTGGATATGGTAATGCGAGGACGGTTCGGATGGTTGCGGGTTTTATGATCGGGCTGAACGTTTCATCACAGTCCACTCCCACATGTTAAGACCTTCCATCACCTATAAAACGAGCCTTGAACCTCTCAAAAGAACCATCAGATTTCTTTTTATGTCTAAAAATCCACATATAACAAATAATGTTAGCATCAGGTGGATGGGGTACTAGATGATTCTGTAGCCACCTCTTGGCAAACTAAGGTTCGGCTAGCGAATACCATTACCCCTCCCTTTTATCTTCTTCTCTGCAGTCCCATGACAAACCCCCAATCCCATCCCGCACCACGATACACACTCTCAAACCATGGAAACCCGTGCTATGCATGAAATTCATAAACCTAAAGGTTGTTTAACCTTTCCATTTCAGTTATCCCTTCCCCTGTTCTGGGCCACCGTCCGTAGAATCGGGTGGGTATCTAGTCCCGGACTAGCTGAGGTGGTGGTGGGTGCCGGGGTCTTAGACGGCGAACTATGTAAATGGTTAATTAGAAGAGGGTTTAGGCCATCATCTAAGAAGTTGTAGGAATGTCGAGGTGGCGAATGTAGAGAGGCAAAAGGGAATTGAGACTCATCAAATACGACATGATGTGAAATAATAATTTTACGGCTCGACAAGTCATAGCACGAGTAACCATAATGATTGGCAGGATAACCCAGAAACACACACGGGAATGACCGGGGTTGGATTTTGTAAGTAGTCGGATGAAGAGGGTAACAAAGACATCCAAAAATACTCATGTGTTGGTAGGAGGGTTTCCTATGAAACAAAACGTAGGTGGGCGACCGTTGAGCTAGAGACTTGTTTGGGATTATGTTTAGGAGATAGGTGGCCATGGAGAGTGCGTAATGCTAGAATTGATGGGAATTGAGGCGTGAGCATGTAGGGCACGAATGAGGTTGTTCATGGTTCAGATTTTCCATTCGACTTTACCATTTTGGGAGGATGTGTGGGGACATGAAAATGATAGGTAAGACCGTTTTTGGAGAAAAATTGTTTGAATTGGTTATTATCGAATTCACTGTCATTTTCATATTGAAAACATTTAATGCTATTTTCAAATTGTGTTTTTATGAAAGGACTAAATGAAGAAAAAATGGGGTAGAACTGGGATTTATTTCCAATTGGAAAAGTCCATAGTAAGTTTGAATAATCATCCAAAAACAACACAAAATATCGATGGCCAGCCGTACTTAAAATATGGGATGTCCACAAATCACTATGTATGATATCGAAAGGCATTAAAGTATAATTTGTGGATGCAGAAAATGGTAATTTGACATGTTTCCCAAAAATGCAAGATTCACATATAAGAGTCCTAGAAATACGGTTGAAATTAATAAAATTATTTTTCCTAAGGGAGCGTAAACCAGATTCTCCCGGATGTCCTAACCTATAATGCCATTAGGAAGATACCAGAGCAGCAAATGTTGTGGGAACTGAGGCTGGATTGTTGACGGCGTTTGAAATAGGGTAGAGATCTCCGGTGTTGTCATATCTTATTATTCGTCTCCCTATCATAAAATCATTTACAGTAAAACAAAAAGTATCAAAGTCAAGGGAACCCAATTGTTAGTTGTGAAATGTCGCATGGAGATTAGATTCTTAATGCCTTTAGGGGCATGGAGGACATTTTTTAAGATTAGTGGTGGATATGGTGGGGATAAGGAGGAATGACCATAACCACGGATGGGAATGCCTTGTCCACTACCAACAATAATATTATGATTTAATTACTCAAATTAGAATAAGACGAGAGAGTACCTTGTGATGCCGTCATGTGAGATGTGGCACCTGTGTCCATATACCAATTTTTGTGTAGAGTGTTGAGTGACATTATGCTCCTAGTTGCCTCAACGTCAATCGGTGCATAAGTCGATGGCGGGGGGCCTGTGTTGTGTAAGCCTTTTGTGGACATAGGCTATGTATGCCAGGTTGGGCCTGTCGATTTTGAGTTGGAGTAACGAGGATGTCATAAACGAGCAAGGAGGGGAGGCCCATAACGGTAGGGCCTATTTGGCCTATGGCGGGTAGGCAGCCCACGGCGGAGGCTGCTACCACTGCCATGGTCGCTGCTGGTTGTTGTTGCTGGAATTTCTTCCACCGCGGCCCTTGCTGGACTGCATGCTCTGGCGGTTGTTATGGGAGGAAGCGTACTGTTGCGAGTCCTTTGGCCGAAGATTCTAGTAGCCGGATCGGGAGGCCCTACCATCGGTGGAGGGCCTAACAATGGTGTTGAGAGCGGCGTCAGCAATGCTAGCTTGAGTGGTGCTGCGCTTGATTTTTCGGGTTTCCTCAAGGATGAGTTTCAAACGGGCCTCATAAAACGGAGGTAACAGCGTGCATTGCCGAAATATGGTGGCAATGCCATCATAGGATTCGTTCAAACCTGCAACAAGTTGCATAACCAATTGCTGATTAGTGACTAGTGCACCGACGTTGGAGAGTTGGTCGGAAAGCATTTTGACAATAGGCCCACGTTTGGGAAATCATCGTGATGAACGTCCTTGAATTAAATTTTAAGGTATAACGCTCGTTGAGTTTTTTTGTCATGGAAAATACTGTCCAAACATTCCCACATTTGGTGGGCAATGGCATCAGTCTCAATGACGGTGTGCAACAGATCATTAGATATCGTTTCGTATATCCACTGGAGGACGACTGTGTCTAAATGAGACCTTAGTGCATCATCAGAAGTCGAAGCCAATGGTACGTCTATGGACTTTGGCGTGGGAGGGATGATATGATAGATAACTTCATAAACACGACAAGGATCTTAAAAATCTCTACCCACGAAGAGTATTGACCCTTTTCCATCTCATAAGTCACAGGGAAGAAGTTTTTAATGTTGTTTACAGCACGTGCCATATGAAATTTGGTTTTGTCAGCCATGGAATATGATATTTAGGAGAAAGATGGAGGGAGAATGGAAAAAAAAACTAGGGTTCCATCGTGGGGAAAAGAGAGGGCTCGGCCAAGAGAGGTCGGCGACTAGGGTACCGACGTGGGCTAGGTGCCAACGTGGAAAAATGGTGGTGGCCGAGAAGGTGTATCGGCGACTAAGGTAGGGTTTGTAGTTTTAGGCTACTGATACCATAAAGGAATATGTTCCTTCATTTTATTGATGAATGATTTACAATATAATAAGGTTACAAAAATAGTTACTTTGATACAAACTAGGTAACTAATTATCCTAATTACAAAAAGATTATAATTCTACGTAAAATAGGAGATATACAATTAATACAATTAATGAAAAAGAATATTGGGAAATATTCTATTAGAAATTATCAAGGAATAATCGGAAACACATCTCTAAGAGTTTGGGATAGGAATTCCTAAAGAAAAGATCCAATTAATCAACATACAAAATGAGAATCGTATCCATACGATTTTGCACTTCTCGACAAATATAATATGTTTTATTATTCTAAGCGGGTATTCAATTTTGGGTAATGAAAAACTTTGTTATTTTTAACACTTGGGCTCACGAATTCCTATATAACTTAAGTGACACAGTAAAAGCTTTTTCTATTCTTTTATTAACAGATGTATGTATTGGATTCCATTCACCCCACGATTGGGAATTAAAGATTGGCTCTATCTATAAATATTTTGGATTTGTTCATAATGATCAAATTATATCTGGTCTTGTTTCCACCTTTCCAGTCATTCTTGATACAATTTTTAAATATTGGATTTTCCGTTATTTAAATTGTATGTCTCTGTCACTTGTAGTTATTTATCATGCAATGAATAACTGGTAAAGGATCCATTGATATTAATCTTATCCAATTAGAATGCTTGATACTTTGTAGTTGTACATAAGCAAAGTATTGAAAATCATATTTACTCTTTCTATTTCTAACCATCGGGAAGATTCATCCTTTATTATTCCTAGATTATTCCAGCAAATAGCAAAATCGTGGCTAGGGAATTATACTAGAGACCTACCCTCAAGGCCCCCGAGACACATTCCCAAATCTCCTTAACACGCCTTCAAGCCATCCCACCTGAATCGGCCTTCAACCATCCCATTATCCATCTTACCCGAGAAATCAAGAACCTCATTGTTTTGGCTTTGTGCCGCGACCCTACCACCACTAAACTACCGAATCCCGACCACTATCCCAACCCTCATACTACCACACAAAGTGCCTTGACCCGACACCTTCTCCATTTATCCGAAACCATCGCCAAATACCCCCTATCTCGGCTTACCGAGAACCCGAGAAACCCACATTTCTTGCCTAATTTCGGGTCAACCCGAATTTGAGCAATACCCGAGCCACTTACCAACTCAAACCCCTCCATACATACATCATATTGGTAAGCGTTCCCATCCCACGCAAGAACACTATGGCTAACACGAACGAGGAACTTAGGAGGGTTATGTTCGAGTTAGTTGCGAAACATGTGCAAGCCTTGAGAAAGGAACTTGCCGGGTATTCCATAAAGAACAACACCAAATCAAGACCTAAACCAAACAGCCCAAAGCATGAAGGTCTTGGTACTCCAATGTGAGTTGGAGGTTCCACACGAAACACCTAAGGAGACACAAAGGGAACAACTCTTACATGCGTTGTAATATAATTAATAAAGTGTGCAATGTGATTATTGACGGGAGAAGTAATGTCAACTTGGCCTACATGGAAATGGTGGACAAGATAAAATTACCCACCCTCAATCATCCGAAGCCATATGATCTTCAATGGCTAAACCAATACGAAAGACTAAGAGTAGTGAAACAAACTCTTGTTAGCTTACGGATTGGAACATACGAAGATAAGGTATGGTGTGACATCCTCCCTATGGATGCATGTCATATTTTATTGGGGAAAATATGGCAACTTGACACGAAGGCACAACATGATGAAGGAAGGAATACTTATTCCTTTCGGAAACATGGTAAGAAAATCCGACTAGTGCCGATGTGACCTGGTGAGGTGAAGAACTTGAGAATCCGACGTGCAAATAAGCGTGAAGCCAAGGCCCTACTACTTGATGCACGAAGGGTACAAGAAGAATCCAAGAAGGGGAGTCCTATAGATTCATTGGCGTGCAAGGACAGAGAGAACATTATGGAATTTGTAGAAATTGCCGACGTGAAGGAACTCCCGAATGACGTTGCATCCGGAACACTACCTACGGAATATGGTGAACTATCCCTTGATTTATTTTCAAGGAGTTCATTGTCTACTCACCAAGACTATGGATGACAAGAACAAGAATTGGTGGGAAAAAGCCAAACGAGCCCTAGTCCGTGCACCATTCCTATGTCGAGGTCGAAAGAGCTTTTTGAGTTTGCAACCGGACCATCACCAATGGAAAGAATTGAAAATACTCTTGGTTTAATTACGAGAGGTTATTTGCCCGATCAACAAGCTTGCAAACACAATCCGTAAATGACTAATGATGTACAACAATGCGTGTAAGAAAAACTAGGCGAGGGCCTTGTCCAAAAGGACTTTAGGCCGTATATGGTGCACGACTTGTTGGTGTCAAAAGAACATGACAAGTGGCACACTTGTGTTACCACCCAAGATGGGTCCGAATGTATAAATGCAAGTGCGGTAAGAAGCTTACATCTCTCAGTTTCTTCATATCCACATTTCATCAGAAACTATTATTCCCCTACTGCCCATATTTCGACCATGTATCAACTAATTAAAATTGAACATGATGCTAGAGGAATCGGCGTTGGTCCCATCCTAATTCAAGACCAAAAGTCCATTGCTCTCTTTAGTCCACTGCTTTCGTGTAAGGACTTGTTCATCATGGGGCCCTTGGTCCTGTGGAGACACTTAACTTGTCTTATGTTTGAATAATTGCGCTTAACTATACTTAAGGAAGGAAGGTACAATCAAATTCCAAGAGCATGCCATCCTTGCAAGATATTGGCCTTTAAAATCGAGCATGATTTGTGTGAAGAACTTGTGAGGCCATTTGAGTTGTGCAACATTCCAAACTCTTCCATGATCCTCATGCACAAGATGGTACCACGGTCCATAGATCACACCACATCATCCGAGGTCTTGTGTGCTAATCTAGCCACGATGAAATCTAGCCAAAGATGTACCGAGCCTGCATGCATAGTTATGACAAATAATTTTCTTAGTCCGACTTCATTTCCTCATCATTTCATGCGGAGATATTATGACCTTGTTGCCCCTATAAACAAACTCATGAGGAAATATAAGTATGAATGGTGCCGAGGAGCAACAAGATTCCTTGGAGCCTTGGAGATTTGTGCAGCCCCAGTCCTACCTGTGCCAAGCCATGAAAGGCCATTGAGCATCAAACACGAAACAAGTATAGGTTCCATCTTTTGCTCTAACACAAACTTGAGTGGTGCACTGTTTCATCCTTCTACCTATGGCAAGGCAGCATGTCTTATGGAATTTGAGATCCAACATGAACATCATGAGAAGTCAAAACCAATTGTCTTGTATTCGGATTCGTATTTAGAAAGTTTAGAAGATGGCTCTTACATTGTCCAATGATGGAAATATTGGATCAACACTTGTTGATGAAGGTTCATTGCTACATTTAGGCGGCACGAATTCGAGGATGAATTTTTCCAAGAAAGGGAGATTGATGCAAAAATCCCCATGAGCTATAGGTTCCAATTCGATCTTCGAGGTGATAAGCTCAGAGTTCAAAAAATGGTAGATCAACCTATGGTAATGTGCTTATCATGGCATGGAAAATGTTACATAAAGATTCAAGGTGTTTATATTCAGCTTTGTATGTAGGTCTTGGCTGAAGACCATGTTTGTTTATTTCTTTTAGCTTGTTGATTTGCTTTAGTTCCTAGCTTCGTTGCTAGCTTAGGACATAGTGTTCTATGTAAAGATATATCTTTCATTACAATAGTTATATGACAGGTCGATCTTTTTATCGGAAAACTACGTCCTCGAGCTCGAGGTTTCAATTTCTTCACAGTCGTACCCCCATTGACTTCGGCTTTACTAATGACTAAATTGGCTTTGTTGGAACCCATATTATAACTAGCATTTGTTGCTGCAGAATAAACCAATTTCAAAATGGGATAACATGCTCGATAGGGCATGACTTCTAGTATTATAAGCGTTTCCTCATAGGAACGTCCGCGAATTTGATAAATTACTCTTCATGCTTTGTCAGCAGACATGGATAGATGTTCACCTAAAGCATATACTTTTGTTTTTTTCTTCTTTAGAATAAGGTATGCCTCCTACTATTGAATCATAAGCATCTAGATTTTTTTATTAATATTAACGACAATATCTATTATCGCTTTTTGCATGTCCTCTAAAATATAATGTAGGTGCAAATTCTCCCAATTTGTGACCTACCATACTATCTGTTATATAAATAGGCAAATTCTCTTTTCCATTATGGATAGCAATAGTATGACCGATCATTGTGGGTATAATGGTAGATGCCCGGGACCAAGTTACTATTATTTCTTTTTCTGCTTTTGTATTAAGCTTATCAATTTTTAAAAATAAATGATTGGCTACAAAGGGATTTTTTAGTGAACGTGTCACAATCTTACTCCTACTTTTTTTGAAAGTTTTTGTAAAAATGAAGAATTAAATTCGATTTTCTCTCTTATTTAGTACAGCAATGAAGAATCAAATTATCACTATATTTATTCTTTTTTCTACTTCTTCTTCCAAGTGCAGAATAACCCCAAGGGCTTGTGGGTTTTTTTCCTAACAATTGGGGCTCTCTCTTCACCACCCTCATGGGGATGGTCTACATGGTTCACAACTACTCCTCTTACTACAGGACACTTACCTAGCCAACGCTTAGATCCGGCTCTACCCAAACTTTTCTGGTTCACCCCAACATTCCCTACTTGTCCGACTGTTACTAAGCAATTTTTGTATATCAAACGGAACTCCCTAGAAGGTAATTTTAATGTGGCTAATTTCCCCTCTTTTGCAATAAGTTTCGCTACAGCACCCGCTGCTCTAGCTAATTTTCCACCCTTTCCAAGTGTGATTTCTATGTTATGTATGGTTGTGCCTAAGGGAATATCGGTTGAAGTAGATTCTTCTTTTGATCAATCAAAACCCCTTCCCAAACTATACAAGCTTCTTCCAAAGCATACAACTTTCTGAATGTAGATGATGATATCTATACAGATGGATCTTATATATATCATAGAATGAAGTACCACATGGGTGGATATATATATATGAATATAACTCTGCCAAATCACTCATCTTATGATCTTCTACAATCTGGGTCTTCCTATTCCATTATCTGGCGTATGTTCTTCATGTAGCATTCAGACTGAATGACTCTATGAAATTACGTCTATACTTCCACGTATTATTGGTAACGTAGGAGACATTTCTATTTTTCCCCCTGGGGAATCTTTATAATTCCCACTGCTTAACTTCCAATTCACCTTTGACCGTCAAATGAAATGAGAATAACTTGTCCTCTCTTTGAAAGAGCGGGAGCTTCTGGTTATGTCGGTGCTTGAAACAATTTTTTCTTCTCCATATTACTATATCTCTAGAGTCAATAATTTTATATGAGGAACTACTGAACTCAATCACTTGCTACCATTACTCATCAGTTTTCTGTTGAGATCTATCTTGCAGAGATACTAAAATTAGATTAGTGATCGATTTATACAACAACGACGATGTCCATATCAAATTATTTTGTGGATTAGATTTCACTTGACTATCTACGGTTCCATTGCGTGTGCTAGGGGCAGAAGTTTTGTATAAATGTATCGCCATGTTATTAAGTATTTTTGTTTAAGTTCTTTTCTTTCTAAGAGGTGGAATAGAATAATCCGGTTAAAGCGTAATGATCATACGCCTGTAATGCATTGTATGTCCCATAATAGGTCCCATTCTTCTACTCTTACCTAGAAGTCAATGACTATTCATAGCTAATACCTTGACACCAAAGAAGAGTTCAACCTAATGATTTATTTCTATCATAGTTGATCCTGATTTGGCACTAGAATTATATTGATTTTCCCCAATAACCGAATATTTTTGTCTGTAAATACTACATATTTGATTCCATCCATAAATCAATTTTTTCCCTATGAGTTATAGTCTCAATAAGAATGGTAGTTCTTACTGTTCATATATTATGATATGAATATACCACATGAATTCGTTATGTATGTATGATTATATTCCATTGATAAAGAGCCAATTCCAATAGACTTATTGGAGGGTCCCATTGGCGTGCATCCGGTAGGAATTGAACCTATGAATTTGCCAATTATGAGTTATGCGCTTTAACCATTTAGCCATGGATTCTTAGCGGGGTTCCTCGTATATGGTGAATAATCAAATTCCAATTGAAATGAAGTCTTTAAGATAAACCAATGCAATTTAGGAGGAATCAATGAGAGGACATCAATTCAAATCTTGGATTTTCGAATTGAGAGAGATCAAGAATTCTCACCATTTCTTAGATTCATGGACCCAATTCAATTCAGTGGGATCCTTAATTCACATTTTTTTCCACCAAGAACATTTTCTAAAACTCTTTGACCCCCGAATTTAGAGTATCCTACTTTCACGCAATTCATAGGGTTCAACAAGCAATCGATATTTCAGGATCAAGGGTGTAATACTCTTTGTAGTAGTGGTCCTTATATATCATATTAACAATCGAAATATGGTCGAAAGAAAAAATCTCTATTTGATAGGGCTTCTTCCTATACCTATTAATCCATTGGATCCAGAAATGATACATTGGAAGAATCCATTGGGTCTTCCAATATCAATAGGTTGATTGTTTCGCTCTTGTATCTTCCCAAAGGGAAAAATATCTCTGAGAGTTGTTTCCTGAATCCGAACGAGAGTACATGGGTTCTCCCAATAACTAAAAAGTGTATCATGCCCAAATCTAACTGGGGTTTGCGTTGGTGGTGGAACTGGATGGAAAAAAAGAGGGATTCTAGTTGTAAGATATTTAATGAAACCGTCGTTGGAATTGAGATCTTATTCAAATAGAAAGATCTCAAATATCTGGAGTTTTTTTATATTATATAGATGATCTGATCTGCAAGGATCATGATTGGGAATTGTTTGATCGTCTTTCTCTAAGGATGAGTCGAAATAGAATCAAGTTGAATTCGGGACTGCTGTTCGATATCTTAGTGAAACACTGGATTTATTATCTCACGTCTGCTTTTTGTGAAAAAATACCAATTGAAGTGGAGGGTTTCTTCAAACAACAAGGGGCTGGGTCAACTATTCAATCAAATGATATTGAGCATTTTTCCATTTTTTCTCAAGAAACAAGTGGGCTATTTATTTGCAAAACTGTGCTCAATTTCATATGGCAATTCTTCCAAGATCTCTTTGTTAGTTGGAGGAATAATCTGGCTGAATCGGATTTTTTGAGGAATGTATCGAGGAGAATTAGATTTGGTTAGACAATGTGTGTTTGGTAACCAAGGATCGGTTTTTATCAATGTACAAAATGTATCGTCAAATATTCAATATGATTCCACAAGATTTAGTTTCGTTCAAGTAACGAATTCTAGCCAACTGAGAGGATCTTCTGATCAATCCAGAGATCATTTGGATTCCATTAGTAATGAGCATTCGAAATATCACACATTGATTAATCAAAAAGAGATTCAACAACAAAAATAAAGATCGATTCTTTGGGATCCTTCCTTTCTTCAAATGGAACAAAAAGAGATAGAATTAGGCCGATTCCCGAAATGCCTTTCTGGATAATCCTCGATGTCCCGAAATGCCTTTCTGGATAATCCTCGATGTCCCGGCTATTCACAAAACGTGAAAAGCAAATGATTAATCATTTGTTTCTAGAAGAAATCGAAGAATTTGGGAATCCTACAAGATTCGTTCGTTCTTTTTCTCTGATAGATGGTCAGAACTTCATCTAGGTTTGAATTCTATTGAGAGGTCCACTAGAGATTAGAAATTATTGAAGAAACAACAAGATCGTTCTTTTGTCCCGTCTAGGCGATTGGAAAATAAAGAAATGGTTAATATATTCAAGATAATTACATATTTACAAAATACCATCTCAATTCATCTTATTTCATCAAATCCGGGATGTGATATGCATCTGAAGGATGAACCGGATATGGACAGTTCCAATAAGATCTCATTCTTGAACAAAAATCCATTTTTTGATTTATTTCATCTATTCCATGACCGGAACAGGGGAGGATGCACCTTACACTATAATATTGAATCAGAAAAGAGATTTCAAGAAATGGCAGATATTCACTCTATCAATAATCAAGCCAAATCTAGTGTATCATAAGGGATTTTCCTTTTCTATTGATTCCTGTTGATTGGATAAAAACATTTCTTGAATGAGGCCAGGGATGAATTGAAAAAGAAATCTTTATTAGTTCTACCTCCTACTTTTTATGAAGAGAATGAATCTTTTTCTCAAAGGATAAAAACAAATGGGTCTGGATCTCCTGCGGGAATGATTTGGAAGATCCAAAACCATTGTATTATTTGCTAGCAACAACATAATGGAGGCAGTCACTCAGTATAGATTGATCCAAAATCTTATTCAAATCCAATATAGTACCTATGGGTACATAAGAAATGTATTCAATCGATTCTTTTTAATGAATAGATCCGATCGCAACTTCGAATATGGAATGCAAAAGGATCAAATAGGAAAGGATACTCTAAATCATAGAACTATAATGAAATATACGATCAACCAATAATTATCAAATTTGAAAAAGAGTCGGAAGAAATGGTTTGAGCCTCTTATTTTGATTTTTAGAACCGAGAGATCCATTAATCGTGATCCTGATGCATATAGATACAAATGGTCCAATGGGAGCAAGAATTTCCAGAAACATTTGGAACAATCCATTTTGGAGCAGAAGAGCCATTTTCAAGTAGTGTTCGATCGATTATGTATTAATCAATATTCGATTTATTGGTCTGAGGTTATCAACACAAAAATATTTGTCTAAGCCACTTTGTTTCTTTTTGTCTAAGACATTTCGTTTCTTTTTGTCCAAGTCACTTCTTTTTTTGTCCAAGTTACTTTTCTTTTTGTCTAACTCACTTCCTTTTTTTCTGTGTGAGTTTCGGAAATATCCCCATTCATAGGTCCGAGATCAACATCTATGAATCGAAAGGTCTGAAAGATCAACTATGCAATCAATTGTTAGAATCAATAGGTCTTCAAATTGTTCATTTGAAAAAATTAAAACCCTTCTTATTGGACGATCATGATACTTCCCAAAAATTAAAATTCTTGATCAATGGAGGAACAATATCACCATTTTTGTTCAATAAGATACCAAAGTGGATGATTGACTCATTCCATACTAAAAATAATCACAGGAAATCCTTTGATAACCCGGATTCCTATTTCTCAATGATATTCCACGATCAAGATAATTGGTTGAATCCCGTGAAACCATTTCATATGTGTTCATTGATATCTTCTTTTTATAAAGCAAATCGACTTCGATTCTTGAATAATCCACATCACTTCTGCTTCTATTGGAACACAAGATTCCCCTTTTCTGTGGAAAAGGCCCGTATCAATAATTCTGATTTTACGTATGCACAATTCCTCAATATCTTGTTCATTCGCAAAAATATATTTTCTTTGTGTGTAGGTAATAAAAATATGCTTTTGGGGGAGAGATACTATTTCACCAATCGAGTCATAAGTATCTAACATATTCATACCTAATGATTTTCCACAAAGTGGTGATGAAAAATATAACTTGTACAAATCTTTCCATTTTCCAAGTCGATCTGATACTTTCGTTCATAGAGATAATTACTCGATCGCAGACATTTCTGGAACACCTCTAACAGAGGAACAAATAGTAAATTTTGAAAGAACTTATTGTCAACCTCTTTCATATATGAATCTATCTGATTCAGAAGGGAAGAACTTGCATCAGTATCTCAATTTCAATTCAAACATGGGTTTAATTCACACTCATATTCTAAGAAAGAATTCTCATCCGAAAAGAGGATAAAACGGAGTGTGTCTAAAGAAATGCGTTGAGAAAGGGCGGGCAGATGCATAGAACCTTTCAACGAGATAGTGTTTTTTCAACTCTCTCAAAATGGAATCTATTCCAAACATATATTCCATGGTTCCTTACTTCGACATGGTATAAATACCTAAATTTGATATTTTTAGATACCTTTTCACACCTATTGCGAATACTAAATAGCGGTAAAAAATATGTATCCATTTTTCCTGATATTATGCATAGATCAGGTATATCATGGCGAATTATTCAAAAACAATTATGTCTTCCACAATGGAATATGATAAGTGAGATATCGAGTAAGTGTATACATAATCTTCTTTTTTCCGAAGAAATAATTCCTCAAAATTATGAGTCACCATTGAGATAGACACATCTGAGATCGCCAAATGCTCGGGGGTTCCACTATTCAATATTTTTCCTTCTTGTTACTGGATATCTCATTCATTTACATCTTCTCATTATTTGCCGAGCCTCTAGTGAGTTACAGATAGAGATCGAAAAGTTTAAATCTTTGATGATTCCATCATCTATGACTGAGTTGTGAAAACATATGGATTGGTATCCTACATCTGAACCGATTTCTTTCTAGTTGCTTTGGAACAATTAGGAGATTCTCTGGAATAAATATGGAGTTCTTCTTTTGGCGGTAACATGCTTGGTCCCTCTTATGGGGTCAAATCAATACATTCTAAGAAGAATGATTGGAATATTAATCTCATCGAGATCATCATTCTCATACCAAATCCCGTCAATCGAATCACTTTTTCGAGAAATATGAGATGTCTATGTCATACAGGTAAAGAGATCTATTTATTGATAAGAAAAAGAAAAAATGTGAACGAGGATTGGATTGATGATAAAATAGAATCCTGGGTCGCATAAAGTGATTCGATTGATGATGAAGAAAGATAATTCATGGTTCAGTTCTCCACCTTAACGATAGAAAAAAGTATTGATCAAATTCTATTGAGTTTGACTCATAGTGATCATTTATCAAAGAGTGACTCTGGTTATCAAATGATTGAACAACCGGGAGCAATTTACTTACGATACTTAGTTGACATTCATAAAAAGCATCTAATAAATTATGAGTTCAATCCATCCTATTTAGCAGAAAGATGGATACTCCTTGCTCATTATCAGACAATCACTTATTCACAAACTTCGTGTGGGGAAAATAGTTTTCATTTCCCATATCATGAAAAACCCTTTTCGCTACGCTTAGCCTTATCTCCCTCTAGGGGTATTTTATTGATAGGTTCTATAGGATCTGGATGATCCTATTTGGTCAAATACCTAGCGACAAACTCCTATGTTTATTTCATTACAGTATTTCTGAACAAGTTCCTGGATAACAAGCCTAAAGGTTTTTCTTCTTAATGAGATCGATATTGATGATAGTGACAATCTTGATGCTAGTGATGATATCGGTCGTGACCTTGATACGAAGCTGGAACTACTAACTAGGATGAATGGGCTAACTATGGATATGATGCCGAAAATAGACCGATTTTATATCACTCTTTAATTAGAATTAGAAAAAGCAATGTCTCCTTGCATAATATGGATTCCAAACATTCATGATCTGGATGTGAATGAGTCGAATGACGTATCCCTAGGTATATTAGTGCACCATCTCTCCAACGATTGTGAAAGATGTTCTACTAGAAATATTTTTGTTATTGCTTTGACTCATATTCCCCAAGAAGTGGATCCCGCTCTAATAGCTCCGAATAAATTAAATATGTGCATTAAGATACGAAGGCTTCTTATTCGACAACAACGAAAGCGCTTTTTCACTCTTTCTTATACTAGGGAATTTCACTTGGAAAATAAAATGTTCCACACTAAAGAATTTTGGTCCATAACCATGGGTTCCAATGAACGAGATCTTGTACCACTTACCAATGAGGTCCTATCAATTTGTATTACACAAAAGAAATTAATTATAGACATGAATAGAATTAAATCCTCTATTCATAGACAAACATGGGATTTGCAATCACAGCTATGATCGGTTCAGGATCATGGGATCCTTTTTTATCAGATAGGAAGGGTTGTAGCACAAAATGTACTTCTAAGTAATTTCCCCATATATCCTATATCTATCTATATGAATAAGAAATCATGTAATGAAGGGGATTCTTATTTGTACAAATGGTACTTCGAGCTTGGAATTAGCATGAAGATATTAACTATCCTTCTTTATCTTTTGAGTTGTTCTGCTGGATCGGTCTCTCAAGATCTTTCATCTTTATCCAGACCTGAAGAAAAAAATCACTTCTTATGGACTCGTTGAGAATGATTCTGATCTAGTTCATGGCCTATTAGAAGTAGAAGGCACTCTGATGGGATATTCACAGACAGAAAAAAGATTGCAGTCAGTTTGATAATGATCGAGTGACATTGCTTCTTCGGTCCGAACTGAGAAATTGCTTAGATATGATGCAAAAGGGATCTGGATCTATCCTTGATCAGAGATTTCTCTATGAAAAATATGAATCAGAGTTTGAATAAAGGGAGGGAGAAAGAGCCCTTGACCCACAGGAGGATTTATTCAATCACATAGTTTGGGCTCCTAGAATATGGTGCTCTTGGGCTTTCTATTAGATTGTAACGAAAATCCCAATGAATTGGGATTTCCCTAATTGGTCCAGGTCATTTCGGGGCAAGCGGATCATTTATGATGAAAATGATGAGCTTCAATAGAATGATTTGGGGTTCTTGCAGAGTGGAACCATGCAGTACCAGACACGAGATAGATCTTCCAAAGAACAAGGCCTTTTTCCAATAAGACAATTCATTTGGGACCCTACATATCCACTCTTTTTCATATTAAAGATCAGCCCCCTGGCTCTGTGTTTTCACATCGAGAATTATTTTCAGATGAAGAGATATCAAAGGGGCTTCTTACTTCCCAAACATATCCTCATACATATATATATATATATATAAACACTGGTTTATCAAGAATACACAAGAAAAACACTTCGAATTATTGATTAATTGTCAGAGATAGCTTACAACCAATAGTTCATTATCAAATGGATCATTTAGTTCTAATACTCTATTTGAGAGTTATCAGTATTTATCAAATATGTTCCTATCTAACGGAATGCTATTGGATCAAATGACAAAGATATTGTTGAGAAAAATATGGCTTTTCCTGGATGAAAAGAAAATTGGATTCATGTAATAGGAGAAAGATTTTCCATTCCTTAGCAGGAAAGATATGTAGCCATGAAAGAGGGATTAAGTGGAATAGATTGACTAGGTGGTAGAGTCATGGAAATGCTTGTTTCTTCCATATATTAGACCTTAGCTCCATAGAAGAATATGTTCCTGCTGAAACACGGAAGAATTGAAATCTTAGATCAAAACACTATGTACAGATGGTATGAACTGCCTAAACAAGAATTCTTGAATAGCAAATAACCAGTTCAGATATTCACGACTAAGAAGTACTGGATTCTCTTTCGGATAGGCAATGTAAGGAGAATGAAACTGGAATGCCAACATGTGTCTATTATATTGAATTTACCCGATAGTCCCCAAGTGTGGGTATTTTACCAGAAGTTTCTAATCTACCCTTGTGTGATTCCTGTTGAAGTATATACTCGGGGAGTGGGTGCATGGCAGGCGATTTTAAAGCAGACTCCCCATTCATTAGATAGAGAAGATCACTAAGATTTTGCGATTCGCTACCAAATTTATTCCAATTCCAAGAGCTCGGATCGAATCGGCATATCAATACCGATTCAATCTGAGATCTCTTATTGAGAATGTGCATTCAACGAGCATTCTAAATATTATGCCTTGAAGAGGAATAGAAACCTCCACGCTCTTTAGCATGAGATTTTGAGTCTCGCATGTCTACCATTTCACCACCAAGGCATCTTGAAACTGAATCGTATTCCATTAAAATGATATCTATCTAGTGTGATGTATGGAATATATGACAAAGCTGGATCTATTGATCAGTTATTCCATATAGGCCCGAGTTGGACATCCAATTAATTTGATTTGAATTATCCGGAGAATGCAATGCCTGATATATATAAAAATATGGACAATCAAACCTATATATCAATTCACTCAAAGAGGTGAATAGGGTTCCAATAGATATATGTAAAAATCAGGTCCGATTACACATATTCCTAATCCTAAATGGAATGTATAGATGTAGGGATCCATATGTAAACATAGTATCTATTTAGATAGGCCCGAATGACCCCTTTTCATAATGAAAATGTATATAACCCTATTCCGATATGGTTCGGTATGGAATGAAGTTATAATCATGGAATTGACTCGATCATCAGATTATAAGTTCATAACCCTAGTCCATTCCTATTTTGGGCAGAACAGATCTACTAATTCGTTTATTCCAATTAGTAAGAGGGATCTTGAACTAAGAAATAGACCCTAGAAGCTGAAAAAGGATATCCTGAGCAATTACAATAATCGGGTTCATTGATATTCCGGTATAGTAGATGCTATCACACATACAATCATACTCAATTTGATTGAATTGTTTGATCTTAAAGGGGATCTTCTATAATTTCACACGTGAGGGGTTATTTCTTGGTTTCATCCAGTCATTAATAACTTGATTATTTATAGATAATAGTAGATAGAAACAACGATTGTAAGGAGTCCTATTAAAACCAAGAAATATAGGCATGCCTGCCACCTACACCATAATAAATATAGTTTTCTGAAAAAACCTACTAATGGAGGAAGACCTCCAAGGGATAAGAGACATAGGGCTAAAGAGAGCCAAAAAAGAATCTTTTGTGTATAATCCTGCATAATCTTGAACGTTATCAGTTTCGGTACGTAGACCAAATAATACAATGCAAGAAAAAGTTCCTAGATTCATGGAGATATAAAACAACATATAATTTATCATGCTTGCATATCCATCATTTGAGTCTCCAATAAGTCTCCAATAATTACATATCTGACTTGGCCTATGGACAAATTTGCAAGAATACGTTTCATGCTTGTTTGAATAATAGCAATGAGACTTTCCAATATCATGCTAAGAATAGATAGGATTTCCAGAAGAAGATGGCATTCATTTGATGACAAATAAAAAGGAATATCGAAAATTTGAGTGGCTGAAGCTGATGTAACTACTTTCGAAGTAACATAAAGAAAAGCAACGACTAGAGTGGGAGAGTCAGAGTCAAAAAAGAGGATTCCAAACTTCTTTCTCTCATTCAAAACCATGCATGAGACTTTCATCTCACACGGCTCCTAAGTGATAAAAAAAAGAACCCATTTTCGTTCTTTTTTTATTACCTTCCTCGTGTATGTATAAGACCAAATCCATTTGATTTCTAAAAAGGATTACTAATCCTTAACTTTTCAAGGAATCCTTCATCAGTGGTTGTGAATGATTGATGTTTTCAATCTTTTTGACCTTGGTTTCGTAGGAGCAAGTCAGAAAGATAGAGAAATAGAACCATCAAATATAAATGGTTCTCAATAGCCGGACATGATCATCTTAGGGTGATCCTATTGTCAACGGATGCTCTTCTTACACTCGTAGTCTCTGAAGGATGAGAACCAACTATGTAGCATCTACATCGATTATTCAAGTATTGTATACATCATTAGTCTGATCCTTTGTAGGAACTACCCATAATAACGAACTTGCAAAATGGATCTGTTTATCATAAAGAGATTCGTCATTCCTGAACGAGTAAAAGTTTAGTCTTGGTCCGAGTGGGGATAACATTTATCTTATGCATGTCTATGGAGTTTTGAAAAATCCAAACATCTTAGAGATAAAAAGAGAGGTAGGAATTTCTTAAACGAACCACACTCTTTCGTATACGTCAGGAGTCCATTGATGAGAAGGGGCTGGGGAAATATTGAACCCAATTCCTACGGTAATGAATATGAGAGCAATTGAAATTCGTGGGGTGTTATACATTTGTGTATTGATAAGATCGTTTACTATTTCTTGAAGCTCAATCTCTCGCCCGGATGAACCATATAGCCAAGAGAAACCATGAACTAGAATAAAAGAGCTTGCCCCACCCATGAGTAAATATTTTATAGTAGCCTCATTAGACCATACATCTTTCTTGGTATATCCAGATAATAGGTAGGAGCATAAGGTGAAACATTCTGGAGCTACAAAGATAGTTATTAAATCGTTAGCACCGCATAAAAACATTCCCCTCGAGTAGTTGTTAATACGAATAAGAGAAACTTTATTATAGCCATTTATGTACATTTAATGTACTCTACGAATTGAGGAATACATAGAGTTGAACATAGTAAAAAAAAATTGAAAGATTTCATTTAAATTGTTCATTTGGAAATTTCCCAAAAAGCTAATCATAGGTTTTTCTCTCCATTGGAACAATAGAGTTGTTATGCTCATTAATAAACTTGTTGAAGAGATGAAATATATCCAAGGTATATCTTTTTTATCAGAGGTTGTATCAATCATCAGAAGAAGAATTAGGCCAACAATTAGGATACATTTTGGGAAAATCAAACTTCCATCGAAGAGAAGCAAATGAAAGGCTTTCATAAAAATTCTCGTAGAATTGAGAATGAAGTTTTCATTCTGTACATGATAGATCATGAATTAGTATCTGCTTCCAATTTCCAAAAAAAATCCCAATTGTGTCGAACTTTCCATTTTTGGAATAGTTACGGAATCTCCATAAATAGGATCAAACCTTATTCCATGGTATTTACATGAGGTTCCTCTATAAGAAAGTCCCTGAGAGAGCTTAGTTGATCCATGATTTATGTTTCATCTTTCGTTACCTTTTTGTTTGTTTCGAGAAATCTATCGATCAATTCCAATTCTTTATTTTTCTCTTGATTGTTTTCTGATCGAGATGTATAGGTCTTGCTCATGGATTAATGAAAATGTGCAAAAGTTCTATTTGTATATGCTATTCTATGAGTCTCTTCCTTTTTGCATATGGCATCGCCACACCCTTTGGCAACATCCACTAATTCGGAACTTAATTTGAAAGCCATATTTTGACTCAGACATTTTCGGAATGCCGCTAATAACCAACGAATGAAGAGTGTTTTTCCTTGTGTGGATCCTATTTTAATGGGAACTTGATGAGTTGATCCACCTACACGTCTTGCTTTTACTGTTATATCGGGGGTTACTCCACGTATTGCTTGATGTAAAATGGATATTGGATTTGTTTCTATATTTTTCACGGCACGATAGATAATTTGATAAGCTAATGATTTTTTCTTTGTTTCAAAATACGGTTAACCAACATGTTAACTAATGGATTACGTTAAATTGGATCGGATTTTGCTATTTTTTTCTGTAGTACCTCGATGTGACATGAGTGTGAAAGGGGTTCAAGAATCAGTTTTCTTTTTATAACTTTTGGCATAGTGGGCCCCTAGTGGGAGGCTCGCATGATGGGCTATTAGCTCAGTGGTAGAGCACACCCATGCTAATAGTGTCATTGTGCTTGGACTATTAGGGCTCTCAGCCACATGGATAGTTCAATGTTCTCATCGGCACCTGGCCCTGAGATGTGGATCATCCAAGGCACATTAGTATGGCATACTCCTTCTGTTCAAATCGGGGTTTGAAACTAAACTCCTCCTCAGGAGGATAGATGGGGAGATTCGGGTGAGATCTAATGTAGATCCAACTTTTGATTCACTCGTGGGATCTGGGCGGTTTGGGGGGACCACTACGGCTCCTCTCTTCTCGAGAATCCAGGGAACAAGTTGACGCAAAAATGGATTAAAAAAGGGGTTCTCGGTTTCTAGCCGGGCAGTGGGGATTTGGGGACTATTTCGGGTAGTTGTGTAGGGAATTATGTCATGGAGTTTTATGGGATGATTACGGGTGTGTCGAGGGTGGTAGTGATGGTCGTGGTTCAATAGTTTGATAGTGTCAAGGCAATGGAACAAGACTGAAATAGTGAGTTCCGATGAAGGATGTTTAGTGGACTGTTTTGTGTTGTCGGATTAGGATGCAAACTTATAGGAGGTTCCGGGGCTTCGCCTTTGTTGTGGCTGTTTGTAAGGTACTGTGGGATGTGATGATGAAAGTAATGATATGGTTTGGATGAGGGATGGACATGGGATGCTAGGTGCAAACCCGAGTACAAACCAAGTATTTGGACGGTCGATATAAGCAATGGACACGATCGATATGGCTTGGATAATGAGAAGGGGGTTTTAATGCCCGAGCTGAAACAAAGATGAGGGTGACCAATTTAACAAGGATTAGACCAGGGTTGCTAAGTACAAGACCAAATACTAACCAAGTAAGGTTGGCCGGAAACCTTAAGATAGGCCCTAGGTTTGGGTATGGATGGGTCACATAGTCCCAACGTCCACTCACACCAAAGGGGGTTCCTTAAGATTGAACTTAGTTAAGTCACATAGTGTTAACCAAGATTACACTGAAGGAGAACCTTATCTTGGGTTTAACTAGGTCACACAGTCCTAGCTTCAACTTGTACTAAGGGGTTTGGCTCACACAAGAACCAAAGGTCCTCCCGGAGAACCGAGTAAGAATATCAATCCCGGATTGAATGACTTAGCAAAGATGAGTAAACACTCAAGTTTTATATTCAACAAACTCTTAATTTTACAATGGACTAAGGCCTCTATTTATAGTACAGAGTAGACTATTCTAGAAAGTAAATGAAAAGACACAAACTAACACCCAGTGTGAACGCATTTGGATTGACTTGGTGACCAAGGGAATTCGGAAACCTCTTCCTCTTCTCTAGGCCGAAATTGTTGTCTCCTATGTAACAATATTCATGAACTTATTCCTCCAACAACCTCATCTTCTTGGAATGTGCTGGAATTTTCCATTCCTTGCATTTGTGTGACTTGGATGAATGGATAAGGGAGTATTTCGACCAACACTTCATCTTCTTGGTGTCCTCAAGTTGATTCATGAATTTTATTTTTGGAAGCCTCATCTTCTAGACCATTCTTGTCCTTGCGAACCTGTCACTTTCGGCCTAGTCATCCTTCTTATCCTTGCCAACTGGTCCTCTCAGCCTAGTCATCTATTTCCCTTATATCCTTGTCCTTGATTACCTTGTCCTATTACATGGTACATTAAATATGACCTAAGAAGAACTAAAAGCTAAGCTAAGAAATAAAGAGAAGCTAAAGAAAATCAAACATGGTCTTCGGCCAAGACCTACATACATAGCCGAATAAAATATGTACTTGAATCTTCATGTAACAAGTCCAATTCCATTCCATTTTCCGTGCCATGTTAGGCATCTAAGTATAGAATGACGTGCCATTGTTGGCACTCTTAGGAAGGCGCTTCCTGATTCATGTTGAAAGGTTAGGTTCACGGACTGATTTACATCACCTTCTGTTATGAAAGACTGATTATGTGGAAGTTGTTCTATTGATAATTCTAAGGCATGTGTTATTCATCTCTTGAACTTGATTGCATATGATACTTCATGACTACTTCCCTTATTTTTGTTGCATTCATACACTCATGTTTTTCTGATAATGAAATGGAGTAGTATGGAATGTTGTTGGTCCGATAAGATCGGGAAACGAAGCTAATGATACTGTTATGAGATGGTTTTGAAATACTGAGATGATAATGATTCATATGGCTCGACAAATGAGTTTGAGGCTCTAGCCAGACCAAGGTATTTCTTATTGGTTGTGAGTGGTAAATGTACTTTGCAAGTCCCCATGGGTTATTACTATATGGAAATGTCCTATAGAATGTATATACCAGTTGATGGAAGGGTACCTTGCATTCGTGTATTTCATTTATTCATATACATTGTATTCATGATATTGTACTTTGATTGTAGTTACTATTCTGGGGTGACATAAGTGTTGAACGATACATGTTATTGAAGGTTACTTATATGCTTATTCAGATTGTATAGGTTAGGGATATTTGTATGTTAACTTGATATGTATGTTTGTTATATGTATTCCATCGTTGTCGGCCTATGATGCATATGATGCCTATGAGGGTACTACACTTGTTGCATTCTTTTTGAATGCAGATATATCTCTATCAACGAGCACTAGAGCACATGGTTGAGTCCCAGCTTGGTAGATTTGAGTATTCGGGGTGACACTGGACTTTTTTCAGCATGCCCTGGGTGCTTCTTCTTACTTCATGTCCTTATTATGTTCCTTTGAGACAGTTTCAGACACTTATTCCTATTTTGTATTAGAGGCTCTTGTACTGACCAGACTAGATCATTAGGAAATACGATAAGTAGATATTCGATATTTTGTTACTTTCTTATTTATATTAGTAAGATAGTTTAATTAATTATTTCTTCTCATTCCGCTTTATTAATTGATTATGTTGTTGGGTTGGAAAGTGGTTCTCCTATCGGTGAGAAATGTGTAGGTTCCACCACGACACCCAAAAGGGGTCGTGACAACTACAAATATGATTCACCTAAGTATCAACATGTGATCCATTAACGGTACTTGTGAAGCCATTAATATAATTTAGCTCTAATAAGATACTTTAACCCTATGATGTTAAGCCATAAGCTATTGATATGATTCATCTTAAACGTCACTCTACAACCCAATAGTGATAATCTGAATATTGTCAACGTAACTCACCTTATGTCGGGGGTTGTAAGTCAATAATGATTACTTGAAAGCCATCAATATAATTTTTCTTAAGTGGCGATGTAGAATCCATTCACGGTACTCTAGAATTCTTCCATATAACTCATCCTCAATATGACCTATAACCCTTCGACAAGCACCTATAGCTATTCACATGATGCATATTACGTACGATCTATGACCCAATATTGGTAGTCCAATAATCATCAGAATTTATCTTAAGTATGAACTTTACCCCATTAACGGTCATTGGAAAACTATCTGCATGATTCGTCTTATGTAACCGTCTACAATCCATTAACGGTAATCTATACACCATGAATGTGCCCCATCAAAAAATAGGAACTACAACCCATCAATAAACCTCTAAAATCTATCAAAATAATTCATCTTACTTAACGATCTATATCCCCTCAACAATACGTTAGAAGATATCAATATTTTCCTCTTAAGTAACGATTTATAATCGTTTAATAGTATTTTGGATACTCGATCCTAGCAGTGGAAAATCTCAATGAAGTGTTAACTCGTACTTACATGACATTATCCAACTCATATAAATGATATTCTGGAATTGACGTACTTGCCTAATCCTTAAACTTTTCACGATAAGAGTAGACCGATCATTTACAAGAATAGAAGGTATATGACATGTCACAATATAACCTGAATCATCTTATCCTTGTATAAGATTTGGAATGGCTATTTCGATATGATTCTTCCTAGATGGAATACCATAACCCAATGGCAGTGACTCTGGATATTCGATAGTACTAGTGGAACAATTGAATAGAGTATGGATACTAAATGCGTGACATAACTCAAATTCGATTCATAAGACCCATAATAAGGAATTGTCATACCTTCATAACCTTTAGACTCTATAGCTCATACATAAGAAATAACAAACTGGAAGTCGTGTCATAGCGGCGAAAGAATGAATTAGCCACTCTACTATTGGTACAGAGGCCAGATAGAAGGTTGCTCATCCAGCCCAGCGGATACCTCGATTCAATCTTCGAATGACTACGATGAGTAAACCCTATTGATAGACGTTTAACATATTTAAGATGAGCTTATATCAATATCACCAATAGTCTAATGACATACAACATCTATACCAGCATCCCCACAACATACTACAACTATACCAACAATATCATCAAGCAATCATAGAGTGACGAGATCCTGAGGCTACATACAATGGTGTACTAGACACCCGACCTCCTCTTAATAGCAACCAGGCTCTATACAATCTACTAAACTCCCCACCAATCTCCATACCATAATAAAAAACACTCAATCTACCTATATAAATACTACGACTTGAACTCACGCCTTCCAATCACCACCCCATGAGTTCTACACATATAAATATATTTCTTGTCTATAACGTTAAGAAGTGATTACATACCTTAAACACGAAGGAAACCATCCCACTCCTTCCAAAACTTAAAGGAATTAAATAATTACAACACACATGAGAAAGAGAAAGATGAGAGTTAGAGGATTTGAAGAAGGATCAAGAGGAAAATTGGATATAACTTACCTTAATGTTTCCTTGATGTTGGATGATGTTTTGGAGAGAATTTGGGATTTTTTTCATTCAGAAAATGATTGCAAATTAGATGAAATGACTTGGGGATCGATGGAAGTCTATATTTTTAGTTTTCCATCGCCTCAGCGCATTCCTTACCAGCACTTCGCATTTCCATCACAGCAACAATGGCAGCTTTGACAGTTTGTCATAGAATACTCATAAATTTTTACTTCAATACCGTATCAATAAATAGTTTGATGCATTGGAAACTAGACTCATAGTTGTTCGATCTAGTGGGTGGATAACCCTATAAATCCAATTACATTGGGAGAAAATCTCAGAGGAAAATGACCTAAATTCTAATGGATTTCAACCCTTAAGTTTTGATGAACCTTCACGACTTCTTAATTGCAACCCGATATACTTCCAAACTTGACGTATGACTAACATATGACTTGAATACTCTATAATACAACCAACATAACATGAGGATAACTTATAATCTTATATCGAAAGTATGTGTCATTATATTTTCCCTCCCTTGGAACATTCATCCGCGAATGAGATGCGTAACTCGAGGAAAGGTTAACTTTGGGATTATTACACATTACTTATACATCTAGGGTACAATTAGTTAGATAGGGACTTCATGATTACTAATCGATCTAGTCATAATCGCACAAAGTAGAACAATTTCTTATAACATAGCTCAATTGCACGATCTAGAGTATTAATGAAGAGTAACATTTCTTAAATTCCCTATAGCCTACCAATTATAATTATGGTGAACAACACACCCATAAGTAGGACTCTACTAGATGCGGCTTCATGGCTCCCTAAGAAATAGACCTTGCTCTGATACCAAGTTTGTCACACTCTAAAGCCTTGGTGAGGCAAACCGGCACTCGGTACCTTAACTTGACTGAACCAAACAACGTGTAACATCTCATATGACTATCATAGAATCCAAAGATATCTTAAAAAAAGATATAACAAAATACTCTCATGAATTGTTATTTGTATACTGAAACATAACATTTGTACATAAATGAAACTGAACACTAACGTGTATGAAGCCTCTAAGATAATTGATACTAAACAAGTGACATACTATTGGGATAGGGCCCCAACCTACTCGTAATCTTTCTATATCAATAATAAAGTTAGACATGACTCAGCTTCAGATAGAAATAGATCTTAAAACACCTCTGTTGGATATCTGCAATATCTAGCGAGAAAGTCTGCCAACTTGTACATCTGATCCTGCAGTATGAACATAGCGCCTCCAGTAATAGGGACGTGAGTATAGAAAGAATTTTACTTGTATATAAGGTAGATAGGATAATTTATGTAAATATTAAATTGATATAAGAAACAAATGAAATGGATACACAATACATAGAATAATTTGAGGAACAACCTATAGATAAACTTTTACAAAGTTGTTATTAAATTAGTGGTACAATACGCCACTTAGGTCCTGACAAATACAAGTACAACTATGTCCATCCCGCCCTCGGCTTCCTAAAGTATAGCAGTTGTAATTCCCTATGTAACTCCGTATGATCTATATGTGATCATTTTCCACACATACGGTTACTACAGGTGTGTACGCCACTTTTCCATCCCCTCATGTACATTCCACATGGGCTCCATATCAATGTACAACTATGACATCTATATGTAAGCCACATCTGGGCCCCGTACTATAGACATATATGATTTTCCCCGTGTACATATATACTTAGCATAGTTATCATGCTTATGATTACCTTTATTAGTCTTATATAAGTGTTACATATTTAAATGGAACTGTTACCTATGGAATAGTTCATTCGTCTTACACCCTGCATTTCTTCATGTGATCGAACGTATAGTTAGTAGATTTGCGTTCTGGAAACCTGAGACCCTTTTTAAGGGTCATGTTTGACTTATATGAGTGTTACAGAGTTATATGAAAAGTTGGAAGTCAATTGGATTAAAGAAAGTACATCTCGGAAATGTTTGATAATGATTAGGCAATACACTAAGCTTTCCACCCCACGGAAGCCAATCTGCTTTGCGGATTAGTACACGGATCAAACCCTAATTTTCCCTTCCTCACTGCCCTAATATGCATTAGGTTATGTGCCCGCAGATGGTGTTCTGTAGCACAGAGCTAGCCATATATCGGGGGCGGTGGAAGTACTATCTATAGCCTTAAGGCAGTGGCATCTTATTTTCATTTCAAATTCGACCACCACTATTTCAAAACTCTCTCACACATTCCCATTGGGTTAACACATCATCTAGGAGCTATATCATCCATAGATAATCACTAAAAATCTTGGGAATCTCCATAAGAGTAAGTAGGAGTGAAGAATGCTCCTATTGTTTGGAAAGAGGTTCATGGTACAAGCTTCCTTGACTAAGTTAAGGTGAGATATTGATTTTGTTGATAATCTTAAGTTTCTCATAGCCTTTTTGAGAATTATGGATAAAAGGAACTTGTGATAATTAAGCTAGAACTCTAGGAAAAAGTTTCTATGAATCTTGGATAGTTCTTGGGTAACATTGATATGATCATGACTTGTAATTGAAAGACATGGTGCTAGAAATCATGGAGTCTATATCATCATTGTTTTTTTGTTATGATTATGGTTATTGTTGCTGTTGAGGATATGATCACTAGAAGTTATGGATTATGTATGATGATCTCGTGGTTGTTGATTTTGTTGTGTCATTATTGTTGTTATGGTTATTAGTGTTGTGGTTGTGGTTGGTGTTATTGGTGTGGTATTAAAGGGAATAGATGGCATGGATGGTAGCCATGATCATGGTAGCTAAAGGGATATGCACGATAGATTTTCGTTAAATTGTTCTAGCAAGTTGATTTTATCGATCGTATCTTAATGCAAAACCTCTATATTGTGTAGATAACTACTTGTAAAGCATCCGGGGGTTTGCAAGACATTACTATGCAGGTATGTAAGGCTATCCCCTTCTTTCAAAAGAATGAAATCCAAAGTGTTTATCATTTTAAAAGAAATGTCGAAAGCTTCATTCTATTCGTATATCGTTATCCTTTGTCATGAGTTGTTCTTGTTATTTTTGTACACAAAGTCAGTTTTGGTTGGTTGCTTGTCCACAATATCATAAGCCTCCAAAAGGGTTCCAATAAGTGAATCATCGAGTCGACCAAGAGTTATTGAAAAGTAAAGTCAAAGGGTTTTGAGTTCCAAAAAAGGCCACAAGTTCCATTGTTATCATAGTACATCATTCTGGCATATGCCGGTAGGCAGTTTTATACATACATATATATAGGATCTAAATGGGATAACATACAGAGAAGGAATTGGGATATAAGGTATTGAAGAATTAAAAGATAATTGAAATATTCAGAAAGTAAATAAAGATTAACTTACAATTTAAGGTTCCAGTTATGGAAATCATAAATCAAATGTTCTGCAGGAGTTTAAATCAAATAGGCGGTAGAACCAGCCAAGTATTTAATGCAGGATTTTAAAGAATTTAAAAGCATGAAGTATTTAAAAGATTAGGAGGTAGTACCGTCCATAATCATATTCGTTTAAAATATTAAAATTTATAAAGTATTTTGTCAAGGAGATATACCTTGGGAATTTCTAAGGTATTTTGAATCATATGATATGAGTCATATGAACTGAATCATATAGGTATTTTGAGGGGAATTTTGCTTCTAACCTAAAGAGGAATTTTCTTTAAGGCTCTCACTTCACTCTAGAATAGAAAGAGAAAGACTTAGAAAAATATGACTTCCTAACTAAGGGAGAAGGAGTCTCATTTTATAGGAGATTTACATGACATTTTGGTAAATAAAAGGGAATCTAACTATTCATCTAAGTGGAGAATAACTATTCATCCGAGTGGAGAACGACTATTCATCCTTTTGGCATTTTCTTGAATTATTGCTGGAATCTTTGCTTTTACTTTTTGCTTTTTGAAAGTAGCTTTTTCGGGCACTTTCTTTTGTCAGAATTTTGTCTGAACTCTACTCCGGGTATTTTGAATTCTTTTGGCAACTTTCTTCAGAATCCACTGTTGCAAAAAATCAGACTGTCTTCAATATCAATTTCTGGTTCTTCTTCTTTTGATGAAGAACCTTGTTTGATGAAGACGGTGCAAATTTCAGAATTATGGCTTGCATTTCTTCTGGATTTTTTGCCGCTGCAAGCATTGAGGCCATCTAGGATTTCCGTGAAAGGAACTGGGTGTGCTCCGGTGTTTGTAGTGGTGCCGGTGGTGTTTATAGAGGCATCTGTATCGGAATGGATTTTTGGGCATTTAACCATTCCTGGACCTTTTGTGGTGTGAGGCTTAATGGTATTTTAAAGCTGTCCCACAATCTAACTTTGAATCTCCTTTGGATCGTTGGAATTTTATTGTTCGAATAATCTACGAACCATGTGAATACCCATGGTAAGTGGAATTTGGTGTGAAAAAAGTGTAGTGGCACAAATCTTTTTTCTTCTTCAGAAGGTTTATATTGGGATTTAAAGAGGCTAAAAGATTTAGTGACTTAGGGTTTTTGTATTTCAAGGGTGGATCCAAATTGTTCCCACCATGAGTTCCACCATGTTGGAAATTGTGATGGATTACATGAGGTATCAAAATGGAAAAGCCAAGTGTGGCTTTGCTTGGTATTTTGAATGAAAAAGGATTTGAACCAAGCTTGTTGGTAATCCCAGTAATTAAATGGAATATCAAAAAATGGTTCATTTTTATGGGTATCTGGGAAATTTAGGAGTTGAGACAGTTCATTCCCTCAATCGCTTGGAGCAATTACATTAAGCATTTTGCAAATGGAATAAGAGGAACTGGGTTATTTTTATTATAATTATTTTTTATTGTTGTTGATCCTGATATTACAAGGATAGCCTGATAAAAATATGGGGTTTTTAAAATATCCCATGATTTGTAAAACCATTCTGGTCCAAAATAATTTTTCAGGGCTAAAAAGGGTCTTCATTAAAAAATCATTTTTCAAGAATGAAAATATTTTGAAAAAACGATTTTATGAAAAATTCAGAAGAGCAGGTTTTTTGGGGACTTGTGGTACCACAAGTTGATTTTTTGAAAATTGTTTTTGAGAAAGGATTTTTGAAGATTCTTCTTTCTTAGTTTGAGTTTTTGAAAATTGTTTCTGGGAAAGGGTTTTTGAAGATTCTCCTTTCTCGATTTTTGTAAAATTTTAGAGGTTTTTTCCTCTCTTGAGCTTTGAGCAACTTCTTGTTTGGGATTTTGAAGTTGTATCAATGCATGTTGTAATTCTGGGGATTTCGTAAGGAGCTGTAGAAGATTCTCAGCAGTTATCTCTTGTGCTGGTGTTTTTTGTACAGATGCTGCGGCATTTTCATGTTTTTCTTTCATCATTGCGTCATACCGTTATACCAAGACCTATTAGATAAAAGGAAATTACCCTACTAGACGAATGGATCTTAGAAGGTGTTGTTAAACCTGAACCTCTAGAGACTTCCCAACCAAATACCCGTCTCAGAGAAATAACCCAATACCAGGATGGTAGAGTTAGTCTATCGTTCCATAGAAAATCTACGAGTAGTAGATATGATGATTCTAGTTCCATAGAAACCCTTGACTTAGGAAAACTCTCATAGATTCCCTCAGTCATAAATACTCCTTACAAAATAAAACCGAGACATTCTACGTCATATTTACCCAATATATGAAACGTAGACTACTCCAGTGAAATACCAAGACCCGTTTATGAAAATTCCACTGTTAGAGAAAAGATATAGGACCAGGAACCTACTAGTCTGACTTTTTCCTCGATTACAGAAAATATAGTAAATGAAATTGGTGTTTTAGAAAAAAAATTCAAAGTAGATAAGAAATTCCTACAAAATGATTTTTATGAAAAATACAACCTAGAAAAATGAATGTGGTTCTTCAAAACCTTTTCAAATCTAGGACGCAAATACAGGAAAATTTCTATGAATTTGTTAATGAACCTAGTATAAACATCCTTTTCTTTAACTGATTTGATTTTTTTTCCTCCAAAAATTCCATTGATTATCCCTTTTGTAATATGGTAAATCCCGTTACGACTAGGAACAAATCACCAGAGTGGGAAACCCTAGTTGATTCTAGGAAGATCCAGTCCCACCACCCTCCTCTGCAAGGTATTAAGCTTAACATTCATGGCTGCCCTGTAGACGCGATTCCTCTTAAGAATCCAACAGAGGATGAAAAAACTAATACAAAGAATATCCTCGCACAAAACAATTTCACCAATATCAGTTTGAATACCCCAGGAAAACAACTCGATAGGGTGGAAAACACATAAAAACCAACCCTTTAGTCACCATAGATTCTATAGGTACGACTAAGGAGATGAAATTGAAAAGCCAAAGTCCTATCTTTAAAACCTTTCAGGTGTCCAAAGATGGTGTCAAGAATATCTAGCAAAACAAGTCTGAATTTATTCAGGCTATACAAGATCAATTGAGTAGAATTGGGACATCCAACAGTTCTAATACAAAACACGTTTCAGATAGCCCACAATCTTCCAATAACATCACTGCTCTAAAACATGACTCCGATGACAGTGATACTCCAGAACAATTACAAAACAAAAAACCCTTTGTTAACCATATGGATTGGAAAAGACCAATACAACAGGTACAACAACAACAATTACAGATTATTCCTACCCTAGATCTAGGAATAGTCAAACCCCTAGCTCAATCCCGTTTCAATGCCTCTCCATTTATGATTGGAACATAGATGGGATGACCGAATACAATATTCTCAATTTTCTCCAACAAATGACCATGGCCGCAAAAGCCTACAAAACTCAAAATGGTACACAAGACAAGACCATTGCAGAACTGCTCATCGCAGGATTCTCTGGTCAATTGAAAGGTTAGTGGGATAATTATCTCACTGATCAACAAAAGGAAGATATTATCAATTCCATCAAAACTGATGAAGAAGGAATACCTATCCTCGATGAACAAGGTGAACCCTACAAGATGTCGTAGCAACCTTGATTCTCACAATCTCTTTAAATTTCATAGGAGATTCTTCGCATCTGAAAGATAAAAATGTCGAGTTACTTTCCAACCTCAAATGCAAAAAACTCAGTGATTTCCAATGGTACAAAAATACATTCTTAACCAGAGTTATGCTCAGGGAAGATTCCAACCAGCCATTTTGGAAAGAGAAATTCCTGGCCGGACTACCTACCATTTTAGGAGAAAAGGTTAGGAATAAAATCAAAGAGAATTGTGGTAAATAGATTATACCCTACAGTGAGTGTACATACGGACAGCTTGTCAGTATAACTCAACTGGAAGGTCTAAAGATCTGTCAAGACCTGAAATTACAAAAACACCTCAAATTGGAGCTAAAGAGAACTAAGTGCGAACTTTGTACTTTTTGCAAACAATTTGATACGAATTTCTCAAAACCCTCTTTTAGTTGTACATGAAACTGTAAAACAACTCATAAATCCCTTAAGAGTACTTCAAGAGGTTACAAAATGAGAGATTTCAGCAAGACCAATGAATATATATATTATACACACCACCATTGCAATCAGCCACTGGGAAATTGTTCATATACATTATACACACCACCTTGCGCTATAGTCGGTTGGGAAGGCACTTATATGTGCATCCATACATACACCTTAGTGCATCACCTAAGGGAAATGACATATTACACCTCGGGATATAAGCTAATTTTAGATTATACAACAAAACCGCTATACCAAGAGTTCAGTATAGTTTTAAAGTTTCATTGTTCGCCCTATAGGGCATACATGTTATCAGAGTATCATATTGCTTTTATGCATTTCTTGACAACTTACATATTCATATTTCTATTCATGCTTTAGACACCGATAAATTTCTTTCATACTGACGTCCCTTTTTCTAGGGACGCTGTGTGTCATGCTGCATGTTCTGATATGGGCACTGATAGACCACTGTAGTAGGAGATGTCAAGTTCATCCATCAGTGAGTAGCTTCATCTTTCTCAGAGCTTCATGGTCTGGAGTTGAGTATGTTTTGTATAGATATGTACATAGTTGGTAAGTCGGGGCCCTGTCTTGACCATATGACAGTACATGCACTCGTAGTCGGGGCCCTGTCTTGACCATTGATATATGGCTTTGTCGGCCATATTATCTTTTGTTGACTTGTGTTGCGACCTTGTTGGTCTTGTTTTGTACATGTGTTGGGTTGATCCCTCTTTGTTCACCCTCAGAGATCGTATTATCATTTATCTTACAGATTGTGGCCTTGTCAATCCTCCCATAGTGTAGTTGTTTATGTTATGTCCTAGTACGGCCTTGTCGGACAAAAGTTCTACTCATTCAGAAGCTTGGTTAACAGAGTGCTACGCTCGGGGCAACATGGCATCGAGTGCCAACCACACCTACCCTAGTTTGGGGTGTGACAAACTTGGTATCAAAACATATGAGTCCTAGGGAGTCAGTGAGCTGTATCTAGTAGGGTCTTGTTTATGAGTGTGTTGGGCATCACAATTATAAACCAGAGTTTGTCAGGAATCTAGGGATGGTTACTGTTCTTTCACTATCTAGATCGGGCTATAGAGTAAAGTTATATGATTTTGAGTCTATTTCATGCTCTATCCCTTTTTCAGTCATGCATTTACTATGAGAGATACTACTAGTAAATGAGCCAATGCTGATAGGGGTGAAGGTACTAGTAATGCCCCACCCAACTAAGTTGATAGAGTTGAAGTACAAAGAGAGTCGTACTTTTACGTATCACTTGTTCCACCTCCATAGGAGGAGATTAGAGGAGGTACAGTACCTCCAGCACCTCAGGACATATATGGGGTTCCACAGGTGTTGGATATTTTGATGATGTAGGGAGCTCCAAGACCCAAGAGTTTCTTGCATTGAGCTCCCTAGTGTTTACCCCTACAGATTCGAGTGCAGACACATATGACTTTATTGATAAGATATAGATGGTATTGAGGGTTATGCATGCTTCAGATATAGAGGCAGTTGAGTTGACCTCTTTCAGATTGTAAGATGTGTCTATCATGTGGTATGAGGCTTGGGAGCGGTCACAAGGCCCACATGCACCTCCTGCGATATGGGAAGAGTTTGTAAAGGCTTTTCTTGATCATTATTTCCCATTAGAGGTATGAGAGGCCTTGGTAGAGTGCTTCTTCAACCTCAAATAGAGAGAAAAGAGCGTTTGGGGTTACAATTTGCAGTTTGATTCACTGGTCAGGTATGCCCCGAATATCGTAGATACGATTAGGGCTCGAGTTCATCCATTCGTATCAAGTTTGAATCTGCTTCTGATTGGCGAGTGTACGACAGCCTCCCTGAATAGGGATATGGTTATTTATAGGATACAAGTCTATGCTCAAAGTGTCTAGGATCATTAGTGTCAGCTCTGAGATGATAAAGATGCATAGAGGGAGTTGACTAATAGGGCAGATCAACGGGGTCTTTCGAGGAAGTATCAGGTAGTTCTAGATAGTCATTTCCTAGGCATCTACCTAAGTTTTCCAATAGTGATCCATCTTAGTTCTAGGAGCCTAAATATGAAAGGTGTGCTCAGTCTAGGCCAAGGCAAAGTTTGAGATCTTCAAGTTTTCAGAGACAATGGAGTTCGGTTCAAATGAGAACCCCCATTACTTCCTTGTGTCCAGTATGGCAAGACACATATGGGAAAGTGTCGTCAGGGTGCCGATGTGTGTTATTAGTGCAGGTGTCCTAACCATTACATGCACCAGTGTATAGGAAGAGGCCGAGGAGGAGCCTCCAATTCAGGTGGTGCCCAGAACCGCATCTATTATTTACTCGGTCATCAGTATTTGGAGTTATCTCCGATGTTGTCACAAGTATACTAGTTGTCTTTAGTTATGATGTTTATACATCGATATATCCGGGCTCCAATTTGTCCTATGTTATGCCCTTTGTTGCTAGCAAGTTTGGGTTTGAACTAGAATTGTTGTCTAAGCCATATGAAGTGGCTACACGGGTTGGTGTGACAATTGTAGCATGACAGATTTATAGAAATTGTACTATGAAAGTTCGTAATCGCCCTACTTTGGCTGATTTAGCCAAAGTACATATGGTTGAGTTTGATGTTATTATGGAAATGGATTGGTTGGCTTCTTGTTATACAAATATTGATTTTCGAACAAAGGTTGTTAAATTCAGTTTTCCAGGTGAACCGACCCTCGAATAGAAAGGCAATTCGGCTACGCCTAAAGCCATGTTTATTTCCTACTTGAAGAGGAGGAAAATGATTTCCAAGGGATATATTTATCATTTGGTTCGGGTCAGGGATACAGATATAGAGCCTCTGACCTTTCAGTATGTCCACATAGTTAATGAGTTTCTCGATGTATTTGTGGATAAGCTTTCGGGCATCCCTTCAGAGCGGGAGATCGAATTTACTATTAACGTACTTTCAGATATGCAACCGATATCTATCCCTCCCGACTAGCTCCTACCGAGCTGAAGGAATTGAAAGAACAATTGAAGGATTCATTTGAAAAAGGTTTTATCAGGCCAAGCATTTTGCCATGGGGCACTCCATTATTGTTTGTTCGCAAGAAGGATGGCTCCCTGAGGATGTGTATCGCAATTGAATAAGGTAGCAATAAATATCCACTTCTGAGGATCGGTGATTTATTTAATCCATCGCAGGGTGCTAAGTATTCTGAAAGATTGATTTAAGATCAAAATAACACTAGTTAAGGGTAAAAGAGAAAGATATCCCGAAGATATCCTTCCGAACTAGGTATGGCCATTTTGAGTTTCAGGTGATGTATTTTGGACTCACTAATGTGCCAGCGGCCTTCATAGATTTAATGAATCGGGTCTCCAAGCCATTTTTAGATATCTTTGTGATTGCATTTATTGATGACATTTTGGTGTACTCGTGGACCGAGGTGGATCATGCAGATCATCTCCGAGTAGTGTTACAGACGCTCTAATATCGTAAGTTATACGCCAAGATTTCTAAATGTGATTTCTGGTTGAAATATGCTACTTTTCTAGGCCATATTTTCTCTTCAAAGGGTATCAAGGTGGATAATCAGAGATTAAGGCCGTAAAGAATTGGCCGAGACCTACAACCCTACCAAAGTACGTATTTTCTTGGGCTTAGCAGGATATTATCGAATAATTATGGAGGGCTTTTCTTCTATGTCCGCACCTATGTCCAAGATCACTCACAAGGCAGCTAATCTTTAGTGGTGAGATGCGTGCGAGTGCAGTTTCCAAGAATTGAAGAATTGGGTGACATATGCACCTGTGTTAGCTCTTTCAGAAGGTACCGATGGGTACGTGGTTTATTGTGACACCTTCATAGTTGGCCTAGGATGTGTTCTGATGCAGCACGGGAAAGTTATAGCATATGATTTGAGGCAGTTAAGGAATCATTAGTTAAATTACCCGACCCATGACCTTGAGTTGGTGTTACGGTTCACTTTTTATACGAGTTAGCGCATAAAGAGATACTAAGAGTTTGGATGCTCTAAATGCATAATGTGTTTTTAGAGTCACCACCTAATTAATAGATAAATTAGGAAAAATAGTGTGAAAGGGTTTATTAAAATTCTTTTGAAAACTCTTATCTAAACAGGAGTCAAGGTAACAGTTCTGATGATCCCCGGGTAAGGTATTAGCACCTCGATATTAAGGATCTGTAGAATACGGTTGACCTACGGATTCTATAGCATGCTTTCAAAATAATTTAAATTGCTTAAGGTTTAAAATACGCAAAATAACTTGTCATTTCATTTATTCAAAACTCAAGCTTTTATTTAAAACAAAGAGATAAACTTTCACCAATAAATAGTATGCACAAGATGTTTAGTCAATTTCATTTTTCGGACAGTCAAATGCGAATTTGAGTAGAACTCCACATTTAGTCCAACTATATTGACTATTTTCACACATGCATTTTTTGTTTAAAAAAACCTTTCCATGTTTTAAAAATGGTACAGTTCCACTTAAAAAAACATGTTTGTTTTTTTGCAAAAAGGGATATTAAAAATGGTTTTATTTTATTAGCATGTCATATCTCCCCAAATCAACCATATTCTAACTTGTCCAAAACCATTAACAAAACTCAAGTCCAAAACATGTTTTATTGTCCAAAACTACCAACTTGTTGGGCTTAGCCCATTTTCCTAATTTAAAACAAATGTCCATTTTTCAGTCCAAGTCTAAATCAAAGCTCAGCAGTCCATCTATATATTTTTCAGTCACTCGGGCCCATAATCTGAGTCCTTCAATATCAACCCAATTCATATTCTCAATTCGAAACCCAAATCACATTTTAAAGTCCAAAATCAGTTTGTACTTGACTGAAAACCTTTCTTTATTTCCAATTCCAAAAATGTCCAAACAGTTTAATTTTTAAGACAAAACAATCTGTTATTTCCATTTTTTTGATTTAAAATAAGGTTTCGGCTACTCACTTATTGGCAATCTAACTAAATGATCTACGGATCATTTGTCTATCCTAGATTCTAACCATAATAAGTTCCAATATTTATCAATGTATTTTTTTACAATCAATACATATAAATATACAAATAATTAAATTAGAATGGAGATTGAGTTTAGGCTGGTAGCCCTACCGAAGCCCACCAGTTGGCTATTTTTACCCATAGTTGGGACTTCATGCAAATATTAGCTTCCCTTGCTCATTTTCTCAACAAAAATAGAATTCATCCAGCCTCAGCCAAATCGGCTAAAGATGGAAGGCAATCTGACTCGCTGCGACGGAAGTGATGGGCCCAGTAAGGGCCCATCTCATAGCAATGCAGCAAGACACACAAAAGGGAAAATGGGGATACAAGTTAGGCGTACCAAATTACTTATAATATTAATTATATGCATGAAGTAATAAATAAAATCCCACAAAAACTCACATTTAATTCAGAACAAATGGGCAAAATAATCGACCAAAGCCCAATATTCAGTTACGAAGAAAGGAAAATAATAAAGGGTATCAAACATGGGCTAGGCCCAACAAAAACTCATGGCATAATACTTATGCAAAACATACTAAGTGATATACAAGTTTTATACTTGAGATACATAGGTAGATTCCATATACAACTTGTATATCAAAGTGTATATCGATGTATATCTCTCATGAACATATATCATAATAGATGGGGGCTGAAACAGGGTACACATACAATTTTCGTTTAATCAACACACCGAAGATGCATAAAGGAAGCTTAATAAATACAGTCTAAGTTCACAACCTTACAGTTTCAATATGGCCAAGGCAGGAACAACCATAAGCAAACACAAGATATTATTAGGCAGGTTCTTATGAATTAATCCTTTGAAAAAAAAGATAACATCCTATCACATTCACATCACTCAATCATATTCTCACTCAAAATCATCTAAACAGATCCAGATAATCAAAGGGGTGGATATAACACTGGTCTTGAACCTAAACAGACATGATTGTGAACTAATGGAACCTGAACATATAATCTGGGCATGTTAAGACTTGTATAGGCAAAGGAGATTCAATAGGCATGTAGGGTATCCCTCCTAACATTGTCTTTAAATGACATTTCACAAATGTAAACATAGGCAGCTCATACAACCAAAGTAGATGCAAATTAGATAATTAAACTTATCTGCAGGCATGCCAAGAGTGGGGAAGGCAACTAGAGCACCCAGAGGTCATGAAAGCAAGTTCTTGTTAAGAAAAACATGATTTAGATTAAAACATGATCAATTGAGCCAAACTATTAACACATTAGGTCATTGGTTTTAACCTAAACATGGGGACTAAGTGACACAATAAAAGTCACACACAACATATTCAAGCTATATAGGACCTCAAGATGTTCAACGTTTATAGCACACAAACACAAACATTCCTCAACATCTTATTTTATCTTTAAACTAGTGTCAAAATGTTAGTATAAGGACAAAGAGGCATAGATTGTCTAAATAGAATATTTAAATGGGTTATCATGCTTCTCAGATCCCATTACAACAACATATTAAATGATTTTATTCATTTCTATAGTTCCAGACCAACACCACATGAGCTGGTAGCTAAGAATTGTAAAAGTAGACTACAACTCTCATATTAATCACTCCAAAGTCATTTAAAAAGGTCACACGTGATTAAATGAACCTTAAACTAGATAACTTAATAATATGACTTGTATGTGCCTAGGACCAATTTTGAACTAACACATTAGGCACTTACTCACCTAATCACATACAACAAGCAACAAAAAGTGAATAAGACCAACCAAGGACATGCTAAGCTAGTTCATGAATAACTTACTTACATGCAACATGACTTTAGGGGTTTACACATGCTTAAACTACCTTAGACTAGCATAATGAGTACTTAACCTAACCAATCATGTTAACAGACATTACAAGGAGTAACAGACAACAATAAACTCTTTTAAACATGCTTATAATAATCCTAATGTGTCAAACATCCATTAATCTTTGATTAGTATGGTTATCAGTCACAGCAACAACACTTAGACATCCTAATAATTGATTAAACAACACCTAACTAACCTGATAACTAATCTAATAAGCATAAACAAACATCAACAGGCTTGACAAAGAGCCAAATGAACATGAACATCTATCAACATCAATGAATATGCTTGATATTTAACATTACTAAACAAAAATTGTATGTAAACTAACTACTCATACTGTATGTTAGTCTACAAATCACAAACAACCATCAAATCCTTTTAACAACTATCCTAATGATCATGAATAGCCATTAATCCTACTGAACATGCTTAATAACTACTAAACAGTCATAACTGAACCAAACATACTTAATAATTCACCTAACAGGCTCAAACAATACTTAATATTGAATAAATATTCTTTAAATTAAACTAATAGACCCAAATAATCAACTAAGTTAAACTAAACATATTTAACAATCACATAAACACATTAAACATATCATATTATGCTAATTAAATAGGAAATCTAAAAAGGATTTTTGTTTACTTTGTATCAATGCAGCCTAAGGATCGAAGGTGGGATTGAACTCGACTCTGACGACCTCAATAGTTCGCAAAACATACAAAAAGGAACAGATTTCAGATTGTGAAGGCTAAATTAATCAACTCTGGGTTCCCCAAAAATGGTTTGGATCCCATCTAAGATTAACTTAACCAATTTAAACTTAAAAATAGCTTTCAATCAATGTGAATGTGAATTAATGAGTTTTAGACCATTGATAATGAGAATATGGGTATGTATAGGGGTGATTGAAACCCTAGTAGACCTCTATCAATCGGCGCGGGAGAATAAGATTTGGGGGGGGGGGGGGGATTTCCCCCTCAAAAGCTCCCATAGAAACCCAGAATTCAAAATTAAATCGGATAAAGGATCATAAATGCTGGCAGAAAAAGCATAGTACGAAGGAGGGGCGACCTCACCTGAGTATGGGGGTCTGGTGGTGCGATTGTGGTGTGATATGGGAGGAATTTAATGTCATTACCTCTTCCATCCAAACAGAAATGTTGAGTAAAGCACGTACACTATGCTTTTGTCGTTTTAGCAATTTCGGGACGAAGACACCTGGCGGATAGGGTTTCTTTCCACAACCAAATCGAACAAATGACAAAAGGGTATAATACCCTTGGTGTATTATACCTTAATGTGAAAGGGGCGTGATGAGTCGTGGGCCTTTTGGCCTTGGGCTCGGCCAACTTAACTTAAAAAGGAAAGCGCCCAAACGAGTATTAATATGAAATTAAACAAATATGTCCATATTTTTCAAATATGGTCATATTTTAAATAATAAACAGAATAAATAATCTCATAAATTGTCTAATTATATCAAATGCTTCGTTTTATGTCCAAATTTGATACTAATTAGGAATTAGGAGATTAAAACCATGAAAACCACTTTTAAATTAAAACATGAATTAAAAATTGAGATGTAATTCACATTATCATATTTAATTAATAATTTCTCGAATTTGACGGAGTGGAACATTAATCTGTAAATTTTGAAATTCTTTTGAAACAACCACATTTATAAAAATTCCAAAATCTTAATTAATGATCAAATTGTGTAAAATTAGGATATGATATAAAATATATATACCAAGAGATATTTTGTTAAATGAAATGATAAAATACTCTCAGAATGATTTTGTAGAATTATATTCGCTTGGTGAAAAGTACATTTCACTTCGTATGTGACTCGGGAACTCTGAATAATTAAATAAAATTATTGAATGGTAAAACTTAGGTGTCAACAACTTCCCCTTCATTGTTCGGGGATGGCTAGACCATCCCGGAGCAACGAATTTTGACTGACCTAGTTTTTAGCCAACCAATAAGAAACTACTTCTCTTTTTTTGTGCATTTTTTAAAAGTTGTGGCAGGACCCTGGTTTCTGAGTTTCCTACATATCTCATGCCACTTGTAGTTCGACTCGATTAAACTACTAAAAACTGATAAAACAAAAAAAATCAAACCAAAAAGTTCCGCAGTGATTTTATTGGAATGTGACCGATCCTCGGAGATTGAGTGGCCAACATATCCCTGGTTCCCGAGGATCAAGTCAGTTGTACTTTGACTCAATGACCTAAAAAGAGTATCCCTTATCTGGGAATCCTTTTGACCATTCTGGTATATGCCCGACCTATTACGGGTTTTAAAAATAAAAACATTGTGATTTGTGAGTGCGATCAGTGCGAAGTGATGTTCAAGCTCATGTGCAGAGTGCTTGACTCTCATTGATACATATTTTTGACTAGCTGCAAAAGAACAAGTTCCACATTTGCTCCGTATGTATCTAGATCTGGTCTTTTGCTTTCCACCTCCGGTAGCTTTGACTTGTTTCCATATGCTAAGATCTACGTGTTGGTTATTATATTTATATTTCTCATACTTTTGCGGCATTTTTTTGTACCCTCTTGGGTGATTTATTTTGAGTGGGCGCCTCCTCTGACACCGTTTGACCTTGCTTGATTTTTTTTGTTTGAGTGGATGCCACCTGCGATACCGTCTAGCTCTGTTGAATTGTTCATCTTGAGCGGATGTCACCTGTGACACTGTCTGGATCTTTTGACTTACTGGGTAGTGTTTGTTCAAGAAGATGTCAACTGCGACACCATCTGGCTCTGTCAACCTTGCTAGTAGATGTTGATCCTATAGTTTGATTTTTAGGGAACGAAGACTACAACCTTTTAACTGTATTACATCGTTCCGACTTTGGGGTGAAGACTATAGCCTTTCGGTCAGAATTACATCACATGACACTTTCAAATGAAGAATGCAACCTTTCGACCAAAATTACATAATTCAGACTTTTGAATGAAGACTTCAACCTTTCGGGAGGAATTATATCATTTTAACACTTAGAGTGGCGAGTGCAACCTTTCGATTGGAATTACACCACTCTTACTTTTAAATGACGACTACAACATTTGATCCAGAATTACATCATTCTGACACTTGGAGTGACAACTACAACCTTTCAGTCAAGATTACATCACTCAGACTTTTGAATAAAGACTACAACCTTTCGGCCGATATTACATCATTCTGACACTTAGAGTGACGACTGTAACCTTTTGGCCAGAATTACAACACTATAACTTTTGAATAACGACTACAACCTTTTAGCTGGGATTACATTAGTCTGATACTTGGAGTGACGACTACAACCTTTCAGCTGGAATTACACCACTCTGACTTTTGAATGACGCCTACAACCTTTCAGTTGAAATTACATCATTTAAACTCTTGAACGACGAATGCAACCTTTCGATCGGAATTACATCATTCAGACTTTTGAATGACGACTGTAACCATTCGGCTGTAATTACATCATTCTTACACTTGGCGTAATGACTACAACCTTTTGATTGGGATTATATCACTCAAACTTTTGAATGAATATTGCATCCTTTCGGTTGGTATTACATTATTCTGATACTTGGAGTGATGACTGCAACCTTTCGGCTATAGTTACACCACTCGACTTTTGAATGACGACTGCAACTTTTCGGCCAGAATTATATCATTCTGACTCTTGGAGTGACGACTGCAACCTTTCAACCGGAATTTCATCACTTAGACTTTTAAATGAAGATTTCAGCCTTTCAGCTGGTATTACTTCATTCTGACACTTGGAGTGATTACTACAACCTTTTGGCCAAAATTACACCACTCTGATTTTTGAATGACGATTGCAGCCTTTAGGCTAGAATTACATCATTATGAAACTTGGAGTGACGATTGCAACTGACACATGGACTAACGACTGTAGTCTTTCAACCAGAATTACACCACTTTGACTCTAGACTGTTAATGTTAGGTTGTACCTTTTACCGTATGACCTTTTAAGGCATTTTATTCTAGATACGGCTCTCAAGTACGTCTTCATGTTTTTTCTTTATTGGTGGCTCTTAGGGATTGGTAGTTGTCTTCCGGTGTCAGAATGGCTTTCCATTGTACACGTTTCTTCATGCACAAACAAGTTAGTAAAAAAAGCACATCGTCGTCTTGATGACGTTCTGGTGACCTATAACCACAGAAAGATATGTTAGTTCTGTATGCGGTCGATCTGTGTTGCCGACTCCCACTGTGTGGTTTCTCTGCCTTTCCAGTCTCGACCCCTCTTTTGGTCCAGGTGTAATGAAAGAAAATGTGTTTACAATAGAAATGTTTGAAAATATTTTAGAAAGCCAAAATTTTTTACTAAAACGTTTCATGTATTTAAAATATCATTAACTCATGTCATGACATATCATTTGAGCGAGGTTCCTTGACCGTCTTCGGTGCTCTGTCCTTGCTCTTTGTCTGTCTTTGGTGAAATTTTTGAGACCTTCTCAAAAAATTTGCTCCAGTTGCATATTTCAATCGGTTGACTCTCGTGTCGATATGCGTTGATGGAATTTTTAAGTTCCTCTCAAAAATTCTTCCCAGTTTATGAGCTTGGACCTAGCTGATCCTTTGAGTCGGATTTTTGGAATTTTTTAGATCTTCTTTTAAATTCTGCCCTAGTTTATATTGTGTGAGGCGATTCTTCTAATTCTTGATATCTCTAAGGTTTCATAGGGGTTCCTTTGGGTGTTTTGTTTTGTACGACCGAGCTCGAAGAGTGCCTACGTATCCTATCTCGGGAATTAGGTCAAAACAAAGTTTGAAAAAGTTTGTTTATTTTTATATAATGGTGCGACTGAGCTCAAAGAGCGACTATGTATCCCTCTTTGGGAACTAGGTAAATGCGTAGTTCATATTACAAGGAATAATAAATTTGGGTAATATTGCGACCAAGTCCGTAATGGACACCTATGTATCCCCTCATTTTGGGAATCAGGTAATCGCGTAGTTCGTTATAAGGAATGGATTTGGGTGCGAACATTCTTTTGTACTCATCTTGGTATGGGAACACACGCTTGAGTACCAATTGTCCTATTTGGAAATTCTTGGCTCTTACACGTTTGTTGAAGGTCCGTGCCATTCTCTGTTGATGGAGTTGCCCGTGACATATAGCAACTATTATTTTCTTGTCAATTAGAGTCAGTTGCTCATATCTTTTCCAGAACCACTATGTGTTGTCCAGTTCTACTTCTTGTATGATTCTGAGTGAGGGTACCTCTACCTCGGCTGGTATCACTACTTTGGTGTCGTACATAAACAAGTATGGAGTTTCTCCAGTTGAGGTCCGAGTGGTTGATTGGTATCCTAGCACCTCTTAGGATAACTATTCATGCAAACAATTGTAGTTGTCGATCATTTTCCTTAGGATTCTTTTGATGTTCTTATTTGTTGCCTCTACGGTCCATTCATCTTTGGCCTGTATGCGGTTGAATTTCGGTGAGTGATGCGGAATTGTTCATAGATGTCTTTTATTAGATGGTTGTTCTAGTTGGCTTCATTGTCTATTATGATCGAATCTAGGATGCCGAATCGACATATGATGTTGTTCATACAAAGTTGGCTACCACTTTCTTTGTTACTGACTTGTGAGAAGTAGTTTCAACCCACTTCGTGAAGTAGTATATGGCGACTAAGATGAAGTGATGTCCATTGGATGCTGATGGCTCTATAGGCCTAATGACGGTCATTCCCCAAGCTACAAATGGCTAGGGTGAGCTCATGACATTAAGTTAATTTGGTGGGACCTTGATCAAATCTCCATAAACTTGGCATTGATGGCATATTTTCATGAACTGGATACAATCAGTTTCCATTGTCATCCAATAGTAGCCTTCTCTCAAGATTTTCTTAGCTAAGACGAACTCGTTCATGTGAAGACCGCAACTTCCAGCATGTGTTTCTTCAAACAATTTTGTGGCCTATACAACATCGACACATCTGAGTAGCCCTAGATCGAGCTTCCTTTTATAGAGCACTCCCTTGTTCAGGAATATACCATTAGACATTCTTCTGATGGTCTTCTTTTGATTTGCTAATATATTTTCAAGATACTCTCCCTTTTCCAGATATGTGCTTATGTCGACATATCAGGGTTTACCATCAGGTTTCGCTTCCACATGGGAAAAGTAGATGTGTTCTTCCTTGATGCTGATCTCCAGTGGGTCAATGTGACTACTTTTAGAGCGCTAAATCATGAATGTTATAGTTGTAAGGGCATCAACAAATTTGTTCTAGGCTATCGGCATGTACCGGAGTTTGATCTTTTTGAATCTATTACACAATCTTTGTGCTAGGTTGACATATGGCAAGATCTTCTTATTCTTTGTGCACCATTCTCCTCGGACCTAGTGAATCAGTAGATTCGAGTCTCTAATTACCAAGAATTCTTGTATATCCATGTCGATAGCCATGCAAAGACATAGGATGCAGGCTTCGTAGTCTTCCATGTTGTTGTGCATTGGAAGTTGAGTTTGGATGCCTTCGGATAATGTTAACCCATTTTTGAAACCAAAACCGTTCTGATTCCTGATCCTTTGTAGTTGACTGCAGTCAAAGAACATACTCCATCCTGAGTATGATTCAATTGTTTCTTCTTCAATTGCCATTATTTCCTCATTATGGAAATATGTCCTTAATGGTGTAGTCTTTTTATCAACCAGACTTTCCGCTAGCAAATCAGCCAATTCCTATCTCTTGACGGTTTTTGCCTTAACATGCAGCTCATAGGTCGCTAGGTTTGTGCCCAACCAGGGCATATCTGCGTTTGACCATGCGAATACGTCGACCTACTCTCTTAAAAAATTATCAGTTCTTCCTTTCTGGGCACATCCAAATGTGCACTTGTCCTGGTTCCCTTAACTATTTCCTCATCTCCGAGGTTGATTTCTTCTATCTCATCCAAATTAGGCGTCTACCTATTCTCATATAGATCTTTCTTGTCCACGATGTATTCAGGTAATGCTGCTTCTTCATCATACTCTTTGTATTCTTTGTTACTCGACTCGCTCATCTCGCGACATGTCATGACATTATGAATTGTTTTAATGTTACTACTGAAAAATAAGGCAAAGCATTGTTAGTATGTAAAAACATGTTATATATGTATATATAAAATAAAGAGACTATGTTTAGCATTAAACTAAGGCTTTTGATTGATTTTGAGAAAAGTACAAACTATGATCCTGACTTGGATCAATCATTGAGTCATTTCCATTTTTTGAACAATACGTGGAAAAGTAAAGACATGGAGGGTGAAGGCTAGGGCCTCAAGACAATTTTCAGCGATTCTGGAATAACATATTTATAATTCTCTCTTTATCGAGGAGTGAAGAGTGGGTTAGAGGTCCAGTTGGACAGCTACTCATCTGGATCATCGTCATGGATTGTGGGTACTTTAAAGCATTCCTCTAGTATGGAGGCTCACTCTTTCTCTTATAAAATCATCCCCAAACCTTTTTTTGGGTCCTCGTCATTGTGTATAGTCACGTGGATCGGAAATGACTGGTACAAACTCGGGAAAGGTTTTCTCATCTCTAGTGGACCTTGGTTTTTCTTTTCAGCATCAAAAGCTTATGCGGAGCTTGGTATGTACCCAAGGCCCAAGCGATACTCATTTTCTGGAAGTAACACTGGCTCTTGAATGCTATGGAGCTCCCGTCTTAGGCCTTTACTTGGCTCAAACTCATTGTGGTGCAAAGTTGCGGCGACTATCTTCTAGGTGTGCGGCATCGAGATGTCTTCATTGTCCTCTCAGTGGGCGGATCCCACAATTTCCACTATATGGAGGTCTGTATCTGTTGGGACTGCTTTTATTACCAGCACAGAGTTGTCAGGATAGTTGTAAATACTTCCCGCTCTATGGATCACGACCTCGTGGTCTTCCCAGACAAAGTTCATTAATTGGTGGAGGGATAATGGCATAGCTCCGACCATATGCATCCATGGTCCCCCAGTAGGAGATTGTAGTTCGCACTAATGTCCATGACTTGAAATTTTGTATTGAATTCGGTGGCCCCATTTCTATGTTAAGGTCCACTTCACACACAGGGTCACGTTGTACCCCATCAAAATCTCTCACATTAGTACGACTATGGCTATCTTTCCAACTTCATAGCCCAATCAATGTTGACATGGGGAATATATTGAGTCTAGCTCCATTATCGACAAGTACTCAGGAGATAATCTTATCTCGGCACTTGATGGTGATGTAGAGGGCTTTGTTATGAGTCATTCCTTCTTATGGCAATTCATCAGTAGTGAATGAAAACTTATGTGCCCTGATGACGTGGCCCACTATGTCAGCTAATGTTTCACTATTGGTCTCTGTCGGGACGTGGACTTTGTCTAGTGCCTTAATTATGGCCAAATGATGTTGTATGGAGCTCAGGAGCAATGACATCACCGATATTTTATTCGGTGTTTTCTGTAGGTGTTTAACAATGGAGTAATCTTTTGGTTGCATCCGGCACCAAAAGTCCTCAGCTTATCTACCAGTGATGGGCCTTCTTGAATTGGTTTCTCTAAGGGGCACTTCTTGCGCCAATTCTTCAGGAGCATAGCACCTTCCCGATCTTGTCATACCTTGAGCCATGACTTTAAGTTCTTTTTTAGGAGTCAGTATGACCACTTGTGGTACTTGAATTACGATTGACTTCTTTGGAGCTAGAATTAGTATCTTAATGATAGGATTTTCTTGTAGCGTAAGGGAGGCAATTGTGTGCTCCATGCTTTCAATGCCTCTTGGGCTAATAGTTGGCATACCACTCAATCTTCTTCTCTTTCAATCATGTGTATGTGATTGGCATTATGAGTTTAGAGGGGATTTGTATTCACATTCAGCGTTGCGGCCTCTAGAATGAGCTCTCGCTGGTTAGTCAAATCTTGCAACTAATGCTTTAAATTTATGAAATCCTCCATTGAATGCCCATTCCCCCTGAAATGGTAAGAACAAGTTTGGTCGAGTCGGTAAAAATGACTCTCTGTGTTAGCAAGCTTTGGCGGCACGGTTTTGATGAGACTGGCAGCATTTAATTTGGCGAACCGGCTGGTTCACATCTCTAGAAGCAACGTCAATATTTTAGGAGGCTTATTTTCAAAATTTGAATGTGGCAAGTCATATGTAGCCAGAGGCGGCTGATTACGGTGATTTTAATGGTTTTGGGGCGCGAGATTATGGTAATTTAGAGACGGAGCTTGATAGATGGGTATAGGTGTTTGGTAATTTATTTGTAGAGCTTGATAGTTTGGTTGTGCGTAATATACTGGCACAGGGATGTAGGGTGATGGGATGTAGTTTCTCAGAGGAGGAGATTGGTATGTGTTGAAGGATGATTGTGATCCTTCCCTTCTATGACACCTCGAACTTAAGGTGTGAGAGACGTTTGTCACGTCCACTTTTTCTTCTTGGCGGCTCTAACAGAGCTTGATGTGCTAGCTTTGATGATGATGCTGATGATTTTTTTTATTTGAGACCATCTTCTATAGTCTCTCCCATCAGCAAACGACCTCCCGTTCATTGACAACACTTTGTCATAGAAGTCCAATTCTTGAGATCGAATGAACGCTGAAACCAGTTCTTCCTCACTTATTGGAGGCTGTACTCGGGAGGCTTCGGCCCTCTACGTACTCACATAGTCGTGGTAGGTTTCTATTTATTTTTGTCTATTTTTCTCTAATGAGTAGCGGTCAAGCACATTTTCCAAATTTAAGTGGAATATATCCATGAAGGTTTTTTCCATTTCCACCATGAGTCCCAACGACTGATATTTTGTGATGTGAAAGGTTCAAATTTCCTTTGGCGCTGACAAGATGGTAGTCGTAAGCTCTTAGATTTGCTTTGGGGTTTCTCGTGCCATTGAAAGGTTCAAATTTGGGCACTTTGAAGATCTCAGGCAAATCCAAGTTAGGATGTATGCATAGGTCATCGTATCTCAATCCCATCACTTTGTAGGATCCTTTGTTAGCTTTCACAAACATATCCATCATTTTTGTTCCATTTCTCTATCTTTTCGGTCATGCTCGAACCTCTACAATTTTTCTATCTCCTTGTAGAGATCCAATTCTGGAGAGGAGTCAATAGGAGTGAATGGGATTTGGAATGATACAATAGGGTGTGCGGGGCGACTTTTAGGAATAGTCGCAACTGTTGGAGTAGTATGGGTAGTAGTATTTTGATATATGCTAGGATTAGCAAAAGCTGGTGGCGCCTGAAAGGTGGGCACAGATTGAGAAGTCCCAGCTAAATAGGTAGCACTTAATGGAGGTGATGTTTGGTAAGAGGCCCCAATATGGGCATTTGGAAAGTGTTCGGTGATGCGTGAGTTTAGAGATGGAAAAGGTGGTGGAGGCCTTCTTGCCTCAACATCAGCGTCTTCTCTGGTAGCATTTTTTACTTCATTTCTTGCAACCTGTTCTTGGAGGTCAACGATTTTCTTGAACAGCAGGGTGATTACGTCCTCAGAATGCGAGGCATTCTAGACGTCTTGAGGCAAAACGTCCTCAATCAGAGCATTTTTTTATTGCGAGTGTCCTCGGGAGTACCAGTGATGTTTTCTTGGTTTAGGGATGTTGCCGCAGATTTATATCTAGTGAAGTATGCTAGTGTTTCACAACTGATCAACCCTTTTCTATAAGAAGAAAAAAAGTCAAAATCAAACATCGTTAGTATGTTAGTTGGAAATCATGATACAAGATATCATACAAAAGTTGCACATAGACTCATGTATTTGATCAGAACACTTGATTGATTTTTCCATAACATGCGTATTTTGGTCATTTTGGCCAACTTTTGGTTTTTAAGGTTTCAATTTGAAGTCTTGTGGTTAATTTTCCACCACGTCATCATTGGACCAGAAATTGTCCTAAAAATAGGAGAATTATAATTTATATAATATAGGGGTCGAGTCTTACATAGACTGCCTATGTATCCTTCCTCGGGAAATCAAGCTCTTCTGTAGTTCGGGTTATATAGAGATTGTATCCTACTTTATTCTACCAGAATATTAAATTAACCCTGACTATGATTGATATGGGCATCCCATGTATCCCTCCTTAGTACATCAGGTCGGACGTGGTTTCGTTTTAAAAATATGGGAGGGGGACATCTTTGATAGAAAGCTAGACAAGGGGACACCTAAATTACCCAAAAGATGACTTCTCCTCGAAGCCATGGCGGGTCGTCGTCTTTACAACCATGCATTTTCTGGCAGCTTTTCTAAAAGTGACCTTGTATCGCAGGATAGATTTGGCCGATGTTAACCAAATGCTCCAACTCGAACTTGAATGCTTGACATTCTTCAATATCATGTCCAGGTTCCCCCGAATGGTACAAACATATCTTCGTCCTCAAAGTGCTTGTGAAGTGTTTGAAGCGGTCTTGAGAGGTTCAACCTTGCTAGTGCGGCACAAAAGTGAGAAGATGTTGGCACATGAATCTTCAAAGGCAGTGAAGTCATAATGCTTAAGCCGCGTGTCCATGGTGATTCTTTCACTAGGAATAATGGATTCGTACACTAGCAGAGAGTTCGGTCCCCACAAGTTACAAATGACTTTATCATCAATCAGCCTGACTGCTCTTTTCTTGATGGCCACACATTTATCAATGTCGTAGCCGGTGGCTTCTGTGGTACAGGCACCTTTTGTGAGCAAAAAGAGGTGCACAAGTTGGGAGGATCTGGGAGCTAGTATGTGCCAGTCCGGAAGCTTTCATCCCATCATAGACTTTGATGTTTTTCACTTCTCTTGGTGCGACTCTGAAGTAGGATCCATGGGCTTTGAGTGCAACCGCCCACCACATTGGGGATGACCTACGCGAAGGCCCTTGTGGCGTACCGTAGGATTAGCAACTTCATTGATGATGAGGTAACTCCTTCATATTCCCCGCTTGTTTCTCCATATGGTGTTGGGTCATTTTAGATGGGTGCGTCAGAGGGACATAATCGTCCACGATAGTCTTGACCTCTTCAGGGAGGTTCTGGTATTGTGTTTTCCTTTAGGGGACCTTTCCGTCAACCTTTTCACAAACTCTAAGATCTCGTCTACTTCTTTCATCTTAGTACTTGCCAAGTCAGTTTTGTAGTCAACTTCCTTCAATTTAGCTCTTTCCAACTCAATATTTGCATCTATCTTGCAGATATTGTCCTGAAGCGACTCATCAGTCTCTTCGTCATTGATCAAGTCAATAATTGGTTATGTGGCACTTTGACTGTCTGGAGTCTCCATTGGTAGAAAATCATCATTTAAGAGGAGGTTAATCACAAAGTTCAAGAATGTGGGACCAATAAAGAGTTCAATACGAAACACATGAAACCACATAAGTAGTTTATATCACAAAAGCAAATAAACAGTTATAATATTCTTGTTCCTATACCTCGTTACTCCAAGGCTTTATAATTTGTTTGAAGCATAAATGTGCCAAATGTTAATCAAACCATTGCCCCTCTAATCATTTCATTAATAATCATATCTTCCCCGATGAGGATTACAAAGCATAAATGAAAAGTAGTAAAGATCACAAAAAGTCCCCTCTGGTGGCTGATGATGAAGCTTTGTCAGTCTGAGCTTTCTTGGACCTTCGAAGGGCGGACTGGATCATGAGGTGGTTAAATACCAGAAACGAACTAACCCATTGACCCTTCTCTATAGGGGTCATTTGTGCAGTGTCATCCATAGCTTCTTTCTATGAGCATCTAAGTCCTCAAGACACTCGTTAGTGAAGTCTACCTCCTCGGCAAGCTAGCTATGACAGTCTTGTTATAATGGATCTTTTCCAAATGTTTTGCATCTCGATCATCCGCTTGTCTTTGAATGTGGCGGGCTGTGATCTCAGCCTTTGAATCCCGATCTTGTTTAGTTCTTTAGGGGTTGGGCCCAGATGCAAGTGTGTGCCTAACCAATCTATATAGTCTTCATCACGACCCAAAAAAAGAGTATTATCGGCTAGAGTCTTTGGACCCCACTTGATTTGGCCGTTCCACTCTTGGATGATGTCGGCAACCCCTATGATCTTATCTCCATCATAGTCAACCACATACTCCCACATATATCCTATTTGGGGGACTGTTCTTTTCCGAACTGTCTTAAGACCCTAAGAGGTGCGTATGGTCGGATTCCCCGGATCCCATAAGTGGAAATAAAAGCAATTTTTGACCTCTCACGAATATGGATATGAAGTTGGGAAATCTCCATTGGATAGTGTTCTTTGGAGTCTAGAAAAGATGAAAGCCCACCCCTTTTTGGATTGGGTCTCGAAATTTGGATAAGTGACTAGAAGCTCGTCTTTCCTATGCTCAAGGTCTAGGTATGATGGATCCTAGATTTTGTGGAGGTATTTAATGATCCACCATTAGACTAAGAGGTTACAACCTTTGAAGTACCTATGCAGGTTTCGGCATCGACCTAAAGCTCGATAAATGTCGGACAGGATGATAGGAACTAGGTCATAGTATTTGGTTTCCCCATTAATGGTAATGCCATAAAATATAGCATGGGTGAAAAGATGATATGGGTATCTATGGCTTGGAAATGGTCTTAGGGAAACACCATAGTTCCTAGAAGGCATATGGCGAAGGCTAGAGGTCGAGTAGCTTCCCAAGAGGCAAAAGAGTGAAAATCTATGGAGTTCTCTACGTAAACTTGGGTAGATCCAAATGATGTGTGGAGGTCCCTAAAATCTATAGTCGTGTTGAATATCAAGTCGGCGATAGCTAGGGATAACATCTTAAGGATCTCACTGGGAGTCGGCTTATGGTGTACTAGAAGGTTGCAGTCGGGTTTCTTTTTTTGCCTCATACAAGTACCTACGTTGTCTATCCAGTCTCGGATATCTTCTAGAATCGGGGTTATCTTGAAGTCATGGAAGCTAAAACTATTCTCTCACTATCACAATACCAGGTAAGGACATCTAGGAGGTCGGTATTGCATTTTATGGTCATAAGAGAGGGTAGGTGTCCTAGACAGTTCTCTACTTCCCTTTGTTGTGGGTCACTTAGCGATGACCACCAAATCTGTATCATCTCAGGTGCCTCGGTAACTATGTCGAATTTCAAGTTTGTAGGCATCTACAAAATAGAACATAGTTAGATTCCACCCCCCCCCCCACACACAAAGAGTAATGGCTCATCACATAAGGCATGTTAAATGCTTCCACATAGCAAGTAGTTGGATGTAGTGCCTTCGGGTCGGACGTCGTTTGGATACGAGGGAGTCATCCTGTCAGGTCCATATAGGTTTGTTGTACCTGAACATGTCTAAGTCAGTATGTGCTAGTTCAAGAGATTTGTCTTTGCTTTATTCTAGTTGTACTAGAATGGCTTAGCAAATGACTTGGGGACCCAGGCGGACAACCCAGGGTGAACCATTGTTGACTGTTGGACGACCGCGAACCAACTCCGTCTTCAACATTCCAAAGAAAGGTTTTTTGTTTTATACTGGAGGGTGATTGCGAAATCCATATAATCACCTTTGTGCACAGATGCAAGTGTGTGTTCATGCAATTTGGCTGAAGATAAATACATGAATGACAATTATAATTGCAGTATTTAAACACATAAGCAATTTATATCATTTTGAAAAAAAACATGTTGTATCGAAACCCTTATGATTAGAACTTAGGTTTATTCCCAACAGAGTTTCCATATGTTATGGTGCACTTTTTATACGGGTTAGCATATAAAGAGCTACTAAGAGTTTCGATGGTGGTCTAAATGGATAATGAGTTTTTAGAGTGCCATATAATTTATAGGTAAATTAGGAAAACCAGTGTGAAAGGGTTTATTCAAATACTTTTGAAAAATCCTATCTAAACCAGAGTCAAGGTAAGGGTTTTGGTGATCCCTCGAAGAAAGTGTTAGCACCCCGGTATTAATGATCCATAGAATACGGTTGACCTACGAGTTCTATAGAATGCTTTCAAAATGATTTAAATTGCTTAAGGTTTAAAATTCGCAAAATAACTTGTCATTTCATTTATTCAAAACTCAAGGTTTTATTTAAAACAAAGAGTTAATCTTCCGCCAAAAAATAGTATGCAGGAGATGTTTAGTTAATTTCATTTTTCGGACTAACATTCAAATGCGAATTTAAGTATAACTTCACATTTATTCCAACTATATTGACTATTTTCACACATGCATTTTTTGTTTAAAAAAAACATTTCCATGTTTTAAAAAAGGTATAGTTCCACTTAAAAAAAACAAATTTCATTTTTTGGAAAAAAGGGATAGTAAAAAATAGTTTTCTTTTATTAGCATCCCATATCTCCCCAAACCAACAATATTCTAACTTGTCCAAAACCATAAACAAAACTCAAGTCCAAAACAGATTTTATTGTCTAAAATTACCAACTTGTTGGGCTTAGCCCATTTTTCAATCCAAGTCTAAACCTAAGCTCAATAGCTCATTTATACATTTTTCAGTCACTCAGGCCCATTATCTGAGTCCTTCAATATAAGCCTAATTCATATTCTCAATTCAAAACCCAAGTCGCATTTTTAATGTCCAAAATCAGTTTGTACTTGACAGAAAACCTCTCTTTATTTCCAGTTTCAAAAATGTCCAAACAGATTCATTTTTAAACCAAAATAGCCCGTTGTTTCTATTTTTTTAGATTTAAAACAAGGTTTCGAAAACTCATTTATTAGTGATCTAAATAAACGATCTACGTATCGATTGCCTATCCTTGATTCCAACCATAATAAGTTCCAATATTTATCAAAGAATTTTATTACAATCAATACATATATATACGAATAATAAAATTGGAATGGAGATTGAGTTTAGGCTGGTAGGCCTATAGAAGCCCACCAGTTGGCTATTTTTACCCATAGTTGGGCCTTCATGCAAATATTAGCTTCCCTTGCTCATTTTCTCCGCCAAAATAGAATTGATCGGTCCTCAGCCAAATCGGCTAAATATGGAAGGCAATCTAACTCCCTGGGACAGAGGTGGTGGGCCCAATAAGGGCCCATCTCGTGGCAATGCAGCAAGACACACAAAGGGGAAAATGAGGATACAAGTTACACGTACCCAATTACATATCAAATTAATTATATGCATGAAATAATAAACAAAAACACCATAACAACTCGCATTTAATTCAGAACAAATAGGCAAAACAGTGGGACAAGCCCAAAACAAACAGCAGCATAGAAGGAGAGGAAAAAGATAATACATAATGGGCCAAGCCCAATATTCAGGAATGAAGAAAGGAAAATAATAAAGGGTATCAGACATGGGCTAGGCCCAACAAACACTCATGGTATGATACTTATGCGTAACATACTAAGTGATATACAACATGTATAGTTTGTATACATAGGTATATTCTGTATATAACTTGTATATCAAAGTTTATATCGATGTATATCTCGCATGCACAACATATATACTAAGAGATGTGGGCTAAAATAGGGTACACGCCGAAGATGCATAAAAAGCTTAATAAACACAGTCCACGTTCACAACCTTATAGTTTCAATATGACCAAGGTATGAATAGCCATAGGCACACACAACCTATTCTTAGGCAGGTTCTTATGAATTAATCCTCTAAAAAAGATAACAACCTATCACATTCACATCGCCTAATCATATTCTCACTCAAAATCATCTTAACATATCTAGATAATAAAAAGGGAGGACTTAAATGTCACACCCCAACCTTGGGGGGTGGCTTCTATCCTAAGGACTGAGCATACAAATCCTGATACGTGAGAGATATACCACAACTCATGGTCCGACAATGCCTCTGAGACATACTCAACTGAATAAGGACATAGTCACTCGCACTCAAAAAAGGCTCAAACCATACATATCTATAACAAGGCCGACAAGGCCACACACAACTACCACACATCACACATAGTCTACAAGACTCTAAAGAGTATACTGACAACAACTAGACGGGATAGGGGCCCGTCATACCCAACTACATACATATGCATATATGCCATACCTATCTGCTCACTGCATGGCTCCGAAAGTAAGGAGCATAACATCCTCTATATGAGTCAAGTCCTACTATGAGGAAATTATCTGCAGCTCCATCAATACATGTGGGCATGAAATGCAGTGTCCCCGGAAAGGGACATCAGTATGAAAGATCTATTGAATATGTAAGACAGATAACCAATATAGACAAAAGACATATAATAAGCGATAAGGGTACAAAAGTCAACCTAAAACTCATAACAAGCCTCTGGGGCCTACCAGACATAATCATGAAAATATATGCATGTCTATAAAAATCAAACAGCTCAATAGGGCCATATAAAGTAATATCCAGCCTCTTTGTGGGGCAAATGATGTCATAATACATATGTATCGTACTCGAACTCAATGAGGACTCGGTCGTACCAAAAACCCTAAACCCCAAAACCCCACTTTTCTCTAAAACACGCCTCGGAAAAATGCTCTCAACTTAGGCAATTTCCGTCGGCTTTTCCCAAATCAAATCCAAGCCTTTTTTCGGCCATCAATGGCCATTGTGGCCATTGAACAACCTCATCCCGAGGTCGTCCAGACCCCCTAACCAGAGACATCACTAGACTATTCCACCTTTCTCCAGCCCTCGTCACTCAACCCCACTAGTTCCGCCATTGTTGCAAAAAACCCTAGCAATGGCGGAATCTCTTCTACTTTGGAGATTCCGATGTAACCCATCCACTACCTACATGGCTAGCCAACGATTCAGTATAGTAAACAGGAGGTTGTTTCATTGATTGAGCAACAAGAGTTGACTTATGCCATCGTTGGTAAGTTTAGTCATGGAATGCCAGATCTCAATTTTTTAGGACGGCAATTCCAAAACAGTGTGAATTAAAGGAAGAAGTTAGGATCGGTCTACTTCACAATAGACATGTTTTGATTCGATGCACTATCGAAGAGGATTATTTGTCATTGATGTCTCGGCCTAGTTTCTGGATTAAAGAAAAAAACAAGTCCTTTTTTATGAGAACATTCAAATTGGATATGTGGTTCAATCCGGAAGAGGAGACAAGCATTGCGGTGATTTGGATTTCATTCCCAGGTTTGGCTCCAAATTTCTTTGGTGAATCAACTTTTTCCTCGTTAGCATCGTCAGTAGGAAAACCTATTTCTATTGATGCGGCTATGAAAAACAAAACAAGACGTAGTTGTGCTAGAGTTAAAGTGGAGGCAGATTTGCGCAAGGAACACCCAAAGAAATTTAATATTCTTATTGGTGAAGGAGAAGGAGTTAAGAATCTATCTTACAAGATTCGTTATGACTTCTTACCTAAATATTGTACTACTTATAAATTACAAGGGCATGATATTCATGGGTATTGGAAAATACATCTGGAATTGCAACCAAAAAAAAAGAGGAAGGCGGCGGCAGCGTGAAAGGTAAGTCCCAAAACCCTAATTCTTCTTCATCTTCAAACCCTAGTCGTCAAAACAATAATCCCGATCCCAATACCACTAATCCAAACCCTAACAATGATTGGACAGTGGTTACCAACAAATAACATGCCAAAACAACGCCTAAATCCAAAACTAACCACCCAAAAATGCTAAAACCACTTCTTCGACCATCAGAACAGTGAATTCGCAGCCAAAAACCATCGAAAATCAGTGAAAAACCGCTGGTTTACTGGCGAAAACCCTAGCCGCCATCCTTGAAAACCCTACTGGAAACCCTACCCTAATCGCAAACCCTACCCGACCTGACCCAAAAATTAGGCCCAACAGATCACTCCTACCCCCAACCCGATAGTCCATCCACCCATAACCCCATCGAAAACCACGATCGGAAACTCCACTGGTTTATCGAACCCACCAAACCCTAACTTGCCGCTACCTAACCAAAACTCTAAACTGCTCCTAAAAGTGGTTTTGGGTAACCTTAATAACCCGAAACCCACTTACCTGACCCAGCTGCCCAACAAGACCAAACCCTTGCACCCAACTCTGAAACCACAACCCAGTCCCCTATCCCAATCACAACCCTAACCCACAATAAAACCCTAACCCGTAACCTGCCCTAAACCCGCAACCTGACCCAACCATAACCCAAGACTCAGAACCCATTATTAATCCTATTCCTAACCCAATTACAAGTCCTAACCCCTTTGCCATATTAGAGGAGTGTGTGGAGTCTGTGGGTGTAGGAGTTGGAGAGTATACTCCGATTAGGAAAGAATAGAATATGGAAGGTGAGGTTCCTCTGAAACAAGCTTGGGTTGACACATTTTCTTCTTCTGGTGAGGGGAAGAAGTGGCGTAATGATCTAGTCGAGGATATGACTGATTATTTCACTAGCATGTTTGCTGAGGAGCCAGCTGCTGAGAAGGTACTGGTAGCGCTTATCATTGTTGAGGAGCAGATACAGACAGAAAGAAGTAAGGAGGTTCAATCACAGGTATCTTCTTCTTCTTCGGCTAAAGGCAAGGCGCCTACACCAGCCAAGAAAACACCTATTTCTACCAAGGATTGGTTTAAAAAGGTGTTCAATGTTTCTTCATTGAAATAAGTGTTTGCTGACGTTCCTACTTCTTCCGCCACTTCTGGGGCTAAGAAGAAGTGGGATGAGGAGGTAAAAGTGGGTGACGATGACATACCAAATGATGCTAAGATTATTGAGGCCCTTGGACAAATGTTTCATGGGGTCCCAAATGAGGATATCTCCATGTTTCATCACTTGATGGGTTCAGATGAGGATACAACTGCACCAGCTTACAGGCAGATGCCAAAGAGAGGCAAAGAAAATAGTGGATCTTCCATCCACTTTCACAATATCCACAAGCCCTAAGAAGAAATGATCCAGTTTCATGAGTACTTGGAAGAACAACAGCAAATAGAAGATTTTATAAGTCCAGAGGTAGCTAATCATATCTTTGTACTAGTACTATTTTCTCACTATTTTAGCATTCTCATTTGTAACATCATTATAGAGTATCTTATAAACTCTATGATGATCATAAAATATTTGAGGCCCCTTTACTTTTTTTTGTTATTAATAAAAATGCCACAGGCCGAGAGACCTAAACCCTATGGGAGTCGGTAATATCAAAACCAACTACAGTTGGGTGCACATCTACGTGTCGTACCCAGCCGACTATAGCGTGGCTCAGTAATAAAATAGCTATATATATATAAGTGCAATGCAGGACAAACTCTGAGGGACTTTATGAGACCAATCGGAGTGACTCAAGATTGTTATCCTCAGAATATCATTATGTAATGGTGTCAGTATCACTAACTGAGTGTCATTAATGATCATAAGAAAACATAGGGTTCAAGAGACTATTAAGTCAGGGAGATGCTTCCAAAATAGACAAACAAGAGTCATAATTTGTAACAATAGGATACGAAAGTGGTCACAAGCTTCAAATTTAGGAGTAGAGTTCCTTTTTAAAGGGACGTCATTATGGTTATACTTATTCGTCGATCATGCCAAGAGAATGAAAGAGTGTGCCTTAACATACCTGGTCCTTGTTGCTACAATCATTCTATAAGCCCCCACTCCCCTTACGATTGGTCATCTACATCACATACCAAGTTTACATCAATATCAAATTCAAATTCCATAGAAAAACTTCACCTAGGAATCTTATCCCAAATCTTGACCATCTCGGGTTCTTAGATTTCTTTATGAGGAATGCTTATGCAATTCAATCCCATGCTTCCATCAAAACACAATTTCCATAGAAACCCATTTAGGTGTTCTTCGACAATATTAACATATATGATTCCTTAAGCTTTTCTTATATGCAAAATCTTATGTGATTCAACTTCACAATCCTTCAAACCGAACTTTCCTTAATCCATAATATACACAATTAATTCCATCACCTAATTGAACTCATATTTAGGGTAAAACAGCCCAACAATTCATAATTAAAATATTTTCATAATTTTTGCGAAGTTTTGATCAGGCTACTTTTTCATAACTTTCTCCAAATCAATAATTAATCACAACTATAATTAAAGAACGATGAAACTTACCTTAATATATCATAATCTTCACCAAAACCATAGGTTATCTTGCTTCCAAGATTATTCCAAAATAAACTTTTCAAGGAGAAGACAATTCTTAATATAATCACGGGTTTCTCACATGATTCTTGTGAACTTTAGCTTTGATTTCGACTTGGGATGTTGAGGTCTGTTATAGAGGATCTGGAGAGAGTATTAGCGATGGGGTTTGGGGAAAATTGACTGAAATTCAAGAATTCCCAATTGAAACCCGTAACTGATATGCACTGCCGCAACTTCCCAACTCAAACTTCGATTGTCCTTCATTCTTTCAATCAAATTTCTAGGAAGGTTGACGGCTCACCTTGGGCAATTTGACAGTCGATCAAAGTATTTGACGGTCCATCAACTACACCGTCAAACTGCCTAAATTCCTATTTTCGTCGAAACGCACTTCCTTCGATCTATTTAACTCTCGAAATATTCTAACTCTCAAGTTTCTAAAAAAAATTGGCAGAGTTACCTTTGTAAACAGGACAATCCAAAACCTGTCAAACAACCCAAATATATGTCCAATGCCACACAGGGCAACTTAATATCAAGGTAATATACATGGGCCTCACACGATTGCTTATACTTATAAAGATCAAACAGACTTTAGCCATGACTTACATTAGTATATTCTTACTGACCTTCAAGCTGTATTTGCTACATTTGCTTCAGAATCCTTGATTACATAGGGTATGTGGTTCACTTGATAAATCAAATGAAATATAGGAATTATATAGCACGAATACTAGCATAAAGCTAGAGTCTGAATTATTCGAGTAGGGCAATTCTTAAGTTCCGTGACCATTTTGATGGAGTTCTTTTCGAACCCTAATTTGTAGCAACCCTATTATTTAACCGGGCTACATTACGTTTCATTGTGGGTTCATCCTCGAGTTTTCTCATATAGTCATGCAGTTCTTTTTCGAAATTGTCTGGCGGCTTCACTTTGTCTAAGCTATTGTGTTTTGACATTCGGGCCACATCTTTCTTCCCTGGGTTATAAGGTCCATCTTAGGATGGAGTTCAGATAGTAGGGTTCGTAGTCACGTAGTGTAAGATGATGATGAAGGGTTGTGGTAAGATAATCTCCAAGGTCGAGAATGTGGTAATGGTAGGATTGTCTGAATCCACACACTTCTTTCTCTTTTCTTCTTCTTCCTTTCTTGATAATATCCTTATATATTACCTAAGTTAAAATAGTTCATTGGCCTTAAGAAATTATTTTTTTTTTATTTTCTTTTTCACTTCCATTTGAAACAAATTCTAAATAAGTGTCTCTGGTTGAGACTACACTCTCTTTACGGCTACTGCCTTTCTTCACTAAATTTGATATCATGATCTTGATTACATTTAGATAGAATATTCTTTCCTTGTTGAGTTGAATTCTGCTTTTTACACCAAATCTCTTAGTTCATTTCCTTACTAGTCCAAGTAATTTCTCTTAACTTCTTTCCTCATGTCTGATATAGTTACTTCGGATCCGATTCCATTTTCATAGTTTTAAGAAGAGTTCTACGCTCTCGTCATGTGTAGCTCCTTGTTTGTTGCCTTGGTAATATATTGCTTTATTAGTCATCAATTCTTGTTATGGACTCTTTCCAAGTTTCACACATTCTTTCTATACCCGTGTCTGGTAGCTTAAACTAAGTTCCCTATTGGTCACCTTAGGATGAGGCGAGGAAATCCTTGGTATTAAGAGCTTCTTTCAACTTGTTCTTCCATTAGCTTTGTTACCATAACAAGCGACTATATAATGGCTTCTAGTAGCCTTTAAGATTAGCTTTCGGTTAGTTTCAATTGTACAGATAGACTCAGTTGTTGCGGTATGGTCTGGCGAGTCACATAGGTGCAAATATTCCGAACCAAAATAGTTCCCAGTGACAATGTAATAGTCCATAATGATCTTCATATTACGCAATAGTCCTTATGTGCTAATTTAATCTCAAGGTCCATTCTTCTTGACTATCGTTAATCAATATTCTTAATACTCAGATTCTAATAAGGCTTCTATTATTACCTTTACTTAGCATCACAACACCTATTAATGGGCTTTAGACAAAGTGTTTTGCCTTATCACTTCTCATCATTCTAGTATAAGGAAGAATTCCTTTACTTATAACTTTAAGAGAGTTATCATCTGACTTTTATTATGGCTCGCTACTTGTTACTTCTTTGGGGTGGTTCATTCTAGTAATTCCCTTTATGGCTATCATTTTAACAGTACATGACTTTGTTGTCCATTATTGTCCTGCTCATTACCTCAGGACTTCCTACCTTTCATAATATTTCAGATTTGCATACTTCCTTAACGAGGTTGTATATTCCCACGATAGGTTCATCCTTCCCTAGTTGTATTCAACATCCATTCGAGTATCCTTTCTCGATCTGCATCGTTATCTGATTAATTTCTTTACCTTCCCTTTTCCATTTAAATACTGAAAATAAGACATTTTCTCCAGTCCATCATTATTTCTTCTCTTGTTGGCCTTATTTCTTGAAGGTCTGCCATCTCTTTTAGCCCTGAACTTGTATTTTTTTGCATAATTAGCATTCTCTTCATGCTAACAGTGTATACTTACTTCTTATAACTCCGAGATTCATAGGTTTTATGAATGATCCTTTGTTCGTTAGGTATTTCTTGTGCACTTATTTCCTCGAGGCAAACCGTAACGTATTCATATTACCTCCCAGTATTGTTAAGGTAGGAGTCATCCCCTCTCCATTTTCACTAAAAACTTTGCTTTTACAAGGCATTGATCCACTGGTTTCCCTTTGTTGTTACCACACTTGAATTTGTGTTGCTGCCTTTATTTCTTGATTTCGATCTCATTTGTAATTGATGTCCTTATCATTATGACCATTACATTACCCTTTCTATAAGGTTCCTGGTTTACTCTGCCGTCCACATTTATTATCACTTGCTTGTGCATATCGTGTTCCTTTACTCTTACCCTTTAGCTCTTTTCCTTATTTTTTACTTTAGATCATCTCTTCGTTGCTCCACCATGTACCCACATCGGATTTCACTCGTGCTTACTCCCACTCATATATCTTTAAACTCCTTATCGGTATTCCTGGCGAACGTAAGGCTTGGCATACTTAATTCGAGTCATAGCTAGATTCATCCTTGTTGCTAACTTTGGGCTTTCTCCCCTAAATTAGTACTAGAATTCTTTTCTATTTGTTGTTCGATCACTCAACTTAGCGATTATTGATTGGAATTTCTTCATAGATTCCTTTTCTTAGCGTACTTTTGGTATCATCACTTATGGATGTCATAATCTACATCTTTAGCTCTAGAAACTTAAATACCACTTCTTTACCTGTACGCCTACCTTTTATTGGTACCCTTGTTGCTTGGTGGTCTCACTCCGATTCCTTTGTCGATCTTCTTACTATTACCGGCTTTCCGTCAATCTTTTTGTAGGATGTATAATACCAAGTTTGTCATAATGCTTTTACTTGTGTCATTCGACTATCCGCTTATCATTTATCACCATTTTCTGAGTCACTTTTTCTTCCTTTCACTGTCTTCTAAACAAAATTATAAGTAACTCATTTTCCATATTATTCTTTTAGATTCCCCCTTAGTTCTTTGGACTCATGAATCCCCTTTTTCAGGTCACACGATCATTTACTTTCTGTGTCCCAGTATTGCTCATGCTACAAGATCTAAGGGTGTTGGGTACATGTATTGTATAGTCATTGAAGGGTTAGTTCCTAAATCACCCTGCTTGGAGCCTTGAACATAACTATGAGTTCACTTACCATCTCCCATTCCTATCATCGATTTACGGTCTATGTACACCTTGTATGACATACTTGATATCTCAAAGATAACTGACCGATTGTAGGTATGAGCATAATTATTCTTAGTAAATTATCAACATACCTGATTGATTGCACGATTCTAAGTAATATCATAACCGGCTATTCTCCATGATTCAACCTCATCCATCTATACACTCTATGGCTCCTGCTCCCACACCAATAACAACCCTCAAGATCATCTAGGCATGGCCCTTAATGCACTTGTCCACACTGATAGCACAGCGACTGAAAAACCTCGGGACATTCTATAGCCCTATGTCTCAAAGCTCTACATCTAGAACATAAAAAAAATATCGGATAAGAATGCTCCGTCGTGTCTCCCTCCATATTGTTGACAGTGTGATCAACTACTTCCAACACCTTCTTGGGCTTGTCTGATTTCTACCCGAGAGCTTCGATCTGACGCATGTCTCAACACCAATTCTTCATCACTTGTGTTCATCCCAAACCTTCTGGTGTGTCTACTAGTTACTTCTTCCTCGCTTCTACTCATCTAAAGAGAACCTTGGTTAACTGACTTTCATGATATTGGACTTCTCAGCCTCTTTATAGGTCTATCCTGCGGGGGCAGCTGAACATGACCCTACTCCGGGAAGATAACTGGAGGTGTTATTCAGTACATAGGACCACTCACACCCATCCAAATAGAAGTGACCACTACGTTGATAGCCTCTGTATTGTATGGACTTTTTTGTAATCTAGCACTACCACTGGAATTGGTGGCACTCGGAAGAGTGATTCCTCAGGAATCTCAGATGAGTCTTCTTCCATTAATGATTCCTCGAAATTCATTATAACGGGTGATTGTCGGCTAGTACCTTCTCCTGCATTTCTAACCCAATTCCTGCTAACAGTACTTCCCTTGGATCTCGGCATTATTGGGAAGGAAGATCAAGATGAAAATATAAGAATTTAGTGACTTACGACCTTACTGCTAACGCACGATCAAGATTTTTAAGAAAAGTAACATCCTAAATGTCCTATAGCCTTCTATTTATAAGTGGCATGCAACAGACCCATAAGAAAGACTATACTAGACATGGCTTGTAGAGATCCCTAGGACTGACCTGCTCTGCTACCACTTTGTCATACCCCAATCATGGGGGGTGGCCGACACCCAGTGCCCTAAGTTCCGAGCGTATAGATCTTGATAACTGAGAGATATACCATAACTCATGGGCCGACAAGGCCTCTGACACATACTCAACTGAATAAGGACATAGCCACCTTCACTCAGAAAAGGCCCAAACCATACATATCTATAATAAGGCCGACAAGGCCAACATAAGCATAATAATTCTACTGTAGAGGTCGACAAGGATACACATGACTACCACATATCACACACTATCTACAAGTCTCTAAAGAGTATACTGACAACAATTGGTCGGGACAAGGCCCCTTTATACCCAACTACATACCTATGCATATTTGTCATACCTATCTACTCACTGAATAACTCCGGAAGAAAGGAGAGTGACAACTTCCAGCTGAGTCAAGTCCTACTCTAAGGAAATCATCTACTAATCTATATGTACATGTAGGCATGAAACGCAGTGTGTATTGAATATGTAAGGCAGGTAACCAATATAGATAGAAGACATATCATAAGAGATAAGGGTACAGAAGTCAACCTGAAACTCATAACAAGCCTATGAGGGCCTACTTGACAAAATCATGGGAATGTATGTATGTCTTTAAAAATCAAGTCTCTCTGTGAGGCCATATTAAGTAATATTCAGCCTCTCTGTGGCGCAAATCATGTCATAATACATATATATCATACTCGAACTCAATGAGGACTCGGTCGTACCTAGCCCAAATGTGGGACTCGGTAGTATCAAAACTAACTACAGCTGGGTGCACATCTACATGTCGTACTAGGCCGACTATAGTGCGGCTCGGTAATAAAATAGCTACATATATATAAGTTCAATGAAATATAGACTCTAAGGGGCCTTATAAGACCAATCGGAGTGATTCAAGGTTGTTATATTCTGATTATCATTATGTAACAGTGTCGGTATCACTAACTGAGAGTCATTAATGATCATAAGAAACATAGGGTTCAAAATATTATCAAGTCGGGGAGATTCTTCCGAAATAGACCAACAAGAGTCATAAGTTGTATCAATATGATACGAAAGTAATCACAAGCTTCAAATTAGGAGTAGACCTTTTTGAAGGGACGTCATTATGGTTATACTTATTCATCGATCATTCCAAGAGAATGAAAGAATGTGCCTTAATATACCTGGTCCTTGTTGCTAAAATAATTCTATAAGCATTCTCTCTTCTTACGAGTGGTCATTTACATCACATACCAAGTTGACATCAATATTGAATTAAAATTCCATAGAGAAACTTCACTTAGGCATCATATCGTAAATCTTGACCATATCAAGTTCTTAGATTTCTTTATGAGGAATGCTTATGAAATTCAATCTCACGCTTCCATCAAAACACAATTTCCATAGAAACTCATTTAGGCGTTCTTCGACAATTTTAACATATATGATTCCTTAAGCTTTTCTTATATGCAAAATCTTATGTGATTCAACTTCATAATCCTTCAAATCTAAGTTCCTTCATCCATAACATAAAGAATTAATTCCATCACCTAATTGAACTCATACTTAGGGTAAAATAGCCCAACAGTTCATATTTTAAAGATTTTCATAATTTTTGTGAAGTTTGGATCATGCTACTTTTTCATAACTTTCTCCAAATCAACAAATAATCAAACCATAAGTAAAGGAGGATGAAACTTACCTTAATATATCATAATCTTCACCAAAACCGTAGGTTATATTTCTTCCAAGATTATTCTAAAATCAACTATTTAAGGAGAAGACAATTCTTACTATAATAAAGGGTTTCTCACGCAATTCTTGCGGACTTTAGCTTGGATTTTGACTTGGGATGTTGGTGTCTGTTAGAGAGGATCTGGAGAGAGTACTAGGGCTGGGGTTTAGGGGAAATGGACTGATATTTTTGAATTCCCAATTTAAACCCCTAATGAATCTGCACCGCTATACTTTGATGGTACATTCGACAGAGCGTCAAACTTCCAATGGTCCGTCATTCTTTCCATCAATCTGCCAGAAAGGTTGATGGCTCACCTTGGAAAATTTGATGGTCCTTCAACTACACTGTCAAACTACCCATATTCTTATTTTTTTTTTTGAAATGTACTTTCTTCGATCTATTAAACTCCTGGATACTCCATTACTTCCATAACCAAGTTGTAAAACTTCATTATTCTTTTGTAAGATCGTACCTTTTCCCATGACTTTGGTATCCATTAATATCATAGCGGAATATAAAACTACGAGGTGTAACATTAAAGCTAAACAGACATGATTGTGAACTAATGGAACCTAAACATATAACTTGGGCATGTTAAGACTTGTATAGGAAAAGGAGATTCAATAGGCATGTAAGGTATTCCTCCTAACATTGTCTGTATATGACATTTCACATATGCAAACACAGGCAGCTCATACAACCAAAGTAGATGCAAATTAGATCATTAAACTTATTTTGGGACATGCCAAGAGTGGGGAAGGCAACTAGAGCATCCAGAGGTCATGCAAGAAAGTTCTTGTTAAGGCAAACATGATTTAGATTAAACCAGGATCAACTGAGCCAAACTCTTAACACTTTAGGTCATTTTTTTAACCTAAACAGGGGGGACTAAGTGACGCAATAAAAGTCACGCACAATATATTCAATCCAGATAAGACCTCAAGATGTTAAACATTTATACCACACAAATACAAACATGCCTCAACATCTTATTTTATCTTTAAACTAGTGTAAAAATGTCAGGATAAGGACACAGAGGCATAGATTTTCTAACCATTATCTTTAAAGGGGTTAACATTCTTCTCAGATCCCATTAAAACAACATATTAAACCAGTTTATTCAGTTAGCCAGTTCCAGACCAAGACCATATGAACTAGGTAGCTAAAATGGTTAAAGTAGACTGCAACTCTCATATTAATCACTCCAAAGTAAACTAGAAATTAACTTAATCATATGACTTGAATTTTCCTAAGATCAATTTTAAACTAACACATTAGGCAGTTACTCACCTAATCACACACAAAAGCCAACAAATAGTGAATAAGACCAACCAAGGACATGCTAAGCTAGATCATGAATAACTTACTTACTTGCACCATGACTTCAGGGGTTTACACATGCTTAAACTACCTTAGACTAGAATAATGAGTACTTAGCTAACCAATCATATTAACAGACATTACAAGGAGTAGCAGACAACAGTAAACTCTTTTAAACATGCTTAGAATTATCCTAATGTGTCAAACATCCATTAATCTTCAACCAGTATGGTTATCAGTCACAGCAACAACACTTAGACAAGTTAATAATTGATTAAACAACACCTAAACAACCTGATAACTAATCTAATAAGAATAAACAAACATCAACGGACTTGACAAAAAGCCAAAGAACATGAACATCTATCAACCTCCATGAATATGCTTGATATTCAACATTAATGAACATAAACTATATCTAAACTAACTAGTCATATTGTATGTTAGTCACCTATCCTAATGATCATGAATAATTGTTAATCCTACTGAACATGCTTAATAACTACTAAACATACTTAATAATTCACCTAACAGTCATAACTTAACCTAACATACTTAATAATTCACCTAACAGGCTCAAATAACACTTAATATTAATTAAACATGCTTTAAATTAAACTAAAATACCCAAATAATCAACTAAGTTAAACTAAACATATTTAACAAGTACATAAACACATTACACATCATATTAAGCTAATTAAATAGCAAATCTAAAAAGGATTTGTGTTTACCTTGTATGAAGGAAGCCTAAAGATTAGAGATGGGATTAAATTCTACTCTGACAACCTCAATAGCTCACAAAACACACAAAAAGAAACAAATTTAACATTATGAAGGCTAAATTAATCAACTCTAGGTTCCCCAAAAATGGTTTGGATTCCAACTTAAATTAACTTAACCAATTTAAACTTGAAAATAGCTTTCAATCAATATGAATCTGAATTAACGAGTTTCAGACCATTAATAATAAGAATAGGGGTCTGTATAGGGGAGATTGAGACCCTAGTAGTCCTCTATCAATCGATGTGGAAGAACAATATTGGGGGGGAATTTTCCCCCAAAAAGCTCTCAATCAATAGAAACCCATAATTCAAAATCAAATCAGACGAGGGATCATAAATGCTGACAGCAAAAGAATAGTACAAATGAGGGGAAACCTCACCTGGGTATGGGGGTCTGGTGGTGCGACTGTGGTGTGAGAAGGGAGGCATTTAATGTCATTACCTCTTCCATCCAAACAGAAATGCAGAGCAAAGTACGTACACTATGCATTTGTCGTTTTTGGCAATTTGGGGACAAAGACCCTCGGCGGTTAGGGTTTCTTTCCACATCTAAATTGCACAAATGACAAAAGGATATAATACCCTTGGCATATTATTCCTTAAAGTGAAAGGGGTAGGCTGAGTCTTGGGCCTTTTGGCCTTGGGCTCGGCCAACTTAAGTTAAAAAGGAAAGGGCCCAAATGAGTATTAAAATGAAATTAAACAAATATGCTCATATTTTGCAAATATGGTCATATTTTAAATAATAAACAAAACAAATAATCTCATTAATAGTAATTATATCAAAAGATTTGTCTTAAGTCCAAATTTGACACTAATTAGGAATTAGGAGATTAAAACCATGCAAACGTCTTTTAAATTAAAACATGATTTAAAATTGAGATGTAATTCACCATTATCATATTTAATTAACATTTCCCGAATTTGACAAAGAGGAATATTAATCTTTAAATTTTAAAAAATTCTTTTGAGACAATTACATTTATAAAAATTCCAAAATCATAATTAATGATCAAATTGTGTAAAATTAGGATATGATATACAATATATACACCAAGTGATATTTTGTCAAATGAAATGACAAAATAATCTCGGAATGATTTTGTAAAATCATATTGTCTTGGTGAAATGTACATTTCACTCCGTCTGTGACTCGGGAACTCTGAATAATTAAATAAAATTATTGGAGTGTAAAGATAAGGTGTCAATAGTTGGCAGTGATATTTTCCCTAAAGATGTGGCATCATTATCTGTATGGAATTCTTGTGGACATATTTATGGACCTTAAGAGTTTAAAGTATATATTCTAGCAAAACGAGTTGAATTTAAGGCAAAGAAGGTGGCTGGAGTTATTAAAGGATTATGATGTTGATATTTTATACCACCCCGACAAGACGAATGTCGTAGTTGATGCCTTAAGTCGCAAGTCTATGGGGAGTTTGAATGGTATTAAAGCTAACAAGTTAGAGATAACTAAAGAATTTTGTCGCCTAGCTAGCTTGAACGTGCGACTATTGGATACAGATGACGGAGGTGCGATGGTACAGCTGTTGATGTATGGCTTTGTCGGCCAGGTTATCTTTTGTTGACCTGTGTTGCAACCTTGTCGGTCTTATTTTGTACATATGTTGGGTTGATCTCTCTTTGTTAACCCTCATAGATCGTATTACATTTTATCTTACAGATTGTGGCCTTGTCGGCCCTCCGATAGTGTTGTTTGTGTTATGTCCTAGTATGGCCTTGTCGGTAGGAAGTTCTACTCGTTCAGAAGCCTGATTATCAGAGTGGTACGCTAAGGCCAATGTGGAACCAGGTGCGGGCCACCCCCCCTTGTTTGGGGTGTGACAATTCGACACACATGTGATATAAGAAATGATATATAATCAAATAAAATCTCAATAACATAAGACACATGGATCTTCTCATGCAACCGGACCTGAAATTTTGGACTAGACCACGAGTCCTACAAAACCTTATGAAAGCTTGATGCGATAAAAAAATATCACCTGAAAAGCACAGTGACATCAGATAACCAAATAGAAGGCTCGTAAAAAATATGAAGTATCTTTTGAGGCCACACTTAAGCTCGATACAATAATTTCACAGGTAAGGAACAAATGATCACCAAGTATTCGAATAGAAGAGTCATGATATTACATTCAATAGGGTTCTCATTTTGGAAAGGGAGACATATGATAGTGGCTTATGTCAAAGGAGACGGGGATGATATGGTTGCTATATACTCAGTCTCATACTACCCATAGCTCAAGACCTTCGAAATCTTTACACTAGTTTCCTTCTTACGCTCTTACGGCTATCCTCTATATTTAGTAATCATAGGAAGACTTGTTATGTTCATCAGACTTTTGGTATAAGGGTTTACCTATACACATGTACTGCTAAACGACTCTGCCCCAAGACACTAGGGTTTACCTTTTGGAAACATATGAACTCAGTAAGAATGGAAGGTAAACCATTTATATCGATTTGATAACCAATAAAATATTCTAGATCTGGAATGAATCTTTAATACAAGAACATAATACTTAAAATGATATTCGACTTGTTGAGACATAATACATGTGAACCTTCAATAATAATACGAGCAGGACAATCTTTTATACGAATAGAAGACCTATAACTCTTCACAATATTGCCTGAATGATCTTATTCTCAAAGAATGCTTGGATCATCTATTCTAATACGGTTTATCTTAAGTAAAGTACTATATCCCAATGATGATAATTCTGGAAACCAATGATATGATTCATCTTAGTTAGGAACTATAATCCATTTTCTATCTCCTAAGGATAATGACACAATTCACCTTAAATACGACACTACAACCCAATAATGATCCTCTTAGAACCTATCGATATGACTACCTTAGGTACGATACTATAAACCAGTGAGAATCTTTTTTGAACTGCTGAAACGATTCACATTAAATAGAGATCTATAACCCTTCAATGATCACCTACAAACTACCAATATGATTCACCTTAGTATCAACATGTGATCCATTAATGGTGCTTTGGAAGTCATTAGTATAATTTAGCTCTAATAGGATACTCTAACCCCATAATAGTAAGCCATGGGCTATGGTTATGATTCATCTTAAGCGTTACTCTATAACTCAATAGTGGTAATCAAAATATTGTAAACATAACTCACCTTAAGTCGTGGGTTGTAAGTCTATAATGATTACTTGAAAGCCGTGAAGATGATTTTTGTTAAATGGCGATCTAGAATCCATTCATGATACTCCGGAATTCATCCATATAACTCATCCTCAATAGGACCTATAACCCGTCGATCAGCACTTGAAGTTATTCATATGATTTATGTTACGAATGATATGACTTAATAATGGTACTCCAGAAACTATCATCATGATTCATCTTAAGTAGGATAAACCCCATCAATGGTCACTGGAAAACTATCAACATGATTCATCTTATGTAAACATCTACAATCCATTAATGGTAATCCATAAACTATCAATACGATGCATCTTAAACATGAACTACATCTCATCAACAAACCCCTAAAAGCTATCAACATAATTCATCTTACTTAATGATCTATAACCCCTGCACGTGGATTGTGATTCGAAGAAGGATCGAAGGAAAGTTTGGATATAACTTGTTTTAATGTCTCCTTGATGTTGGATAATTTTTTGAGAGAATTTGGGACTCTTTTCATCCATACAATTAATGGAAATGAGATGAAATACGTTAGGGGTTGGGTGAAGTCTATCTTTATAATTCCCACTGCCTCAGCGCATGCTTTATCAAAGATATGTGTTGGCATCGCACTAACAATGGCATCTTTGATAGTTTGTCGTGGAATGCTCATAACCTTTTACTCCAATGTCATATCAACAAACAATTTTTAGACCTTCGATGTGGTGGGTGTATCACCCCATAACTCCAAGTATATTGGGAGAAAATCTTAGAGGAAAATGACCCAAATTTTGATGGTTCATCCCTTACATTCAACGAACCTTCGGTGTCTTCTTAATTGCAACCTGGTATACTTCCAAACATGACATATGTCTAACATATGACTCGAATACTCTATAATACTACCTACATAACATGAGGAGAACATGTAATCTTACCTCGAGAGTACAGGTCATTACAGTAACAACCTTTTGGTTTGGGTCTCACGACTTAATGTGGTGTATGCGAATATTCCTCTTACAACTTTTACTAGATTAGTTGTCAAAGCTCTTGCACTTGATTATTATTTTTGATGATGTCAAAAGGGGGAAGATTATCAGTTCATATATATAATATCATGTGCCAACATCACCAACATATCAAGCACATACAAATCATGACCATAGAAGATTGAAGATGGTCCAATTATTGAATGTTGCATTATATATATATATATATATATATATATATATATATATATATATATATATAGTTTGTCATTAATTACTTTATGTAAAGGAATTGTTTCGTACTGAGACAAAAACAATCCTATGCACTGTATTGGGAGTTATAAGGAAGGAAAAAGAATGATGGTATAATATGGAAGAGGAGTTATAAGGAAAGAAGAATTATTGAGATATAAGGCCGGAAGAAATACGTCATCATCTAGAAGAACCTGATCCTTACATATAATCGGAGGACAACTATCATCATCACATGTTCTATACAACCCATCCACCTAACATGTTGTAATAAGCGGAGGGTAAGTCTTGCGTAGTTCAAGCAAACCATCATACTTGCTTAGTTATACGACCTAGCCATCAAGCAAGTTGCAATGAATGGAAAGAGATGACCTAGCATTATAAGTAATCCCTCTTACTTAGTCTTACCGACTCATCGAGCTTACATAACCTTTTGAACTTGAGGGTGAACTACTACGAGCTTACAAACCTTGTATAGCGAGACTTAGTTGTATCAACATGAAGTTGTAGTGTTTGAACAACAACGAGCAGTTCTAAGGGGGAAGATTTTCAACATAGTATCAAAGCTTAAGGGGGAAGTAGCTGATCCAAAACTAAAGATGAAGTAAGCTGGACGTATTATTTTTTTAAGATATATATGAAGTTGCTATGTGTGTTCATTATCAAAAAGGGAGAAATCATTGAGTAGAAACTAGCTAAACATTATGATATATGCATTTTATGTTTTGACGAATAATGTACCCAAGACTATTACCTGGAGAAATAAAGAGGAAATCATTTTCCTTTTGCATAAGTGTCGTTGCTGAAAAATAGTATCTAGGAATATAGATGAATTGTTCAGGGAACAGGTCCTTTAGGTTTTACAAGAGGATTAAAAACCTATTACCACTACAAATTATAGTGAAATTTTGGTTACATCCTATAGGAGATAGGTCATGAGTTTTTACTCCCTGGGCAATGAGTTTTCCACGTAAAATTGCTTGTGTGATTTTATATTCTGCTGCAAAGTCCTTCATATGAAAACTAATTCAAGAATCTAATTCTTGAAGTGCATATGAATAGCCAGATCCTAATAGGTAGCATGAAAGTCACACCATAAACTCGTATACCTCTAATTCGAGTCTAGCCGGAATGGCTTTGGGAACCTTACCTCCTTCATATTTGTAACGACCCAAAATCTCATTTGTGCCATGAGGCCGCCTACACTAAACCATAGGAGAACCACTAGCCTTAAACACAGAAAATCCATGTATCTAAATGTGGACGTAATGAGATATACTTATATATAACAAAACTCTTTTCAAAGTTACATAGTTCACCAATTACAATAGTTGGCTACCCAGAAGCTAGTGTCACTAGTACAAGGACTCTAAGATACAATGTAATGAAAGAATTATAACCAACACCACCATGAAAGAGGAGGGATGGTCTGACCAGACATCTTTCATAACCAATGTTTCTCTAACACACACCCAAGATCACCGGGTTTAACAGAAATTGACAACACCGAGTACACACAACACCAAATATATATCAGAATATAAATGAATGTAATGTAAATAATATGTATGTATGTGATGTCCATATGTATCGGGTATACACACGCTCCTGCAGTAGGTGTCACGTGACCATGGGGGACTCATGAGGTCTATATACCCATCTAATCCCATCGGATACCAGCTCTATAGCTGTAATGTCATCATCTGTCATCACTCTTGTATCATGTACCATATCCAATAACTGGCTTCCCAAGCCCTTTTCAGCAGTATTTCATAGTTCCATGCCAATATAATTTGTATGAATGATAAGGATATGAGTACACCATGCAATCAACATAATCAATACAGTTAGTATTACTAGTTTTATCAATCAAGAGTACAAGCATTTGAATGTAAGTGTAGAGTGATAGATGCATGTCCAGTAAATCAATAATAAGATGTCAAATATGGCTATAAACCGACGCAACACGTATTTTCTGATATATTAGTTTATCCTTAGGAAACAATGTGATGAATAAGGACATAAATCTCAAGTAATGGCGACGAGCCTAAATAATGGCGAAAAGAACAAATAACAGCAGTTGGAATAGGCTTAAGGTCGATTCCCTAAATCACCCATCTTCTTATTTATACACTTGTACCCACCTAAGCGTTCATCACAACCACTAATGTGGGACCCCCAAACAAGCCCAATACTCCTTAACACGTATAGCTACTATGTACTCCTATCGAAGTCTACAAGAAAGAAACTATAGCCTACCTTATTGCTAAGCGGGTGCCATGTACTCCAAATCTGCGAAGTCCTTCCGAATGTGTATCGGATGGCCATACCCTAAACAAACACGTAGATATTCTAGGTTTACACACATAAAATCAACACATACGGCTATCTTTAACGGAATAAACGTTACCCGGTCCAAAAAGGAACAATTGAAGTCCATCATGTCCATTAACTACTCAACCTAGCATTAGTCTTATCGATTTATCCAAAACCGCCATTATTATTAGAAACCCCTTTTTTTATCCCCTTTAGGAAATTAGTTTCAAAACTCTATAATCAACTTAGTAGTTGTTTTCCCGCACTTAATTTATGACTAAAATCAGTAAAACCATTTCAAAACTCTAGTATTTAATTTAAGAAAACAAGCTCTCAATATTTAGGGCTTTTACATCAAAACTCATTTTTCCCACCTAAGTTTCCACCATTAAAGCACAACTTGAAATCTTAAGAAACATAAATAGGGTTAATAGATCTTACCCCAAAGCATTTAATGCCAAAACCCTTGAAAATCCCTTTCCAATGAGCCTCGTTTGAGGAAATGAGGCTCGAAGTTGGGGTTTTAGGAAATAAGAAATTAGGTCTGCCCAGCAATGTCCGCTGGCGCAGACCCATTTATGTTGGCACGGTACCGCTTCGCGGAAAAGACTTTTTGTGGAAGCGAGTTTCCCAAAACTCAAGACATTCACCGGAGCGGACCAAAACTCCATTGGAGCGGGCTCACTGGAGTAGTCTCGCTGGAGCAGCATGGTCCTCGCCGAAGTGAAGACATGCTTCCGAAAATTCCTCAAGTTGATTGATCTACTTCCTACAATGATTAAGGGTTACCCTTACCCATAAATTCCATGTGCAACAACTATCGATGAACACTGAACAAGGGATATTTTAGGAAGACAAACGAAAAGCTCATAACGACCGAGCGGGTCGTTATAACAAATACCAATTAAACAAACTTTTGTCCTTGAATGGAGAGTAGATAAAAGGAATTTCATAGAGTTGGTATGAATTTTTGGGAATAGCCCCATGAGGACTTTTCTCGAGCACGTATAACGATAACCAAAAATGACATTGCACCTTAAGACCAGAACTCTATGGTGTCAACTCTAATTTATAAGGTAGTTCTCGTTATGAGAAACCTGGACTAGTTAATGGAACTCATTTTCTACCATTATAATACCTTCGGAAATAGAATCGTTCAGAAACTTAGGTTTGAAATAATCATAGTAAGGCATCTGGCCATCTATCATGCTATCGCAATTTACGTCACATTGGTTAAATATTTATACTACTGAATTTGTAAAATTGTCTATCAATGTGGTCTCGGTAAATTGAATCTGGCAAGGAATCATATGGTATAATAGCATCGCAATGGCTTGGCACCTTGTAAACGATATATAATAGCCGGAATGTAAACTTTTTGACAAATTGGGCGGAACAAATATTGCTTTAGAGGAAAGTGATTTCAGGCAAACGTTGTCTATGCAAAACAATAGATGCAAGTGCGCACACGCTGGTGCGAGGATATATGCGATCAAGTAGTAAATGACAAGAAGGAAAAAAGTTTGCGGATGCGAAGAATATTTGCACAGAGGCGCACACGCGCATGCATAGATCCTACCACCGAAGTGAATCGACTAAGGAGGACAATTCCTCACACGAGCGGTTTTGTTGTCTGCTCTTGCACATACGTGGGTGCGAAGATAGGCCCGCTAAAGCATAATAAAGTAGATTCCTAAAAAGATGAAAAGTTTTTCCTTTCCTCCATACTTCCCCAACGTTACTCTCCCAATACACCTCCCCAAATCCCCACGATTTCATTCATCTCCCATTCTCATTACTCACAAAAATTACTCCCTGCTCCCATTATTTTCCCACTCCCCAACTCACCCGAACCCTAACTCGAGATGTGATGCGAAATTGAGGCACAATAAAGCTTTTCAACCATATAGACTAACTCGAATCACTATCACGTGATAAGTTCTTACTAACCCTTCTCTATGCATGGTTAGGACATATTTTTTAGTATATCCATCCTTGTAGGTTGGGAATTTCACATAGAAGAGTCTGAAACTTCGGGTGGTAGGTGTTGTGGGATCTGGTAGTTGAAATTTCGTAGATCTGTTGAAATTGTAGCATAGTAAGGGTTTATTCATCATGCATGCTCACATAAGGTGAAGTAGGGGAGATTTTTCGGTCAAAAATAGGGGGAAATTTCCGATAATATCTGGGTCTTGGTTTGGGATGACGACCTCGCTTCATTGGATAAGTTTCGCAGAAGCAGGTCTGTTAATGGGCTAGGAATGTGTGCAGAGGTGAACTATCATAAAAAATTTGAATCATGCAAGTGCGGACATTCTTCCGCTGGAGCAGTTTCTCTCTCTTGCGACACTTGTTTCGTATAAGCGGAACCTAAATAGGAAAGTCTAAAATAGTAGTTTCACATAGGGTGGCTCAAGTCGGTTTTTTCTAGTTTCTTTGGCTTATTAGGCACGTAATATTATATTACCCATGACTCTATCACCGAACTAACTTGAATTTGATCAACGCGAGTATAATTTGGTGGAAATGGACCAAAACATGAATGAGAATGTTGTTCAAGCCCATGGACTTGTTGATGAAAACGCCGAGGTTGGTTATGAGATAGTTCGATTCATGTCCCGGGACTGTGAATGTCGATACTTTTCTAATTTGAGGGACAAGAAGCTACTAAAGGAGAGAGTGATAGACATGCGCAATATGGAATAGCGCATCCTCGAATTCCATGATCGTTTAGTGAGAATGGGTTGGACCTTCTTTGCTTTGAATCCTTGCAAGGCTAATAAAAACTGGGTGAGGGAATTTTATGCTAACCTTAAATGGGTGAAATTGAGGGAGCCCGATCCCGAGATCATGATACGGGCACCATGGTGAAGATTGGGGCTAAGGTGATTAATGCCCACTATAACCTACCTAATCACCCTGTAAAGGAGATGGAGGCAAGAGATGTGTGAGGTAATGGTGCTTGGCCGGTCACAAAGCTGGTGGCGGAGAAGGATAGGGGTAAGATTATTTGGACCGATAAGAAGACTGGGATCCAGAACACGTATTTCACTATTGTGGCGAAGAGATGGCAATATATCATTGCCCGTAGGGTACGTCCTTCAAGAAATACAACTGATTGTTTGTATATTCGCACCCTTATGATATCTTGTATACCAGAGGATGTTCCAGTAAATATGAGTCACCATATCATTCAGGAGTTGAGGGACTACCTGATTTGAGATGGGCCGAGTTTGATGTTTCCGTCTCTGATTATTTTAGTTGTGACGGAAGGCTAGGGTGCTGGACCATCCTGCTAATGACTGGGTTAGTATTGACGAGGCCTTCCATCCTTGAAGGTATCGAGAGAGGATAGTGTAGTGTACTGTAGAGTAAGAAGATAAGAGTGGAGGTGAATGTGGGTGAAAACAACGAGGACGAGGAGGATGTTTCACAATCGCAACCACATGGACCCGTTAGTGCTATGGGCTATCAGCTGCAGGACATCCAAGATTTGATTGCTGGACTTCCAAGGCCTCCCACCGAGGCTAGTACTTCGGATACCACTACCAGCTACTTCACTTGGGAGCAGATGAAGTAGTACCTAGATGCACAGAAGGGTCTCAAGACTTTAGTTGAAACCCTAAATACTGCATATACGGATATGGACAAAGCCCATGGTAACCTCCGTCTGAGCTTCAAGAAGAAGAAGAAAAAGAACAAGTCAAGGGGGAAGTTGTTGGTGAATGTATCGAGAGCCATCAAGGGACTATTCATATCGTTGGATCACAAGGGGGCGCTTCCGGTCGAAGATGAGGATGATGATGAGAGATACTCCTTCCAAACCGATTCGAGGGAAAATATGATGGAGATAGCAGTAGAATAGAGGAAGGTGGTGAGGTCTCGAGTTCGAGGTAGGGGTTGAGCTCCTCTTAGCACTGATTCCTATCCCTTGTTGGGCTTTTATTTACAAATATTTCTGGCACTTGCCTTGTTGAACAATTTGGATCTGTTTACTTGGATGCTTGTTTTCACTATTTCTATTTCGTTTTGGTTGATAAATGTTTTGATAATTGGATATTTTGAATCATCTTGTTGATTTTCCTCTGGTTTGAATTGTTTTTGCACTAATTATATTTACATAGGTTGAAGAAGGAAAACAGGGCAGACCTCACTGGTTTTTGCCCAGTTATCTCGCTGGCGCAGGAGTGATCTCCGTTGGTGCGGACATACTTCCATAAACAGTTGTACTGGCGAGGCTCCGGTTAAGCACACTTCAGCGAGCTTCACTCAAAGAATGATTATCTGTTAAGGCGGAAGTATATCTGCAGGCACAAGTTCACTGAGGAAGAACATGATCGTTGAGGCGATCTCGAGCTAATAACAGAGGTCACGCTTCTGCGGCCCACCTTTCCCTGGTGCGGCTCCACATACACGAGCAATAACACGCTAGGGCGAGGTGCCTGAATAGGAACATAAATTTCAAAATTAGGCCAATCCTCTTGTTTTACTCAATAACTTTCGGACAGGATTTTCACACACGATCCGATCCACTCTAATAGAGTGCCAATATTAGATACCAATTAGTTACTCAGTTAAAAGAAAAGTGAGTCAGGAGAGAAAAAGCACAGGTAGGGGAAGGGATATGGATGGACAATCCTTGGAGCAAAATTTTTAGTATGCTATGAGACAAGGGAATGTTTCTCCAAAATTTCACAAAGGACCAGAAAAGGGGAAAAGAAATCACATAGAGAAGCCAGTGTCCCACCTAGGATAGGGTATCAAACTAGAAGTTCTTGTAATAAACCTGTTATTTTATGATGAATGTTAGGATTTGGAACATTATGTCTGTGAATACTATGGAAGCTTTTCAAAAATTAACCAAAATAGATCTTCAACATCATTTCAGTTTTATTAGCTTATTAGAGCCTTTTCAAGATCCTGACAAGATAGAAGGGTATAGAAGGAGACTGAATATGCACACTTCTTTGGTAAATACATCTGGAAAATTTTGGTTATTTATTGATGAAATATTTGAGGTAGAAGTAGTGATGGATCATATACAACATCTGACTATCAAAATTAAGAGTCAAAGAATGCAAGCAGAACTGATGGAGACTGTTGTATATTCTAAATGTTCACAAGTAGAGAGGATGTAACTGTGGGATATCTTAGAAGGTATGTCCAGCAATATTGACAAACCATGGATGGTGGGAGGAGATTTTAATGTAATTACATCTGAAGAAGAGAAATATGGTGGCTTACCAGTTAGTGTAAATGAGGTGCATGATTTTATATCATGTATACAAAACTGTGGTTTTCATGATTTGGGTTTCAAAGGAAGCAAGTACATGTGGTGGAATGGCCAAAGTGGGGAAGACTGTATCTTTAAAAGGCTAGACAGAAGTTTAGGAAATCAGAACCTTCAAGATGTGTATCCAAATATAGAAGTTCAGCATCTAATCAGAACAGATTCTGACCATGCTCCACTTCTTATTACTTATCAAGAAAGGTCAAATCCAATAAAGAAACCTTTGAAGTTCCTGATTTTTTGGGTAAAGCATGAATCTTTTTTGGATGTTGTGAAGACAAATTGGCAAGTTGATTTTATGGCTAATCCCTTCATTTTTTTCATCATAAATTAAAAAAGTGAAGGCTGCTTTAGTCCTATGGAGTAAGAATACTTTTGAAAATATTTTTCAAGAAATTGAAGCACGAGAAGAGGAAGGAATAGCATCATAGACAATAAATTTCTTTAGAGATCGATTTGCAAAGGAAATTGATCCTAATAAATTTGATATTTTGGATCATGTCCCATGTATGATTTCAGAAGATCAGAATGCTAGGATCACTATCATGCCAACAGGGGAAGAAGTGAGAAGGATTGTATTTAGTCTGAATGGAGAAAGTGCTGGAGGACCATATGGTTTTACTAGGATTTTCTTTCAGGAGTGATGAAACATCATAGGAGAGGATATTACAAATATGGTAACTGCATTTTTCTGTGATGCTGAGTTTCCTAGATTCATAACTCATACTAACTTGGTTCTATTGCCAAAAAAGGATATTATCAATATTTTTTCTGATATGAGACGAATTAGTTTGAGTAATTTTGTGAATAAGATATTCTCAAACTCATACATGAAAGAATGAAAAACATCTTGCTAGATCTGATATCTTTGAATCAAGCAAATTTTGTAAAGGGAAGAAGTATTGTATAAAATATTCTACTTACTCAAGAAATAATTTTTGATATTAGAATGAGTACTAAATTTGCAAATGTAATGATGAAATTGGATATGGAAAAGCCATATGATAGGGTTTCATGGTTGTTCTTAACAAAGATAATGAGGGAAATGGAGTTTTCACATATGATGGTTGACATGGTCTTCAGAATAGTCAGTAACAATTGGCAATCTATCCTTATAAATGGTCAACAGTAAGATTTTTTCCAATCATCTAGAGGAGTGAAACAGAGTGATCATTTATCCCCTACCTTATTTATTCTAGCTGCAAAAGTTCTAACTAGAAATTTGAATCAGCTTCATCAAATTCCACAGTTTAAGGGGTATGGTTTACCTAAATAGAGCCCTAAGGTAAATTATCTAGCTTTATGTAGATCATATGATTAATATTCTCATCTGCTAATATTCCATCACTTCAATTGATCATGGAGGTACTTGAAGGATATGAGAAGACTTCAGGGAAAACGGTAAATAAGGAAAAAAGTTTTGTCTATTTACATCATTTAGTTACTAATGATTAAAAGGTAACTATGAAAATAGTGACTAGAATAAACAGAAAAGATTTTCCTTTTACATACTTGGGATGCCCTATTTTTTATAGTAGGAGGAAGAAGGATTTTTACAACTCTATTCTCATTAAGATCATGAATAGGTTACAGTCTTGGAAAGGGAAGATACTATCCTTTGGGGTAGGGTTGTTTTGATTAAACATGTTTTGGAAGGAATGCCAATAAACTTATTATCTGCTTTAAACCCTCCTGATGGTGTGATTAGGCAAATGCACAAAATATTTGCTCAATTTTTTGGAGTAATACATTGGTAGGAAGGAGCAGACACTGGTCAATCTGGATTCATCTTTGTGTTCCAGAAAAAAGAGGAATTGGTTTTAAACCTTTGCATGATGTATCCATGGCTTTATTTTGCAAGATCTGGTGGAATTTTAGAACCACTCCATCTCTATGGAGTGCTTTTATGAGTAACAAGTACTGTAAAAAGAGAAATTATGTAATTATACAATGGAAATATGGGACTCAAAATTGGAAGAAAATGTTGTATGCTAGAGATATCATTGAGCATCATATCTGGTGGCAAACAAAGATGGGAAATTCTCTCTATTGATTTGATAATTGGACAGGATTAGGGGCTCTGTATTATACCTCTGTAGGTGACACTTATGATGATACAATACAAAATGTGTAAGAAATGGTCAAGGATGGGGAGTGGGATACAGAGAAACTACAGCAGGTACTAGCTGATGACATAGTGCAGCATATAGTTGATACAATAAAACCACCAAGGGAATGTGGTGTTAATGATGAACCTTGGTAGATTTTGAATAACCAGGGCCAATTTTCTATTAAGTCAGCCTGGAAATACTTAAGAGTGAGGGGACAAGAGAATGAGATATACAATTTCATATGGATTAAAGGGTTACCTTTCAAAATATCTTTCTTTATTTGGAGGTGTTTGAAATTTAAGGTGTCATTGATGAGATGGTGAAGAGTCTACACATTAACTTAGCATCTAGATGTTGGTGCTGTTCAAATCATATGGAGGAGACAACCCAACATCTCTTTGCTAAATATTTTCCAGCTAACAATACTTGGTCCATTTTTTCTTCTTTTGCAGGTATAAATATTGAAGGCTTACAACTAAAGCAAATTATACTGAAATGGTGGTGTTAACCTGTTAATGACATGCTAAAACCAGTGTTTCAAACTATACCAGTTGTAATTATGTGGGAGTTGTGGAAAAGAAGGAATTCTTACCAGCATGGAAACAAAAAATCAGTGAAAAAATGCATATATGAGGTGTATTCCACTATTCAGACGTTGATCAAAGTTAGAAATCCATCTATACAACATATTCCTAATAGGTGGGATGAACTAATTCACCTATTTGAAGGTTATAGACCTCGGGTAGAGGTTACTAAGGTGACTTGGCAGCCACCACCTAGGGGGTGGATAATGTGCAACACGGATGGAGCATCTAGGGGGAATCCATGAAGGGGAGCATATGGTTTTTGTGCTAGAGATGAAGAAGGTGACATCATACATGCTCAAGCAGAGAAATTGGGGCACATCACAAACACAGAAGTTGAAGCAGTTGATATATTGGAAGCAATCAAATGGTGTGATCTTAAAGGGATGACTAAAATCATTATCCAAACAGATTCAGTATTGATGCAAAGGATACTAATGGAGGAATGAAAACCACCTTGGCACATATTAGGATACACAGGAAATTAAACAGTTGGAAGGTGGATAACAATGCAAATATACACACATGCTAAGAGAAAAAAATAAACTAGTTGATGCACTGACTAACAAAGCACCGGATACAGAATCAAAACATTGTCAATCATTTATGTGTTTAGATGTCGATTTAAGGAAGATCATTAACAGTGGTAAATCTCATATCCCTTACCTACGTATCACATATAGATAATTTTGAAGGTACATATGGTCAAGAGGCGTAAAAGCGTACATTGGGAAGCATATATTGAAGTAGATATGGAAGCAGGTATGGTGGAAGTAGATCCGTCATGGAATTGGAGCTCGCACCAACAAAATCAAAGGAATTTGCATCATTTTTTTTACAAAGGCAAGAGGAGAAAGCGAGTACAACAACAAAAATAAAAATGCATAAAATGAGAAATTGTATCGTAGCAGAGGTGACATATGAGCTCCGGCGATGTTTCTTGAGGTCGGGATATGAAGCACAACGATGGAATTGCTTCAAAATCATCAAAACTACATCGTTAGTGCTTGGAATTAATTGCAGATCGACATAGCAGTAATGGTCGAAGCCGCAGCTAAGACCGACCGACAACATTTTAGAAATAGGGCAAATGAGGCTTTCCCTTTTGCCTTTTACATTTGGTTACTTTACTTTTTCTGATTTTATTTGTACTGTGCTTTGCTTTTGGGCCTTAGTCATTTTGTTTGTTTTTGGACCTCTTTTGTTTTGGCATTATTAATAAAATGCCCAGTTGGGCCTAATTAATTTAAAATAAAAAATCAAACTGTTTTTCTTAGAGAAACAAAAATTTAATTTAAGTTGATAGAATTACTTCTCCTGAACAAAATAAATAGAAATAAAAGCAACCATGCTATAGCTGATTATTTATTTCGTTTATCATTTTAACTTTATTTTATTACTTATTTTGGTGCTTAGTTTAAATAGGAAAAATGTAAAATTCTTAACTTGCCTTTTAAAGTTTTATGTCTTAGTAAGCAAATGGAACCATAAATCCACTTGTCAATTAAAAATGGAGCCTCACATAAATAGTGTTGTGTACGATTACTTGGAGAGCTAACTATTATTTTCAAGGATAACAATACTGCTAAAATAAAACTTGAATATTTAGCTAATTTTAGTTTAACTAAAATTCTTAAATATTGTCAAGTTCCTAAATATTATGATTTTCACCAATATAAAATTGTCAGTATGATTAAATTAGTTTGCTATGAAACGTCCAGCTATATAAATTTAAATTGTATTTATAGTTTTGTTCAAAATTATTTGTACTTTTCGAGGATGAAAATATCGGCCAACTTTTTACGTTAAAGATATATATATATATATATATTAAAACAACCGAAGAAACTATTACTATAGATAGCGATCATGCTACATTTAAATTATTAAATGATAGTGATTTTGCTCCTTATAGGGAAACTCATCGTTTTATGCACATTGAGTTAGTTCAAGCTGCGTTTAAGTCACTTACTTTAAGAGGCTTACTAGAGAACTTTATAGCAGCTCTAAGAGACGGTAGAAACCATAGCTGGAAAAAGTCGCTTATAAGAACTGTGCAAACCAGTTTGGCCTATGGTCCTATTTATTTTAATGCATATCCTAACTTGCAGGTATCCTTGCAAGATGAGAACTATTTGAATGCTTTAATACTTAGCATTAAATTACATGATACGATTATATGCCTGGTACAAAAGTTATATATATCTATTACAGAATTTATTTCAAACCATTATACACTATGAATCCTATGTGTAAATTATGGATTTCAAAAATGAAACAATTTTGATAGAAATGAATTTTGGTAAATCAAAGATAACAACCAGAAAACCTATAAAGTGGGATGAAATTAATTTCCCAACTGAATGGGTAATTGAGGGGGCAACTGCACCGCAAAATAATGTTAATACTGATATTACTCATATTGAGCAGACACCAGATGGTAATGTTAAGTTAAAGTTTTCCGAAGCAAGCTACTTAACTGACGAAATTGAGTGTAATAGTCTTAGCTCCAGATCTTATAGATCTGCTTCTCGTTCTTACATTGATCCAATTGATTATTTTGTAAGATCTCCTTCACGACCCTCCACTTCTCAAATTCGGGAAGTTGATAATAACATAGTTGCTAAGAGTATAATTGGAAAAGACATTATGGTCAAGGGTGTTAAAAAAGACCCGGATATGACCGAGTCAGAAATGGATTTTCCATTAGTTTAATGGATCAAACAAAAAAATTGATTTTAGTCAGGGATCACCCGCAAGAAAAAAGATCAGTCATGATTTCTTTAAACCCAGATGGGAACCATTTAAAAAATGATTTTTAAAAACTTTTGATAAAAAAGAAAGAACATTTCTTCAAGAGGAATTTTATGAAGATATTTATGAAGCTAATAAGATTATATCTTTTGTCCCTTGGTTTAAGACCAAATACGTAGCAGATTATATATCTGTTTTAGAAAGATAATATAAGCTCTCTAACTGGGAAATTATTAATATAGTTTTAAATCACCGACAACCTTTCCAAATTGAAAAGGATAATAAGGTCCTTAATTTTGCGGCTTTCTCAAAAAAAAATTAAAATGATATTGCTTTAGTTACAACATCGCATATTAATGTTATGCTAAAACAGAATAATTATACAAATGTTTATTTGAACATATTGGGTGAACAAATGATCCTTTTACATGATAGAGTAGAAACATTGACTTCTGAAATCAAAAAATTGCACCCTTCTACTTCTCCTACGACTATGGCCACTCCTAATGTGCAGCCGCCCCCTGAAATCAAAGAATTCAAGTTAATAGGTTATACGGAACTTGAACAATTACTTGATTAAAAGTTTAAGAGATTAAAAATTAGTCCCTTGATAGGAGAAAAAAGGAATGATTATGATTTTGACCTGTCTGGAGATGATTATAGACAAAACGTTTCCGATGAGGTCAATAAACTGGCCAACTACTCTAGTAGATATGCTAGAAAACCTGTTCAAACAAGGTATTGTTATCCTAGACCCACCCCTCATGATGTACTGTTTGAGGAATAGGATATTGTTGATAACAATAGTTACAGTGGGACATGAATTTATGAATGGAATATAGACGGTTATACCGAGAGACAGTGCTATAATACTATACATAGGATGCTTATGTACTACAGTATATGCAAGGCTAATAAGAATAATGATAAGTCTATTGCAGAGATGATAATCTCAAGGTGTACTGGCCAATTAAAAGGCCAGTGGGATAATTATTTTACCCAAGAGCAAAGAAATACCATATTGGCTGCGGTAAAAACCGAACCAGGTATAGAACCACAGGAAAATGTTGTTTATACACTATGTTTAAATATCATAGAATATTTCACTAGTCGATGGACGGATGACAATGAAAATATAAGGACTATGCTCCAAAACCTTAGATATAAAACCTTAACCTCTTTTAGGTAGTATAAGGATGTCTTTCTTCGCAGAGTTATGGAACTGCCATTGTGTAATAACTATCATTGGAAATCCAAATTTATAGATGGGTTACCCTCCCTCTTTGCTGAAAGAGTTAGAAAGAACCTTAGACAAGGAGAAATACATATCAATTATGATAATTATACCTATCGCAAACTTATAGGAATTTGCATCCAAGAAGGTTTAGCCTTATATAATGAGATTAAGTTGATCTAACAAATCAACAAGCAAGGTCTCAATGAAATGCATCAACTTGGTGAATTTTGCACCCAGTTTGGGATGGACACACCCAAATCAAAAGAATCGTCTCATAGACGAAAGAAGCATAATAATAAGAATTTCCAGTAATGGAAGGAAAAACGCCTAGTAAAGAGATATAGAAGGAAAAATGAGTTTAAGACTCGGAAGAACTTTATAAAGTCTAAGAATCCAAAAGTCTGTTGGAAATATGGAAGGACGGGCCATTATTATAAGAATTGCAAGGTTAAGGAAAAAGTCAAGGCCTTTAACATAGACGATGAAATTAAGGAATCATTATACAAATTGTTGCTAAATTCTAAACCTGAAGATTCAGGCTTAAAAACAGGTAATACAACGGATTCTTCGGAGGAAGATATTCGCCAACTGAATAATGAAGATTATATGTCCTCCGAATCAGAAGAGGAATGTACGCCATGTCAATTAGGACAACCTTGTTCTAGTAATATAAATAAATAGGATGATGAGTTTTATAACATCTTCTCCCAATTTAAGGATATGAATGTTAATGTCCTTGAAGGTAATCACCTTGTAGAACTATTAAAGGTTATAAAAGATCCAGAAATGAGATCTAAAATCTTAGATCAGATTTCGGAAAAAGCTTAAACTTCACGAGGGAAGAAAATTCTAGAAAAATCAGGTGCATATACCATGTCAGAACTGAAGAAAATGATGCAACATAATAAGGAATGACAATTCCTAGTACTACCAGGGATTTAGAAAAGGAGATTGATAATCTCAAAAAGGAAATTGCATAATTGAAAAGCGGTAATACTTTACGAGATTATAGAATTCCTAGTCTCGAAGGAAAAGGTAAACAACCTATCATAGAGGATGTTAATAATCTCAACTGGGAGGATATCAACACTACATATACGGAAACATGAGATACAGGGGATTTTTTACAAGCCCTTGAGGTAATTACTTCTCCAAAATTTTATGTGAAAATTACCTTTTTAATAGATTACAACTTTAAAAAAGAATTTACAACTCTTATTGATAGTTGGACGAATGTAGATTGTATACAGGAAGGAATTATACCTTCTAAATATTTTCATAAAACAACCCATAATGTAAGATCTGCCAATGGGCAGAAACTCCAAATAGCTTTTAAATTATCAAAAGCTTATATTTGTCAAAACAAGGTATGCATACCAGATAGTTTTATCCTGGTAAAAGACATTTCAAGCCGAATTATATTAGGAAACCCATTTATTAACAAAATATTTCTTATTTCAAGAATTGATGCAAACGATATCATCGGGACTTTTGATAAAAGAGAAGTGGTATTTCAATTTATACCTGAGCCATTTTCTAGAGTCTTAAACAAAATAAAAGATCGGTTGAAATATAAACATCAACAGATCAATTGTCTTAAACAAGAAATTTATATTCTTAATATAGCGGAAATTTTGCAAAAATTAAAGTTACAGCAAAAGATTGATTTTATAAAATTCCAGTTTTCGTTACAAATATATAGTTACCACCCAAATGCTTCTGGGATTGAAAACCATATGAAGAGATTTTCAATGAAAAGGATATTCCTACTAAAGCGCAACCATGCCAAATGAATTCCGAATACTTGGAATTATGCAAAACTGAAATTTCTACTCTTTTGCAAAAAGGTTTAATAAGCTTCAAAGTCACCATGGTCTTGTACTGTTTTTTATGTTAATAAACATACTGAACAAGAAAAGGGAGTACCCAGACTTGTCATAAATTATAAATCCCTTAATAAGGTTCTAAAGTGGATTAGGAGCCCTATCCCTCATAAAAAGGATCTATTGGATAGACTCCATAATGCTATAATATTTTCAAAATTTGATTTGAAATCTGGTTATTAGCAGATTCAAATTTCTGAAGCAGATAAATATAAGACTGCTTTTAATGTTCAAATGGGACAATTCGAATGGAATGTTATGCCGTTTGGATTGAAAAATGCTCCACACAATTTTAAAAAATCATGAATGATATTTTCATGCCCTATAGTAATTTTACTATTGTATACATAGATGACATTCTAGTATTTTCTGAAAATATAGAAAATCATTTTAAGCATCTTAATATTTTCAAAATAAATATTATTCAAAATGGTTTAGTTATCCAAACCAAAAATGGCACTCTTTCAAACTAGAGTTAGATTTTTAGGTCATAACATTGAAAAAGAGAAAATCATTCCCATCAATAGAAGTATTGAATTTGCATCCAAATTTCCAGATATAATTACTTATAAAACCCAACTACAAAGGTTTTTACAAATTTTAAATTATATATCTCCTTTTATAAAGGATTTGGCCAAAGACACAACTATTTTATATGATAGGCTGAAAAAGATTCCCAAATCATGGACAGATAATAATACTCAGGTTGTCAAAAGAATTAAAGAGAAGATTCATAACCTTCCATATCTCACTTTAGCCAATCATACATGGCAAAAAATTATAGAAACAGATGCTTTAGAGATTGGTTACGGAGGTATTCTGAAATAATACTCTCCAGTGAATAAACAGGAGTATCTAGTACAATTCTATTCTAGCAAGTGGAATACTAGTTAGAAGAATTACCCCACAGTTGTGAAAGAAATACTTGTCATTATCAAAAGTATTCTTAATTTTCAGGGTGATTTATATAATCAAAAGTTTTTAACAAAAATTGATTACCAATCAGCCAGATATATGTTTAATAAAGATTGCAAGCATGGTGTTTCTAAACAGATGTTTTCTAGGTGGCAAGATTTATTGACACCATTTGATTTTGAAATCCAATACAAAAAAGGGTCAGATAATAGTCTCCCTATTTTTCTAACAAGAGAATACTTGAGTTAATAACTCTATTTATTTGCCTATATGCAGGATAATGAGGTCGAGTGGTCACGACAACCCCAACCATTATAGTGTAAGGGGTGGAAGAGGAGCTGGAAGAGGTAATACCCTCGTTCAAATGGGAAATAAAAGGCTAATGTCTCAGACATTACAAGATCATCCAAAATAGATAAGGATAATCCATTATATAAAAAAATCATGGATTTCATTAAATACCAGGAAAAGGAGGATAATATGACACCTTCATATTCGGATGTTATAACAGATGATCAAGAGGATACAGACCTATATGAACAACATGATCATAGAGAAGTTATAATTATATTGGATAATAAAGACCTTCAATGGAAGGATAATCAAGGGAAGTTAATGAGCAGGTATCTAGATACAGTATCCTATATTGTACTTACTTATAAATCTCGAATGCATTACGAGGTAATACTCTCATCAACAGGTTCAATTGATATACAACATTACTACCCAGGTCATACCAGGAAAATCTATATTTTCCCAGATCATTATAAAGAAACTATTTACTCTAGAAGACTGGGAATCAGTACGTTCATGGAAAGGGAATATTTCCACCCGAAACAAAAAGTCCAAGTAAAATTTAATTACTAGGACTATATTGACAGCTTTAATAAAGCCTTCTTATATGAGAATCCTAATAGGAAGCACTCATGGTTCATAAATATATGTGCAAATATTTATAAATAGCACATACCCAATTGGTTTTATCAATGGTGGATTAATTATGGTCCATTAGTGTCAATTGTACCCCAACCATTTAAAAATTTATACACCGAATGGATCGAGGTATCCCCAAAGTTATAGAATAGAAAAAGATGATATGTTAATTAATGGGATTACAAATATTTCTTTATTTTTAGAATTTTCTATCCCATAGATCATGAAATGGTCAGTTCAAGTGGGTTATACCTCACATAATATTAATATTTATAAATAGCACATACCCAATTGGTTTTATCAATGGTGGATTAATTATGGTCCATTAGTGTCAATTGTACCCCAACCATTTAAAAATTTATACACCGAATGGATCGAGGTATCCCCAAAGTTATAGAATAGAAAAAGATGATATGTTAATTAATGGGATTACAAATATTTCTTTATTTTTAGAATTTTCTATCCCATAGATCATGAAATGGTCAGTTCAAGTGGGTTATACCTCACATAATATTACATGCTTTCATAGAACTTTTCATACAAAGTTCTGGAGGAAATTGGTTCAAAAAACCAAAGATGGTAACACGCATGGTCAAGAATTAATAGATCAGATAAAGACCACAATTGCTCATTATAAGGAGCAGAAACAATTATCATAGAAGCCAGAGGGTCATAGCCCATTCAAACAGATTGCTAGGAGACTCCAGATTAAAAAAAGAGTACTTTCAAAATCCGAAATTATCGCTTCTTATATGGCAGAGGTTAAAAAAGACTTAGTAAAAATCTGGAAGAAGAATTTCCTTCATTAGATACATCCATGGCTTATGTCCACATGGAGGAAGAAAATGAAGACAATATCAATGTCTTGGGGGGGGGATCTCAACCATCCTACGAAGACACCTTCAATATTGAGGAATATCTCAAGAAGTTTCAAGATAAAGTGGAAGAATCTTTCGGTTCAGACAAATCCAAAGGGAAAGAAAAAGTATGAATAAGATATAGGACCCAACAACATTATCTGCTGACAAGGAATCTTCTTTATAAAAGCAGAATGCATTATTAAACTACTTTAATAAAGTAAAACACATTATTGTACTATTTGGGCCCTATTTATTTTGGCCCTTGCTACTTTTTCTTTTCCGATCACATGTAGTGGTCCCCAATGTCGGCCACGTTTCAATAATTTGTTTTGTTTTGTTTAGGATTGATCCGCTATAAAAGGATCTCTCATTCTTAGTTAGACGCAGGCTTTCGCCAACTACTCTCTCTACTTTATAAAAACTCTCTCTAAATAAACTTAATATTTCTTGTACAACTCTCTCTCTTCTGAGCATCACCTCGGGAACTTAGGTAATTTTAAATTTTTGTATTTTTGTATTTTATTTATTTTTATTTATATTCATATTTAGCCTAAATGAAAGGCTAAATAACTTGTGTTGGACTATGTTGCACTAGACTACTGAAAATCATGGTACTAATGCTTTAATTAGCAAAAAACCATGTGAGGAAATACTGAGGTTTGGTAGAGAATGATCCAGGAATAATATCTGAAGCTCGGACTGATGGTCCTGTAATAAGCCCGCTTAGCTATGGTTGCGTTAGTTCGTTTTTGGGTCTATCTTGAGTTAAGGTAGCATTCGCCAGGATTGTTAACCTGTAATAGTATAGTATACCCTCGAATCTTCTCTGTGCTCCGTTCCGCACGAAATTGGCCCTACGAATACACTTTCAATATTGAGGAATATCTCAAGATGTTTCAAGATAAAGTGGAAGATTCTTCCACTTTATCTTGAAAATTCTTGAGATAAACAAAATTCGGTATCAATGCCATGGTATTCATGTAGTAATATGTAACATATGTTCAACACTCTTTTAAAATGATGAATATCATCAAGAATAAGAATATTGTTAAAAACAGTAAGAAAGAGGAATATGATATACCTCAACATCTAGATAAACTTAATATAAGTGGACTATCCTAAAGATTAAACCCAGATTAATATATCAAATGGGCACTTTAGAAAATTAGGCTTCAAACAAGTTGTTAAAACAACCGAAGAAACTATTACTATAGATAGCGATCATGCTACATTTAAATTATTAAATGATAGTGATTTTGCTCCTTATAGGGAAACTCATTGTTTTATGCACATTGGGTTAGGTCAAGTTGCGTTTAAGCCACTTACTTTAAGAGGCTTACTAGAGAACTTTATAGCAGCTCTAAGAGACGGTAGAAACCATAGCTGGAAAAGTCCCTTATAAGAACTGTGCAAACCAGTTTGGCCTATGGTCCTATTTATTTTAATGCATATCCTAACTTGCAGGTATCCTTGCAAGATGAGAACTCTTTGAATGCTTTAATACTTAGCATTAAATTACATGTATACGATTATATGCCTGGTACAGAAGTTATATATATCTGTTACAGAATTTATTTCAAACCATTATACACTATGAATCCTATGTGTAAATTATGGATTTAAAAAATGAAACAATTTTTATAGAAATGAATTTTGGTAAATCCAAGATAACAACCAGAAAACCTATAAAGTGGGGTGAAATTATTTCCCATATGAATGGGTAATTGAGAGGACAACTGCACCCCAAAATAATGTTAATATCGATATTACTTATATTGAGCAGACACCATATGGTATTGTTAAGTTAAAGTTTTCCGAAGCAAGCCACTTAAGTAACGAAATTGAGCGTAATAGTCTTAGCTCCAGATCTTATAGATTTGCTTCTCGTTCTTACATTGGTCCAATTGATTATTTTGTAAGATATCCTTCACGAGCCTCCACTTCTCGAATCGGGAAGTTGATAAGATTATAATTGGAAAAGACACTATCGTCAAGGGTGTTAAAAGAAGACTCGGATATGACCGAGTCAGAAATGGATTTTCCACCTGTTTAATGGATCAAACCAAAAAAAAAATTTTAGTCAGGGATCACCAGTGAGAAAAAAGATCAGTGATGATTTCTTTAAACCCAGATGAGAACCATTTAAAAATGTTTTTTTGAAACTTTTGATAAAAAAGAAAGAACATTTCTTCAAGAGGAATTATATAAAGATATTTATGAAGCTAATAAGATTATATCTTTTGTCCCTTGGTTTATGACCAAATACGTAGCAGATTATATCTTTGTTTTAGAAAGAGAATATAAGTTCTCCAACGAGGAAATTATTAATACAATTTTACCTCCCCAACAACCTTTCCAAATTGAATAGGATAATAATATCCTTAATTTTGCGGCTTTCTCAAAACAAATTGAAAATGATACCGCTTTAGTTACAACAACGCATATTAATATTATGCTAAAACATAATAATTATACAAATGTTTATCTGAACATATTGGTTGAACAAATAGTCCTTTTACATGATAGAGTATAAAAATTGACTTCTGAAATCAGAAAAATGCACCCTTCTACTGCTCCTCATATGACTATGGCCACTCCTAGTGTGTAGCCTCCCTCTGAAATAAAAAAATTCAATGTAAGAGGTTATACGGAATTTGAACAATTGCTTGATTAAAAGTTTAAGGGATTAAAAATTAGTCCCTTGACAGGAGAAAAAAGGAATGATTATGATTTCAACCTTCTGGAGATGATTATAGACAAAAAGTTTCCAATGAGGTCAATAAACTGGCCAACTACTCTAATAATTTTGCTAGAAAACATGTTCAAACAAGGTACTATTATTCTAGACCCACCTCTCAGGACGTACTGTTTGAGGAGCAGGATATTATTGATAACAATAGTTACAGTGGGACATGCATTTATGAATGGAATATAGGCGGTTATACCGAGAGATACAGTGCTATAACACTATACATAGGATGCTTATGTACTATACTATATGCAAGGCTAATAAGAATAATGATAAGTCTATTGCAGAGATGATAATATCAGGGTTTACTAGCTAATTAAAAGATTGGTGGGATACTTATTTAACCCAAGAGCAAAGAAGTACTATATTGGTTGCGGTAAAAACCGAACCAGGTACAGAACTAGGGGAAACTGTTGTTTATACACTATGTTCAAATATCATAGAACATTTCACTAGTCGATGGACGGAGGACAATGAAAATATAAGGATTATGTTCCAAAACCTTAGATATAAAACCTTAATCTCTTTTAGGAGGTATAACAATGTCTTTCTTAGCAGAGTTATGGAACTGCTAGAGTGTAATAACTCTCATTGGAAAGTTAAATTTATAGATGGGTTACCCTACCTCTTTCTTGAAAGATTTAGAAAGAACCTTAGACAATGAGGAATACATATCAATTATGATAATTATACATATGGAAAACTTATAGAAACTTGCATGCAAGAAGGTTTAGCCTTATGTAATGAGATTAAGCTGACCCAACAAATCAACAAACAAGGTCTCAATAAAAGACAACAACTTGGTGAATTTTGCACCCAGTTTGGGATGGACACATCCAAATCAAAAGAATCATCTCATAGATGCAAGAAGCATAATAAGAAGAATTTCTAGAAATGGAAGGAAAAACGCCTAGAAAAGAGATACAAAAGCAAAAAGGAGTTTAAGACTCGAAAGAACTTTATAAAGTCTAAGAATCCAAAAGCCTTTTGGAAATGTGGAAGAACGGGCCATTATTATAAGGATTGTAAGGTTAATGAAAAAATCAAGGCCTTTAACATAGACGATGATATTAAGGAATCATTATACAAATTATTGCTAAATTCCGAACCTGAAGATTCAGGCTTAAAAACAGGTAATACAACGGATTCTTCGGAGGAAGATATTCGCCAATTGAATAATGAAGATTATATGTCCTCAGAATCAGAAGAGGAATGTATGTCATGTCAATTAGGACAACCTTGTTTTAGTAATATAAACAAACTGGATGATGAGTTTTATAACATCTTCTCCCAATTTAAGGATATGAATGTTAATGTCCTTGAAGGTAATCACTTCGTAGAACTATTAAAGGTTATAAAAGATCCAGAAATGAGATCTAAAATCACAAATCAGATTCCAGAAAAAGCAGAAACTTCATGAGGGAAGAAAATTCTAGAAAAATCATGTGTATTTACCATGTCAGAACTGAAGAAAATGATGCAGCATAATAAGGGGGTGACAATTCTTTGTACTAACAGGGATTTAGAAAAGGGTATTGATAATCTCAAAAAGGAAATTGCATAATTGAAAAGCGGTAATACTTTACGAGATTACAGAATTTCTAATATCGAAGGGAAAGGTAAACAACCTATCATAGAGGATATTGATAATCTCAACTGGGAGGATATCAAAACTACATATACGGAAACAGGTGATACAGAGGATTTTTTACAAGCCCTTGAGGTAATTACTTCTCAAAAGTTTTATGTGAAAATTATCCTTTTAATAGTTTACAACTTTAAAAAAGAATTTATAGCTCTTATTGATAGTGGGGTGGATGTAAATTGTATACAGTAAGGAATTATACCTTTTAAATATTTCCATAAAACTACCCATAATGTAAGATCTACTAATTGGCAGAAACTCCAAATAGCTTTTAAATTAGCAAAAGCTTATATTTGTCAACACAAGTATGTATACCAGATAGTTTTATCCTCGTAAAAGATATTTCAGCCAAATTATATTTGGCACCCCATTTACTAACAAAATATTTCCTATTTCCAGGATTGATGCAAACGGTATCATCGGGACTTTTGATAAAAGAGAAGTGGTATTTCAATTTATAACCGAGTCATTTTCTTGTGTCTTAAACCAAATAAAAGATCGGTTGAAATATAAATATCAACAGATCAACTGTCTTAAATAAGAAATTTATATTCTTAATATAGAGGAACTTTTACAAAACCAAAGTTACAGCAAAAGATTGATGTATTAAAAACCCAGTTTTCATTACAACTATGTAGTGACCACCCAAATGCTTTCTGGGATAGAAAACATGTTGTTACTCTCCCATATGAAGAGATTTTCAACAAAATGGATATTCCTACTAAAGCTCGGCTATGCCAAATGAATTCTGAATACTTGGAATTATGCAAAACTGAAATTTCTACTCTTTTGCAAAAAGGTTAAATAAGACCTTCAAAGTCACCATGGTTTTGTACTGCTTTTTGTGTTAATAAACATGCTGAACAAGAAAGGGGAGTACCCAGACGTGTCATAAATTATAAACCCCTTAATAAGGTTCTAAAGTGGATTAGGAGCTCTATCCCTCATAAAAAGGATCTATTGGATAGACTCCATAATGCTATAATATTTTCAAAATTTGATTTGAAATCTAGTTATTGGCATATTCAAATTTCTGACGCAGATAAATATAATACTTCTTTTAATGTTCAAATGGGACAATTCGAATGGAATGTAATGCCTTTTGGATTGAAAAATGCTCCACACGAATTTTAAAATATCATGAATGATATTTTCATGCCCTATAGTAATTTTACTATTGTATACATAGATGACATTCTAGTATTTTCTGAAAATATAGAAAATTATTTTAAGCATCTTAATATTTTCAAAATATTTATTATTCAAAATGGTTTAGTTATATCCAAACCAAAAATGGCACTCTTTCAAACTAGAGTTAGATTTTTAGATCATAACATTGAAAAGGGAAAATCATTCCCATCAATAGAAGTATTCAATTTGCATCCAAATTTCCCGATATGATTACTGATAAAACCCAACTACAGAGGTTTTTAGGAATTTTAAATTATATATCTCCTATTATAAAAGATCTGGCCAAAGACACAACTATTTTATATGATAGACTGAAAAAGATTCCCAAATCATGGACAAATGATCATACTCAGGCTGTCAGAAGAATTAACGAGAAGGTTCATATCCTTCCATGTCTCACTTTAGCCAATCATACATGGCAAAAAATTATAGAAACAGATGCTTCAGAGATTGGTTAAGGAGGCATTCTAAAACAATACTCTCCAGTTAATAAACATGAGTATCTAGTACAATTCTATTCTAGAAAATGGAATACTAGTTAGAAGAATTACTCCACGGTTGTGAAAGAAATACTTGTCATTATCAAAAGTGTTCTTAAATTCCAGGGTGATTTATATAATCAAAAGTTTTTAACAAAAATTAATTGCCAATCGGCCAGATATATGTTTAATAAAGCTTGCAAGCATGATGTTTCTAAATAGATGTTTGCTAGATGGCAAGATTTGTAGGTTTTTGTTGGGTTGTTGTACGCAGCGGATATTGAAAACTTGTTTCAAACCCAACAAACGTAGAACTGTTTGACTATAGGATAATTTTAAACTGTAAATATAAGACTTTAATGGTACTTACATGTTTACAATTCTGGAATCTTTATCAATTGTGAGTGTGCACACGAATACCCTTTTGATTGCAAGCTCCAAGCTTCAATGTATTCCTCCTTTGGAAAGCTAGGAAATCAGGCAGAGGTTCGAAAGAGTGTTTTGATTCTGAGTCTCTAAGACTTAGAATAATGATATGAAAATCAAGTGTGTTGAATAATGAAGTGTAGGTCTGAATTTATAGGTGAAAATTAGGTCAAACCGGATTAGGGTTTAACCTTGGGCCTGGCCCAAAATTTGAGACAGATTAGGTCATGGCGTCGCGGCCCTATGGTGTGGGCGCCGCGGCGCTGACGTTGCCCTACATTGTCTTATTTTATTTTCCGCACATTCTTAATTAAAACAATCATTATTCATTTAAATATCTCAATTCTAAATCGAATATTTAATACTCTCTCAATACATCCTTAGATCGAAAAGACAATCGATATAGTGTGACCCTACAGGCCTTCACATATCGATATTAATGAAATTAAGGTCTACGCGGAACTCCTAGATGGCGCCGCGAGATGAACTCAATATGTGAAGTACGTTTACATAAATTCAGTAAATATAACCTCTATGTGGTAAGATAAAATCCTTTCATTCACGACACACCCGATTAAGATTAGGATTTATCAAGTGTCTATCCAAATGGCTTAATCATTGTATCTCATCTATATTAGTTGACAACTAGACCATATTCTAAATATGTCTATTGCGTTGACCAACGACTTAGTCAGCCTAATATCACTAAGAAGCTGAGTGTTCTCTCGAATATACATTCCAGGAACGAATCCTAATCTTAGCTCAACTACCACCTTTAATCCACATCGTAATGTACCTAATACAAGCCGTATCTCAACATATAAGGCATTTGAGCTTAGGACAGGATCAAAGTATATTACTTTGTAGACAAGGTGCGCAATGACCTCAAGTCTAAGGACTTCTATCTCCCATACGCTGATCATACGTTAGACAAGTATAACATATAGTATATCAGCAGGGTATACCAATACTTCCAAAATATCCATGTGTCCATCACAAGTATCCATTACTCATAGCATGTGAGACATACTACATCCTCTAAGGATGTGATGCAGACCACATGTCGATTTATCACATACCATCGATATCCCATTCTCGATGATCATTAGTCAAGGCTCTTTTAAGAGTTACGTTATAATATTAATATCTCACATTATTAATAACAACGTATCCTCTAGGGATGCATATTATAGAATATTATAAACAATCAACTAATAATTCAATAATTACAAATGCCAAAATATTAATCTCCATTAATAATAATACGAATGTGTATAAAGTACATTTGTCCTAATACAGATTGTCTCTAGGACATACATATACTTTCAATCTCCCACTTGGCCTAGAACCAATCTCCAACATATCTAATGCCCATATTCTCAAAATGACCATTATGCTTGACTAAGCTTAATGGTTTAGTGAATGGGTCAGCTAGGTTATCGTCTGTGGGAACATAGTCTAATCTAATCTCTTCAGTCTCCACCATCTCCCTGAGTATGTGGTACTTCTTTGGTACATGTTTGTTTCTGTTTGTTGATCTTGGTTCCTTAGCATGTGCAATCGCACTAGTGTTGTCACAATAAATAGTTATTGGACAACTGGCACTCGGAACTACTCTTAGTTCCTTTAGGAACTCAAAAATTGTGACAGTTTCTTTACTAGCTTCCGATCCAGCAATGTACTCAGCTTATGTTGTCGAATCAACTGTTGTAGCTTCTTTGGAACTTTTCCAGCTCACTGCTCCACTATTGAAAATGAACGTGTACCCAGACTGAGATTTGAAGTCATCAAGATCCGTGTGGAAGCTAGCATCAGTGTACCCAGTAGCAGCTAGCTTTTCTTCCCCACTATAGACTAAGAAGTAATCTTTAGTTCGTCTAAGATACTTAAGAATACTCTTGACTGCTTTTCAGTGTTCTTCCCCAGGATTCTACTGCAAGTCATACTAAGTGCAAAGGCCACATCTGGCCTAGTACAAGTCATGGCATACATGATCGATCCTATAGCCGAAGCATATGAGATCCTCTTCATGCTTTCAAGTTCTATAACATTAGAATTATTGTCCTTCTTAGATAACTTGATGCCTTGTCCCATAGGTAGACCGCCTTTCTTGGAATTTTCCATAGAAAATAGTCTAAGCACTTTGTCTATGTAGACTGACTGTGACTGCCCCAATAATCTATTAGGTCTATCTCTATAGATCCTAATTCCCAGAATGTAGTAGGCTTGACCTAAATTCTTCAACATTAAGGTACTGGACAACCACTCATTGACTGACTGCATGAGAGTCTTATTGTCCCTCATTATCAATATGTTATCTACATATATAATAATAAAGGCACTACTCTCATCCTTACTTATACTATAAAGACAAGGATCCTTTTTTCTTCTGACGAAATCAAATGACTTGATAGCCTTGTCAAAGCAAATGTTCCAACTCCTCGAGGCTTGCTTAAGCCCATAAATGGACTTTTGTAGCTTGCATACAACATTTGGTTTGGACTCAAGTGAAAAACTCTCAGGTTGTTTCATATACACCTCCTCAACTAGATTACTATTGAGGAAAGTGGTTTTGACGTCCATCTGCCAAATGTCATAGTCATAATATACGGCTATTGCAGGCAAAATCCGAATGAACTTAATCTTAGCAACAAGTGAAAAGGTTTCTTCATAGTAGACCCCAGGTCGTTGATTATAACCATTAGCCACCAACCTTGCGTTATAAGTCTGTACATTTCCAAATGCATCGATCTTCTTCTTGAAGACTCATTTGCATCCTATGGGTTTAACCCCAGCTGGAAAATCAACCAAGTTCCACACTTGATTGATGTACATATATTTCATCTCGAATTTCATGGCTTCTTACCATCTCTTCAAATCAATGTCCAACATTGATTCTCTATAGGTTGTAGGCTCATCGTTATCGAGAATATCTATCTCACTGTGTGTTTCCACAAGTAGATTTAGTTTTCAGGAGGACGATGAGTCCTAGTGGACCTATGGAGTTTATTGTTTTGCAGTTCAGTGCTTGGTATGTTCTGACTGTGAGAGGGTTCTTATGTGTTGGATAATCCACTAACTTGAGAGATTTTAGAATTATCATTTTAATGTATTTCCTTAATGGGATGAGGTGCAACCATTGCATCTACTCCCAAAAGTTGTGTAGGAGGATCTTGCATTTCTGCATTGTTCCTCATAACACTCCCACTGGCCGAAGGGCGTACTTGAAGTACCCAATCTTCGCCCATATAATCCCACTGAACTCTTGCCTTGGTCATTCGGCAAGCATTCAACATTTATGTTATCTTGCGGTTCTTGAATTTCTTCAAGTTCTATCTCTATGCAACTATGTTCCTTGTAGACATATTCTTCTTTAGGGAAAGTTGCGTTCCTGGAAACAATAACCTTACGTTCTCCAGGAAGATAGAAGTAGTATCCCTTAGTTTCCTTTGGATACCCCCACGAAGTAACATTTCTCACTTTTGGATTCCAACTTGTTAGTGAGCATCTTTGTAATATATGCAGGGCACCCCCAGGGTCTCATATGTTTAAGAGTTGGCTTCTTGCCACACCATATCTCATAGGGTTTCTTTTCTATTGACTTGGAAGGAACCTTGTTCAGAACATATATTGAGGTTTGTATAGCATGTCCCCAAAGGTATATCGGTAGAGCTGAGAAGCTCATCATGGATCGAACCATATCCAATAAAGTTCAGTTTCTCCTTTCGGCAACACCATTCATTTGTGGTGTTCCAGGAGGTGTCCACTCGGATTGGACTTCATATAGCTTTAAGTAATCTAGAAAATCCTTGCTCAAGTATTCACCTCCTCAATCCGATCGAAGGGTCTTGATACTTGTTGCAAGTTGCTTCTTTACTGCCGACTAGTACTCTTTGAACTTCTCAAAAGCCTCGGATTTATGTCTCATAAGATACATATATCCATACCTTGTGAAGTCATCAGTAAAAGTGATGAAGTATGGGAAACGTCCTTTAGCTTAAGTCTAAAATAGCCCGCATACATCAGTATGGACCAACTCAAGCACCTCTTTGTCTCGCACACCTTTCCTAGAAAGTGGCTTATTGGTCATCTTTCCTCTCAAGCAAGATTCACAGTTACCATAAGACTCCAAGTCAAATGGTTCGAGGTAGTCTAACTTCCTCAACCTTGCTATCCTTGATTCGTGATATGACCAAGTCTACAATATCATAGGTAGGTAGAGTTTCTATTACTTATCTTAGCTCGTTTATTTTGTACATTGAAATATTTATTGACTATATTTTAGTGTATATAATCCATCCACAAGAGATGCAGTTCTATATATAACATTATCAAAAGACAGTACTTGACTGCCATTATAAATATATGAGAAAAAACCCTCAATTTCCAAAACATGGATAGAAATGATATTCCTCGTTAACGAAGGTACATAGTAACAATCATTTAACACTAGACAATAGCCTGAAGGCAAATTTAATCTATAAGTTCCTACGCGCTCAGCATCCACTCATGCTCCATTTCCAACACGTAGGTCCACCTCTCTTGGTCCAATCTTCCTGCTATCAGTTAGCCCCTTCACATTGGTACAAATGTGTGAGCCACAAGCGATATCCAATACCCAGGAATGAGAGTTATTTATAGATATATTTATTTCAATGACGTACATACCTTGACCACCAGAGGTAGAAGCACCTGGTGCTTTTCTTCCTCCTAGTGCAGTGCAGTCCGTCTTCCAATGCCCCTTCTTGTTGAAATTGAGGCATACATCCTTGGCCGGATTCACCTTCTTCTTCTTCTTCACACCTCCCTTAGGCTTCATACCTGAGGGCGCATCGACTGCTTTGCCCTTCTTCTTGTGCCATTCCTTTCTTTTTAGCTTGGCTCGACTAGTAGAGCTTTGTATGAGCACAACTTTGCCTTTGGAAGTGGAAGACTCAAAGGTCTTGAGCATGTTGTGCAGCTTCGGCAGACTCACCTTCGTTCCATTCATATTGTAATTCACTATGAAGTTTTCAAAGGAATGAGGGAGAGAGTTCAGGATGAGGGTGGTAGCGACATTATTTTGCAGCTTCGTTCTAATTGAAGCAAGTCTCTCTATCAGCCCTATCATCTTCAACACATGTTACGAGACCTGGCCCCCTTCATTGATCATATACTTAAAAAGTTCTATCAGTAACTCATATTCAATAGTCTGGGATTGTGAGTCATAGAGACTCTTCACGTGTTCGAGCATCTCATTGGGACACATGTTCTCATGTTATCTCAGAAGTTCCATAGACATAGAAGACAACATCACGCATTGTGCTGAAGTGGCATCATCTAGGTGTTTTTGGTAAGCATCCTTATCAAAAGAGGCATATTCAGCAGAGTTTGTCGCAGGGACTGTTGGGAACACTGTGTCCAACATGTATTCTTATTTGTCTTGTCTCAGTACTATTCACAAATTTCTTAGCCAGTCAAGGTAGTTAGGTCTAGTAAGTTTGTTCATTTCAATCAACATTTTCAATGATAAGCTCGACATCTTTGATAATCTGAAGAACTAGATAGACTGAAAATCAAACTCAAAATTTATTTCCTATTATACACATTCGTTTAGGCTAATCAACATGGTATTTTATTTAATTAGCTCCCACTATTTTAACATACTTCTATGACCCCATGGTAGAATACAGACCTATATTAATTAAGGGCATAATGGGCCAAGATCCAAGCCTATGTTATCTCTGCGTTTGCTTTGGATGATAACTTTAATAACACATCTTGGTAGGTTCTAAACCAATTGCAAAACTTATTTGTAACTCTTGGTTGATCAAATATTATATTTAATCTTGCATCCTTAGATTAGTCCGACACTTTGGCGCCAAGATTTGTCTAAGAAAGTCAACCCCATTACACGACTGCGTTTATGTATCTAAGTAAATTTAGCCTTTGTGAGCAAACACTTTGGTGTAAATACCCACAAAAGTTTATTGTTTACCTTTACATTTAAAACACATCTATGAAAGAGTCTGGGTCCTCGTAGACTTAGAGCAAATGATTTGGCATAAATAATCGTATCGCCGAAAAGGATTTTGCACTCTAACAATTATAATGGACGACGCGTTTTAATTTAGACTTGTATTTAAAATTTTGAGGAACATTTTAATTCAGGGTTTTAACCAAGATCAACTCTTTTACGCCATATCCAATATGACATCTTAATATCATGAAAAACTAATGACACATATAGTTGGGAACTGTCAACCCAATAGGCATGATATAAGATGATTTAATCAAATAATGGGCGCCGCCTGCCCAGACAGTTATAGCGGATACTATGCTAATTATTAAATGAAAGCATTTAAACACTTAGCATATAGTTCGTATATTATTCAATAATATATAATTAATAATAATTATGGGTTAATTTGTCTAAACTCTAAAATTTAAGTCTAATCCAAACAGTCCCTTAAACATTTTCTGATTTTAAAAACTGATTTTCAGGAAATTTCTGTGTGTTCCAGATTTTAGAATTTACAATTTAGTCCCTCAAGAATTTAAAAATTCAATTTTGAACCCTTTTAAATTCAGATAATCCAATTTTAATTTTCAAAAAATATTTTCAAATTTCAGGGACCTGTCTGTAATTTCCATAATTTTAAATTAATTACAGATTTGGCCCAAGGGACCAAATCTGCTTTTCTAAAATTTATAGATTTTCCCCAAGGACCAAATCTGACGATTTTAAAAACTTTTTAGGGACCAAATTGCAATTCTAGAAACTTCTAAAATTTTCATAATTGCCCCAATGGCTAAATTGCAATTTAAGAAACTGCCATTGTTCCCGCCGGAACAGTGACTGTCGCCACTGTTCACGCCGGAACAATGTTCGGTTACTGTTCACTGTTACGAATATATATATATATATATATATATATATATATTTAAAATTGGAGCCTATCGGAACAGTGATTGCCGCCACTGTTCACGCCGGAATAGTGTTCGGATACTGTTCACCTTTTCGAAAAAAATATATTACAAATTGGACCCTCGGTGCCGCGACAAACCCTAGGTGGCGTCACGGCGCTCCATCGTGGACTTGCAGCGCCTCTATCTCAAAAGCAAAATTTGCATTTCCAAAACCCTAAAACTGGTTCATGGTTAGATTTGCAGATTCATCTTCGTTACCCTTCACTATCAAACAACACGTTCATCGACCATCATCCAATCCCTTCTCGTTCTTCGCTTCAGCGCACCATGTTCGCAATGAACCGGTTATGCACATTGACTTAGAAGAGTTAGATCGGAATGACTTCCTCGATTACATCATTGTTTAATAGTTTGGAAGATAGGGATGATGTGCTTTTAAGATATTAGGTTTTCAAGCTTTAAATGACATAAATTTCAGATTTAAACAAATTCTAACCCGTATTATTATTAACTACTTACCTTATAATCATATAAAACAGCCCTAGCTTTGATACGACTGTAGGTTTTTATTGGGTTGTTGTACGCAGCGGATATTGAAAACTTGTTTCAAACTCAACAAACGTAGAACTGTTTGACTATAGGATAATTTTAAACTGTAAATATAAGACTTGAATGATACTTACATATTTACAATATCTGAAATCTTTATCAACTGTGGATGCGCACGTGAATGCCCTTTCGATTGCAAGCTCCAAGCTTCAATGTATTCCTCCTTTGGAAAGCTAGGAAATCCGGCATAGGTTCGAGAGAGTGTTTTGATTCTGAGTCTCTAAGACTTAGAATAATGATATGAAAATCAAGTGTATTGAATAATGAAGTGTAGGTCTTAATTTATAGGTGAAAAAATAGGTCAAACCGGATTAGAGTTTGACCTTGGGCCTGGCCCAAAATTTGAGACATATTAGGTCATGGCGCCACGACACTATGATGTGGGCGCCGCGGCGCTGACGTGGCCCTACACTGTCTTATTTTATTTTCCGCACATTATTAATTAAATCCAAAATCCAATTTTGACTTAATTAATACAATCATTATTCATTTAAATATCTCGATTCTACATTGAATATTTAATACTCTCTCAATACATCCTTAGATCGAAAAGACAATCGACATAGTGTGTACATACATGCCTTCACATATCGACATTAATCAAATTAAGGTCTACGCAGAACTCCTAGATGGCGCCGCAAGACAAACTCAATATGTGAAGTACGTTTACACGAATCCAGTAAACTTAACCTCTTTGTGGTAAGATAAAATCATTTCATTCACGACACACCCGATTAAGCTTAGAATTTGTCAAGTGTCTATACAAATGGCTTAATCATTGTATCTCATCTATATTAGTTGATAACTAGACCATATTCTAAATATGTCTATTGCGTTGGCCAACGACTTAGTCAACATAATATCAATGAGAAGTTGAGTGTTCTCTCGAATATACATTCAAGGAATGAATCCTAATCTTGGCTCAACTACACCTTTAATTTATATCGTAATGTACCCAATACTAACCATATCTCAACCTATAAGGCATTTTAGCTTAGGACAGGATCAAAGTATATTACTTTGTAGACAATGTGCGCATTGACCTCAAGTCTAAGGACTTCTATCTCCCACACGCTGATTATACTTTAGACAAGTATAAAAAATAGTATATCAGCAGGGTATACCAATACTTCCAAAGTATCCATGTGTCCATCACGAGTAGACATTACTCATAGTAGGTGACACATACTACATCCTCTAAGGATGTGATGCAGACCACATGTCGATTTATCACATACCATCGATATCTCATTCTCAATGATCATTAGTCAAGACTATTTTAAGAGTTACGTTATAATATTAATATCTCATATTATTAATAACAATGTAACCTCTAGGGATGCATATTATAGAATATTATAAACAATCAACTAATAATTCAATAATTACAAATGCCAAAATATTAATCTCCATTAATAATAATACGAATGTGTATAAAGTACATTTGTCCTAATACAGATTGTCTCTAGGACATACATATACTTTCAATCTCCCACTTGGCCTAGAACCAATCTCCAACATATCTAATGCCCATATTCTCAAAATGACCATTATGCTTGACTAAGCTTAATGGTTTAGTGAATGGGTCAGCTAGATTATCGTATGTGGGAACATAGTTTAATTTAATCTCTTCAGTCTCCACTATCTCCCTGAGTATGTGGTACTTCCTTGGTACATGCTTGTTTCCTGTTTGTTGATCTTGGTTCCTTAGCATGTGCAATCGCACCAGTGTTGTCACAATAAATATTTATTAGACAACTAGCACTCGGAACTACCCTTAGTTCCTTCAAAAACTCAGAAATAGCGACAGCTTCTTTACCAGTTTCCAATCCAGCAATGTACTCAGCTTCTGTTGTCAAATCAACAATTGTAGCTCGTTTGGAACTTTTCCAGCTCATTGCTCCACCATTGAAAATGAACGTGTACCCAGACTGAGATTTGAAGTCATCAAGATCCGTGTGGAAGGTAGCATTAGTGTACCCAGTAGCAGCTAGCTTTCCTTCCCCACCATAGACTAAGAAGTAATCTTTAGTTCATCTAAGATACTTAAGAATACTCTTAACTGCTTTCTAGTGTTCTTTCCCAGGATTCTATTGCAAGTCATACTAAGTGCAAATGCCACATCTGGCCTAGTACAGGTCATGACATACATGATCGATCCTATAGCCGAAGCATATGGGATCCTCTTCATGCGTTCAAGTTCTATAACATTAGAATTATTGTCCTTCTTAGATAACTTGATGCCTTGTTCCATAGGTAGACCGCCTTTCTTGGAATTTTCCATAGAAAACAGTCTAAGCACTTTGTCTATGTAGACTGACTGTGATAGCCCCAATAATCTATTAGGTCTATCTCTATAGATCCTAATTCTCGGAATGTAGCAGGATTCACTTAAATCCGTCATCATTAAGGTACTGGACAACCACTCCTTGACTGACTGCATGAGAGTCTTATTGTTCGTCATTATCAATATGTCATCTACATATATAATAATGAAGGCAATACTCGCATCCTTGTGTTTACTATAAAAATAGGGATCCTCTTTGCATCTACTCCCAAAGGCTGTGTAGGAGGATCTTGCATTTCTGCATTGTTCCTCGTAACACTCCCACTGGCCGAAGGGCGTACTTGATGTACCCAATATTCGCTAAATACTCCCACTGAATTCTTGCCTTGGTCATTCGGCAAGGATTCAACATCTATGTTATCTTGCGGTTCTTGAATTTCTTCAAGTTCTATCTCTGTGCAACTATGTTCTTTGTAGATATATTCTTCTTCAAGGAAAGTTGTGTTCCTAGAAACAATGACCTTACGTTATCCAGGAAGATAGAAGTAGTATCCCTTAGTTTCCTTTGGATACCTCACGAAGTAACATTTCTCACTTTTGAATTCCAACTTGTCAGTGAGCATCTTCTTAACATATGCAGGGCACCCCCATGGTCTCATATGTTTAAGAGCTGGCTTCTTGCCACACCATATCTCATAGGGTATCTTTTCTACCGACTTGGAAGGAACCTTGTTCAGAACATATATTGAGGTTTGTATAGCATGTCCCCAAAGGTATGTCGGTAGAGTTGAGAAGCTCATCATGGATCGAACCATATCCAATAAGATTCGATTTCTCCTTTTGGCAATAACATTCATCTGTGGTGTTCCATGAGGTGTTCACTCTCATTGGACTCCATGTAGCTTTAAGTAATCTAGAAAATCTTTGCTCAAGTATTCACCTCATCGATCTGATCGAAGGGTCTTGATACTTGTTTTCAAGTTGCTTCTTTACTTCCGACTTGTACTCTTTGAACTTGTCAAAAGCCTCAGATTTATGTCCCATAAGATACATATATCGATACCTTGTGAAGTCGTCAGTAAAAGTGATGAAGTATGGGAATCGTCCTTTAGCTTAAGTCGAAAATGGCACACATACATCAGTATGGACCAGCTCAAGCACCTCTTTGGCTCGCACACCTTTCCCTGAAAGTGGCTTATTGGTCATCTTTCCTCTCAAGAAAGATTCACAGTTACCATAAGACTCCAAGTCAAATGGTTCGAGGTAGTCTAACTTCCTTAACCTTGCTATTCTTGATTCGTTGATATGACCAAGTCTACAATGTCATAGGTAGGTAGAGTTTCTATTACTTATCTTAACTTGTTAATTTTGTACATTGAATATTTCTCGACTATAGTTTAGTGTATATAATCCATCCATAAAAGGAGCAGTTCCATATATAAAATTATCGAAAGACAGTACTTGACTACCAGTACAAATATATGAGGAAAACCCTCAATGTCCAAAACAGGGATAGAAATGATATTCCTTGTTAACGAGGGTACATAGTAACAATCATTTAACACTAGACAATAGCCAGAATGCAAATTTAATGTATAAGTTCCTACGCGCTCAGCATCCACTCGTGCTCCATTTCCAACACGTAGGTCCACCTCTCTTTGTCCAACATTCCTGCTATCAGTTAGCCCCTGCACATTGGTACAAATGCGTGAACCACAAGCGGTATCCAATACCCAGGAATGAGAGTTATTTATAGACATATTTATTTCAATGACGTACATACCTTGTCCACCAGAGGTAAAAGCACCTGATGCTTTTCCTCCTCCTGGTGCAATGCAGTTCTTCTTCCAATGTCCCTTCTTGTTGCAGTTGAGGCATACATCCTTAGCCGGATTCACCTTCTTCTTCTTCTTCATACCTTCGTTAGGCTTCATAGTTGAGGGAGTCGATCGAGTGAGGATAAACCTACCTACCTTGGGGAAGGGCCAAATCTTGATGTAGAAAGGAGCTGGGCGCAGCGACCGCTTTGCCCTTCTTCTTCTACCATTCCTTACCTTTCGGCTTGGGTCGGCTAGTAGAGCTCACCATGAGCACATCTTTGTCTTTGGAACAAAAAGTCCAAGTAAAATTTAATTACTAGGACTCTATTGACAGCTTTAATAAAGCCTTCTTATATGAGAATCCTAATAGGAAGCACTCATGGTTCATAAAAATATGTGCAAATGTTTATAAACAACACATACCCAATTGGTTTTATCAATGGTGGATTAATTATGGTCCATTAGTGTCAATTCTACCCCAACCATTTAAAAGTTTATACACGATCGAGGTCTCCCCCAAAGTTATAGAATGAGAAAAAGATGATATGTTAATTAATGAGATTATAAATATTCATTTCTTTTTAAAATTTTCTATCGCATGGATCATGAAATGGTCAGTTAAAGTGGGTTATACCTCACATAATATTACATGCTTGCATAGAACTTTTCATACAAAGTTCTGGAAAAAATTAGTTCAAAAAAACAAATACGGTAACACTCATGGTTAATGATTAATAGATCAGATAAAGACCACAATTGCTCATTATAAGGAGCAAAAACAATTACCACAGCAACCAGAGGGTCATAGGCCGTTCAAATAGATTGCCAGGAGACTCCAGATTAAAAAAGTAGTACTTTCAAAATCTGAAATTATCGCTTCTTATATGGCAGAGGTTAAAAAAAATTTAATAAAAAATCTGGAAGAAGAATTTCCTTCATCAGATACATCCATGGCTTCTGTCCACATGGAGGAAGAAGATGAAGAAAATATCAATGTCTTGTGGTGGAGAATCTCAATCGCCCTACGAAGACACCTTCAATATTGAGGAATACCTCAAGAAGTTTCAAGATAAAGTGGAAGAATCTTTCGGTTCAGACAAATCCAAAGGGAAAGAAAAAGTATGAATAAGGATATAGGACCCAGCATCATTATCTGTTGACAAGGAATCTGCTTTATAAAAGCAGAATGCATTATTAAACTACTTTAATAAAGTAAAGCGCATTATTGTACTGTTTGGGCTCCATTTATTTTGGCCCTTGCTATTTTTTCTTTTTCGATCACATGTAGTGGTCCCCAATGTCGGCCACGTTTTGATCGTTTGTTTTGTTTTGTTTAGGATTGATCCGCTATAAAATGATCTCTCATTCTTAGTTAGACGCAGGCTTTCGCCAACTACTCTCTCTACTTTGTAAAAACTCTCTCTAAATAAACTTAATAGTTCTTGTACAATTTTCTCTCTTCTGAGCACAACCTAGGGAACTTAGGTAATTTTAAATTTTTGTATTCTATTTATTTTTATTTATATTCATATTTAACCTAAATGAAAGGCTAAATACCTTGTGTTGGACTATGTTGCACTAGACTACTGAATATCATGGTACTAATGCTTTAATTAGCAAAAAATCATGTGAGGAAATACTGAGGTTTGGTAGAGAATGATCCAAGCAGAATATCTGAAGCTCGGACTGATAGCCCTGTTCAAGCCCGCTAAGCTATGGCTGCGTTAGGACGTTTTTGAGTTTTTCTTGAGTTAAGGTAGCATACACCTGGATTGTTAACCTGTAATAGTATAGTATACCTTCGAGTCTCCTCTGTGGTCCGTTGGAAAGAAATACTTGTCATTGTGAAAAGTGTTATTATTTTCAGGGTGATTTATATAATCAAAAGTTTTATATATATATATATAACCGTAAGACATGGTAAAAGTGTCCCTTTTAAAAGGTTGCGTCTTTTAAATCATATTCTACACAAATTGAACCATTCTTGTCCGAGATAATAACATATTCTTCTTTTAAAAAAAATAAACGAACAAATCTCCGAGGAAGCACAACTTTCTAATGACCGTAAGACATGGCAAAATTGATGCAGATGGACTTCGTCATATACTATTGGCTGCTCAAAAAATCTATAAATGATGCTACTGAGGCGATCATTTTGCTTTTAACGAAAAAGAATGCAGTGGCTGGTTTACTTCAAATTATAATTCTACTTTGCAAGCTTATCCTGATTTTGATAAAAGAGATACATGTATGGGGCAAATTCTCTAATCAGGGCAAGCTGTATGTGAGGTCTAATAAATAGCAAAAGTCTCAAGGGATGATTGTCCGCTAAGTGGAACTTTCGGACTCGGCTCCCCTCCAGTGATATGCTGGATTTTTTTCTTTTTTCTTTAGTTAATTTCCCTCTCTCATCCCTCCTCCCTCCTTGAGAACCCAGACCATCTCTCATCTATCATCTTTCGTTTTCAATTTAAAGAGGGATTTGGGAAAATAGGATAAAAACAGAACTCATAATTCTTCTGCTACACAGATTTATACACAATCGTGCACACAGTTCTCCACAATTTTGACCAACATAAAATACCACCACCAAAAATTAAAATCCATATTGAAGGTGACAAAAAAAAAAAAAAGAATAAACCAGAAATTGGTGCACCGTGCCCGATTTGCAAGTAGGTTTTCTTGAATTTTGAAAGCAAGAAGTCCATTTAAGTATTACTACTACTTTCTATGGAACAGGAGCAAAATACTTTGCTGAAAACTATGATACATCGTGAAGAATAAGAAGTTGTTTGGATTATTTCCAAGATGTTTTAGATGATCTTTCAACCTTATTTCAGAGTTAAGTTTTGGACGAGATTTCTCAGCCATGGGAGAGGAGAGAACGGAAGATAAAGAAAAATTTATTGTGGGTTCTCAAGAGAGGGAAACGAATAAAATTCGATTTAAAAAAAAATCATTTTAAAAAAAAAAACTGATTTATCGGTTTATATCGCCAAATGTATCGATTTTTTCAATTCAAATATAAAGTCCAAAAAAAATAATTTAAAGTTTGCATCACATATATTCTTAAAACATGTAAAAAAAACTCCAAATTAAAGTTTACATCCCCACAAAATAAAAGTCCAACACTGAAATAAAATAAATGGGTCGGGTCGGAATTTAAAAAAAAAATGAATTTCCAACACTGAAATTGACATTCACACCTACATTACCATGAAATTTCGACGTTGAAATGTATTGTATATCGTGAGATCTTTACTATATAAAAGGAAAAATTAGAAACGAATTTGGGGGGAAACACAAATTGATTGGGAAAACGGACGTTTTCCTAAAAATTGGCGGCGCACAGCAGTTTGACCGGCCGCATCTTGAAAAAATACACAAAATAAAACTAAAAAATCGAGTAAAACGGACATCCGAGCACAGAGTTATGACCATTTAAAGTTGCATCGATTTACAACTACTTTCTCTCTCTACATTTTATGTTAATGCTTTCGTGATATGTTAATTAAGTTCATGCAACATTCGACTTTCATAAAACTTCATAGATTGGCTTCAATGACTATGATTCAAGAGATAGCAGTAGCCAAAAATAAAAAATAAGATTAATTATATATATGCCCTGATTTTTCAGTTCGGTTCATCTCCAATACTAAATAATCGAACCGATTTATTTAAACATAATTCGGTTCAAATTTTTAAAGAAGCGTTTTTTTTTTAAAAAAACCGAATAAAAACCGAACCAAACCGTCGGTTCGGTTGGATTTTTTCGGTTCAATGGGTTTTATGCCCACCCCTAACAGGAGGGGAGCCGAGTCCATACTAGAGGACTCGCCATTCACGTACAATTGAGATGTTGCTGAAAATATTAACGTAAACCTAATTGATACATCAGTGTTATTTTTCTGTTTTGTTTTCTTCGATTGTGTGATTAGTGACAACATAAAATCCAGATTCATTCGGTCGTTCAGCCAATATTCAGTTTATACAACAGTTTGTAATTTTTTATTAATAAAAAGCAATGCCACTGCGGAAAGCTGCAATTTCTCCATTGTTTGAATTTAATCAAAATAGTGTTGAGATTATTCATAGCAGAATCAATAGGTTGAACAAGATGATAGTGAACCCACTCATCAAACAAAATTATTATTTACTACGCCACGACACGGCATGTCATTAGGAAAAAGTTTCATTCTGCACTTCCTAATTGGTGGTCCTCCAACAAAGATATTCAATGCTTTTTAGGTGATGTGATTGCCAATGTAGACATTATTCTGCGACCTTTATTAAAAATCACCCTTCTTCATCAACTATTATGTTCTCTACTTTATTTTCTTTATTATGTTCTCTACTTAAGATTTTAACTAATTGGAGCATGTCATACATTTCCAATAGCTCAATGAAAAGGAAAATCTCCCAACTATCATGTACTACAGGACCATTTCTTTAGCCATTTTCCTAATCATAATAATTTTCTTGTAAGTTTAGTGTTATATAAATGTACGTAGAAACCTCAGCGCGTATGTATCTTTATTCTCAAGAATATCGATGTTGGTGATAAATTAATTAATTCAAACAAAATGAATTTGGCAACTTAGCTGAGTTGGTTCAATTTTCTCGACCGGGATAGAATGTTTTCTTGAGATTGTTGGAGATAAATGCAGTACGGAAAGTAAATAAATATTACAAGTGTTCGAAAGGATGGACAAACAACCAATATTCAGAACTGCCGCAAGCTTGTTGAGTCTTGAATTTTGATAACCTGAAATCAAGAAACACTAAATCTGGATTGTTACAACTGTGGCTGAGTCAAGAGATGACTCTCTGTCTTTAAGATAAAATTGTCCCGTATATATGCTTATACGTCAGCGGGCAATAGTCTCCCAAGATAAAACATCAGCTAATCAACACTACAAAGCAAATAGGTTGATTCTGACTAAGAAAACAAACACGAAACAACTTGTTGATTTAGAGGAAAAAGGAAGGAAGAGTTTCTCTCTCTATACCTCAAATCTGTTTAAGGCAATTTATAGTGTTTTTGGAGTAGGAGAGGTGATTAAGAGGTTCTTTAAGAGAGGTGTAATCATCGGTATTCATGGCCAGAAACGTTTTGTAGTAAGTGCAAAACGTTTCAGCCATAATGCCATAAACTGTTTCTGCTTCCTGAAACTCCAGGGACTAAACTGTAAATACTAAACAGTTTGGGCTCCAAAAGATAATATCAGAAGAAGCCCAGAAGCCTACGACCGAAGACCGAGACCCGAGCCCGAACCGGACGGGCGGCGGCGGCGCGCATGTAGGGCTAGCCTTGAACCCAAGCACATCTAGGTCCTCCTTCCTTCAAACACATGGGTTACCCCTTGGGGTCCCAAACCCTTATTTTTTAGGCTTATAAATAGAACAATTCTTCCTTTTCCCACCGATATGGTAGATTTGTCCCATATCATATTTCCATGTCTCAAACACCTTACTTCGTGGAACAATATCTATTTCATTTCTTAACAAAATTTGACGATCCTTGGCCCTAAGGTCATCTACTCACTTAGTAGATTATGCACGTGTGAAGAGACAAAGCCTCCAACATGCAGAACCCTAGTGTTTAAGTAATTAAATACGGGTGGACGCAACCTCCCAACCAAAGGAAAATTTCCAACAATCCCCTCTTGAAAGAGATTTTGGTGCACACACAAGGTGCCTACTTTCAACAATGTTTCAGCGAAAAGATATTGCATGAGGAGAGGTGGTTTATGCTTTGAACCTTTCCTAGTTGAATACCACCAGAATTACTTACTACGCGGTGAACGTGATGTCCTGAACCGTCAATGTTTAGTGTAAGCCAAGATAATGATACCAACACAATAACTCCCCTTATTCGTTTTCATTCTTATTGTTATGTCTGTTGTGGTTGTGGACACACTTGAATTCTTAAGTGCGTTCATTTGAGGCGGCCTATCCTCACACTTAAATATGTGATCTCCTACAAGGTATCCTACTATACCCCACTTCACAAGTGTTAGGAATCATTAACAGTTTCCCAAACCTTAACCTCAACCGTTTGGGATCGTTAAAGGTTTGGAAGCTTAACATTTACCCACCATGCAGATAGCACTTTAATGTCTATCGCAGGAACAACTTTGGATTCATGTTTCCTTACAGAACTCATCATCCAAAGTGCTCTTTCTTCCACCGAAGCGCTCAACTGAACCTTTTACAACTTAGTTTTCCCATTGAACCAAATTCTTGGGATCTCCAATCAATATGATTGGGTTACCACCGCAAAGGTTCGTATTGTTTGGGTTTTAAGCTCATTTCCCTAGACATGCAGAATTTTTGATCTTCGGGTTGTCCCTTAGTTAAAGGGTCTGTTATATCCTTTGATTAGTAATCAAGGAAGTGACACCCATGATGATCAACTGCCATACGGCCTTATGTCTCTGATAGATCCGATAGATATGTCCAGACATCGTCATCGTGCCCTTCCTGAAGTCGACCGGCTAGCCACAATGTATAACTATTGAAGGCACGAGTTTCTCCCAATAAGGGTCGTCCTCTAAGAAGTCGTGAAGTTGCTCAACTTATTTTTATGCTTTGTTTAAAGCGATAAAATCTGATTCCATCATGAATCGATCGATGCAAGTTTTCTTAGAGGATTTTCCAAGACCCACCTTACACATTTACTTGTAGCTTTGGTGATGTCCAGTTTGCATAACTGTGTTCTCTCAGAACCGCTGGACATCCAGAGTACCATAATACATAGATAAGCGAATATTTTAGATATCGTCATATCCGACTTAACGCCTTTTATTGATCATTTATTAAAATCATGAGTGAACCATGGTTCAACTGATATACTTTGTAGGCCGATACCAGGTCGGTTGTAGTGTGTAACATACATTGAACCACATGTGACCTGCACATATCGCTCCTTGTATATGGGTGCACCATAATTCCAATCAGTTCTATGATTCATATCCATTGGTGGCTTCAACGAGACTGTCAATTATCTCACAACTGAGTTTGGAGTTAGACCAGTCCGTTATATGTCTTAGAAATCCCAATTCCTAAGATGTCATCTGTGATACCCATATCTTCATATCGAGACTTTTGTTTCAATATGACTTCCACTTTCAGACTGTTGGTTTTCCAACTGTTGGCTTTCTAACTTCAGAGTCAATATTTATGTTGTCAGATTCATTGTTTCTGTTTTACCTGAAACTTCCAGGACCAAAATGAAAGTTCAGGAAGAAGCCCAATAGTCCAACAAACCAACTCTGATCCTCCCCTCCCTCCGGTTAGGAAGGCTATTTCAACATCCATGTCATGCATGACTGCAATGGCCCTGACGTTAAGTTAGTCACAGGGGAGCACATGTACAAGTAGTCGAGACCTTATACTCATCAGTAGATCCATCTACTTTTTACTCACTTTTAAGTATCCACTTTCACAACACAAAGGTTCTTTTCCCGGAGGAAGGTCAACCATTACACAAGTATGGTTCTATATGATGGAATCTATTTCTCTCTTTGTAGCTTCTTTCCAAAGCAACGCTTCTGGAGATGACAATTCTTTGTTAATTGTCCATGGTTCATTCTCAACCCTACAAGCTAGAAGGCCTGTAACAAGTCTTTGTCCACTATTTGCTCCTTCTCGGTTCAACATCTAGAATCCCTGAGTTCTGTAGATCTGAAATATTAAGTTTCGGATAGTCAGCAACTTTCGAGTCCTGTAGATACGGAACGTCTAGTTCCGGACAGTCAGGCACTTTGCGGGTTCTTGTTAACCTCGAGCAATTACTTCAAGGAAAGTTATCTTCAAAGATTTCAGTATTCTTTGACACCAAGAGGCGATAAGCACTACTGTTATTTGAAGATCCAGTGGATATGCAATTTACAGTCTTAGGTCCAACTTGACCTGTTTCGGTATTCCAACCTCTACCAAGCCACCCCACAACACAACATTTGTATGTGGTATCCTTTCTATATTTCACATGGAGGATTATCCTTATCCTTATGCGTAGTTCTGTTGAGAATCACAATAGCGGTAAAGATCGCCTTGCCCTACAAATTTTGGGCGTAAGGCTTTATGTTTGGCTAACACCGTTAGACTGAGGTGAGTAAGGAACAATCATTTGATAAATGATGCTTCACATTCTCCCCCTCTATCACTACGAATTCCTCAATTCGTAGGCTTAGTTGATTTTCAACTTCTGCTTTGTAGCGCTTATCCGCTTCAACAGCTTCATCTTTTCTTTTCAACAAACAAAAGGATGCAATATGTTATACCATCGTCAATAAAGGTCACAAAGTACTTATATCCCCCCTCTATTTTGTATAAACTTCACATTACCCATGTAAGTGTGACTAAGTTCTAGAGGAGCGGTGCTTTTTTCGCTATTCTTTTGACGAAACTTCTCCCCCCCTCCTATTTTGTACAAACTTCAATTCACCGAAGTAGGTGTGACTAAGTTCTAGAGGAGCGATGCTTATTTCGCTATTTCTTTGACGGAATGGAAATGTGATTTTGCCTCTTCGCCTACCTCACATTCATTTTGAGGGTTTATGTCGACAGAAGGCAACAATCTCAACTTCGTTATCTTTTCAATGACTTTTTATTTAACGTGTCTTAATCTATGATGACATTGATGCACGTATTACAAATATATCATTCATTTAGCTACAAACATACTGTACCATTCTTAGTTATTATAGACCTATTAATCTCAAACCAGGTTGACCAATAACGTCCCTTAAACTAAGTTTGGGACATGTATCACCTCTTTTTAGAGTGATCCCATTCCCTGAAGTCCTTTTGAGGACAACCTCTCCAACCCCTTCTACTTTAGAGGTGTCATTGCTTCACATAAACAACCTCTTGCCCGTGGTTAGGGCGTAACCGAATCATATGTGATCAGGATACTCTAGCCCACTCCAGTTGCTTTGGCAGACTAAGTGTCCAATTTCGTTTCTACCTTTCTTTTGTCCTTCAGATCATTTAAGACCTGGAAATTCTGGCCCACTCTAGTCGCCCGTAGACTTTGTACGACCGAGTGTCCAATATCATCCTGTCAAATGAACGATCTTCTGTCAAATAGTGTGACAGGTTCAACATCTTAAGATAAGTCATTATCTTTTAGTCTTCTTCCCTTGAGATTGATGACCAGACAATACTTGGCGCTTGCTTAAAAGTGGTAACAGTTTTCGCACAGTCAGTGGATCTCTTTCCTTCGTATGTGCGAACATACTTCACACACTTTTAATTATTACACTCAAAAGAACGGATCTTTTAAGTTTTATTTACAATAGTCCAATCTTTAACTGGGAAGGAAGGAGATTTAACATCTGATTTTAGAGTGTAGGGAATATAAGTTTTATTGAAAACACTTTCATATCCCAGCCTTTCTTTACACACTTTTATTCAGATCTTAACACATTATTGATAAGGAAGGATTAACTTAGACCTTTTGGACTCTGGCCCACTTCAGTTAGACTGAGTGTCCACATCCTCCTTATCATAATTCGGATCCTTTGTCTGGGATAGATATAGGCCTTTTGCTACATGATATAACATCATCTTCAACCTTCTCCTCTTGTCCCAGTTGACATCCCCAGCCTCTCGTGGGCGCTTGTTCCCACCACTCTCGGGTGCAGTGACACCGTGAACACCTTGACCTTCAACAACATAATCAAAACTGTCTTCTACCAGAAAACCACAGCCATAACCAGATTTGGTCACACAACTATTGACCGAAATCTTTCGAACACTAAGACAATCTTGTCTTAAAACTTGTTGGAGATAAACGACTTGCTGATTTAGAGGAAAAAGGAAGGAAGAGTTTTTGTTGCTCACTTTTGGACTGATTTTCTCTTATTTTCATCCTCTCTCTATACCTCAAATCTGTTTCAGTAAGTGATTAAGAGGTTCTTTAAGAGAGGTGTAATCAGGGTTCATGGCCAGAAACAGTTGGCTTTCTGGCTGCTTCCTGAACTCCAGGGACCAAACTGTAAATACTAAATAGTTTGGGGTCCAAAAACTAATGTCAGAAGAAGCCCGTGACCCGAGCCCAGACCGAACGGGCGGCGGCGGCATGCGTGTGGGGCTAGCCTCGAACCCAAGCACACCTAGGTCCTCCATCCTTCAAACACATGGGTTACCCATTGGGGTCCCAAACCCTTATCCATTTTTAGGCATATAAATAGAACAATTCTTCATTTTCCCACCGATGTGGTAGATTTGTCCCAAACCATATTTTTATGTCTCAAACACCTTACTTCGTGGACCAATATCTATTTCATTTCTTAACGAAATTTGACGATCTTTGGCCCTAAGGTCATCTACTCACTTAGTAGATTATGCACGTGTGAAGAGACAAAGCCTCCAACATGCGAAAACCTAGTGTTTAAGTCATTAAATATGGGTGGATGCAATCTCCCCACCAAAGACAAATTTCTAACAGAGATTTGTGAAGTTGGTTGGCAGATGAAACTTCATGTGGATCTTCACGGCCAGAGGACATAGAATTCAAGCAAATAATGATGGTAAACTCACTAACATGCCATGATTTTGATCATCTTGCTTTACTTTACAGAAAGGATGAAAAAAAGAGAGTAAAAACAACATGATGAGAATAAAGCTATTTTTAAAATTTTGATGATGGTTGTGTGGGGAGCAAAATCAATGTTTTTCCTAAGAGGGTGAACAATCATCAAAGTCTCCCTAAGGAATGAAGACATGGGACATAAAATGTACCTAGATAAAAGGAATGCACGGGATTTGAAACAAAACACACACAGAGTACTAGTACAATGGCATTATATATTACTCCACCCGTCTCAATTAAGTGTCTTATTTTTCTTTTTGATGTATATAAAAAAGAATACATCTTTCTATTTTTAGTAAATTTTTCAATTTCAATTAGAGGTGGAGTTAGAATTTGAGGTTTGAGGGTTCGAAATTTTAAGACAAGAGAATAACCTCATGCTACAATAGTCAGTAGTCAAATCTTTTGTTTTAGAGTGGAACGTGCTCTTTTTATTTTTTTCACTTAATAATTTTATGTTGTGTTTATAAAAATAAACTTAAAGAAAATACTACATTATAGGAAAGAGGAAATAAGTCACGCATTGATGCAAGACAGCAGGTTTGAGCTGAGGAGTCTATTTTAATATTTTTTTATAAAAAGAGAGCATAAAATGTACCTAGATAAAAGGTATGCACGGGATTTGAAAGTGAAACAAAACACACACATAGTGCTAGTACAATGTCATTATTTATTACTCCACGCGTGTCAATTTAACTATCTCTTTCTATATTTAATAAATTTTTAAATTTCAACTAAAGGTGAAGTCAAAATTTGAGATTTGGAGGTTTAGAATTTTAAGACGAGACAATAAGCTCATGCTACAATAGTCCGTAGTTCAAATCTTTTGTTTTAGAGTGGAACGTGCTCTTTTAATTTTTTTCACTTATTAATTTTATATTCTGTTTTATAAAAATAATCTTAAAGAAAATACTACATTATAGGAAAGAGGAAATAAGTCACGCACTCATGCAAGACAGCAGATGTGAGTAGGGGTGAGCGGGTCCGGGTACCCTAACTTTTTTAAACTACCCGGACCCTACCCAGTAAACGATCGGTTCCTAAATCTATTACCCGGAACCTACCCATAGCAATCATTACCCGAAATCTACCCGGACCCTGCGGTTTCGGGTAGGTTCCCGGGTACCCTGTAAAACATTTGTCATAAATAGTATACTACTGCATAGGGATTGCATAATATGGAATGAAGTAGCAGTGGAAAAATATGTGTGAAATATTGCACAAAAGGCAGATAATTTATGGGTGAATAATGTCTACTTAAAGGATCAGGATTGGTGGCAGTACTCTGCTCCCATTGATTGCTGTTGGTACTGAAGGAAGATCTACACTATTAAAGAGAGGTATAAATAAGTATATGTTGGGGATGGATGACTGAAAACAGATGGCAAATACACAATTCACAATTCATAGTGAATATTTATGGAGGAAGGGGGAGATGGAAGTTTGGACTGGAAGCAGATGGGTATGGAGTGTAATGAATGTCCTAAACACTACTTTATTAGCTGGTTAGCAACACACAACCTGGTCGCTAACAAAATAAAGATTGCAGAAGATTGGGTGGTGGATAATGATCTTTGTGCCTTTGTGTGGAAATAAGGAAGAAAGCGAGCACACTGTTTTTTGAATGTGTGTTCTCCAAGGGGTGTCTTGAAACTATGCTGCAATGGATGCATATTAGAATTCAGAATTTAGAGTTGCAGGGAATATGGAGGAGACTGGTCAGAAGTAGAAAAGCAAGAAATTGTATACACTTCATTACAACAGTATTAACAACACTGATATATCACATATGGAGGGCTAGAAATGAAGTTGTGTGGCATAAGAAAGTTACTATACCTAGACTGATTTGTGAGCAGATACAACAGAAAGTGTAAGGCACAAGACCCATATCTTCCTCAATAAGGGAATTGGATGGTACCCGGCTCGATTATCCTACCTACAGTAAGCACGTTGATACATAAGGATCCTTGGTCCCATGAGAGCACTACTTAGATTCTAAGCCCTTGGTCTTATATGTGGATCTTTTCTACAAAGAAGAATACCTGGGTGGATATGGAAATTCCAAGTTTCATGTTGAGGAATTGTCAATGTACTTAGACGGTGCGAATTTGAGGACAAATTCTTTCAAAGAAGTTGGAGATTTATGTAAGTGCCACAAAATTAAACTCTCATCCTAAGACGAAAAGAGATTTATTAAGAGTGACAACAATGGCACGTCATTCTACACTTAGATTCCTAACATGACATGGAAAATGAAATGGAATTGGAATTGTTACGTGAAGATCTAAGAAATATATTTTCTATTCGGCCTTTGTATGTAGGTCTTGGCCGAAGACCATGTTTGTTTCCCTTTTAGCTTGTCTTAGCTTTTAGTTCTCATTAGGACATAATTAATAAGCTATGTAAGAGGGAAGAAGATGAGAAAGCCGAAGGGTCTTCCAAAGGATGACTAGGCGGAGAGGTTAAGGACCGGGTGGCAAGGAAAAAAATGATATAGCAATTAAGGCCGCCAAGAAGACAATTCATGAACCAATTAGTTCATGAATTTGGCTACATTGAAGACTTCAAAATTGGCCAGGGGAGTTCAAGAGTTGGCCGAAATGGTTCATAAAAAAAATACCAAGAATAGAAGCTTCCAACACATTCCAAGAAGATGAGGTTGTTAAGAGAATTTATGAGCTAACAAATTCATGAATATGGTTACATGGGAGACCTCAATCTCGACCTAGAGAAGAGGAAGAGGTGGCCGAAACACCTTGCTCTACAAGTCACACTAAATCCATTCACACTATGTCGAACTCACAAGAAAATGGTGTCCTTTTGTCTTCTTCTAGAATAGTCCATTTTGTACTATAAATAGAGGCCTTAGGCCATTGTAAAATTCAGAGTTGATTGAATATAAAACTTGAATGTTTACTCATCTTTCTAAGTATTTCAATCCGGAATTGATATTCTTGGTTGGTTCTTCGGGAGGACCTTTGGTTCTTGTGTGAGCCAAACCCCTTAGTGTAAGTTGAAGCTAGGACTATGTGGCCTAGTTAAGCAAAAAATAATGTTTCCCTTTTGTGTAAGATTGGTTAAGACTTTGTGACTTAACTAAACTCAAGATTAAGGAACCCCATTTGGTGCGAGTGAACGTTGGGACTGTGTGACCCAACCATACCCAAACCTAGGGTCTATCTTAAAGTTTCCGACCAACCTTACTTGGTTAGTATTCAGGATTGTACTTAGCAACCCCGATCTAGTCCTTATTAAATTGGTCACCTTCATAAAGGTTTTGACTTAGGAATTAAAACCCCCTTGTCATTATCCTTACCATATCGACCGTACCTCACTTGAACCATCCTGACCAATCCAACACTTAACTAAATCAATCCTAAACTCACCCAAGGATGCTACTCCAACTCGTGTGCAACCCTTATCCATACTACCAAATACTGATAACCCTCACCTCCCAACACACCTCATAAACACTCATAATAAATGCCAACACCCGAAACCAAGCGTACCTCTCCGTTCAAACCCAACAACACCAAACAGTCCACAAAGTCAACCCTTATCGGAACCTCACTGGTTTAGTTCAGTTCCAACACCCTCCACCATAAACCCACCAAACCACGACCACCACTACAACCCTAAACATGTCTATAACAACCCCACAAAAGTCCTAAGTCAATTTCCAATCACAACTACCCGAAACAGCCACCGAACATCACCCTATTCGGATAAATCGAGATCACGAGAATCACTTTTTGAGTCCTTTTTTCGGGTCGACCCAAATATACCTAGCACCCGACCCACTTACCATCTCAAATCCCTCCATACTTACATCAGATTAGTATCAGAGCCAATCCTTCCCGTCCCACATGATACCGCTATGGCCTACACTAAACAAGAGTATTGGAGGATCGTATGAGACATTTTGGCCAAACGTGAGAAAGCAATAAGAAAGGAACTTGCGGGTTATATCGTAAGTAAGCACTCCAGGGTTTAACAAAGCAATCAAATATGTGAAAAGGAAGAATGTCACGGTTGTGAGGACACATTTCCTATGAAACAAAATGAAGCCAATAAATGCCGAGAGGAAGAACAAGGCTATACCTTATTCATTAATCCATTATATGATCTAGAAGATGTTGAGGAAGATGTTAGTCTTGTGGAGGTGTGTGAAGACTCAATTATCCGACATGTATTAAGTGTTCAACTAGACAAACATGAGGAGACACGAAGTGGACGATTCTTTCACACTCGATGCAAAGTACAAGACAAAGTGTGTAACATGATCATTGACAGGAGAAGTAGCATCAACGCGGCTTCCATGGAGATGGTGATCAAATTGGACCTACCTTCCTGCAACCATCCTAAACCATACACTCTTCAATGGATAAACCAAGACGAAGGTCTAAGAGTAACAAACCAAACTCTTATTGACTTTCAAATTGGAATGTATGAAGATATAATATGGTGTGACATCCTTTCTATGGATGCATGCCATATTTTATTAGGACGACCGTCGCAACTTGGCACGAAGGCACAACATGATGAATAAATGAATAGCTATTCCTTTCAAAATAATGATAAGAAGATCCGGTTGGTGCCGTTGTCACCTAGTGAGGTGAAAAACATAAAAATCCGAAGGGCGAAGAAGCACTAGGCCGAAACTCACTTACTTGATGCATAAAAGATAGAGAAAGAATCTAAGGAGGGGAGTACTACCGATGCCTACTTAAAAGAGCCCTTGGAAGATGTATGTGCGGACGAGCTTGTAACCGAGTCACCAACGATAGAAGACATTGAACGTGCTCTTGTTTTATTTCCAAGTAGTTCATTAGCTAACCATTACAATTATAGACATGATCCGGGAGAGGCCATGAAGTTGCGAGAACAAGGGCAAGAATAACAAGGCGAAGGCCTTATCCAAAAGAGCCATAGTCCGTGTGAGGCATCTGACTTGTTAGTGCCACAAGAAAATGAGACTTGGCACAGATGTAGCACAAACCAAGTGATGGTAGGAAAATTCCGTGGCTGGCCTTCTTTTTACCATCACTTCACCCGAGGTAACGGTTTCCTTACTGCCCCTATTCCGAATCTTGGAGTTGAATATGATATTGGTGTCGTCTTACTTCAAGGCGAAGAGTTCATACCTTCCTCTACTGGAAGTTTGGGTGGCACATGAAGTCCTTATCATACTTATGACGCGGAATTTTATGTGGTGCAATGGAAGTTGAATCCGAGGCTTGCTAATTTGGCAACACACTTACAAACTTCTACATCCTCCACAAGACATGAAGATGACAAATCCATTATTGCGGTAGATACACTTCTTCAAAGGCACATAATGTTGACCTTGTTTAAACCAAGGTCGATAGTATTGGAACTGTTAAAGGAGTTCCCTGAATGAGACCCCAAGTTCAAAGTTGTAGTAAGAAATTGTTCCACGTGTCAAAGGGCTAGAAGGTTCTTCTACCCAGAATCGTAAATTCTTTTGCCGGTCCTGGAACAACCATGGAAAGATGTGAACTTGGATCTAATCTCGGTTACCCACAGGGCAAAATTTGTATCATGCCATGTAGATTGTACAACGCTACAATTTCTACTGTGAGCTTCATGCACGAGAGGCTACAATGGTACAAAGGTTACACCACATCATCCGAGGGTACGTACGAAATTCCAACAACGATGGTAACTTCCTGGCATTGGCCAGAGCCCTTGAATATTGGTGTTACACTTGAAGAAGAATGTGATGATGGCATTGGTTTTGTTATTCAAGGCATAAGACCCATATCTTCCTCTATGAGGGAATTGTATGGTACCCGGCTTGATTTTCCTACCTACAGTAAGCACGTTGATACATAAGGATCCTTGGTCCCATGCGAGCACTACTTAGATTCTAAGCCCTTGGTCTTATATGTGGACCTTTTCTACAAAGAAGAATACCTGGGTGGATATGGAAATTTCAAGTTTCATGTTGAGGAATTGTCAATGTACTTAGACGGTGCGAATTTGAGGACAAATTCTTTCAAAGAAGGGAGATTTATGTAAGTGCCACAAAATTAAACTCTCATCCTAAGATGAAAAGTGATTTATTAAGAGTGACAACAATGGCACGTCATTCTACACTTAGATTCCTAACATGACATGGAAAATGAAATGGAATTGGAATTGTTACGTGAAGATCTAAGAAACATATTTTCTATTCGGCCTTTGTATGTAGGTCTTGGCCGAAGACCATGTTTGTTTTCCTTTTAGCTTGTCTTAGCTTTTAGTTCTCATTAGGACATAATTAATAAGCTATGTAAGAGGGAAGAAGATGAGAAAGTCGAAAGGTCTTCCAAAGGATGACTAGGCGGAGAGGTTAAGGACCGGGTGGCAAGGAAAAAAATGATATAGAAAGTAAGGCCTCCAAGAAGACAATTCATGAACCAATTAGTTCATGAATTTGGCTACATTGAAGACTTCAAAATCGGCCATGGTGAGTTCAAGAGTTGGCCGAAATGGTTAATAAACAAATTACCAAGAATAGAAGCTTCCAACACATTCCAAAAAGATGAGGTTGTTGGGAGAATTTATGAGCTAACAAATTCATGAATATGGTTACATGGGACACCTCAATCTCGGCCTAGAGAAGAGAAAGAGGTGGCCGAAACACCTTGCTCTCCAAGTCACTCTAAATCCATTCACACTATGCCGAACTCCCAAGAAATTGGTGTCCTTTTGTCTTCTTCTAGAATAGTCCATTTTGTACTATAAATAGAGGCCTTAGGCCATTGTAAAATTTAGAGTTGATTGAATATAAAACTTGAATGTTTACTCATCTTTCTAAGTCTTTCAATCCGGGATTGATATTCTTAGTTGGTTCTCCAGGAGGACCTTTGTTCTTGTGTAAGCCAAACCCCTTAGTGTAAGTTGAAGCTAGGACTATGTGGCCTGGCTAAGCAAAAACTAATGTTTCCCTTTTGTGTAAGATTGGTTAAGACTTTGTGAGTTAACTAAACTCAAGATTAAGGAACCCCATTTGGTGCGAGTGAACGTTGGGACTGTGTGACCCAACCAAACCCAAACCTAGGGTCTATCTTAAGGTTTCCGACCAACCTTACTTGGTTAGTATTTGGGCTTGTTCTTAGCAACCCTGGTCTAGTCCTTGTTAAATTGGTCACCCTCATAAAGGTTTTGACTTGGGAATTAAAACCCCTTTGTCATTATCCTTACCATATCGACCGTACCTCACTTGAACCATACCGACCAATCCAACACTTAACCTTTTGCAACTTGTGTGCAAACCTTGACCATACCACCAAATACTGATCACCATCACATCCAGCAACACTTCATAAACACTCACAATAAATTCCAACACCTGAAAAAAAGCGTACCTCCCCGTTCAAACCCAACAACACCAAACAGTCCACAAAGTCAACCCTTATCGGAACTTCACTGGTTCTGTTCAATTTGATACCCTCCACCATCAAACCACCAAACCCCAACCACCACTTCAACCCTCAATGTGTATATAACAACCCTACAAAAGGCCTAAGTCCATTTCCAATCACAACTACTCGAAACAGCCACCGAACATCACCCTATTCGGATAAACTGAGATCCCGAGAACCACTTTTTGAGTCCTGTTTTAGGGTCGACCCAAATATACCCAAAATCCTATCCACTTACCAACTCAAAGCCCTCCGTACTTACATCACATAGGAGCTCAATTCCATCTTGTAGTTGTGACAAGTAGTGAGAGATCCCTCCCATAATATATATGCACTAAATGTGCATGTATCATGGTAGAATTTCAAAGTGTGAGAGCTTTTCTCACCTATTCAAAACAAGATAATGAAATTATGGAAATTGTTAGTCGAATTCAATATTTTAAAAATCTTATATATCCAGGAGCCGAGTAATGAAATGTTTGTGCGTGACGTGATTTTTTTCCCTCAGTGAGGCTCCTATCTGAAGTAAAAAATAAATAGTAAATGCCTAGAAAATAAGGTCGGTTGAAGAGAAAAGAGTTAAAAATGGGACAATGTCTTGCTAAGAATGTCCAGAATAAGATAAGAAACAATGACATTGGCAAAAGATTGTCAAGAAGATAAGTGGGGCGCCTGAATAAAGATGAGAAATGATCGAAGGTCATAAGATAAAGTATGGTAATGCCACAAGTTTGTAGCCAAGTAAAATAAAAGGTAAAAGGAAGTAAATACTGAGTTGTGAAGGGGATTATGTTATGAGACTAAATCTCCATTACAAAATACATCATTCAGATGAGTTAGCTTTCTGAATTAGGAAGTATCATTATTGAAAAGTACCCTAAGCCAAACTGAATACGAGTCAGAGACGGGATAGATTGTTATACTAGTAGGTATTTTGAAAGTCTCAGGGTAAGAGATTAGGAAGTAAGGACTGAACTTCAAAAGAGCAACCTTTGAAGGTTATCAAGAATGGAGCCCCCTAAGACTAAAGTGTTGAGTAAAAGATAAAATTTATCAAGATCGAGAGTACGTCAGCTATGAATACGTGATATTCTATCCATGTAAGTTATTCAGTTGTCTTAGGTATGAGAGACGTGTTCTAAGTTAGTAAAGTTTGCAAAATTGTGAAAGATGTTGAGGTAATGATATGACTTCTCTGAAATAAAATTTTAGAAAGCAAGTTTGGCCATCCTCCCAAAGGGGAGATAGTAAAATAAAATATTAAAACAGAATCACATGCTAATTTAGTGATTGAGTAGGAGAGTAAGGTTACAACACAGAGTTTCAAGACAATGCGTTATAAATGCGTTATGAATACAAAATGACATACAAGTATGAATGCTAAGAAAGTAACAATAGCACCCTCCTAGCTAGAGGTGCTAATCGACAGTAAAAGCACCCAATATATGAGGCTTAGAGAAGAATAGTATGACGTATAAAAAAAGATAGAAATGTATAGGCCCAAGAGGATTTATTAAGAATTGATGAATGAAAGGGTTAGTCGAGTCAACAACGGGGGATAGTTTATGTAAATCCCAGAAGGAGGCTAGTCAAGAGGACAGAGGAACCGTCAAAGGATACAAGATTATATATTCTAGAGCCTAAAGTTTCATTTTCATAAGTAAACGGTCACAACTCACAGAGGTATTTCATACAGGAAGTGACGACAAAACGGGGCTAGCATAAAACAGATCAAAAGTTAAAGGGGCATGAAACCTTGAAATGGATGCAAACAATTAAAGGTTGTACACAAATTTAGTGTTGTCGAAGCAAGAGTGGAAGTGGATGTGAGTAAGGTTAATTGCAGGAAGTTATAAGTTCCCAACTGTAACATCCTGCACTTTTACGTTAGGATACACCATAAGTAAGTTAAGATGAACTTGGAGGGTTTATGATAGTGTTATTATAAGTCCGCGTAACTTTGACAACCTTGATACCGCTAGAAATTATTTTGATAAGGTATATATATCTTCTTTCAAAGTAAACCTTTTAGTAAAGATTTTATAAGTATGCTTTCAAGTAATTACTATTATTACTACTTCCAAATATGTTTTATATTATACACATGATATGAGGAAATTTATAAATGAGATTTTCTTTATGATAAAGATAGAAATTATTTTCTTATAGGAAAAGAAAGTTATCTTTTTACCGTTATGAGAATTAATAGTAATGAAATTTGTACTCCTAATAATAGCTTGAAAAAATAAAGATTTGATAAGATACAATTTTTATCAATGACTTAATGTTTATGAGATATTAGTATATGTTTTAAATTTATAAATTACTTTTATTTATTTGTATAAGAAATTTTGAAGTTGTTTCTTTAAGAATTTTTTTCACATATAATATTATTAGTAGCATTTTGGATAAGGACCAATTACTTGGTCAATATTCCTTTACATGTAAATTTATACACCCACACTAAAGTGACTAATCCAAATAGGTAATTAATGTAAAGGGATAGGTGGGATTAAGTGTCTTATGTGCATTATTAAGATGAAAGTGTGTCCAAAACAAATATTTCATTATTTGGATATTCATTTTTGGGAGGAGCTAAGAACGACCATGGATGACCATTCTTGAGCTCTCGGCAACTTGTGTTGTTGAGGCAATTCAAGTAATTTTCAACAAGAACATCACTACAACGACTCAAGTGTACAAGTTTAGGTTAAACTTTTATCGGAAGAATTGACTCATCGTAGTCATTTGAAGGTTAAATCGAGGTTTGCAAGGCTATTCTTTGACTCGCTACTATGGCACGACGTGTGATGTTTGTTTCTTACATGAACCATGAATGTTTAGAGCTTATGAATGTATTTCTTCCATGTTATAAGTCTTGTAAGTCTCTTAAGAAATGGTATACGTCCATACTCAGTTATGCTGAAGCATTTCATTCATAGAGTCGAGTTCTAAGTTGTTATGATGAGATTAGAGTACCCTTAAGTATGATGGAATTGATATTTTACAAAGTATAATTAAAGAAGTTATAGAATGTTATTGAAGGTGAATGACGCTTAAGATAAATGACAACATGTGACTAATGTTTAAGAAATTTTCCAGGGATATACAACATAATGTAAAGCGAACAGGTTAACAGAATCCAGATTGTCCCTATTAATTCATAGAGCATCCTTTAGAATGAGTCAAGCTAATAAAGAGATACATGAGATTTTATAAGAATATAAGTCCATGGAGTTGGAGTGTAAGTAAAGAGGAACCAATACGAAATAGTTAAGCTAAGCGTGTAAGTTCTTATCGCATGCCTTGACATGTAGTCGAGTCGTGTATTGTTCCTTACCATGAATTTTCTTGAACACATAAAGGATAGTGTCCACCCATGTACAATCACTCTTATCATGTATTCCTATAAGTATGATATTCAGTTCCATGTGGTTATGAATAATCCTTCGAGTCTAGTAAGAAGGGAAGTTTCGGTTATGTTAACAAACTATATTTCCAAAGTATTTTAGGGAATTAGTTCCACAGATGATCAGTCTTATAATAAGCAAGTTAAGTGTTCCTGAAGCTAATAGACAAAGATCCCCAAAATACTTATCATGTATGTGTTATGTAGGTTATGTAAGAAGTCATTTGCATTGCATCATGTTCATTGCATGTTTAGAAATGATATTTCCTATGGACGGACTATGAAATGCATAGGCGCATAGTTATACAGTTGCCTTCAGGGCTATACATATATAGTTTGCTTCGGGGCTATATATATACAATTGCCTTTGGGAATATACATATACTAATGGTTCCTATGGACGGGCTATGAAACGCATCAATACAAACTCGAGCATTTCATATGTACTGCATTGCATTGATATCATATGTTGTATTTCTTTGGCCAAGAATGGCTTATAGGTTTTACAGAAACTAAAGAAAGAATCTAATGAACAGTTATCCCAAGTATTACAGTGAATGATCCCAGAATGTAGATCCACATAGCGACCCAAAGTTATCATCGGAAAGACTCTAAAGAAGATTCAGAAATATAGAAATATAGTAAGACTTAATATGTGCTTCCATAGAGAGTTACATAGCCATCAATCATATATGTATGATTGTTCTTCATTTGCTCCCTTACTCATCTTCAGTTGATTGTATATGTTTCATGTTTACCTTAAGTACATGGTACAATCTTTCTGTACCGACGTTCCTTGGCCAGGGGCGCTGCATTCGTTATGTTCACATTGTAGGTTCAGGTATATCTTTTGGCAGGCATACATTCTAGATGGTAACTGATTTTCAGTGAGATGGTGTAAGCTTCATTTCTTCCTAGAGCTGAGTCATGTACTTTTATGCATAGAGATTATGGATAGGTGGGGGCCCCGTCCCTACAACATGTTAGTTGTACAATTTTAGTTATTCTAAAGGCTTCATAGACGTCTGTCGTCAGGTTTAATCATGTAAAGGTTGTATTTTATGTTATATAGACAGAGCATCTTATAGATCATGTTTACATATTTTTGGACTTTACTACATCATGTTCCTCCAGTACAGGTTCATAGTAAACACATGTAGAATGTAGTCCGTCTCTGTCAAAATTGGGGTGTGACGGAGTGGCATCAGAGTTGTTTCATCCTTGTGAGTTTATGAAGTCTTATCTAGTAGTGTCTCACTTATGGGTGTGTTGTGCACCACACTTATGATTGAGAAGCTACAGGAATTTAGGAAAGTTACTCTTCATTCACATCTCAGAACGTGTGAATAGAGCAATGTCTTAAGAAGTCATTTTGATGACTAAGGTAATACGTAATCATACAAGTCCTTTATGAGTAAGGTGAAGTCCTTATAAGATTATATGTGTCTCAGATATGCGTGTAAGTATCATGTTAGAGACTTCAGTCCCAGTCCAATATTCGAGGATGAATGTTTCTAAGGGGAAGGATATAATATCCCACACTTTTGCTTTAGGATATGCTCATAAGTAAGTTAAGATGAACTTGGAGAATTTATGACAATTTTATTATAAAACCCTGTAAGTTGACAACCTTGATATCGTTAGAAATTATTTTGATATGGTATATATATTTTCTTTTAAAGTAAATATTTTAGTGAAGATTTTATAAGTATGCTTTCGGGTAGTTACTATTATTACTACTTTCAAATATCCTTTAAATTATACATATTATATGAGGAACTTTATAAATGAGTTTTTTTTATTATAAAGAAAGAAATTATTTTCTCATAGAAAAAGAAAGTTATCTATTGTAAGACCCATTTGGTTGTTTGAAAATTTTAGACTTATTTTCTTAAGAATACCATTCTCGTAGCTTTATCTCGATGTTTATGACTTGCAAAAATGAGTGGCGCAGTTCCCAAGGAAATCATGCAAGTTTAGGATCGATTTTAGTGTGTTTTGAAATTTTAAAGTAAAAAAGAAGAAGACATTTGACTTATAGTTGACTTTTGGATAAATGAATCATTTTTGAAATTTTGTCGATTACATTAGGTCCAGAATGTCATGTATGACTTAGTCGAGTCATTGGTTCGCTTCTTGAGGTATTCAGATGTACTTTATAGTTTTATTTGTAAAATTATGGAAATTGGATGTGTTTGGTGATTTCGTAGAAAGGTATGTCCTAGATCGGCTGTATGAGTATTTTGAGTGCGCAAGCAGGTCCGTTGTCCGGGAGGTCTCGGATGAGTTTTGGGAGTTGGATCAAAGTTTGGAAGTTGCATGAGGTTGCTGGTTTTTGGTGTCTAGCTTCTGTGAGATTTGGCTCGCACCTATGAAGCTGCACTTGTGTAAGTCCAATCATAGGTTTGATAGTTGTCTTAGTGGGCAGAGGCTCACTTCTATAAGAAATGGTCCACAGAAGCGGAGCCGCTCCTACGCTTGTTAGTTCGCACCTGTGGAATTAGAACACTTAAGTAGACCTCGCTGATGTAGGAAAAGGAGTGCAGAAGTAGGCCCACATCTGTGAAAAATTAGGCGCTTCTGCAGAGATCACTAGGCAAATCAAATATTTAATTCCCATTTTGAGTTTTGGTTTCTCATTCACATATTTGGAGCATGCGATCTCGGTTTAAGAAGATTTATGGGGGTTTTGCAGGATTCATCGATTGGGTAAGATACTAATCTTTATTTTATGATTATTACATTAATTAGTGATGAATTTCATGGTAGAACCCATGATTTGGGATGAGGGTTTCATGGGTTATGAACCCTAATTTGGAAAATGGAGTTTTCTCTAACATATCATGAAATTGATATTGAAATTGAATGATTCTTGGTATATAGACTCCCTAGAGGTTGGGCAAACTAATTTTGGACTAAATTTCCCATTTTTCCATGAACATGGTTTAGGTTGGATGAGATAACATTAATTTTAGCTTCATCCTTAGTAAGGTTGAGAACTTTAGAATGACTTCATAATACTGATGACCCTCGTGGTTTAGCAAACTATATGGCTTTACTTATCGAGTTGGATGTTCAATTTGATAACACTTTAGTTGACTAACTTAGTAGAGAAGTATCGGAAAGTACCAACCCTCTCCACTGCTATAAATATGGTCGATCGATGATGCTGTTGGGTACACGTCCTTCCCGTACTCACTCTACACTTGTTACACTCTATGTCCAGGTACTGATTCGAATGTGAGCGGAGCTTAGGCGCGGTGCATTATAGAGATTTATTTGGAGTGTTCTCGACTTTACTAAGGATGAAGCCAAAATACTGTTACCAATTCCAACCTAACCCCGCTCAGGGCATTTAATCCCACAAAGGTTCCACCTTTTCATCAACTAAGGCATTGGATCTTCAGTTTGGAAGCTAAAGTCACATTTTTGAAGTGAAATGGTGTTCAAGATAGTAGACTATGTCAAAGTATCACTGGCTGGATAACATAGTTGGGTACATCAAGTGTTAATAACATGAGAGTATTTGTGTGTGGTAAGGCACATGGATTGCAAGAATTGATACTTTTGGATTTCCTAAAAGTGTAAAAAGGGTATTAAGATCAAAGATTCAATGGTTATGAAGGGGAAGTATGAGGCTTCAGTCCTTGCATCGAGGTATACAGAGTGGTGAACGAGTTAAGTAAAAGCACAAGAAGGAAAATTTGATGTATTTAGATTTTATGAAATTTTATTAGATTTTCGTATCAGTCGTGAGTTGAGAACAAGGAGATTTAAGTTATGAGGTGTAGTTCCACGGTACTAAGTTGATGACTTGGGTAGGGTTCAACTTTTAAAGTCATGGATGACATCGTGGTGTTGAGTATTCACGAGTAATAAATTGGGATCGGTCACCACAGACCTATGAGAGATCTATGATTGGTTTTGTGATGGATTATAGTAAGTTCAGGTGACTACTGGCGACATTCGAGGAGTTGTGCACTTTGCACCAGATCATGATTATTCATGTATCGCTAAATGGCTTATGGTTACCTTGTCATGAATATTTATAGTTACTTAAGTAATCCATTTTACAAATTTGATAGATTTACTGTTTAGAATAGAGATATGACAGAGTTACCAGGCTTTATTTGGAGTTTGCAAGTTGATTTGATGATATTTTGTTGATTGCAACTATTCAGACAGTTCTAATGGTCTATGCGGGTACTTGGTGATGGTTTAGAAAGGTACAAATGAATATGGGAAACCTTAGAATGATCAGACGATTTTCTACATATTTGGTAAATCAAGATAGTCATTAGGATGACGTGCATATTATGATAGTTGGAGGTTTAAGAGGAATTGGATGATGAGAGTTAGCTCAATAGTTTTAGCTCGATAAAACAAAACTAACGAATTTTGGATTAGTGCAATTGGCCTTGGATAAGGTCAGTTTTTGTATGGAAAGGCTGGGAGTTGGCTCAGAACAAACATATTGCATATTCCTTCTAGCGAGAGAAAGAGTCGCTATTTAGACTCTCTACATTTGAAGATGTGTTTTCTATAGATTCATGGTACCAAGGATGACTTTGGATGGTGTGGAAGAGAGATAAGTGAAGTTAGAATATCTAACCGGTACAAGCTTGGTAACAGATTGTGGCTAAACCTAAAGGACTTGAGTGTTGATGATGGAAATTGTGGAATCAATTAATTGCGTTCAGATATGTGGTTAGAATCAAAATCAAGGGATTTTAGCAGAATCAGTTCAGATATATGAAAACCATTATGGAAGAAGTTTTGATATGGAAAAATGGATATTCCATTTTTAAACTAAGTCGAGGGAAGTTCTAACTGGTAAAGCGAACAAGTAGTGCTAGCAGCGTGATTCTTTTATGTGAAGCCTTTTATGAGGTTTATCACGGAGGTTATTTAGCTACTCGACAGCTTGGGAACTTTTCTTTACCGTTCGAGGACAAACATGTGTTTAAGTGGTAGATGGTGTACCGACCCGTTTGGTCGTTTTGAACTTTTGGACTTATTTTCCCATGAATACCCTTTTCGTAGATTTATCTTAATATTTATGACTTGTGGGAATGGTGGCGCGGTTCCTGAGGGAATTGGGCGAGTTTCAAATTTATTTTAGTGAGTTTTGAAGTTTTGAAGTTAAAGAGAAGAAGAGATTTGACTCATAGTTGACTTTCAGGTAAATGAATAGTTTTCAAAGTTTTGTGGATTTTGTTAGGTCCGGAATGCCATTTATGACTCAGTCGAGTGATTGGTTTGCTTCCCCAGACATTCGAATGTACTTATGATTTTATTTGTAAAATCGTGGAAATTGGATGTGTTTGGGTGATTTCGTAGATAGGTATATCTTAGTTTTTTCACATGAATATTTTGAGTGATGTGTTTAGGAGTGGTTTGCATATTTGGTTTATGTTGGGAGGTCTCAGATGAGTTTCGAAAGTTGAATCAAAGTTTGGAAGTTGCTAGTTTCTAGTGTACCGCCTCTTCAAGATTTGGCTCTCACCTGCGGAGTTGCACCTGTGCAAGGTCATTCACAAGTGTGATGGTTGGCTTATGGGCAGAGGCTCGCTTCTGCGAGAAATGGTCTGCAAAAGCGGAGCCGCTCGTGTTGGTCCGTACCTACGATACTAGTAGACTTAAGTGGACCTCACTGATGCGGGAAAAGAAGCGCAAAAGCCGCCCTGCATCTACGGAAATTTGGGTGCTTCTTCAGAGATCGCTGGGCAGATCAGATATTTAATTCCCATTTTGAGTTTTGGTTTCTTATTCACATATTTGGAGCATGAGAGCTCAGTTTAAGAAGATTTTTGGGGTTTTGAAAGATTCATCTATTGGGTAAGCTTCTAATCTTCCTTTTATGATTATATATTAATTAGTAAAGAATTTTATGGTAGAATCTGTGATATGGGATGAGGGTTTCATAGGTTATGGACCCTAATTTGGAAAATGGAGTTTTCTTTAATAAATTATGAAATTGATATTAGATTTGGATTATTCTTGGTATATAAACTCCCTAGAGGTTGGGTAAACTAATTTTGGACTAAATTTTCTATTTTGCCCTTTGAGGCTCGGAATCCTATTTTGGAGGACTTTTTGGGTTTTGAAATAATGTATAGTAATATGGATATCGTCGGACTCGTCTAACTCCTTAGACTGCTATTTTGACTAGATTGAACTCGTTTGGTGAGTTTAAACATGATGTAGCTTCCGGGAGGCTTAATCTTTGCGTCGATCGAGCTCGGAGTTGTTCGTGAGCTATGGGACTTCATAAGGCAAGTTGAGAGTTACTAGACTTTAATATAGTATTTATGTGTGGGTAAAGAATTAGGGGGAGTAATGGGAAATTGGGGGTCCCGTACTAGTGAGGTTACGAGCACTTGTACGGGTACATGTATACGTAAAAGGGTAATCAAAATGACTTAGTATGTTGTACATGACGTAGATTAAGTGTTTAGCCTTCGGGTCGTGAGCGTGGTGCATAAATCCACTTAGGTTGGTGTCTCTGGTGCTTATATGGGCTCATAGCAATGATTGATAGCTTATTGTGATTTGACTTGTCATGCATTCATCACCCTACATCTCATCTAAATACATAAAATGGATTGGATAATGTTGTTTGTATTGATTACGCTTTCTCATGGTGTACGCATATCCATATCATTCATTCATATTATTATTGCCATTTAAACTGTTGAGATATTAATAAAAGGGGCTTGAAAGACGTACTAGATATGGTACATTGTACGAGAGTGATGATTGTTGATGTTACTACAACCACAGAGCTGGGGTCCGATGAGAAATTTCGGATGATAATGATACTACAACCACAGAGCTCGGGTCGATGGGAAATTTCAGATGGGTATATGGATCTCATGAGTCCCCTATGGGTCACATGACACATACTGCAGAAGCGTGTGTATATCGGGTACATATGGCCATTGTATTGCATACATATCATCTCCATTGCATATCATACATACATTTTGATGCGTAATTTATCCTATGTGTACTCGGTGATGTAAAGTTGTAGACTTTATGATCAAGTTACTCTAAGCGAAAGAAAATACCAGAATTATACAACTTATTCTTGATGTAAGACGAAATTATGAGACTTTATGGTTTACTTTCTTGAAAGTGAAAGAAGGCTAGAATCTTTACGACCTCTGTAGTGCAACAAGAGTAAATATATAATATTTATGGGTATCCTTAGTGTAAAGGATGGAAAGATAGAGCCTTTATGACAGTACTTGTTCTAAAAGATAGAAAGACTTAACCTCGATTAATGTATATTGATTTAAATAGTGTAAAGGTTGGATTCTTATGAATGTATGTGCCTTAGTTGATGAAAAGGCAGATCCTCTATGGTATTAGACGCCCTGAACGGGGTAAGGCTGGATTCGGTAACAGTAGTTTGGCTTCATCCTTAGTAAAGTCGAGACCTTTAGGATGATTTGATATTGATGATCTTATAACTAATTAAACTATAGAAATTACAGATAGAATTGGATAACTGATTTTCTTATACTTAGTTAACTAACTTAGTAGGGAAGTACCGTAAAGTACCAACCCTCGGTACCGCTACAGTTAGGGTCAGTTGACGATGCTGCTAGGTACACGTATTTCCCGTATTCACTCTACACTTGTTGCACTCTATGTGCATGTAATTATCTAGACTCGAGCGGAGCTTAGACACCGTGCATTGGAGAGCTTTCTTCGTAGTCCATGGTGAGTTGTAGACACTATCCCAGCATTGGAACTCCTTCAATTTATTATTTACTTTTTGTCCTATATTTCAGACAGTGATTTGTACTTAAGTTTCAGACTTGTATTCCAAATAGTAAGCTCTGTACTCATGACAACCAAAATTTGGGAATGTTTCTAAGGCATTTGTATTAAGTATTCGAGACTTGTCAGTATTTTAAATTATCTTTTTTTTGCATTAATTATCATTTAATTTACCAATTATGAATGTGGTTCACCTACGGGTTCTGTTTAGGTGCCCTCACGACACAAATAGGATTTTGGATCGTGACATCTTTTTACCATTTTGAGAATTAATAGGACGAATTTTTTACTCTTGATAATAGCTTGGAAAAATAAAAAATTTATAATCTATAATTTTTATCAATGTCTTAATCTTTATGAGATATTAGTATATATTTTCAATTTATAAAGTACTTTGATTTATTTGTACTAGAAATTTTGATGTTCTTTCTTTAAGATATTTTCACATAAAATATTATTAGTAGCATTTTGGATAAGGACCAATTACTTGGTCAATATTCCTCTACGTTTGTAAATTATACACACACTAAAGCCATAATCCAAATAGGTAATTAATGTAAAGGGGTATGGGGGGCTTACGTGTCTTATGTGCATTAGTAAGATGAAAGTGTGGCCACAACAAAATTTCATTCTTTGGCTATTCATTTTTGGGAGGACCTAAGAACGTCCAAGGATGACCATTCTTGAACTCTCGGCAGCTTGTGTTGTTGAGGCAACTCAAGTAATTTTCAACAAGAACATCCCTACAAGGACTCAAGTGTAACACTTAAGGTTAAATTTTATCGAAAGGATTGACTCATAGTAGTCATTCGAAGATTAAATCGAGGTACGTTAGGCTATTCTTTGACTCAAAATATGGCATGACGTGTGTTGTTTATTTCTTACATGAACCGTGAATGTCTAGAGCTTATAAATGTATTGCGTCCATGTTGTAAGTCTTGCGAGTCTATTAATAAATGGTATACATACTCAGTTGTGCTCAAGTGTTTCATTCATAGAGTTGAGTCCCAAGTTGTTATGATGGGATTAGAGTTTTCCTTAAGTATGACGACGTTGATATCTTACAAAGTATAATGAAAGAAGTTAAAGAACATTTTAAATGAAAGCATGTGACCGATGTTTAAGAAATTGTCCAAGGATATAGAGCGTAATGTAAGGCGAACAAGTTAACAGAATCCAGGTTGTCCCTATTAAGCCTTAGAGAATCCTTTAGAACGAGACAAGCTAATATAGAGATACATGAGCTTTTATAAGAATCTAGTAAGTACATGGAGTTGGAATGTAAGTAAGGAGGAATCAAAAAGATATAGTTAAGCTAAGCGTGTAAGTTCTCATCTCATCCCTCGACATGTAGTCGAGTCGTGGGTCCTTCCTTACCATGAATGCCACAGAACATAGAAAGGATAGTGTCCACTAGTATATAGTCACTCTTCTCATGTACTCATATAAGTGTGACATTTAGTTCCATGTGGTTACGCAAAATCCTTTGGTTCCAGTAAGAAGGGTAGTTTTGGTTATGTAAACAGACTATATGTCCTAAGTATTTTAGGAATCAGTCAAGCACATAGACATTTTATGTCCTAAGTAATTTTCAACAAGAACATCCCTATAAGTATTTTAGAGGCTTCATAGACGTCTGTGGTTTGGTTTAGTCATGTACATGTTTTATGTCATCTTATAGATCATGTTTACATATTTTAAAACTTTACTACGTCATGTTCCTCTAGTATAGGTTCACAGTAGATGCATGTAGAACGTAGTTCATCCCAATCGAGATAGGGGTATGACACCATGACCCCATGGAGATCTATAATAATGAGCTTGTAGCTTAACATGAATGAGAAGCTTCATTCTAAAAGTATATTCATAAAGGGTGTTAGTTAAGAGACAAAGGAGGAGTATTTACTCCGAGTAGAGTGGTTTAGTGTATGGATTATAGAAGAGTTGGCCAATAACCTCAATCCCTTCAAAATATGGCTATATGTCCAATAAAGAAGTACATCAACGGTATATTTTTAGCTATGCCGATTCAATCAAGAACCAAATCATAATCCAGAATAATACTTGAGGTTATATAAGAATCTCAAATTTATCCTTGAGCAGAAGTTTCTATATTCGGGATAAGTTTTCCCTATTAATAGAAATAGTGTCCTCTAGGATGAGTCATGATGGTACTGAGGTACACGAGTCCTCCTCGAGAGGTAAGCGACTCATAAGCTAGACTACAATGGAATAGTATTCCACGAAAGTGGTAAAAAAACATTAGTCTAAGATAATATCAGAGTTACCACTCACAACTCAATACTCAATGGTTAAAGTGAAAGCATACAAGTATACATATTATGTCCTAATACAAAATAAAGAAGAAGTTCAGTTGAATAAGGTGACATCCTTCAGGGCAAGAAAAGATAATATCTAAGGCTAGCTTGGCTTACCTAGAGGCCGAGATGCGAGTAGGTTAGCAAAAGAGCTTCATCAGTAAGCAAGCTTGGAGATTCGATTAATGGGCTCAGATGATAGCAGAGTTATGATTCAGAATGTTTTTTTCATCATCCCTTGAGACAATATGTAAAAAAACAATAATACAAGGATCCAGAGTTAGTAATAGTGAAAGAGAAAGTTCTATGGCAAGAGAAGCCAATGATTGAGCTTAAGGGAGATAAATTTCTTCGATGTAGAAGTTGATTGTGTGCCCTAGATATAGCTAGTCTGTGGGGCAAGATTATGGCAAAGGCACATTAGTACTAATATTCTACACATCCTGGTTTGATGAAGATATACCATGATATTAGGGAGATACATATATATTGGGAGAATGACATGAAGAAGGGCATTGCCGAGTTGGTGGCATAGTGTCCCAATTGCCAGAAGGTAAATATGGAGCATCAGATGGCCAGTACAAAGAATTGATATATAGACTTAAAAATGAGAGGTGGTTAATATAAAGTTCAGTATGGGTTTACCCCATTCTTATCAGAAATATAACTCCACAAGAGTGATGGTTGACACATTTGTAAAGTTGTCTATTAGGGAGACAGTACGACTTCATGATATTCTAAGGTCTATTACCTCAGATAGAGGAGATCAATTTATAGAAACTTTTGGACATCCTTCTAAAAAGATTATGGGGAACAAGTGAACCATAGTACAACTATTCACCCCCTAGACAGATTTACAAGCCGACCGCACCATTCAAATGCTCAAGGGTATGATTCGGGCATGTATGCTAGACTTCAAAGGAGGTTGGGATGATCAATTACCCCTTATTAAGTATGTGTATATAGGCAATTATCATTACAATATCAAGATGGCTCATTTGACACCTTGAATGGTGGGAGTGTAGACCTCCAATTGATTTGTTCGAAGTGAGAGAATCAAAGTTGCTTAGAACTATTTTGGTCCACCTAGAGATGGAAGTGGATCTTGGACCTGATCCGGATCCGGTGGATTCAGATCCGTTTTATAGGATATGGATCTTCAAAATTTGGACCCGACGGATCCGGATCGGACCCGGATCCATTTCTGACGGATCGGATCTGGATCTTGTATTTGAGATCTGTATCCGGTCCAGATCCGACCCGTGGATCTGTTCTCTATTAAATACATGCATAACCTAGTATGTAATTTTATAAGTATTTTCTTAAATTTTTTCATAATTTATGTATTTTACATTCAGGTTTGGAGTAATGGATATTGGAAATTTTAGGAAGAATTGGCTGGAACATCAATTTTATTACTCCACTAATCACCCTCAGCTTCCATTCTCACACCTCTTAGTTTCCTTGAATAAATAAATTAACAGACCTCTTAATTTATTCTATAGATATAAATTAGTGCTGTAATATATTTACTTTCCATGTTTGCTTCAATATGACTTTAATGCCTTTCTACTCCAAAATGGTTAAATGAAACATCTTCTTTAAATACCATGCATTCTTTAACATACTCAAATTATCTCTTGTTTACTTATTTAATTTTCTATCTATCATACTGAAAAATGCATTTTGTTACAAGTATATGTACATGTTTCTCAGATTTAATTAGGTCTTTATCATTTTATGAGGCTTCATGCTTTTTTTTGCTGTTATAGAATCAATGAGACATTCATTTGTTTACAACAATATAGGGAGGCCAAAGATGTCATCGTCCAATTCTCCATGTGCAGCATGCAAATTATTGCGTCGAAAATGCACTCAAGAAATGTGGATCCAGATCCGATCCGATGGATCCGAATTTGGATTTAATTTTTGTGGACCCGATGGATCTGGATCTGGATCCAGATATGAAAAATAGATCTGTATCTAATAGGATCCGGTCCATATCCGATCCGTTGCCATCCCTAGGTCCACCAAACTGTAGAGAAACTATAGATCCTGAAATTACATACTGACGTGGTCCACCAGATTGTTAGCAACCCAGATTCACTAGAAATCACATACTGACGTGTGATGAAAATATTCAGAATTTTATGATTGATTACTAAGTCTTCCTGAAAGTGCCGCCTATGAAAGGCTTAATGAGATGTGATAATAAAGGAAAGCTAATCTCAAGGTATATTGGGTTGTACAGAATTGTGTGTGAAACATAGGCCAAGTGGCTTACGAGTTAAAGTTTCCTCCGGAATTGGAGTAGGTGCATCCAGTCTTCCATGTATAAAAAGTATTGGAGATCCCTATAGAGTTGTATCAGTTGATGATATTCGGATCACCGAGGACTTATTTTATAAGAAAGTCCTAATGTCTATATTAGGTTGGCAAGTCTGTAGGTTAACAGATCAAAGAAGTAGCTTCTATGAAAGTTTTATGGAAAGGTAAATACGTCAAAGATATGACAATGGTAGTCGAGGAGGAGATGATATCTAAATACCCTCGCTTGTTCAAGATAAAAGGTTCACGATAATTACAACCTGATTGATTCCCTATTTTCCTTTCTTCATGTTACAAAAGGTTTACACTAATCATGTGTTATATTCAAATGATGTTTAGAGTTAAGACATTATAGAATCCCAGGAGATAGAGTTACTTATACTCGAGGTGATCTAATATTATTATGTTCATGTTTGATGTTAGATGGCCATGAGAGGCCTGATAAATGATTGATATTGTTTATATGGACATATGTGGCATTAATCTTGATGATGGACTACTTGGAAGGTTTGTGAGTTATCCGATTATAGAGAAAACTCTTTCCAATTTTTCAAAACCTTTGAGAATTTATACTCCTCCGTGTACACCCCCATATTTGAGGAAAACTATTTCTAAGTGGGAGGAAGTTACACCCTATGCTTTCATGCTAGTATACATAGTAAGTTAAGTAATGTAAGCCCGGTGAGGCTAAGGATTCATACTTTGTTGATAATCAACTTAAAAAGTGTTAAGTAAGTCTCGTAAGAATTCAGGGCTAAACGAATCGAAGAAATTAGGTTCATCGAAACTCGGGGAAAGGTAGGCAACATTCTGGATAGGATTTTGGCCCAAATATAGGGGGTATATCTTGTAGTTCATAAGGAGTTATGAGGTCATACCTATCTAAACTCAAGTTCAGAGATACTAATTTTGAACTCAACAAACCATTTGTCAATCGGAGCTCTACACATAACTTTACGAAGATTTTAATAAAATGCTGCAAGCAACTCCCTTTGGTACCCACCTAGTGGGTGGAAACTTATCCACCTATTTAAAGAGCGGTGCAACCTCTTTTTCGTTAATTTATCTCTACCAAATATATCCAAACACAATCTAAACTCTCCCTTAGAGTTCCTAAGCAAATTCCAAGGTGGGATACGCCAATCAATTGCTGAGAAGTTTGTGGTGCTTGTTAGATTGTTCTCCTCTGTCTTGTGATTGTTGTGGAGGATTGTTTGAAGTGAAGTAAGTTCAAATCTTGAGTTATTATTGATGTTTGAGGTATGATTTAACCTCTCCATTATGTTGTTATGCTTCTAGAAGCCATGGCTAAGTTGTAAGATTGAAAACCCGTAAGATAAATTTCAGAAATTATAGTTTTATAATCAGTTTTTGTCGAACTATTTTGAAGACCCCCTTATGTCATTTTGTAGCTGGAAATTCATGGAATAAACTTAGTATGTTGTGGTTGATGTTGTTAATAAGTACTAGAAGAAAGAAGGGGTTTAAAGTTGTAGTGTTGCTAATTGTAAATCGAGCTTGCCGCTCGTCATATTGTTGTGTTGATTAAGGAAATTCTATAGGATTATTAATTGCTTGGGATGCTATTGTGTCTTTTATGAACATGAGTTAAATTAAATAATAGGGGAGATGTTGCCCGTTTTTCTATAAAATAAGTTTTTTATTCGGAATACGATACATTAGTTATATCGCTTGTAATGTGACATAGAGTCATTTTGTTATGGTAGATTGAGGAACTACAACTTGTGTACGTTGTGTCGACGAGTAGATCGACTAAAGGTATGTAATGACTATCCCTTCTTTCTATAGCATGACTCCATACCTAAAATGGTATTTGTATAAGTTGTATAAAAGAAGTATTAGTAACAAGCAAGTGTCTCGTATTCAGATATCACTTAGATTATATGTGTTGTCCCTTGTCGGGAGAACTTTAACGCCTTAGAGCTTATAACCTCACTAGATGAGTGTGTATAAATCTTGCGGACATAGTACATAGTTGGTGATAGCTGAAATCTTAGTTATCCCTTGTCGGAAGCTCACGTTCAATTCATACTAGCTTTACATCGATAGAAAGAATAGAGAGTTAAGATGTATAGTTATACAATACTACTTTTATATATGGTGAGATATGCCCGGCCTATGAGCTGGTGAGATATGCCCAGCCTATGAGCTGGTGAGATATGCCCGGCTTATGATCTAGTGATATATCCCTGGCCTTATGACTGGTGAGATATACACCGAGCCCTATATGTGGCCAGTTAGCTATATTACATACGAGATAAGTCAGAGCAGGTTAGTATACCTTCAGAGTACTTTTGATTCTCAAATGATTAAATATATCAATTTCAGTTTTAATTAATTAGTTGCCTTACATACCAATACATTATATTCGTACTGATGTCCCTTTGCCTGGGGCACTATATTTTATGCATGCAGGTTTTGGGAGGCATATAGACAGGCTTCCTCAATAGGCGATGTCGAGCTCGACTTGATTGGTAAGCTCTATGTCATTTCGAGTTACCAGTTCTATAGTATTGATATGCTTATAGAAATGATGGGTAGGTCAGCGCCCTGTCCCAACCATAGTACAATTTGATCTTCTTAGAGGCTTGAGACACGTCCTGTATAGTCAATGTATCAGTTTGGTGACCTTGTCGGCCCTTATTTATATCTTATTTTGGGTTTTGCAATTTGCAGAGGTATATGGTAGCTTTGTCAGCCCATTTGACTATATATATATATATATATATATATATATATATATATATATATATATATATATATATATATATATATATATATATATGTATAGTTGTATATATGTATATATATATGTATATATGTATGTATATATGTATGTATATATGTATATATGTATGTATATACATGTTGGGATGATCCCATTTTGGAGAAATGTTTATCATTTAAAGATTTACAAAATTCGACCTTGCCGACTTAAGATGCTATGATTTATTTATAGTTGGCCTCGTCGGTCCATATTGCTTATGTGTATGTCCATAGTTCATGAGTTATAGATGGTATGCTCGACGTCAAGTAAGACATTGGGTGCCCGCCACACCCTTCCGGTTTGAGGTGTGACTCTAATAGCACCCCTTTACTTTACTCTAGGAATCCCCGGCATAGCTAACGTAAATGTCTTGGCATGATAGTCCAAACTCGTATGGTAAGGAGATAACCAATCCATCCAAAGTATAGCATCGAAATCCACCATATCCAGAACTTTCATATCCGCCTGAGTATCATAATCTATCAAAGTAACTACACAAGACTAATATACTTGATATACCACTATGGAATCACCAACATGAGTAGAAACATGTACAGGAAAATCAAAGGACTACATAAATATATAGAATCGAAGAAAATTATATAGACATATAAGAATAGGTAGAGACTAGATCAAATAATATTGTAGCCGACCAATGACAAACTAGAATAATACATATGATAACAACATTCCAAGCCTCTGCCTCTAGACTAAGCAAAAAAGAATAACGCTGGGCACGACTGCCTTCACAATGTGAACCTCCACAGCCACTACCTCAGCCAGAGTGGTAACCACCTCTTCCCAAATAAGAACTACCTCTACCACTCTGTGCACTTCTCCTAGCCGGCGTCTGTACAGACCTAAGTGCCAAAACCTAAGTGACCTTGATGCGAACCACTACGTCTAGGACAATATCTCACAAAGTGCCCAAGGTCGCACACTCATAATATATTCTATGGGCTATGGAATAATGAGAAGAACCTGAACGACCGGAATGTCCTCCACAACCTGAAGGTTTGAAAGATGAACCATGAGAAGTCTAGCCCGAAATAAAAGTACTATGCCCAGAACAATCAACCTTGAATGCTGGCATAGATGCATGAATGAGTTTGCTAGAGTGGGGGTATAACCCCTCCTTAAGTAACCGAAGTCCCTAAGAATACTACCACCATAACCTCCAAATTGACAGGCCTTCTTGCCCTAACGCTACTCAAACCCCTCACACTGAATCATTTAACAAATCCTTATGGCGTCCACCATTTTCCGAAATACAATCCCAGTAGCAACAACTTTGGAAAGCCATATATGAATTAGAATGATCAACTCCTTGACAAACCACTTCACTCTCTCAACCTTGGTGGGAAGTATCATCAATGCGTGCTTAGTGAAGGTATGAAACCTAGCCTCGTGCTTGGTAACCCACATACCCTCCTACTGTAGAGCCTCAAACTCATCCCTCTTGCACTCCCTCTCACTATTGGGGACAAACATGTCCAGAAACACTTGAGTAAATTGAGCCTATGAAAGTGTGGGTGACCCATCTAGCCTACTATTAACATAAACCATTCACTACTTCTTGGCAACCATCTGAAATGCAAAGTAGTCAACTCCGTAGGATACTACTAATCATAGGTTATGCAACCTCTCATGACAACTGACTATGAACATCCTTCCTTAAATCACCAATACCGGTCGGGGGTTTCATCATACTGAATCTCCTAAACATCTTTTGCTCATCAACGATCATAGCTTGCTTATTGGTCAAATAGGGTGCAACACCTGGCAAAAACCCACCATCAAAATAGGGAGCTACAATAGCTGCCTGAGCCCCTAGAGTTTGAAACCCTGGAGCAAGTATCCAGTCTGGAGTCTGACCTCCAATACGAGTTTGTGAACCATCTGAGGTGACATGATTATTCCCGCCTGATCCATCCCCTCATGAAATTCCAACACACGAACCGAAGTGTCCCGAAGCACTGGAGTAGTAATAAAACTATATAGTGTCGGTGTTGGCCTGTAATCCTTAACATGATCTGGACTATCCTTATAAACCACCTACGGATATGGAGATGCTTCCCTGGCATGGCCCTGAGCGGCTTTTGGTGCCCGACCTCTAACTGGCTGGTGCTACAACACAACCTCTACATTGACTTCACGCCCTGCCTCCTCGAATAACGCCTCTAGATGTAGGTGCGGGTACATGTTCCTAATCTCCAATCATGGATGCAAGAGTCCTCAACATTTTTGTGAAAATAAGACAACAAGATTAGAATTCAAATTGAGTCAAATACGCGCACGATAAGGAAAGAATGAATAGACGTTTCCTAAATGTCTTATACACTCTCGAATATAGGTATGAACATCATCGTTCCAATATGTAAGACTCTACTAGACATTGTTGTTGTGCTTATGAGATCGATGAACCTAAGGCTGTGATACCAAATAATCATGACGCAAAATCAGTGGTGGTGATGGCGCCTAACTTTCCCACAATTAGGCAACACAAAACCCAACTATAGTAATCCAATCAAATAACGTAAAGCGAAAAGTAAATAGTCATAAAAAATATTCAATACATGTACCTAGTATAACTTATAGACTGACAATGATGAAGTAGTGACATGAATTTTAAGAAAAAAATACTTTTATCCGTACAAGCTTATATTTCATTCAATTGTCACCATTAATAAGGTAATAAAATGTCAAGTGATGTCCAGTTATCAATTAAGTACATAATCAAGTAAGAATGAAGCATGACATGCAACGTAATCCCATGCAAAGCAATTGGATATTTCAAGAACTAATCCTCTCTCAATCGTATATACATGACACACCTCGATAATCTTTGGGAGTTCATGACCCATGAGGGACTCGCGAGGTCCCTATACCACCAGAGCCACTTCCCTTAGGCTTACACAGATTCCCCAGAACCATTTTCCTTCGGCTTTATCACAATTTCGTCGAAACCATTTCCCTTCGGCATTCCACTCCTAATAGACCAATGTAGCTCAAATTAAGTCACATTTTGTGAACCATCAAATAAGTGTGTATGGATGTTCATAACAACATAAATATCAAATGCATTTCAAGATAATGATTCATACATGAATAAACCTCTATCTCAATCACTACAAGTATACGGTTCTATGGAATGATATATGCACATAATCAAGCAATCAAGTCAATCAATCATCAACTAATGCCTATATGCTTTGGCATTCTCTGATTACAACCCATCACTACATATTAATAAACTTTCTCATTCATTATACCGGTACTCGTACTAATACCTGTCACACCACAAGTACGAGACCCCCATCTTACGCCCTTATCCATTATCTATTCCATTTTAGTCTTTAATTAGCAAAATGTTCCTCTACAAATTCTAGAAAGTCTTAACATACCTCAAACGCCGAGCAAACGTGCCACAAACCTCAAGATTTCCCCTCTCCTTTCTATAAAGCTTTGGAATTCTTCAAATCTATCAAATATGCATTATTTGTGACTAATCAAGTTTGTAGACACTCGTATTATCGTACTTTGATTCAAAACCTAAAACGGATCTATAAAATGTGACCCCTAGCCCACAAGGGAAAATTGGCTTACCATACCTTAAAAGTTAAGAATTTCAAATTCACTGTATTCCAATAAGGAAGAGATATTCAATTTGTATATTTTTTTTTTAATTCCATGAAAACCCCCAATTTCTAAGATAAATCATGGATGAAATTGCTAATTAATGAATAAAATCACGAGAAAGTACTACGTTGAAGATTAGAATCTTACCCCTTAGTCAATTCTTGAAGAACGATTTTGAAATCACCTAAATTTGAGATCCCTAGCTCAAGAAATGAAATTATAAAGTATAGGTTCGTTTTGGAAGGATTAAACCTGCCAGGATGAACTCTTAATCGTAATCGCGAGACTGACCCCGTGATGGAGGGATCCTGAACCCCTACTCTACGCGATCGCGGCCAAGACCATCGCGATCGTGATGGCTGCTGACCCGGACCTAACCCTCATATGCTCTTTGTGGTCGTTAAGACAACCCCCTCGATCGTGATAACTGTTTCCCCACAAGGCTTACACAATTATGAGACTCTTTACGTGATCGCGAATAAGGGTGTATGGCACCAGAGACCAGCAATAAGAAAATAGGCTCTAATATTTGATTTAACACTCCAAACTCATCCAGAACCTCCTGGACACAAACCTAATATGCATTTTAGTTATAAACGCTCATCGGACCTGCCGCACACTCAAAACATCTTAAAGAGGTCGTCTTGATCCGATGGTGACTGTGATCAACTTCAATTTCTTAACTTAACTAGTTTCTCAACCAACAACCCAAATCACATCCGAACCCCTCAGGACTCGAATCAACAGTTTGATTAATTCATAATTCAAATTTCGGATCTAATAGAAGCAATGAGACTCTCATTTGACCTCATTAACCCTCTGTGTTGACTTTGGTCAAACTTCATCATTTCCTTAACTTAAGAACTTTCAATTTTAAAAATTCTTCTTTGTTACGCACTCGATTGTTTCGAAAATTGTGTCACTCATACCCATAAGTCACAAATACTATTTAAAGCAATAAGAAGGGTATTTTAGGGAAAAGAGATTAAAAGCTCAAAACGGCCCTCCAGTTTAGCTAATATCTTTCAATAGTATAAAAAACTTACATTATTTTATATATTTATTTGTCATATCAGGAAATTTTACCCACCTCATTTTTAAGTTTATAAATTTTATTTCTTAGAAATAAATAGTGTAAATTTTTACATCTTCTGTGTGTATAAATTAGAGAAAAACGAGGATGAGTGACGAAAATTTGAAGATGGCGTACAGAATATGAGGGAGTTAAGTCCACAAAATATGAGTGTTTATGTGATATCCCAGCTTCAAATGCTATTATGTTAGTTATCTAAGTTTTTAATGATTATTAGAGGCCTATGCAATAAAAATTTCGCAATAGAACTTTCTCTCTTTTTTTCTCCGACAGAACTTTTCTTTTGCTGTTATTCTATGATGCCACTATTACGCAAAGCCATTTAGCAATTTTTTTATGGAAAAAATAATAATACTTGGAGTAGCAGTGGATATGTGGTTCACAGAAATCAGACATTCTCCTTCAGCAAGATTTGATAAAATTAAAAATAATCACATCTATTAGAAGGTATAAATAGCACACATAGATTATAAAATAAGATTAAATATTGTTTGAGATGATTTGGTCATATCATGTGTTGATCTATAAATGTACCAATTTATAGATGTAATATGGTGAATGAAAAAGTTAAATGGGGCGAGGTAGATCTAAAAACACATGGAAGGATGTTGCCAATACCTATGATCTCTTAGAATCAATTTTAGACTTAACAAAAGACAAAAGACACCATGAAGTCGTGATGGCACTAACTCTCACCAAGTCAGTAAGTGATCCATAACTCACTTAAACAATTAATTAAGGAAAATAAATGTGAAATAATTTGTCTAGGAAATACGGAAATAGTACGACAAATCCCCAAACCCGGTGTCACAAATACAAGAACAGACTAAATAGAAACACAAGTCCAGGAATAGTATAGGAAATATGGAAATAGTACGACAAATCCCCAAAACCTGGGTTCACAAGTACAAGAACAGACTAAATAGAAACACAAGTCTGGGATACAACCCGAATGCATAAGTTGTCTAGGAATAGAAAATACAGAAAAGAAGATAGATGAAGAATCGGTGCCATGGATCATGCTAGTAGCTCACCCCGAATCCCCCAGATGATCTCCTCAACGACCGACGTAGTCTTGAGATCCGCTTGTTCTAGGAACAGAATCTGCACACAAGAGTGCAACAAGTGTAACGTGAGTACGGGAAATGTATACTCAACATCATCGTCAACCGATCCTAATTAAAATGAAGATAAGGGTTGTTCTTTCAAAGGCCACTTCCACACTTAACCCTATTAGTCCGATATAACAATACAACCAATAATCACAAGTTTCAAGATTAGATATAAGAAATATCTAAGACCATGAATTGTTTAAGTAGTCAAATAGGCATGATAATGTGATTCAATAAGCAATTAGACAATTCAACCCAATAAGGAATCAATGAGATGCCATTATATGCAAATGCTAAATAAATGCAAGGCCTTTTTCTCATCACCGGTACACACACGTTCAAATACTATGAATCATGAACCATGAGGGACTCGCGAGGTCCATATACCACCCGAAATCATTTTCCTTCGAATTTGTTAGCTAATATTAGGCTTTCGATTACATTTTTAGCCAATTTAGGCTCACATTACCTGTATCTAGCTAATCGAACTTATATCCAGCACATCACTCCATCCGAAAATATTTCTCCTCAGACCACACATATGTATCCGCAAATATAATGTGCATGAGATACATATGGAGCATGAATATGACATGCACAATACCAAACAAAGAAACTATGCATTGAAGATTCAATCTTAATTTTTTTCCACTTTTAAACGAGTATTTAGGGGCGATGACAATATTTAATCACAAAGAACACAGGTAATAAGAATAGAATAAGAAAATAAAGGGTCTCATATCTAATCACGAATCAGAATATCAATCTATGCTATCAGCTAGGGCCCAAAGCATGGCATTCAGACCGAATTATATAATTTAAATTGCGCAAACATCCATAACATGATATCGGTACCCAATACAAGTGCTCGTAACCTCTCAAGTATCGGGACCCCCTTAGTATTCATACTATACCCTCTTAATTAGTTCATTAAATCGACCACGATGTTTTAATTAAGGTCAAGAAGTCTCAACTTGCCTGATTTAGTAGTCTGACGCTCACAATGAGGCTTTGCCTATCTGTAGAGCCTCCGAATGATTTAAATATATTCAAATACGGATTATACATTAGCACACAATTTCGTAGACTCTGATATTACTATATGTTAGTTTCTGATCCAAAATAGGATTCCAAGCCCCAAAGGATAAAATGAGAAATCAGTCCAAAAATTAGTCTACCCATTATTCAGGGAGTCCATATACCTGTCACGATCCCTTTTCAGGAATCGTGGTGGCACCTACACAATCCTACCACTAGGCGTACCACTCCCAAATCTCTAACATGAAATAATATAAGTAAAAGGGGAAGATAACGAAATACTACATAAGCTGTCTCATACTATAAATGCGGAATAAGTAATAAGTTTGAAACATCAACAAATACCCCCAAAGATCTAGTATGTACATATAAGAGCACTAACATAATATGAAACAAGTCTGAGAAAGTGGGCACGTAGGCCAAAACTGTAAACATAGTCTGAAAATCTGAATCGTGTCTCTCAAATCAAGGTAAAGACAGAGTAAGAGAATGAGTATCCAAGGTATGCCGGAAGATAGCATCCTCACCCTGATTACTAGAACTCAACCTGCTCGTACTCAAACTCGAGATTATGAACTGATAGAGGAATTTGTATCTGCATCAGGAAAAGATGCAGCAAGTGTAGCATGAGTACACAACGTACCCCCGTAGACATAATACGCCGAAAACGATGGAAAATATGCAACAGAGATAAATATGAAGTTGACATCAGATAAACATATACTAAACAGTTCAATAGCTCATATAAGTCACGTTGTACACATATCAATTCACTGATTCATCAAGTCACATTATTCACATAAGATTCCAATCACAGTCAAGTACAATCAACCCCTTCACACATACAGGGACCTAACTATCATAGTACCCACCAACTAGTACTCTCTTGTCCAAGTCATATTCAAGTTTAACCCCACTTAACCAACTTATCACATTAAATGAACAAGTTAACACTTACATTACAAGAACCACTTTAGAAAGCTTCCAAGAGTCCTACACCTAAGCCAACATGATGACGTTAACTCCTATATTAACCTTAGCCATTAATCTTAATTAAGAATCTATACAGTTACGGTCTGATGCACATAGATCGCTCAACATCTATGTTTCTACTAGTGACACATATCACATGTTCCTTACTAGACTCGTTACCCAGACAGACGATCAATTACTAGAAAGCACATAAATGCACATAATTCTCTGGAGTCATGGAATAATTTACACTTCCTATCATAGTAGTAGTTGACAACAAACACTTATACTTACAAGTATTAAACCCCGAAAACCCATACACGTGGAAGCAAGCCATACACGACAACCAAATTATCTCAATAACCTCAACCATTTATCCAAATATCCATATAGACCAGCATAATCATTATTTTAAAGTATTCAAAGAGACAAGCTCAATCTTAGAGACCATTCCGGTCCAATACACTAAATTCAATCCAAGTAAATCAGGGTTTCACCTAAGTTCCAATAACCAAACACAACATATTACCAAACCACAAGTAAATAAATGTATAGATGTATGTATGATATGAATGCAATGCTACCTTTCTCAACCTAGTATATAATACATCAAGATTTTATTATGATTCGTACACCCATGAGGGACCCGCGAAGTTCATATACTGCTCCTAACTAGCCGGAGTTCACACAAGAATCTGGTTAGAGCCCAAGACTCATTTGTCTAAGTAATATCATGTTGCAGGCATGCAACTCCATTCCCCATGTATCAATATCTGTTGCGATGTCTAACCTGAGCCATCTGTATTATCATTATCTCAATGTTGTCACAATCTCATAAATGTTCTTACCTTTCTGGCCTCTTGAGCCCATAGCATATCCATACCACTCTCATATCAATATCATAGAACCATGAGTTTATGAATGCAAATAACAATATAAGACAACATATCATGATATAATGAGATGCAACCAAGTAAGGAGATGAAATATCACATGCTTACAAGAGTTCAATAACACACATATAATCCAATACACAACATTTTATTTCAAATCAGTCTATTATCTATAATCCTCATGAAATTAGGATATCATATCTAAGCATGTGTGATGAACAAACCCAACAATATCAAATATGGCGACGAGCCGACGAGATCAAATAACAGCAGTCAGAATCAGCATAAAACTAATCCCCCAAATTACCCATCATCATAGTTCACATCGGTACTCACTCAAACGTTCATCAAATCCGTTTGAGTGGGACCCCCAAACACGTCCAATACCCCTCAACATTTATAACTACTATGTACTTCTATCGATGTCTCAAAAAACTAAACCATAGCCTATCTCATTGAAAAATAGGAGCGCTAATAAATAAAGCCTCAGTGATTGCCTTGCCCTTTTGATGCGCTTCGCGATAGTCGAAGTCTATCCACGTACATATTATTCGTTAATATAAAGCTAATCACAATAAAACAAGACTTTAAATACCCATCCTAGGCCCACGTCACCAAGACTCAAACTTTAATACTCAAAACCCTCTATTACATACTAAGTAATTATATCCTTAAATTAATTAAAAAAACTATACACATTTGAATTCCCAATTGAACAATAATCTAAAAGCCCCAATTTCAAACCCTAGATTTCCCCCTTTTTGAAAACCAACTTCTATAATCAAATTAAGCTTTAAGACATGATAATCTAATATAACCAACTCCTAATTCATGATATTAACACTATTTGATCCATAAACCCTCATTAAAATCAACCATATAAATCTCTCAATATGCACAACTTATCTTCCCCAACTCACATAATAAGGTAAACCACCATTAAAAGACCATATAATTATAACTTGAGACATAAGAGAGAAATAATCTATTACCTCAAGGTTGGAAATGCTCCTAAAGCTCTGAAAATACCCTTATGAGGTGTTGGTTTCGATGGTTTGTTATTTGGGGAAAAGAAATTTGACCTAAAATTATTTATAGGACACTTGAACAGTGATCCGCCTCAACGAAATCGACTGTGCTGGAGCAGACTCGCTACAATGAAAAATACCTCGCTGGGGAGAGAGTCACTTCAAAGCTCACCCCTCGTCATGGCGGACACTACTCTGGTGAGATAGACTTCCCCCCCGACTCCCAGATTTCGCTTCGGCGAGCCAACCCCTCACCTAGGTGGACTCGCCAGAGTGGATGTTGGTTCCACCGTGGCAGACACCAGACATCAGCGGATGGAAAATAGCCTAAAACCATTGTTGAACATCTGAAAAACTTTCGAGACCCCTCAGACACAAACCAGACACGCTCGTCTGTGGTGAACAGTGCTAACACTTGCTCGTACCCTCGGATTTCCCAAACAATCGAGCCAAGACATACTTTTCTAAAGAATCGTCTGAGATAACTCAAAAAATCTAAACTTACAAATAATACCAAAAAATACATTTGATTGCCGTAGGAAGCAAACTAATAACTCGACTAAGTCATAAATGCCCCTTCGAAACTATCGGAAATGACAAGACCCAGAAATGAACTCATCTTGCCAAATGTCCTCTTTGAGTCTAACTAACCGACTCTAAGTTTTCAGACCTGGGCTTTTCATTCGAAACTCATAAAAATGGACCTCGGAATCCATGCAACCCATTCCCACGCATCAAAAACCCCACATAAAGATCATAGGAAGGGTAAAATAGTCAAATAAAGATCTTTAGCTAAAAATGACCGGACGGGTCGTTACAATACCAAAAATAAACCAAATCCATGATTAATTGAAGAAATCTCCTTTTCAACCTACAGTTCATAAAATCTCATCCTAAATCATAATTTCTAGCATGAAATCCTTTAATAATCAATGATATAATGGTTAAATGATGATTAAGAGCTTACCCACTTGAAGATTCTTGAAAAATCCCTCTAAAACTATCCAATCAGAGCTCTCAAGCTCCATATATGAGATTTGAAATGTCTAGGTTCAAAGTGCGGAAGATATTATAACATGCCCAACGACTTCGCAGGTGCGAACCAATTTTTGCATCTGCGGGGTCACATCTGCAATCCATTTCTCGTATCTGTGAGAACCACTTAAGTGGCCCAGGTCCGCAAGTGTGGCCTCGCAGATGCCGAACCTCCTTTGCAGGTGTGAGCTCAACCCTTTTTCCCTTTTCTCGCACCTGCAAACCACCTTGTGTAGGTGCGACCCTTTGTGAGGAAGTGCGCGACAATAGAAACCAGCTAAGATCCAAACTTAGAGCTTTTAAATTTTATGACTTAGGTTTTCTTTTTTTATTTCCACTTGATTGCTTCAGAAATTGCGCCATCCATCACTGCAAGTCAAATGCACCATAACGAACCTAGGGAAGAGTCATTTGTAGAATAATAGGCAAAATAACCAAAATGACCTAACGGGTTGTTACATAAATTCAAAGTACAAGTAAAATAATTAAAATACTTTTACTCAAAAGTCATAAAATGAATGATGTTCGGCTAAAAGTATGGATTTTTGTATGCTAATTGCCTCACATTTGATTGTGGTATTACTAATTATAGCATTTATTATGATGTTTTGAGTTTAACTGTGGTTATATATGTGTAGAAACACTACTAATGCCTTTTTCGACACCAAAATACCGATGGAACTGACTCCAAATTGATTGAAACACACAAAAATATAAGCTATTATTTATTGAACAAACAGACTTTCGTCCAAAGAAAGGAAACTTTAAGTATCTCGGGTCTATTATCCAAGGGAATGAAGAGATTGATGACGATGTCACACATCATATTGGTGTAGGGTGGATGAAATTGAGGCTCACATCTGGAGTCTTGTGCGATAAAAAAGTGCCACCAAAACATAAAGGCAAGTTCTCTAGGGTGGTGGTTAGACTGACTATGTTGTATGGGGCGGAGTGTTATCTAGTCAAGACTTCGCACATATAATAGATTAAAGTTGCGGAGATGAGGATGCTGATATGGATGTGTGGGCATACAAGGAGGGATAGGATTAGAAATGATAATATTCGGGATATAGTGGGAGTTGCCTCGGCATAGGATAAGATGCGGGAAGCGAGGTTGTTATGGTTCAGGCATGTGCATAAGAGATTCATAAATGCCCAGTACGAAGGTGTGAGAGGTTGTCCATGGATGGGTTCAGGAAGGGTAGAGGTAGGCCGAAGAAGTATTGGGGAGAGGTGATTAGATGGAATATGGTGCAAGTGCAACTTACTGAGGACATGACCTTAGATAGGGGGTTATGGAGGACACGGATTATGGTAGAAGGATAGTAGGTAGTTGAGCGTAGTCTTACTTACGCTTACATACTGGTAGTTGAAGTCTTATTATTGAAGCCCTGCTTAGCCTATCATACTAGTAGACACTATATTATTTTAGAGTCCCCTATCCTTTGATTTCTGTTGTGGTATGTTCTTTCGTATACTTTGTTTATCTTATTTAACTGCATTAGTTACTGTTTTTTTTTCAGAATGCTTTATCATGACTTATTCACTTTTTTTACTCTCATTTTCATACTGCTTTAAATTTCTTATCCGGGTCTGACCATTTCTCTTGATTTGCTTGTTCTTATGCTTTGTATTGAGTCAAGGGTCTTTCAGAAACATCCTCTCTACTTATCAAGGTAGAGGTAAGGTCTGGGTACACTCTACCATCCCCGGACCCCACGTTGTGGGACTTCACTAGATATGTTGTTGTACACAGAATATTAAATTAAATACGATGATAGATATTAAGAAATCCCCCGTTCCCTTCCACCATTTAGGGATAGTAACGTATTGGACCCATGACATGAGTTCGTTGTGCTGAAGCCAAGGCCCTTGTCATGAGGAAAAGTGACCTATCTTTTAAAAACATGAGATTTTAATAAGGAATTTTGAATGTATATGTGATGCAATGCAATACACTAGTCAACTGTCTCAAATCGTACATATATTATCCGGGCGCAATATATCATCATCCCAGCCGTTATGAAACATGGGGGACCTGCGAAGTCCATGTACCAATCAATCCATATCACGCAACTTAGAGTGACTCTTCTAACGAACACCCCGCTAGCCATTCTATATCACTCAGCATAGAATGACTACGCAATCAATATGTCGTAAGAATCAATATTGTTTCTTTCTAACTTATCACCATCACGCCAATTGCAGGTAATGTCAATGTATCACATAATCACAATCATGCCAACCACATGTAATGTCAATGTATCATTAAAATGAGGATGAATACATGTATGAATGTCAAATCAACACAAATCATGAGATGTAGAAACATAACAACATTCGTAAATCAACTACCAATATGAACTTATTCCCAAATATGTATAATGTGACGTTCGAAACACTTTTCCTTCGGACCACATAGGTAACAACAATTATATATGCAAGAGAGGCCATTTGAAATAAGCACGTATCAAACACTAAAATAAGAAGCGTCTGATGTTTCACTTTCCCTCTTATCATTATTAATGTAAAGTCATAGTTCACAACAAAGTATCATGTAGACGTATGGATGATATGCATGTATCAATCTCAAGTGTAAATCATAATCATAACCCAATCAGACCATACATGGACACATATCACAAAATCACATATCATTAATACCCTGCTACTAATGAATCGTAGTCCTGCCATTGGTACACCCGTGCTAGGCAAACAATCATAATACCTTGATGATGTTGAAACTCTTCCCAAACCAATCATATCATCGAATAAATCACTCTTATTAAGACACAATCATACTTTTACCACTTTCAAACAACCCAACACTGAAAACATGGAGATCATGTGACCCTCTATACTATCTCTCCCAATTCTCAAAGATACCCCCACAATAAACGAGGCTAAGAATGACCCCATACAACTGAATCCTCAAGACAACGCTAGAACTAAACTTGGTTATACGTTTGAATCAGAACAACACATCTCGTACCATACCACAACATGTCATAGAAAAAGCATTCACATAAGTATTTAAGGATAAGTTACCACCTTCTATGGGTGATTAAGACAAGGAAATTCAGATACCAATTAGAATCGACTAGATACCAATTTAAATGAAGTAGCATGAATGAATTCGATGTTTTCTAAATGTCCCATAGCCACTCGCAGATAAATATGAAGCTCTTTGTACCCATCCGCAAGACCGTACTAGACACACTTTTCTACTTATACACCAGATAACCTTGGGCTCTAATACAAACTTGTCATGACCTAAATTACTAAGTCATACGGGCACCTACCATTTTCTACCTGGATAGGCAAACCCGTCCCTTAAAGATTCACCAATAACATACATAAAAAAGAAACATAGTAGAAGAATAAAAACATAGATATCTGATAATGCGAAATACAAAAACTACCCAAAGGATTTGGTCTGAATAGTACAAGAGCTTCTAAGTATACAACTTGAATAAAGGTTACAACTACAACCTTAATACAGTTCTGTTTAGAAACAGAATTAAACGGAAAATCTAGATGAACTCCATAATATCTTTGAAGTCTATTCGAACCTCGTTGAAGTTCCTGCAACAACTTTACACCTCGAAAAGGGCGTAGAAAGAGTAGTATCAGTACAAACACTATGTGCTGGTAGGTATCATTGACCGACAATTGTTAGCTAACATATATATAAGAAAGAAACTGAAGGATAGACATGCTCTCAATAAAGTACAAGTAATATCACAGTCCAGGAATAATCAGCCCAAGTATAGATAATCTAATTAGAATCCAAAAGATACAAAAATGAAGTAATTACTAAGTACACCCATGTAAGATTTTTAGTAAGGTGAATTGCAATAGATCTCAGTACTCTACAATCATAGCCTAGGAGAAATCTCTAGTCCTCGAATCCATCAAGTGTCTAAGTAAGAGATTAACAAGAAAATACCATCTCAAGTGAATTAATAATTTAGGAATCAAGGCTAAACAACATCACGCAACAGAATGAAAACAACAACCTAAATAAGAGATATAAGTGGATGTAATATGAATGTTTATGTGATGCAATGCAATGTACTAGTCAACTGTCTCATATCATACATACATGATCCGGGCGGAATATATCATCATCCCAACAGTCATGAAACATGGGGGACCTTCGAAGTCCATGTAACAATTAATCCATATCACGCAACTTAGAGTGACTCTTCTAACGAACACCCCGCTAGCCATTCTGTATCACTCAGTATAGAATGACTACGCAATCAATATGTCGTAAGAATCAATGTTGTTTCTTTCTAACTTATCACCATCACGCCAATTGCAGGTAATGTCAATGTATCACGTAATCACAATCATGCCAACCACATGTAATGTCAATGTATCATAAAAATGAGGATGAATGCATGTATGAATGTCAAATCAACACTAATCATGAGATGAATAAACATAACAACATCCGTAAATCAACTACCAATATGAACTTATTCCCAAATATGTACAATGTGACGTTCGAAACACTTTTCCTTCGGACCACATAGGTAACAACAATTATATATGCAAGAGAGGCCATATGAAATAAGCACGTATCAAACACTGAAATAAGAAGCGTCTGATGTTTCACTTTCCCTCTTATCATTATTAATGTAATGTCATAGTTCACAACAAAGTATCATGTAGACGTATGGATGATATGCATGTATCAATCTCAAGTGTAAATCATAATCATAACCCAATCAGACCATACATGGACACATATCACAAAATCACATATCATTAATACCCTGCTACTAATGAATCGTAGTACTGCCATTGGTACACCCGTGCTAGGCAAACAATCATAATACCTTGATGATGTTGAAACTCTTCCCAAACCAATCATATCATCGAATAAATCACTCTTATTAAGCCACAATCACACTTTTACCACTTCCAAACAACCCAACACTGAAAACATGGAGATCATGTGACCCTCTATACTATCTCTCCCAATTCTCAAAGATATCCCCACAATGAACGAGGCTAAGAATGACCCCATACAACTGAATACTCAAGACAACGCTAGAACTAAACTTGGTTATACGTTTGAATCAGAATAACACATCTCGTACCATACCACAACACGTCATAGAAAAAGCATTCACATAAGAATTTAAGGATAAGTTACCACCTTCTGTGGGTGATTAAGACAAGGAAATTCAGATACCAATTAGAATCGACTAGATACCAATTTAAATGAAGTAGCATGAAAGAATTCGATGTTTTCTAAATGTCCCATAGCCTCTCGTAAATATATACGAAGCTCTTTGTACCCATCCGCAAGACCGTACTAGACACACTTTTCTACTTATACACCAGATAACCTAGGGCTCTAATACAAACTTGTCATGACCTAAATTACTAAGTCATACGGGCACCTACCATTTTCTACCTCGATAGGCAAACCCGTCCCTTAAAGATTCACCAATAAGATACATAAAAATGAAAAATAGTAGAAGAATAAAAACATAGATATCTGATAATGCGAAATACAAAAACTACCGAAAGGATTTGGTCTAAATAGTACAAGAGCTTCTAATTATACAACTTGAATAAAGGTTACAACTACAACCTTAATACACTTTTGTTTAGAAACAGAATTAAACGGAAAATCTAGATGAACTCCATAAGATCTTTGAAGGCTATTCGAACCTCATTGAAGTTCCTGCAACAACTTTACACCTCGAAAAGGGTGTAGCAAGAGTAGTATCAGTACAAACACTATGTGCTGGTAGGTATCATAGTCCGACAATTGTTAGCTAACATATATATAAGAAAGAAACTGAAGGATAGACATGGTCTCAATAAAGTACAAGTAATATCACAGTCCAGGAATAATCATCCCAAGTATAGATAATCTAATTAGAATCCAAAAGATACAAAAATGAAGTAATTACTAAGTACACCCATGTAAGATTTTTAGTAAGGTGAATTGCACTAGATCTCAGTACTCTACAATCATAGCCTAGGCGAAATCTCTAGTCCTCGAATCCATCAAGTGTCTAAGTAAGAGATTAACAAGAAAATTCCATCTCAAGTGAATTAATAATTTAGGAATCAAGGCTAAACAACATCACGCAACAGAATGAAAAGAACAACCTAAATAAGAGATATAAGTGGATGTAATATGAATGTATATGTGATGCAATGCAATGTACTAGTCAATTGTCTCATATCGTACATACATGATCCGGGCGGAATATATCATCATCCCAACAGTCATGAAACATGGGTGATCTGCGAAGTCCATGTACCAATCACTCCATAGCACACAACTTAGAGTGACTCTTCTAACGAACACCCCGCTAGCCATTCTGTATCACTCAGTATAGAATGACTACGCAATCAATATGTCGTAAGAATCAATGTTGTTTCTTTCTAACTTATCACCATCACGCCAATTGCAGGTAATGTCAATGTATCACGTAATCACAATCATGCCAACCACATGTAATGTCAATGTATCATAAAAATGAGGATGAATGAATGTATGAATGTAAAATTCAACACTAATCATGAGATGAATAAACATAACAACATCCGTAAATCAACTACCAATATGAACTTATTCCCAAATCTGTACAATGTGATGTCTGAAACACTTTTCCTTCAGACCACATAGGTAACAACAATTATATATGCAAGAGAGGTTTTACGAAATAAGCACGTATCAAACACTATAATAAAAAACGTATGATGTTTCACTTTCCCTCGTATCATTATTAATGTAAAGTCATAGTTCACAATAATGTATCATGTAGAATGTGTATAAATGATATGCATGTATGAATCTCAAGTGTAAATCATAATCAAATCCCAATCGGACCACACATAGACACATATTATAAAATCAGTATAAAGTCAAGTCCTTCCCTCTATCCATGACAATACCAGACAACTATATCACAATCAGGATATGGAAACTAAGTACTAGTCCAAGGTCAACACTAAATAGTCAAGCCAATAAATCACAAGAGACAACAAGTACACAAATAAGTCAACCATAGCCAACCTAAGTAATCCATCCCAACTTCATACCCGAAGGTGTACATGCTTTCTCTAATAGTACCTATCTATACATACGCTTTGCTAAACAAAGTTTAACTAGAAGGTAAGTCGTAACATACCTGGAATGCCGAGCGGGAGTCGCAACGATCACACTTGAGCCCTTCCCTTTTGAGGATCACGGTCGTACTCGAAGTCTAATATTATCAAAATATAAGTTAGAGAATGAAACCAACAACACCCAAAACACTATACTATTCCTTTGAATCCAAACTGATTAGGGGAGAAAGGGGAAATGGGCCCATAAGAGAAAAATGGTCAATTTAAAAGTAAAATATGAAATTCAATATTCTAGGAGTCCAATCCTACCAACCAATCCTTACATTAACTCAAGACTAGGCCAATTTCGTTATATAAGAAAAAACCCCAAATTTTGATATGAACGTTGGTTTCGTACAATCAATTTCTCAATGTTAATGGAACGTTCAAGGTTAACAAGTACTAATAAGTGGAATCTATACTTAGATTAACAAAACCCATCAAATAATTCTCACTTTCAATATTAAAAATCAAACAAACCCTAACAAGGTTGAACTTACTTCTCCAACTAGATTCTAGGTTACTTCCACCATTAATTCAACATAAGGAAGCTATGTGAAGGTAATACAAGGTTAATAAATCTTACCACATGAAGAAATCACTTAAAAATGCTTGGAATAGCCCTATGGGTTCTCTGGAAGAGTATTTTTTAGATGGGGAAAATGAAGGGTTTAATCCCACTTAAAAGGGTTACTATTCACTCATCGTCCGCTGCGGCGGCAAGAGGCCCGCGGTCAAACCGTCCGCGCCCGTGAAGCCTACCCAAAATCAAAACCTTTCATTGAAGTGGACCGTCATCCGCTGTAGCGGTGTTGGTCCACAAGGGCGCACTGAGGCTCGCCCCAGCGAGAACACCAGAAAGCAGAAATTCCCATACTTACACATTTTCAACCCGAAATCCAATAATCATCCGAGACCTCCCTGACACAAACCATATATGCAAACACATTTAAAAATACACTATGGACTCACTCGTGGACTCAAAATTTCTATCGGAGGTCTAATTCTTAGGGTCAAACCCCCAACACCCTAAACTAACTTCCCAACCAATGGTCAAGAACACTCCCGAAGGCCTCGAAAACTAAACAAACTATCAAAACAAGTCATAAATGATCCTACGGACCTCACAAAATTGATGGAATTTCAAAAAGGTCCGTTTACCCAAAAGTCAACTATTGGTCAACACTTTTCACTTAAGACTCTACTTCATATAAGTCATCATGAAACTCTTTCGACTACCTCAAGAACCATGTATCCCATCCCTGTGGATCAAAATCATACTAATGGGACTCAAGGAAGGGTCAACGAGAGTAAATGGGTCAAAAGAGCAATAACGACTTTGGTCGTTACATAGATCTTGAGAAATTGGGTGTCACAATGGATGAAGATCTAAGTCAGTACTTAGTGATCCAGTCATTACTAGGTTCCATTATCCAATTCTTCCTTAACTACCATATGAACAAATTGGACTATTCCTTGCCAGAGCTGCTTAAAGTTCTTAAGACTGCTCAAGATCTCTTTTAGAAAGAGAAAGGAATGGTACTTCATGTGAGTGGTTACAAGAAGAAAAAGAGAAACCTAAAGAGCCTAAAAGGTAAAAGAGGAGTTGGGATGGTGAATGAAAAGAAAGAAAATAAAGTTAAAGGAGCTTGTCACCGATGTGGGAAGGAAGGTCATTGGAAGAGGAACTGCAAAGCCTATCTTGTAAGCAAGAAGACGGATGCAAATATTGCTTCTTCTTCAAGTATTTATATGATTGAATTCAATCAATCTATACATCATTCTACTTCCTTATGGGTATTGGATACCACATGTGGTGATCATATATTTAATTTTTACATGTGTTGAGAGAAGTAGAAAATTGGCTAAAGGTAAAATGGAGATTCGAGCTGCCAATGGTGCAAAAGTTTCTACCTTAGCAGTAGAGAATGCTTGTCTTTTGTTTCCTTCTAGAAAGTTTGTAGAACCAAATAATATTTTATTATATAACAGAATGATTGCCAAATATTATATTAGTTTCCTTGTTACTTGTACAAATTTATGTTTTGGATATTAAAAGAAATAGTTTCTCTTTGTTTAAATTAAAACAACCAGCAGTAGCTGATTGTGTTTCATTCAAAAGAAAAAGAATTCATTTGTACAGAAAAGAAAGCAAAAAAAATAGTAAAATACAACAAATCAGGTCAAAAGTGCCATAAATTTGCCTAGAAATAGTTGTTCATTGTATCATTCTGGTGTATTTTATGGAAATGGTTTTACAAAAGATAATATTTCATTCTTGGATATGAAGAGTAATATTTAAAATATTAATTATATTAGTACTAAATGAAAAAAAAAAGATAATGTTAATCCCACTTACCTCTACATTGTTGCTTGGGCTATGTCAATGAGACAATAATTAGTAAGTTGCATAACCAAGATTATTTAGACCTTTTATTTACACACCTTATACAACATGTGAATCAAATCTTATGGTCAAGATTACCAAATCTCCTTTCCTTGGACATGAATAAAGGGCAAGCATATTATTAGGCCTTATACATTCAGATGTATGTGTACCAATGACAACTCGGGCTTGAGGTATTCCTATTTTGTGACATTCACAAATGATAAGTCTACGTTTGGATATGTGTATCCTATGAAATTACAAGTCTGAAACCTTTGAAAAGTTTAAGGAATATCGAAGTAAGGTTGAGAAATAAATTTGAAAAGGTATTAAAACTCTTAGATCAAATCGAGAATGAGAATACTTATCTAATGATTATGTTGATTATCTCTGAGAGAATGGACAATAGACACCTCTAGGTACTTTCAACTAAATAGATTTACTGAGAGGAGTAATCATACCTTATTGGATATTGTACGGTCCATGATGGCTTTTACTGACATGTCAATATCATTCTGGAAATATTCTCTAAATTATACCAACTATATATATATATATTAAATAGGGTTCCCACAAAATCTATTTCAACTACACTAAATGAGTTATGGATTGGAAAGTCTTGAAAATGTTAAGATATGGGCATGTCCGATCCTGCCCATGTAAAAATGTTGGACTCAGATGAACTTGCTCCTAAATCAGATAGAAGTAAATTTGTGTGCTATCCCAAAGAAATAAATGGATACTACTTCTACCACCCTATAGAACAAAATGTGTTGGTTGGTTCACATGCTAGTTTTCTTGGAAGAAGACTTCACCCTTGAAAAGACTAGTGAGAGAAAATTAAATTGGATGAGATCCAACGTCAACAATTTACATCTAATCCTTTAACCTAAGAAGAGGTCCAAGAGTGACAAGTTGACACTCAAAAGGGCTATGAAATACTTCCAACTCCCCATAGATCACAAAGGATCTGCAGGTAACCAGAAAGGTCTTACCGGTTTGTTATTGAAAATTAAAAAGAAACGGATATTTTTAAGAATGATGATCCCTCATTTCACGATAAGGCAATGAAGAGTATCAACTCTGAATGGCTTGAGGTCATGAGATCTGAGATGGACTCCATGTATGAAAATCAAGATTTGAACTTGTTTGATCATCTCGAGGGTATGACCCCCAATAGAATGAAAATGGGTGTTCAAAAGGAAGAGTGGAGTAGATGGCAAGGTATAAATGTACAAGACTAGGATTGTATTCAAGGGATATAGACAGCTACAAGGAATTGATTATGAAGAAATATTTTCTCCCATAGCTATAGTTAAATAAACACGGATGTAGTTATATATCTTGATTATGAAATATGACAAATGTTATGTTAAGACAACTTTCCTCAATGGAAACCTAGAGGAAGAAGTCTATATGATCCACCATGAGGATTTTGTCATTAATGAAAAGACAATCAAGTATGCAAGAAACAAATATTCATTTATAGTTTAAAGCAAGCATCCAGGAGTTGGAATATCTTAGTTGATGAAAAAATCAATAAATATGGGTTTGAAAGGAATCCAGATAACCCTTGTATATATATATATATATATGGGCTAGTGGGAGTGTGATAGTACTTTTGGTACTATACATGGATGATATTCTGCTAATAGAATATTCCCAAAGGTCAAAATTTGGCTATCACAAAATTTTTACATGAAGAACTTGGGAGACGAATCCTTATTCTTGGGAATGATGATCGATACGGATCGATCAAAAAGTATGTTAGGTTTGTCCCAATAACGTACACATACATTTTGATGAATCAGTACAATATAACAGATAGTAAGAGAGGGTACTTGCCTACCGCACATAGCATCCATTTCTCCAAGAAAATATCACCAAAGACATCTGAGGATAGAGTGAGAATGAGTAAGATTCGTTATAATTCAACTGTAGGATCTATCATATATGTCATGCTATGTACTAGACCTGATATTTCTTTTTCCCTTGGCATAGTAAGCAGATTTCAGGCTAACCCTAGTAAAAAGCACCGGAAAGCAGTAAAAACATCTTAAAGTACTTGAGAAGAACTAATGATGTTTTCTTCATATACGAGGGTCATTTATAATTAAAAGTTGAAGGATATACATATTCAGTGTTCAATATAACCTAGATGATAGCCGATCTATTTCAGTATTTAATTTTATCCTTAACGGAGGTGTAGTGAGTTGGATGAGTATTAAGTAGTTGATTGTAGCTGACTCAACAATTGATGCAGAATGCATCACTGCAAGTGAAGCAGCCAAAGAAGCAGTCCAGATGAAAAAGTTTATAAGTGAGCTTGGAGTAGTTTCTAGTATAGCACTACCGATTTTCCTTTACTGTGACAATACTGGGGTAGTTGTTCAAGAAAAAAAACCAAGGTCTCACCAGAAGTACAAGCATATTTTGAGATATTTCCATCTCTAATAAGAGATCGTTGGACAAGGTGATGTGACTGTAGAGATAGTTGATACTAGGAACAACATTGCAGACCTATTCACTAAGGCTTTGTCTTTGTAGCAATTTGACTATCATCTATAATGTATAGATAAGGGTGATTGGCTTTAGTGCAAGTGGTATATTGTTGGAAATATGCCCTCAACCAATCGCATATAGATGTGATAAGAATATTTTGTAAAAATGTTATCATTGTATGTATAATTATAATAAAGGCAATCTTCATCATCTTGCCATATCTTATTCATATAATTTGAAGACAATGATGAAACCTTCTGATTAGGGTAGTGAATTTGAGGGTTATGATAATTATCATACCAATGAGACCTCGATGTCTCAAAAGTCCTAATCTTAAATATCCCTAGTTGTTATGATTTATCGAGAAAGGGTACGGTAAACTAGTTAAACTGGCACATTCTAGGTATTCTCAAAGGAGAGGGTGGTTGATCTCATAACCACTTATGTGTGTGACACTAATGCAATAATGTGGGTGCTCATTAGAGAATGCATTCACTGAATTGACTCGTATGAGGAAATATTAATGAATTTCCTACTAGCTTGTCAATGAGAAACTACTTTTGTGGAAGTTGTGCAAGTGATCCTTACACCTTTAGATAACCATAGTATCTTATATGCATCAACCTATGCGTTGATTCACCTTAGGCGTATCATGTATGGATGTTTACGGGGTGTTTTTCAAGAAGGAAAGTTTATATTAAAGGTATTGAGTGGATAAATATGGATGAGTTGCTCTTAGTATGGGGGTATACATCCTATGTGATCTCATGGAATTATGACTTTGAAATCTCCGACCAGAGTTGGACAAGATCTTGTAAAGAGTTTCTAGCATCTTGTCATTAAGTCATACATCCATAATGGAACACAGAGATAAGAATTTGGTATTGACAATATACATTCTCTTATCTCATCCGGGATGTACGATATGAAGAATCGAATTGCATGTTAACCTACCGCAGAAGGGATTTTAGTATCTCTACCATATCCTAGGTCATTGGAGATCTTGACCTGTTGTTGAACTGTATTCTAGATTATTGGACTGCCCCATTAAGAAAAGAAGAGTTCTTATAATTGGTTTAATTATTTCAAGAGTGAATTAATTAATCATAACAAATAATTATATAAGCAGTTGACACATTATTTGTATTGACTATTGATCAAATGTTGATCGGTTAGTAGTACATGTCCCGCTCTAATCGAGTTTCCAAAAGGTCATACCATATAAGATTCAATTGGATATTATCTAAAATATTTAGAGAAGTCTTGAAAAATAACTTTATTTGACTAGCACCTAGTTAACATTTCCTATGCGCTTAAAATAGAAGAATAAACTTTGAAGTATTTGAAATATTTCATGGGCTGGTACGGAATCCCCAAGTTCTTAATTTCTAGTTGGTGAATGTTCTAGAGAATGAAAAAGTGATTTAAATGGTGTGTTGTGAGTAAATGGTTGGCCTCATAGGTGATGATGGAGGTTGTTATACATCTAGAGATGCTTGCAGTGCTATTGTTTGAAAAAAGAAGGGGTATGGAGTTAATAGACTTAATTACGAAGAATGTAAAGAAAATTGTACTCTAGATGTTTGATAAAATTCAAAGATGACCAAAACATTAGCATTCACACTAATATTAGTCCTATTTAATGTATTCTTTTTGTAGATTGACGTTGTAAGGGTTATTGAATATTGTAGTACTCTAAAGTACGAATTGAGGTATGTTAAGTTGAATATTTCCTTATACAATTATGTATTCTTATTAAAGTTCATGACTCCTACGTGATTGTATTGTTTTCCAAATCTTAAATGTATAATTAAGAAAGACGAGTCATAATATTCTGCCCTTATTTCATTGAATGTCATATTTCACATGCTATGTTTAGAAATGTTCCAAGTTTTAAAAGTTTTAAAAGGACAAATGTTATGAAAATCATCTTAAATGTGTGTGTAAGTGAAAAGTAATGATGCATCATCCATGTCTCTTTAAGTGTTATAATTCTTATGATATTTACACGTGACAACGCGTGTATATCACTGAGTATCAAAAAATTAATTATGCTAGTGAAAGTTATATTTATTTCATTTTAAAAGAGTTCAGGAGAGTTAATAGGACCCCACAAAGTACGAGTGTATAACACAAATCCGAGACAAGTTCATGTGTGTTTCTATGCATTTTTACTTTCTTAAATAAGTTGATCAGACCGACTCGGTTGATTTTTTAATTAGGTTGACCGAGGTTCTGATCAAATAAATTGACCGACTCGGTAGATTGTTGAATATATTGTTTCCTTTATTTTGAGTACAAAATTGACCAATTCCGCCTCACCTCCACATCTATCTCATGGTCTCTCTCATTACTGAACTTGCACTCTAAGTATTCTATCTTGGTCCTACTCAGCCTAAACCCTTTAGACTCCAGAGTTTATCTCCAAACCTCCATCTTAGCGTTCACTCTACTACGAATCTCATCAACCTGAACTATGTCATCCGCGAATAACATACACCATAACACCTTTCCTTGAATTTGTCGCGTCAATCCATCCATCACCAAGACAAATAAGAATGGGCTAAGAGTTGATCCCTAGTGCAACACCATCATTACTGGAAAGTGCTCCGAGTCTCCTCCTACTGTTCGTACCCTGGTCTTGGCTCCATCATACATTATCGCCTTAGTGTATGCCACATGTACACCTCTAACCTCCAAACATCTCTATAGAACCTCCCCAGGGACTTTGTCGTATGCCTTCTCGAGGTCGACAAAAACCATATGTAAGGCTCTCTTCCTCTCCCTATACTGCTCCACCAACCTCCTAATAAGATGAATGGCTTCTGTAGTCGAATTCCCTGGTATGAATCCAAACTGGTTCTCGGTAATAGACACGCCTCTTCTCACCCTCATCTCCACGACCCTTTCCCACGCTTCTTCTCACCCTCACCGTCTTAAAAATGACATAAACAACTCAGTCAATCACTCCAAACCTGCCATGCGTGCGTATTCTAACCTTAAACTTAATTTAATATTCTGTGTGAGGGACTTTTTAATTTTACTAGGTCTCACTTATGTTATATTATAGTCATTACATCACATGCAATACTATAATCAATAAGCATCCATTCATGATGAATAAACACATTCATTCATTCATCCATATATCTTTATGGATGAATATATAAATAAGCAAATCAAAATTCATGTTAGCTTTGCAATACTAACATGTTATGTTCTTAATCATAAACTTGATAAAATACTTTTATTAATAAGATTCTTGGTCAAAACAAGATAAAATGAATTTGAGACAATAACCCAAAATAAAAATACAGTTTTACGCCACTTTAGTAAAACAATCATATCTCCTAATTCGAGTATCAAAATCAGGGAACATTTATTTTGTTGGAAACATGATTCATATGGATACAACATATACAATTTTCAGATTATAATTCACTGTCTATTTGTGTAGCTCTTTTTTAAAGTTGGCCCTAAACAACTTCTCTCAAACTTTATTTCGGCTAACTTTGCATTCTAGCAAAGTTTCCGAAAATCTTTCTCAGATCAAGACACATATTAGTTTTACTTACATCCATATTAAAAATCTAACATGAATTAATATGTATCTAATGAGAGTGGCTCCAATACCAATTAAAAGAAATGTTGGATCGGATAAAATAACAAAAGCATGTAATTGTAAATTTTTCATGACGACCCAACTGTCCAACCAAGGATCTTTCTCGTGACACTACATGTAAATGATATAGAATAGGAGAAGTGTACCAAACAACTCATTTGCTCCTTAAGCTGGTTGATGTAGATTTTTTCCTTATCTCCAAAGAGTCCAAGTGTCCTCCCTCCAAAGCTAGTTCACCAAGATCCTTTGGATATCTCTTGCACTACTATATAAGATATGAGAAGCTCAAGAAAAGACTTGTGTATCATTTTTTTACTAAGGCTCTACTTTATAGAGGTCAAAGCCTTACCTGCAAAGAGAGATTTGTCAAGTCACGAAAAACATATGTGTTTCTAGAAGAAGAAGTGTTCTTAGACTTTAAGACAAGTGTCTTCTTACAAGGACAAGTGTGTAGTATTATAGACAAGTGTCTTATACAAAAACAAATGTGTAGTCTTTAAACCACTTGTAACATTTTTTATATTATATTATTTTTCTCTCATTTTTCCACTTGGGTTATCTAGCCCATTCCAATGGATCAACAAGCCCATTGTGAAATTACACAAGTACTAGCTCATGAAATATTTAAAATATTTCAAAGTTTATTCTTCTATTTTAAGTGCATAGGAAATACCAATCATGTGCTAGCCAAATAAAATTATTTTTCAAGACTTCTCTAAGTCTTTTAGATAATATCCAATTGAATCTTATATGGTGTGACCTTTTGGGATCTCGACCAAAGCTGGACATAGACTACTAAAACATCAGCATTTGATGGATAGTCATTACAAAAAATTGTCAACTTTGACATAATTTGTTATAATTAATCAATTAACTCTTTAAATAATTAAACTGATTAGAAGAACTCTTTATTTCTTATCGAGGGCAGTCCAATGATCTAGATTATTGTACAGCAATAGGTCAAGATCCTCAGTGACCTAGGACATATGTCAAATAGGTTAACGTGCAATTCAATCTTTCATGTCATACATCCCGGATGAGCTAAGAAAATAAATATTGTCCATTCTAAACTTTCATCTCTACGTGTTTGATCTATGAATGTATTAATTAATGACAAGACGTAAGAAACAATTTTCTAGATCTTGTCCAACTCTGGCTAGAGATTACCAAGTCATTATTCCATGAGATCACATGATGTAAATCAGCCCGCAAACTTAAACTCTCAACCAAGGACGAGAAGTGACTTACTAAGGGTGCACACAATGGCACGTCATTCCACACTTAGATGCCTAACATGGCATGGAAAATGGAATGGAGTTGGAGTTGGAGTTGTGACGTGAAGATCTAAGTAGTCTTGTATTTTCGGCCTTCTTGTTTGGTCTTGGCCGAGACCATATTGTTTTATTTTATCTTATACTTATTTTCTAGCTTAGATTTTAGCTTACTTAGTTTCTAGCTTAACTATTTAGGAAATAATTAATAATCCATGTAAAGACTAGACCATGTAATAAAGGGACAAAGCCGAAAGGGTGACAAGGCCGTGTGAAGTTGTCCAAGCCAAGATGGAAAGAACAAATGATGACTTGGTCGACAAAGTGGCAAGGACAAGAGACTTATAGAAGATGGAGATTTCAAGGAGAGAATTTATGAGTTAACAAACTCATGAATTTGTTACATTGAAGAGCTCAAATCGGCCAAAGGAAGTTGAAGTTAGGACTGTGTGACCTAGTTAAAGTCAAGTTAAGGTTTACCTTCGGTGTAAGTCTTGATTAGGACTGTGTGACCTAATCAAAACCCAAGATTGAGGAACCCCCTTGGTGGTAAGCGAACGTTGGAACTGTGTGGACCAACCTATCCTAAGCTAGGGTCTATCATAAGGTTTTCGGCCAACCTTACTTGGTTAGTATTCGGCTTCTACTTAGCAAACCCGGTCTAGTCCTAGTTAAATTGGTCACCCTCATCTTGGTGTTGACTTGGGCATTAAAACCCCCTTGTCATTATCCAAGCCATATCGACCGTGTCCTTATCGACTGTCCTAAACACTTGGCTTGTACTCGGGTTTTCACCTTGCATCCTATGTTTCCAAACCACTTCATTCTTTTTACCAAATCATCCCACAAGACTCCATGAACATCCCCACCAGAGGTCACCACCCGAAATAGTCCACAAATATCCGTTCAATCCCGACAACACCAAATAGTCCGCATAACACACCTTACTAAGAACCTCACTATTTCAGTTATTCTCCGTAGCCTTGCCATCATCAAACTTCCAAAGACCAACCATAAAAACAACCCTTAACGTGTCCACAATAGCTCCATAAAACCCCCTGACCCAATTCCCCTTGAATCCACCCGAAACAGCCTCCAAATACCCACTGTCGGCACCACCCGAGAACCCCCACTTTGTGTCGTATTTTTGCATCAACTTGTTCCCTGTCGAACTCATCCACACTTACCATCACTAACCCCTCTGTACTTACATCAATTGGTATCACAACCATGTTCTCCCGTCCCATGCCTTGACGCGATGTCATCACGAGAAAAGACTATTGGCAAATCGTATGTGACGTTTTGTACCAATGCCAACTAGCCATAAGATGGGAACTTGCGAAGCATTCCATAAGTAAAGATGACAAGTCAAGAGTTGTACAAAATAACCCGAGACATGGAAATAAAAGGTACTCCAATGCCCTATACCAAGTCCATAATTGTTAAAGCAAAAAACGGTACCTCTTCCACCAACCCCTTGAATAGCCGTGGAAGTATAACAATAGATACAAGGATGGAAGAGTGTAGTAACACTTTCAATACTGGTTCTGAACACCGCGTAACATCATCTTCAACCAACCTCCACCGTACATTACTCACCTGTTATATCAAAGAATTGGAAAAGGAAATACGGGAAAGTAAATGGAGGTTACAAAAGGGAAAGACAAAAATAAAAAGAAGTGCTTTCAATGACGAGAAGTAGGTCACTTTGATAATGAATGTTCCACTCCCCAAGTCTTGACTGTGGTGGAAGATGTCAACCTTGAAGGAGAGTATCGAGAGTGTGGGTTCTCCCTTGGTATGAAGTAACCCATACCACTTGAAGAACAATAGGAAATTGATATCCCCTTATTTGATGCATAAAGACAGAGAAGGAATCTATGAAGGGGAGTGCTTTGATTGCCATCATGCTGGAACTTCCAAATGATCCTACACCCGGGCCACCAATGATGGAAGGCATTGAACTTACTCTTGGTTTATTTCCAAGAACTTCATTACCTTGCCCTCAATCCTATGGCCACCATCCGCATAAGGCCACAAGCTTGATGGAGTCCAAGGAAAGTGAAACTTGTCAAACGTGTGTTAAAAACCGACAGTTCAACAACTTCATCATAGGGAACAAAATTCCTATGTCGAGGTTGAAAAACCTTTTTGATGAAATAAGCGGAACAAAATTTGTTCATCAAGATGGAATTGAAAAATGGCTACCGTCAAGTGGAAATCCAAGGAGAAGGTGAAGTGAGGACGATCTTAAAGATTAACCATGGTTGGATACCATTCGGATTATGCAACATTCCAAGTCCCCTCGTGAGTTCCTTACACATGGTGTCACGTCCATCCTTGGGATATTTGACATCTTTATGAGACGTATGTGCTAACCAACCCGAAGTGGAATGCATCCAAAATTGGTCCAAACCTACGGGAGTCATTGCGGCCAATAGTGTCCTTGGTTAGGTTTCTTTTTCTCATCCTCCCATTCGGGATTATGGTACCTTCAGTGCCCCCATGGCACACTATGGACATGACATTTCAAAACAATTGATCCCGTATTCAGATCCTTATTTGGAAAATTTTGGAGAAGGCGCCTACAAGTTAAAACGTCCGGTCTTATCTAATGGTGGAAATATTAGATCGACATTTGTTGTTAAATTTTTTTGCACTTTTGGATGGGGCGAATTTGAGGGCAAATTATTCCGAAGAAGGGGAAAATGATGTAAATAAGCCCGCGGACATAAACTCTAAACCAAGGACGAGAAGTGACTTACTAATAGTGCCAACAATGGCACGTCATTCCACACTTAGATGCCTAACATGGCCTGGAAAATGGAATGGAATTGGAGTTGTGACGTGAAGATCTAAGTAGTCTTGTATTCTCGGCCTTCTTTTTTGGACTTGGTCGAGACCATGTTGTTTTCTATTAGCTTATCCTTATTTTCTAGCTTAGCTTTTAGCTTACTTAGTTTCTAGCTTAACTATTTAGGACTTAGTTGAAAAACCTTTTTGATGAAATAAGCAGAGCAAAATTGGTCATCAAGATGGAATTGAAAAATGGCTACCGTCAAGTGGAAATCCAAGAAGAAGGTGAAGGGAGGACGATCTTAAAGATTAACAATGGCTGGATACCATTCGGATTGTGAAACATTCCAAGTCCCCTCGTGAGTTCCTTACACATGGTGTCACGTCCATCTTTGAGATATTTTACATCTTCATGGGACGTATGTGCTAACCAACCCGAGGTGGAATGCATCTAAAGTTATCCATATCTACGGGAGTCATTGCGGCCAATAGTGTCCTTGGTTCGGTTTCTTTTTCTCATCCTCCCATTCGGGATTATGGTAACTTCGGTGCCCCCATGGCACAATATAGACATGACATTTTAAAACCATTGATCCCGTATTCAGATCTTTATTTGGTGAATTTTGGAGAAGGCGCCTACAAGTTAAAACTTCCGATCTTATCTAATGGTGGAAATATTAGATCGACACTTGTTGTTAAAATTTTTTGCACTTTTAGATGGCGCTAATTTGAGGTTAAATTATTCCGAAGAAGGGTAAAATGATGTAAATCAGCCCGCGGACTTAAACTCTCAACCAAGGACGAGAAGTGAGTTACTAAGGGTGCAAACAATGGGACGTCATTCCACACTTAGATGCCTAACATGGCATGGAAAATGGAATGGAGTTGGAGTTGTGACGTGAAGATCTAAGTAGTCTTATATTTTAGCTTATCCTTATTTTCTAGCTTAGCTTTTAGCTTAGTTAGTTTCTAGCTTAACTATTTAAGACACAATTAATAAGCCATGTAAAGACTAGACCATGTAATAGAGGGACAAAGCCGAAAGGGTGACAAGGCCGTGTGAAGTTGTCCAACACAAGATGGCAAGGACAAATGATGACTTGGTTGACAAAGTAGCAAGGACAAGAGACTTATAGAAGATGGATATTTCATGGAGAGAATTTATGAGTTAACATACTCATGAATTTGTTACATTGAAGAGCTCAAATCGGGGAAAGGAAGTGCAACTATTGGTCCAAATAGTTCAATACACAAAGACCAAAAATAGAAGCTTCCAAACACACTCCAAGGAGATGTGGTTATTAGAAGAATTTATGAGCTAACAAATTCATGAATGTAGTCACATCGAAGGACTTAAAATGCGGCCTTGAGGAGATGAAGGGGTGGCCGAACACGTTGGTCACCAAGTCAATCCAAATGCGTTCACACTAGGTGTTAGTTTGTGTCATTTCATTTGCTATATAGAATAGTCTATATTGTACTACAAATAGAGGCCTTAGGCCATTGTAAAATTCAGAGTTTGATGAATATAAAACTGGAGTGTTTACTCTTCTTTTCTAAGTCTTTCAATACGGGATTGTAAGTTCTTAGTTCATCCTCCAGGAGGGTCATTTGGTTCTTGTGTGAGCCAAACTCGGACTTGCCATCATCAAACTTCGATCGCCAAAACGTAAAAACAACCCTTAACGTGTCCACAATAGATCCATAAAACTCACTGACCCAATTCCCATTGAATCCACGCGAAACAGCCTCCAAATACCCATTTGCCGGCAACAGCCGAGAACCGAGAACCCCCACTTTGTGTCTTGTTTTTACGTAAACTTGTTCCCTGCCGAACTCATCCCCACTTACCATCACTAACCCCTCTGTACTTACATCAATTGGTATTAGAGCCAGGTTCTCCCGTCCCATTCCTTGAAGCGATAGCCATCACGAGAAAAGAGTATTGGCGAATCGTATGTGACGTTTTGTACCAACGTCAACTAGCCATAAGAAGGGAACTTGCGGATCATTCCATAAGTAAAGATGACAAGTTAAGGATTGTACAAAACAGCCTGAGACATGGAAATAAAAGGTACCCCAATGCCCTATGCGAAGTCCACAATTGTTAAAGCAAAAAGCGGTACCTCTTCCACTAACCCCTTGAATAGCCGTGGAAATATAATAAAAGATACAAGGATGGAAGAGTGTAATTTCACTTTTACTCAACCTTTGCATCAAAGAATTGAAAAAGGAAATACGAGAAAGGAAATGGAGGTTACAAACGGGGAAGACAAAGATAGAAAGAAGTGTTTTCAATGCCGAGAAGTAGTGCACTTTGCTAATAAATGTTCCACTCCCCAAGTCTTAACCGTGGTGGAAGATGTCGATCTTTAAGGAGAGTATCGAGAGTGTGGGTTCTCCCTTGCTATTAAGTAACCCATACCACTTGAAGAACAATAGGAAACTGATATTCCCTTATTTGTTGCACAAAGACAGAGAAGTTATCTAAGAAGGGAGTGGTTTGATTGCCAACATGCGGGAATTTCCAAATGATCCTACACCCGGGCCACCAATGATGGAAGGAATTGATCTTACTCTTGGTTTAATTCCAAAAAGTCCATTACCTAGCCCTCAATCCTATGGCCACCATCCGCATAAGGCCACAAGCTTGATGGAGTCCAAGGAAAGTGAAACTTGGCAAACGTGTGTTGAAACCCGATAGGTCAACATCTTCATCATAGGGAACAAACTTCCTATGTCGAGGTTGAAAATCTTTTTTGATGAAATAAGCAGAGCAAAATTGTTCATCAAGATGGAATTGAAAAATGGCTACCGTCAAGTGGAAATCCAAGAAGAAGGTGAAGGGAGGCCGATCTTAAAGATTAACAATGGATGGATACCATTCGGATTGTGAAACATTCCAAGTCCCCTCGTGAGTTCCTTACACATGGTGTCACGTCCATATTTGGGATATTTGACATCTTAATAGGACGTATGTGCTAACCAACACGAGGTGGAATGCATCTAAAGTTATCCAAATCTACGGGAGATCATTGCGGCCAATAGAGTCCTTGGTTCGGTTGATTTTTCTCATCCTCCCATTCGGGATTATGGTACCTTCGGTGCCCCCATGGCACAATACGGACATGACATTTTAAAACCATTGATCCCATATTCTGATCTTTATTTGGTGAATTTGGGAAAAGGCGCCTACAGGTTAAAACTTCCGATCTTATCTAATGGTGGAAATATTAGATCGACACTAGTTGTTAAATTTTTTTTGCGCTTTCAGATGGCGCTAATTTGAGGTTAAATTATTCAGAAGAAGGGTAAAATGATGTAAATCAGCCCGCGGACTTAAAGTCTCAACCAAGGACGAGAAGTGAGTTACTAAGGGTGCAAAAAATGGGACGTCATTCCACACTTAGATGCCTAACATGGCATGTAAAATGGAATGGAGTTGGAGTTGTAACGTGAAGATATAAGTAGTCTTGTATTTTTGGCCATCTTGTTTAGTCTTTGCCGAGACCATGTTGTTTTATTTTACCTTATCCTTATTTTCTAGCTTAACTATTTAGGACACAATTAATAAGCCATGTAAAGACTAGACCATGTAATAAAGGGACAAAGCCGAAAGGGTGACAAGCCGTGTGAAGTTGTCCAAGACAAGATGGCAAGGACAAATGATGACTTGGTCGACAAAGTAGCAAGGACAAGATACTTATAGAAGATGGATATCTCAAAGAGAGAATTTATGAGTTAACATACTCCTGAATTTGTTACATTGAAGAGCTCAAATCGGGCAAAGGAAGTGCAAGTATTGGTCAAAATAGTTCAATACACAAAGATCAAGATTAGAAGCTTCCAAACACACTCCAAAGAGATGAGGTTATTAGAAGAATTTATGAGCTAACAAATTCATGAATGTAGTCACATGGAAGGACTTAAAATGCGGCCTTGAGGAGAGGAAGGGGTGGCCGAACACGTTGGTCACCAAGTCAATCCAAATGCGTTCACACTAGGTGTTAGTTTGTGTCTTTTCATTTTCTATATAGAATAGTCTATATTGTACTACAAATAGAGCCCTTAGGCCATTGTAAAATTCATAGTTTGATGAATATAAAACTGGAGTGTTTACTCTTCTTTTATAAGTCTTTCAATACGGGATTGTAAGTTCTTAGTTGATCCTCTGGGAGGGTCACCTGGTTCTTGATGAGCCAAACCCAGCCTTGCCATCATCAAACTTTGATCGCCCAAACGTAAAAACAACCCTTAAAGTGTCCACAATAGATCCATAAGACTCACTGACCCAATTCCCATTGAATCCACGCGAAACAGCCTCCAAATACCCACTGCCCGGCAACAGCCGAGAACCGAGAACCCCCACTTCGTGTCTTGTTTTTACGTAAACTTGTTCCCTGCCAAACTCATCCCCACTTACCATCACTAACCCCTCTGTACTTACATCAATTGGTATTAGAGCCAGGTTCTCCCGTCCCATTCCTTGAAGCGATAGCCATCACGAGAAAAGAGTATTGGCGAATCGTATGTGACGTTTTGTACCAACGTCAACTAGCCATAAGAAGGGAACTTGCGGATCATTCCATAAGTAAAGATGACAAGTTAAGGATTGTACAAAACAGCCTGAGACATGGAAATAAAAGGTACCCCAATGCCCTATGCAAAGTCCACAATTGTTAATGCAAAAAGCGGTACCTCTTCCACTAACCCCTAGAATAGCCGTGGAAATATAATAAAAGATACAAGGATGGAAGAGTGTAATTTCACTTTTACTCAACCTTTGCATCAAAGAATTGAAAAAGGAAATACGAGAAAGGAAATGGAGGTTACAAACGGGGAAGACAAAGATAGAAAGAAGTGTTTTCAATGCCGAGAAATAGTGCACTTTCCTAATAAATGTTCCACTCCCCAAGTCATAACCGTGGTGGAAGATGTCGATCTTGAAGGAGAGTATCGAGAGTATGGGTTCTCCCTTGCTATTAAGTAACCCATACCACTTGAAGAACAATAGGAAACTGATATCCCCTTATTTGTTGCACAAAGACAGAGAAGGAATCTAAGAAGGGAGTGGTTTGATTGCCAACATGCAGGAATTTCCAAATGATCCTACACCCGGGCCACCAATGATGGAAGGAATTGATCTTATTCTTGGTTTAATTCCAAAAATTCATTACCTAGCCCTCAATCCTATGGCCACCATCCGCATAAGGCCACAAGCTTGATGGAGTCCAAGGAAAGTGAAACATGGCAAACGTGTGTTGAAACCCGAGAGGTCAACATCTTCATCATAGGGAACAAACTTCCTATGTCGAGGTTGAAAATCTTTTTTGATGAAATAAGCAGAGCAAAATTGTTCATCAAGATGGAATTGAAAAATGGCTACCGTCAAGTGGAAATCCAAGAAGAAGGTGAAGGGAGGACGATCTTAAAGATTAACAGTGGTTGGATACCATTCGGATTGTGAAACATTCCAAGTCCCCTCCTGAGTTCCTTACACATGGTGTCACGTCTATACTTGGGATATTTGACATCTTCATGGGACATATGTGCTAACCAACCCGAGGTGGAATGCATCTAAAGTTATCCAAATCTATGGGAGTCATTGCGGCCAATAGTGTCCTTGGTTCGATTACTTTTTCTCATCCTCCCATTCGGGATTATGGTACCTTCGGTGCCCCCATGGCACAATACGGACATGACATTTTAAAACCATTGATCCCGTATTCAGATCTTTATTTGGTGAATTTTGGAGAAGGCGCCTACAAGTTAAAACTTCCGATCTTATCTAATGGTGGAAATATTAGATCGACACTTGTTGTTAATTTTTTTTTGCACTTTTAGATGGCGCTAATTTGAGGTTAAATTATTCCGAAGAAGGGTAAAATGATGTAAATCAGCCCGCGGACTTAAAATCTCAACCAAGGACGAGAAGTGAGTTACTAAGGGTGCAAACAATGGCACGTCATTCCACACTTATATGCCTAACATGGCATGTAAAATGGAATGGAGTTGGAGTTGTGACGTGAAGATCTAAGTAGTCTTGTATTTTTGGCCATCTTGTTTAGTCTTTGCCGAGCCCATGTTGTTTTATTTTACCTTATCCTTATTTTCTAGTTTAGCTTTTAGCTTACTTAGTTTCTAGCTTAACTATTTAGGACACAATTAATAAGCCATGTAAAGACTAGACCATGTAATAGAGGGACAAAGCCGAAAGGGTGACAAGGCCGTGTGAAGTTGTCCAAGACAAGATGGCAAGGACAAATGATGACTTGGTCGACAAAGTAGCAAGGACAAATGATGACTTGGTCGACAAAGTAGCAAGGACAAGAGACTTATAGAAGATGGATATTTCAAAGAGAGAATTTATGAGTTAACATACTCCTGAATTTTTTACATTGAAGAGCTCAAATCGGGCAAAGGAAGTGCAAGTATTGGTCAAAATAGTTCAATACACAATGACCAAGAATAGAAGCTTCCAAACACACTCCAAGGAGATGAGGTTATTAGAAGAATTTATGAGCTAACAAATTCATGAACGTAGTCACATGGAAGGACTTAAAATGCGGCCTTGAGGAGAGGAAGGGGTGGCCGAACACGTTGGTCACCAATTCAATCCAAATGCGTTCACACTAGGTGTTAGTTTGTGTCTTTTCATTTGCTATATAGAATAGTCTATATTGTACTACAAATAGAGCCCTTAGGCCATTGTAAAATTCATAGTTTGATGAATATAAAACTGGAGTGTTTACTCTTCTTTTCTAAGTCTTTCAATACGGGATTGTAAGTTCTTAGTTCATCCTCCGGGAGGGTCACTTGGTTCTTGTGTGAGCCAAACTCGGCCTTGCCATCATCAAACTTCGATCGCCCAAACGTAAAAACAACCCTTAACGTGTCCACAATAGATCCATAAGACTCACTGACCCAATTCCCATTGAATCCACATGAAACAGCCTCCAAATATCCACTGCCCTGCAACAGCAGAGAACCGAGAACCCCCACTTTGTATCTTGTTTTTACGTAAACTTGTTCCCTGCCGAACTCATCCCCACTTACCATCACTAACCCCTCTGTACTTACATCAATTGGTATTAAAGCCAGGTTCTCCCGTCCCATTCCTTGAAGCGATAGCCATCACGAGAAAAGAGTATTGGCGAATCGTATGTGACTTTTTGTACCAATGTCAACTAGCTATTAGAAGGGAACTTGCGGAGCATTCCATAAGTAAAGATGACCAGTTAAGAATTGTACAAAACAACCTGAGACATGGAAATAAAAGGTACCCCAATGCCCTATGCAAAGTCCACAATTGTTAAAGCAAAAAGCGGTACCTCTTCCACTAACCCCTTGAATAGCCATGGAAGTATAATAAAAGATACAAGGATGGAAGAGTGTAATATCACTTTTACTCAACCTTTGCATCAAAGAATTGAAAAAGGAAATACGAGAAAGGAAATGGAGGTTACAAACGGGGAAGACAAAGATAGAAAGAAGTGTTTTCAATGCCGAGAAGTAGTGCACTTTGCTAATGAATGTTCCACTCCCCAAGTCTTAACTGTGGTTGAAGATGTCGATCTTGAAGGAGAGTATCGAGAGTGTGGGTTCTCCCTTGCTATTAAGTAACCCATACCACTTGAAGAACAATAGGAAACTGATATCCCCTTATTTGTTGCACAAAGACAGAGAAGGAATCTAAGAAGGGAGTGCTTTGATTGCCAACATGCAGAAATTTCCAAGTGATCCTACACCAGGGCCACCAATGATGGAAGGAATTGATCTTACTCTTGGTTTAATTCCAAAAAGTACATTACCTAGCCCCCAATCCTACAGCCACCATCCGCATAAGGCCACAAGCTTGATGGAGCCCAAGGAAAGTGAAACTTGGCAAATGTGTGTTGAAACCCGAGAGGTCAACATCTTCATCATAGGGAACAAACTTCCTATGTCGAGGTTGAAAAACCTTTTTGATGAAATAAGCAGAGCAAAATTGTTCATCAAGATGGAATTGAAAAATGGCTACCATCAAGTGGAAATCCAAGAAGAAGGTGAAGGGAGGACGATCTTAAAGATTAACAATGGCTGGATACCATTCGGATTGTGAAACATTCCAAGTCCCCTCGTGAGTTCCTTACACATGGTGTCACGTCCATATTTGGGATATTTGACATCTTCATGGGACGTATGTGCTAACCAACCCGAGGTGGAATGCATCTAAAGTTATCCAAATCTATGGGAGTCATTGCGGCCAATAGTGTCCTTGGTTCGGTTGCTTTTTCTCATCCTCCCATTCGGGATTATGGTACCTTCGGTGCCCCCATGGCACAATACGGACATGACGTTTTAAAACCATTGATCCCGTATTCAGATCTTTATTTGGTGAATTTTGGAGAAGGCGCCTATAAGTTAAAACTTCCGATCTTATCTAATGGTGGAAATATTAGATCGACACTTGTTGTTAAATTTTTTTTGCACTTTTAGATGGCACTAATTTGAGGTTAAATTATTCCGAAAGTAGGGTAAAATGATGTAAATCAGCCCGCGGACTTAAAGTCTCAACCAAGGACGAGAAGTGAGTTACTAAGGGTGCAAACAATGGGACGTCATTCCACACTTAGATGCCTAACATGGCATGTAAAATGGAATGGAGTTGGAGTTGTGACGTGAAGATCTAAGTAGTCTTGTATTTTTGGCCATCTTGTTTGGTCTTTGCCGAGACCATGTTGTTTTATTTTAGCTTACCCTTATTTTCTAGCTTAGCTTTTAGCTTTCTTAGTTTCTAGCTTAACTATTTAGGACACAATTAATAAGCCATGTAAAGACTAGACCATGTAATAAAGGGACAAAGCCGAAAGGGTGACAAGGCCGTGTGAAGTTGTCCAAGACAAGATGGTAAGCACAAATGATGACTTGGTTGACAAAGTAGCAAGGACAAGAGACTTATAGAAGATGGATATTTCTAGGAGAGAATTTATGAGTCAACATACTTATGAATTTGTTACATTGAAGAGCTCAAATCGGGCAAAGGAAGTGCAAGTATTGGTCGAAATAGTTCAATACACAAAGACCAAGAATAGAAGCTTCCAAACACACTCCAAGGATTTGAGGTTATTAGAAGAATTTATGAGCTAACAAATTCATGAATGTATTCACATGGAAGGACTTAAAATGCGGCCTTGAGGAGAGGAAGGGGTGGCCGAACACGTTGGTCACCAAGTCAATCCAAATGCATTCACACTAGGTGTTAGTTTGTGTCTTTTCATTTGCTATATAGAATAGTCTATATTGTACTACAAATAGATGCCTTAGGCCATTGTAAAATTCAGAGTTTGATGAATATAAAACATAAGTGTTTACTCATCTTTTCTTAGTCTTTCAATTCGGGATTGTAATTTCTCAACTGATCCTATGAAAGGGTCACTTGGTTCTTGTATAAGCCAAACCCGTTGGTGTAAGTTGAAGTTAGGACTGTGTAACCTAGTTAAACCTAAGCTAAGGATTCCCTTCGGTGTAAGTATTGGTTAGAACTGTGACCTAATCAAAACACAAGCTTAAGTTACCCCCTTGGTGGTAAGCGGATGTTGGAACTATGTGGACCAACCTAGCCTAATCTTAGGGTCTATCATAAGGTTTCTGGCCAACCTTAGTTGGTTAGTATTCAGGCTTGTACTTAGCAACCCTGGTCTATTCCTTGTTAAATTGGTCACCCTCATCTTGGGGTTGACTTATGTATTAAAACCCCCTTGTAATTATCCAAGCCATATCGACCGTGTCCTTATCGACCGTCCCAAACACTTGGCTTGTACTCGGGTTTGCACCTAGCATCCTGTGTTTATTACTTATCCAAAACACTTCATTCTTTTTACCAACTCATCCTACAAGACTCCATAAACATCCCCACCAAAGGTCACCACCCGAAATAGTCCACAATTATCCGTTCAATCCCGATAACACAAAATAGTCAGCATAACACAACTTACCGAGAACCTCACTATTTTAGTTCTTCTCCGTCGCCTTGCCATCATCAAACTTCCAAAGACCAACCATAAAAACAACCCTTAACGTCTCCACAACAGCTCCATAAAATACCCTGACCTAATTCCCCTTGAATCCACCCGAAACAGCCTCAAATACCCACTGCCCGACATCAGCCGAGAACCACCACTTTGTGTCTTGTTTTTGAGTCAACTTGTTCCCTGCCGAACCCAGCCTCACTTACCATCACTAACCCCTCTGTACTTACATCAATTGGTATCAGAGCCATGTTCTCCACTCCCATGCCTTGACGCGATGGCCATCACGAGAAAAGCGTATTGGCAAATCGTATGTGACGTTTTATACCAACGTCAACTAGCCATAAGAAGGGAACTTGCGGAGCATTCCATAAGTAAAGATGACAAGTCAAGGGTTGTATAAAACATTCCGAGACTTGGAAATAAAAGGTACCCCAATTGTTAAGGCAAAAAGTGATACCTCTTACACTAACCCCTTGAATAGCCGTGGAAGTATAACAATATATACAAGGATGGAAGAGTGTAGTACCACTTTTACTCACTCGTTGTATCAAAGAATTGAAAAAGGAAATACGGAAAGGAAATGGAGGTTACAAAAGGGGAAGACAAAAATAGAAAGAAGTGTTTTCAATGCCGAGAAGTAGGGCACTTTGCTAATGAATGTTCCACTCCCCAAGTCTTGACTGTGGTGGAAGATGTCAACCTTGAAAGAGAGTGTCGAGAGTATGGGTTCTCCCTTGATATTATGTAACCAATACCACTTGAAGAACAATAGGAAACTGATATCCCCTTATTTGTTGCACAAAGACAGAGAAGGAATCTAAGAAGGGGAGTGCTTTGATTGCCAACATGCGGGAACTTCCAAATGATCCTACATCCTGGCCATCAATGATGGAAGGCATTGAACATACTCTTGGTTTATTTCCAAGAATTTCATTACCTAGCCCTCAATCCTATGGCCACCATCCGCATAAGGCAACAAGTTTGATGGAGTCCAAAGGAAGTGAAACTTGGCAAACGTGTGTTGAAAGCCGAGAGGTCAACAACTTCATCATAGAGAACAAACTTCCTATGTCAAGGTTAAAAACCCTTTTTGATGAAATAAGCGGAGAAAAATTGTTCATCAAGATGGAATTGAAAAATGGCTACCGTCAAGTGGAAATCCAAGGAGAAGGTGAAAGTAGGACGATCTTAAAGATTAACCATGGTTAGATACCATTCGGATTGTGCATCATTCCGAGTCCCTTGTGAGTTCCTTACAGATGGTGTCACGTCTATCCTTGGGATATTTGACATCTTCATGGGACGTATGTGCTAACCAACCTGAGGTGGAATGCATCTAAAGTTGGTCCAAACCTACGGGAGTCATTGCGCCCAATGGTGTCCTTAGTTCGGTTTCTTTTTCTAATCCTCCCATTTAGGATTATGGTACCTTTGGTACCCCCATGGCACAATACGAACATGACGTTTCAAAACCATTAATCCCGTATTCAGATCCTTTTTGGGTGAATTTTGGAGAAGACGCCTACAAGTTAAAACTTTTGGGCTTATCTAATGTTGGTAATATTAGATCGACACTTGTTTTTGAAATTTTTTTGCACTTTTAGATGGTGCGAATTTTCAGGGTAAATTATTCTGAAGAAGGGGAGAATGATGTAAATCAGCCCGCGGACTTAAACTCCAAACCATGGACGAGAAGTGACTTACTAAGAGTGCCAATGGAACGTCATTCCACACTTATATGCCTAACATGGCATGGAAAATGTAATGGAATTGGTGTTATGACGTGAAGATTTAAGTAGTCTTGTATTTTCGGCCTTCTTGTTTGGTCTTGGCCGTGACCATGTTGTTTTCTTTTACATTATCCTTATTTTCTAGCTTAGCTTTTAGCTTACTTAGTTTCTAGCTTAACTATTTAGGTCACAATTAATAAGCCATGTAAAAACTAGACCATGTAATAAAGGGACAAAGCCGAAAGGGTGACAAGGCCATGTGAAGTTGTCCAAGACAAGATGGCAAGGACAAATGACGAGTTGGTCAACAAACTAGAAAGGACACGAGACTTATAGAAGATGGAGATTTCAAGGAGAGAATTTATGAGTTAACAAACTCATGAATTTGTTACATTGAAGAGCTCAAATCGTCCAAAGGAAGTGCAAGTATTGGTCGAAATAGTTCAATACACAAAGACCAAGAATAGAAGCATCCAAACACACTCCAAGGAGAGGAGGTTGTTAGAAGAATTTATGAGCAAACAAACTCATGAATGTAGTCACATATAAGGACTTAAAATTCATCCTTGAGGAGAGGAAGGGGTGGCCGAACACCTTGGTCACTATGTCAATCCAAATGCGTTCACACTAGGTGTTAGTTTGTGTCTTTTCATTAGCTTTATAGAATAGTCTATTTTGTAATACAAATAGAGGCCTTAGGACATTGTAAAATCCAAAGTTTTATGAATATAAAACTTGAGTGTTTACTCTTCTTTTCTAAGTCTTTCAATCCGGGATTGTAAGTTCTTAGTTGATCGTCCGGGATGGTCACTTGGTTCTTGTGTGAGCCAAACCCGTTGGTGTTCGTTGAAGTTAGGACTGTGTGACCTAGGTAAACCCAAGCTAAGGTTTCCCTTCGATGTAAGTCTTGGTTATGACTGTGTGACCTAATCAAAACATAAGCTTGAGGAACCCCCTTGGTAGTAAGCGAACGTTGGAACTATATGGACCAACCTAGCCTAAGCTTAGGGTCTATCATAAGGTTTTCGACCAACCTTAGTTGGTTAGTATTCGAGCTTGTACTTAGCAACCCTAGTCTAGTCCTTGTTAAATTGGTCACCCTCATCTTGGTGTTTACTTGGGCATTAAAACCCCCTTGTCATTATCCAAGCCATATCGACCGTCCCAAACACTTGGCTTGTACTCGGGTTTGCACCTAGCATCCTATGTTCATTCCTTGTCCAAACCACTTCATTCTTTTTACCAACTCATCCCACAAGACTCCATAAACATCCCCACCAGAGGTCACCACCCAAAATAGTCCACGAACACCCATTCAATCCCGATAACACCAAACATACCGCATAACACACCTTACCGACAACCTCACTATTTCAGTTCTTCTCCGTGGCCTTTCCATCATCAAACTTCCAAAGCCCAAACAAAACAATAACCCTTAACGTGTCCACAACATCTCCATAAAACTCCCTGACCCAATTCCCCTTGAATCCACCCGAAACAGCCTCCAAATACCCACTGCCCGGCAACAGCCGTGAACCCCGACTTTGTGTCTTGATTTTGCGTCATCTTGTTCCCTGCTGAACTCCGCCCCATATACCATCACTAACCCCTCTGTACTTACATTAATTGGTATTAGATCTAGGTTCTCCCGTCCCATGCCTTGACGCAATGTCCATCACGAGAAAAGAGTATTGGCAAATCGTATGTGACATTTTGTACCAACGTCAACTAGCCATAAGAAGGGAACTTGTGGAGCATTCCATAAGTAAAGACTAGACCATGTAATAAAGGGACAAAGTCAAAAGGGTGACAATGTCGTGTGAAGTTGTCCAAGACAAGATGGCAAGGACAAATGATTTGGTCGACAAAGTAGCAAGTACAAGAGACTTATAGAAGATGGAGATTTCAAGGAAAGAATTTATGAGTTAACAAACTCATGAATTTTTCATTGAAGAGCTCAAATCGGCCAAAGGAAGTGCAAGTATTGGGTCGAAATAGTTCAATACAAAAAGACCAAGAATAGAAGCTTCCAAACATACTCCAAGGAGATGAGGTTGTTAGAATAATTTATGAGCTAACAAACTCATGAATGTAGTCACATAGAAGGACTCAAAATGCGGCCTTGAGGAGAGGAAAGGGTGGCCGAACACCTTGGTCTCCAAGTCAATCCAAATGCGTTCAAACTAGTTGTTAGTATGTGTCTTTTCATTTGCTTTCTAGAATAGTCTATTTACTACAAATAGAGGCCTTAGGCCATTGTAAAATTCAGAGTTTGATAAATATAAAACTTGAGTGTTTACTCCTCTTTTCTAAGTCTTTCAATCCGGGATTGTAAGTTTTTAGTTGATCCTCCGGGAGGGTCACTTGGTTCTTGTGTGAGCCAAACCCATTGGTGTAAGTTGAAGTTAGGACTGTGTGACCTAGTTAAACCCAAGATAAGGTTCCCCTTTGGTGTATGTCTTGGTTAGCACTGTGTGACCTAATAAAAACCCAAGCTTGAGGAACCCCCCTTGGTGGTAAGTGAACGTTGGAACTATGTGGACCAACCTATCCCAAGCCTAGGGTCTATCATAAGGTTTCCGGCCAACCTTAGTTGGTTAGTATTCGGGCTTGTACTTTGCAACCCCAGTGTAGTCCTTGTTAAATTAGTCACCCTCATCTTGGTGTTGACTTGGGCATTAAAACCCCCTTGTTATTATCCAAGCCATATCGATCGTGTCATTATCGACCGTCTCAAACACTTGGCTTGTACTCGGGTTTGCACCTAGCATCCTTTGTTCATTCCTTGTCCAAACCACTTCATTCTTTTTACCACCACATCTCACGGGATTCCATAAACATCCACACCAAAGTTCACCTCCCGAAACAGTACACAAATACCCATTCATTCCCGACAACACCAAATAGTCCGTATAACACACCTTACTGAGAATCTCACTGTTTCAGTTTTTCTCTTTCACCTTTCCATCATCAAACGTCTAAAGCCCGACCATCAAAACACCCTTAACGTGTTCACAACAGCTCTATAAAACACCCTGACCCAATTCCCCTTGAATCCACCCGAAACAACCTCCAAATACCCAGTGCCCGACAATAGCCTAGAACCCCCACTTTGTGTCTTATTTTCGCGTCAACTTGTTTCCTTCCGAACTCAGCCACACTTACCCTCACTCACCCCTCCGTACTTACATCATCACATAGGACATATACTCCTCCTACTAATAAAGACTGATTCCATCTTGATCCACTCATTAGATTAAATATACACTTTCCTACTGGCAAAATACCCCATAAACATTCATACATGATGCATCAAAGGTGAATCAATACATAGGTTAGTGCATATAAGATACTATGGTGATCTCAAGTCTAAGAATCACTTGGACAACCTCCACATGACTACTACCTCATTGACTAGATAGTAGGGCATCCATTAAGGTTTTTTTATACGGTTCAATTCAGTTAACACGTTCTCTAATGAGCACCTACATTATTGCATTAGTGTCATACACACAAGTGGTTATGATTTCAACTACCCTCTCCAAGAGCATATATATAATGTGTTAGTCTAATCGGTTTATCGATACCCTTTCTCAATAAATCATAACTATTAGGGATATTTAAGATCAGGGCTTTTGAGACAGCGATGTCCTATTGATATGATCTCCGTCATAACCCTCAAAGCTATTATCATAATCCAAGGGTTTTATCATCATCTTCAAATTATAAAAATAAGACACATCAAAATGATAAAGATTGCCTTTATTATAATTATATATACAATGATAATATTTGTTAAAAAATATATACCTATCACATCTGTAGATGATTAGTTTGAGGACATATTTCCAACAACTTAAAGCAAGGCCTCAGTTTCAGCGAGGCCATGACCAGTGTTAAGGCTGATTTTTTTCTAAATGCGGATTTTGAGTCTTGGCATCTATTAATGTCTTACTTACATAGTAAATGGGAGATTACACACCTTTTTCCTCTCAAACTAGTACTACACATACCAAACCTTAGAGATTGTTAGATAGTAGCAATTGTTCACCTTCTCATAGTTTTGAAAGAAATGAAAGGTTGGTAAGGTAGCCTTTTAAGTCCCTTATGGACTGTTAGCACTTTGTTTTCTACTCGAAACCTCGCTGTAGTTTGAGCACTAAAACAAACTTGTGACATCTCTCTGACTATTGGGATATAAATGGACTAAATACTGCTATCTGATTGGTCAATTTTTGTACACTTCTTTCTCTCGTTCGTATATATTGAGTTGGTTAGATTACCTATATCTAATTCGAGTTGAATTTGATGCCTATTTTTTATACCAGAAATCCTAACTATTTACCATATGAATCACCAAATGCTCACTTCTCTAAATTTAATTTCATATTGTATTGCTTGAATATTGCGAAAGTTTCATTCAGGTGATCCAAATGGTCTTCATCCTGGAGTGATTTCACCAACATTTCATTGATGTACACCTCCATTTTTTTTTCAAATTTGATCTACAAACATCTTATTGACCGATCGTTGATATTTATACCCTACATTTTTAGGCCAAACAACTTTACTTTTTAATACTACATACCTCAATCAGTGATGAATGATGTTTTCTCTTGGTCCTCCAGGTCCATGCAGATTTAGTTGTACCTGAAGTATGCATCTGGATACAAAGAATTTCATGTCTAGCTTTGGCGTTAATAAGTTGGTCGATGTGTGGAAGAGAAAAGGAGTCTTTATGAAATTCCTTATTCAAGTCCTTGAATTCTATGCACATCCTCTACTTTCTATTCTTCTTTGGCACCACCACGACATTCCCATCCGGTATGGGTATCTAACTTCTTGAGTTGAGCCATTCTTCAACAGTTTGTTTACTTCTTCATTGATGAGTTCATGTCTGATACTGACTGCTTTTATTATTTTTCTTCACCAGATGATAGGTGATGATGTCATGTGTATTTAACTTTCTGCTCGTACTGTGTCAAATTCTAGTATAGTTTATGATATTATCTCACAAAGATTGAAAAATCTTGGCTATGGATTTGTATTTTCTTGATTACTATTTGAGAGAATTAAATTGATGAAAAATTGATTTTTGAAATTGTAATGTACTTAAATAAATAAACAACAACCAAAACATTTCTATTTTTTAAAAAGATTTGGGAATTATTGTTTTCACTTGATAATACTATTATAATAAAATCTCAGTTTGAACATATATTTCTCTAAAGAATAATTGCTTATTACTGATACACTTATATTTTATTCACTAAGAAATAATCAATTAATAACACACGGTCAAGTTCTGTAAATTAATTGTTCTATAACCAGTGACGACTAAATCAAAATATTTTTCTTGCCTGACTTATGCTAAAATGTGTAAAGACCTCTTGTGAGTAGTCTTTAAATGAATAAAAGTATTTGATTCAATCCATCTGTGAGAATTATAACTAAAATAAGTAGCATAAAAATTCCTCAAATCAATAAACTAATTTGATTTAATTCCTCAGTGGAAATTATGACAAAAAAATAAGATAAAAATATTTAAATCAATACACGTGCTTGAGTCAATTCCTCCGTGACAATTAGGACTAAAAGAAGAAAGATCAAATATTTGAAATAATAGATAACTAAAAGGAAGGGGAGCCTTGGAGAACTGGTAAATTTGTTGTCATGTGATCAGGAGGTCATGGTTCAAGTCGTGGAAACAACCTCTTGCAGAAATGTAACTTAAGACTGTGTACAATATACCCTTGTGCTCCGGCCCTTCCCCGAACCCCGCACATAACGGGAGCTTAATGCATCGGGCTGCCCTTTTTTTAATAGATAACTAAAAATTAATATCTCTACTATTTGTAAGGACTCGCATATTCATTTTGAGTACTTTACCTAGAAATCCCTAAAATACTCTACTCGATCCTCTAATTGTGTGTTTGTAAATTGCGGGGATGGGAGGTACGGTTTCCGAAGTTATCGGGTTAGTTTCAGATCCATTTTATCTAGTTTAAAAAATTTCAAGCTAAGAAATAGGAAGGTTTGACTCATAGTTGACTTTTGGGTAAACGCATCATTTTTATGGTTTTGTCAATTCCATTAGGTTCGGAATGACAATTATGACTTAGTCGAGCCTTCAGTTCGGGTTTCGAGACAATCAGGTGCATTTTTGGAAGTTGGTTGAGAAGTAGAGGTTTTGTAACTTAAGAGTTGAATCTTGTCAAACCCGAGTCAATGAGACTTTTTCTGTGAATTTTGAGTGCGAGAATAAGTACGGAGCGTGATTTATGATAGAAATGCATATTTTGGTTGTCCATAGGGTTCCAAATGAGTTTTGGTTGTTGGTTTGAGATATGAGAAACCCAGATTTTCTGGTTTCAGCAATTGTTGGTTTCTTTCTACGCGATAGCATAGAGGGATCGCGTTAGCGATGTTTTTGGGGACTGTAGGGTCGCGATCGCGCATGTGCATCATGTTTGCATTGGGGAGTCATGGTCTGGACTGGGACATGTGGGCACATCACAATCACAATGGCCACATCACATTCGCGATGGGTTGGGTCAGGGCGGACCACGATGCGAGTGTGGTCTCGCATTCGCAAAGGGCAAATTATGCCTGGACATAATTAAAGGCTGACAAGGCCAAACAAAATGAATATACATTGAACACTGGTCTACAAGCCTCTAAGAGTACTACGATACATCCATTGATCAGGACCGAGCCTCGCCATACCCCAAAACACTAGAAATATATACATTTGTACCTATCAACTCTGTATAGCAACTCTAAAGAAGTGGAGTGCAGGTACCAACAACTGGAAACATGTACCCTACCAAGGAGGTACGTCAGCCTATCTATTTGTACCTGCGGATATAAACACATCTTCCCATAAAGGAAAGTCAGTACGAAAGATGTATTGAATAGATAATGCAGGTAAGTCAAAGATATAATACTATAGAAGAGAGTATAAAATCAACCTGAAACTCAGAAAAAGACTGAGGGAATAACTAATATAACCATGAATATATGCATGTCAGTAATATCAGGACACTCTATAGGGCCATATAATATAGTATCAAGTCCCTCTGTGGGTTAATATCATCACAAACTGACCGGCCATATAGGACGCAGTAATATCTGCCCAACTGATCAGTGATATGCATATATAAGTGCCTGCCTAGCCGATTATAACGCGGCGCGGTAAGAAAATAGATACATATATATAGGTGCAATGCAAGACAACTCTCAAAACATATCATGAACAGAGTCGGAGTAACTTATGGTCGTTATCCTCCGACTATCTATATTGTCTATACATTTTTCAACCTTAAGCTAGTCATCATGAGATGTATGGTTTACGGAAAATACTTCGATAAAGAATATACAAAAGACATGAGCAACTTCATCAAGGGAGGAATATGATTATTCAAACTTAATGAGAGGAGAGTCATTTCAAGAAAGTATTTAGAACCAATCATGCCAAAGAAACAAATTAGCCTTACCTACCTTAAAGTCGATTCTCTATTGAGAAAGATCAAGCTCACCTCTTTCTACATGCCAATCTAAAATATTAAGGGACAATACTAGCATTAAAAGCATAGACTTAGTCATAATTGTACTATTCGGTTAAAGGACTATATTCTCTTCCTAGATCCTTACCCTCAAACTCTACAACCATAGTGTCATGACCCAAACTGGAAGGCCACAACGGGCACCCAGACCTTACTTGTCAATTACCACTAGATATACATTCACCACATAACCATAAATAAAATAATAAGCTGAAGAGGTGCAAGACCGATAGGGCATATATGTATATACATAGATGCTGAACATGACCGTACGAGCTGACTAGGCTATCATAGTTAACTATACAACAAAAACATAGGCCGAGGAGGCCACATAATACTTGACTGCATCATAAATATCTACAAGCCTCTACTGGAGTACGTGACATCATAATGTTGGGATAGGGCCCCACCATACCCCTATGCATATCAAAACTATCGTACCAAGACTAGACTGCAACTCTAGAACAAGTAGAGTGGTCCAATATGAGCTAAATAGGAAACCTACTAGTGCAGTCCGTTGCCCTGTCTACTGAACTTGCGGGTATGAAATGTCGCGTCCCCCAATAAAAGGGACGTTAGTACGAATAATATACCGAGTATGTTGGGCACGAAAATAACACGAGACAAGAGAGAATCAACTTGTATTGAATACCTCTGAGGGCATAATATGCATAAGTATCATACATGTGCGTATATAATGCATGTTCATACATATATATGCGTATATAACGACATCAAGCCTCTATAGGCATCCCATCATAGCATATCAACCTTTGTTGGCATAATCATCATCATATACCAGTTGATCAGGTGGTAGTACATATATAACTTCATACCTTTTTCCTATACCCCATATACATATCATATAGCGTATATAGTGCCTGTGAGGTCATGGTATATACATGTATATAATGCTGGAATGATACTAAGACACTCTGAGTCTATCGGAGTGACGTAAGGTCATTGCACCTCCGATTAACATTATGGAACTAACATATAAACAGACCTTTCATTATGAGTCAATAAGACAAGATATACATGAATCAACAAACTTCTTCAATAGAGTGAAGGACATATACATTTCTAGCTTTCAAGAGTAGAGTTACTTTGGAAGGGCATTCATTTACGTTCATTTATATACGGATCATGCCAAAAGAAGAAAGATTAGCCTTAACATACCTTAGATGTAGATCCTGGAACAACCTCTCAAATAGTCTATACAACACACGTTATGGATGAGAAGAACTAAGCTCTTTCCACTTTACTTCACTGTGAAGAAATCTCCAATTTCTATCATCCAGAGGAAACCAATGTTAGAATCACGGTACCGATATGGACATAATTTCTATGTCGTTATTTATCCTGGTACATCACTACTAACATGCGGAAATCGTGTATTATAGAAACAATGAGCATGTATGTTAATAATTGTACGTACAAGCAACGGTTCTAAAATGAACGTGGAAATAGATGGAAGATTTCATCCTTTCATGAGCTCAACATTTACTTAAAAGAGAAACTTAGTATCTTTTCCCTTCTGGACCGTAAAGCTAACACCATTTTTATCCTGATTGTTTCCAGAAATTTTTTATATATAGGTAGAACCATTAAATTCTTGTTTTATTAGTTGATAGTCAATTCTTATCCCTTTAGCTAATAACTCGTGGAAATGTCTCCAATTGATGTAAAAATGAAATTTAACACGTGTACTAAGGTTCTATAATTGTCCCTTTTCCCTTGTTCCATGTGTACTAATTTGATAAACATGTCCCTTTTTCCTTGTTCCACGCTTACTCAACAACTTTAAACTTTATCCACTAACACAATACTTAACCACTTTAATCATTGTCCGATAATATAGTAATTAATTCTTGATCTTAATTCACTTAAATAATAATCATTTTAACACACTTCACATACTCGTTATCATAATCATGTGATATAGCACTAGTCCATAACCTCTTTTGGGAGATACAAACTATTATTATTAATCCTCGTCGTCACACTTGTTAAATCCTAAATTGTTTTGGGACTTCACCCATTTATACACTGAGTTGTTGATCCTATGACCAAAATTCTATACGGTCTTTATAACTTGTTCCATATTCCGAACTTTGACAAAACTTATTTCTCTAATTTATTTAACCTCTAATCCTCGTGTAACCTCTTCAACATTGATATGAATCTTCTATAACTTCATGAATGAACTCAATCTCAAGAAACTCATGTGTGTTTACCTTGATGTATCCTAAAGCTAAAGTAAGGGGTGTTACATATAGCTACAACTATATCATCAACATCTTCTTCAAATTCATCACTTAAAACATTAATGAAATCTGCATTGATGAGCTCAAATCCCAACTTAACACAATCTTTATAATTTCTCCTCCTTTCACCTTACTTCTTTAACATAATAAAATTCCGAAAGTTTGTATAGCTTATATATGCAAGAGAAGGTGAAATACTTACCTTAGACACAAATTTTCCATCTTAACCCACAAGGTGATGTTAGAGAATTCCACTCAAAACAGTATCAAAGGAGAAGAATAAGAGGGAGTCAAGTACTACAAGGTTCTTTGGCGTAATATCTGAGTTATTTCCTTTCGAACATAGCTAGGATAAGCATGCAACCCTTAGAGAAGATTTAGAGATTCTTATGAACTGTTATGGGGTAAAAATGGTGAGAATGGAAGGCTTGAAACCCTTTTAATTCACGAGAAGGTCGGCCACCGCCTCAACTTTCACGGTGGAGGTTCCGCCCGTAAAATATTTTATGCCGGCCAACCCCACACTAAAATATTTTATGGCCGTAAAAGGCCACCATAAAACTTCTCCTCCTCCACTAATATTTTGTTAAGCTTTATGATGGAGGACCTCATGTTTTACGGGCCGTAAAACTGTAACTCCAACCGTACAACATGAAAGTCTTCCAAGTTACGATTAAACTTACTTTCTTTGGTTCGCTTAACCTTTAAACCTCTCGGCACTTCCTTAGCTTGTCCCAACACTCTACCATCCTTCTGGAAAATCTCATATCTTCTCTTAACACATAGAATAGTTAACAACGCTTTCTAAAGTGAAAGCTATAGGCTGTAACATACTTCTCCCCTTAAAAACATTCGTCCTCTAATGTTAGGAAATACTCTAACCTTAAAAATTACTGAAAATTTTGATAGAGTTTCGCTTGTAAATAGGACTAACCAAAACATGTCAAGCAGACCAAATACATATCTAATGCCTCACAGGGCTATATAATATAACAACATCATTTCAGCTCCACACGAACGTCTATTTATTCAAAAAAACAAAAGGGTTAGCCATAAATCACCTCAACTTTCTTCTCCTGACATCTGGGTTGCATCTTCCATATCTTTCTCAACAATATTACCTAAATCAAGATGTAGAGATAAAGCTCGATAAGTAGAACAGAAATAAGAGAATCGTATCGCACAAATATCGATTTAAACCTGAAGTCAGAATCAAATGAGGGTATTTGAACTCCATATCCTCTTTGGCCTCCCGTGTCATTTCATTGACATTATTATTCATTCAAAGTACTTTAACTGAAGCTACCTCTTTGGTCCCCAACTTACGAATCTGCCGATCTAGGATAGAAATAGGGATTTCCTCATATGATAGATCTTTCGTGACCTGAATATCCTCAATGGGGGTGATGCGTGAGGGATCACCCAAGAACTTAGGAAGCATAGATACATGGAATACTAGATGAACTGCTTCTAACTCCTGGGGAAACTCAAGCTTGTAAGCCACTTGGCTGATTCTCTATATGATTTGATACGATCCGACGTATATGGGCCTAATCTTGCTTTTCTTGCCAAACCTCATCACGCTTTTCATAGGAGATACCTTCAGAAACACCTAATCTCCCACAACAAACTCTAAGTCTCGACGTCAGTTATCTAAATAGGACTTGTGTAGACTCTGAGCCATTAACAGTCGCTCCCGAATCACTTTGACCTTATCTACCGCTTGTTGTACCAAATCAGGCCCAAATAACTTTGTTTTACCAACATCGAACTAACCGATTGGAGACTTGCACTTCTGCGTGTACAGGGCTTCATATGGTGTCATCTGGATACTGGAATAGTAACTGTTATTATAAGCAAACACAATGAGCGGAAAATAGTCTTCCTAACTTTTTTTGAATTCTAAAATACAGGCTCACAACACGTTCTTGAGTGTATAAATAGTGTGTTCGTCCTGCCTGTCTATCTGTGGGTGCAAAACTATGCTGAGGCTAATCTGAGTACCCAAACTTTTTTGAAAAGACCTCCAGAAGTTAGCTATAAACGGGGCACCTCTATCAGATATAATAGCTACTCGAACTCCATGAAGTCGGACTATCTCTCTGATATATATTCTGGAATAATCCTCAGTGGAATAGGTAGTTCTGACAGGTAAGAAATGAGCTGACTTTGTAAGTATATCCACGATAACCCAAATGGAATCAAACTTCCATCGAGAACTAGGTAATCCTGTAATGAAATCCATGTTGATAGTTTCCCATTTCCAGGTCAGAATCTCAATATCTTGAAGCAATCCTCCAGGTTTCTGATGCTCAACCTTAACTTGCTGATAATTTGGACAATGACCGACGAATTATGCAATATTCTTCTTCATATCGTTCCACCACTATATCTGTCTAAGGTCATGATACATCTTAGTAGAGCCATGATGAATTGAATACCAGGACTGATGATTCTCTACCATAATTTACCCTCGAAGCCTTCCAATATCAGGCACACACAATCGACCCTTATAATTAAGAACCCCATCATCTAATAGTTCAAACAACTGCTTCTTCGGAAAGGGGATTCCTTCTCTAATTTGGACCAATTGTGGATCTTCAAATTTCCGTGCCTTTACTTCAACCACTAAAGACGATTCGGTGGCATTCTAGACTATAGCGCCCCATCACCACCATTAAGCAATCGCACACTCAAACTAGCTAGTCGATACAAATCTTTATTTATCTCTAACTTGTCAACTCTCACATGCCTCAGGCTTCCCATAAACTTATGACTCAACGCGTCTGCTAAAATATTCTCTTTGCCATGATGGTATAAGATATCAACATCATAGTCTTTCAGCAACTCAAGCCATATATGTTGTCTCAGATTCAATTATTTTTACATGAATACATATTGTAAGCCTTATGATTAACAAGTCATCATGAAATCCATATAAATAGTGGTGTCATATCTTTAGAGCAAATATAACACCCATCAACTCAAGATCATGAGTCGGGTAATTTTGCTCGTACATACTCAATTGTCTTGAAGCATATGCAATAACTTTACCATGCTACATCAGAATACATCCCAACCCAACTCTAGAGGCATCACACTATACAACATAACCCTTTGATCCTTCAGGAAATGCTAAAATAGATGCTAATGTTAATCTATTCTTCATCAATTGAAAACTCTTTTCGCAAGTATCCGACCACTGAAACTTAGCCGCCTTATGCGTCAACTTTGTCAATGAAGTGGCAATAGAATACAAATTCTCTAAGAACCTCCGATAATAACTGGCTAAGCCTAAGAAACTACGCACCTCAGTAGGATTTTTGGGCATCATCCAATTCTTTATTGCCTCGATCTTCTAACTATCCACTTTGATACCCTCATATGATATTATATGCCGGAGAAAGGCCACCGAGTTCAACCAGAACTCATATTTATAAAACTTAGCGTATATATTACTATTCTGAAGCGTCTGTAATACCATTCGCAAATGATTTGTGTGCTCTTATTCTAATCAAGAATACACTAGAATATCGGTAGTAAACATAATCACAAGGATATCAAGGAATAGCTTAAAAACCCGATTCATCAAATATATAAAATTTGTCGGTGTGTTAGTAAGACTGAAGGACATAACAAGAAATTCATAGTGGCCATATCTGGTCCAGAAATATATCTTCAGAATATATCTCTCCTCCACCCTCAACTAGTGGTACCCAGATCTGAGAACTATCTTTGAGAAATACATGGTGTCTTGCAATTGGTCAAATAGGTCGTCGATCCTAGAAAGTGGATATTTATTCCTGATAGTTACCTTGTTTAGCTGACGGTAATTGATACACATTCTCAATGAACCATCTCTTTTACGAACAAATAGCATTGGTTCACCCTACGAGAAAGTGTTGTGCCTAATAAAGCCCTTTTGTAAGAGGTCTTTCAATTGATCTTTCAATTGCTTCAATTCGGTAGGGGCTATTCTGTATGGAGGAATAAATATAGGCTGGGTATCATGAAGTACATCAATGGAAAAGTCAATCTTCCTTTTGAGAGGAATGCCAGGAAGTTCATCTAGAAATACGTCAGGGAATTCATTAACAACAGGGACCGGTTGAAGGGTTGGAGGCTTTGCCTTTGCATACTGCACCTACACTAAATGATAGATATATCCCTTCGAAATCATCTTCCAATCCTTAAGATAGGAAATAAACCTCACTTTAGGCATTGAGGCATTTCCCTTCAATTCAATAATGGGCTCGCTTGAGAAATTAAAGCGAACGACTTTCGTCCAACAATCCACGTTAGCATAATAAGAAGTCAACTAGTTCATACCCATAATAACATCAAAATTGACCATTTCCAATACATTTAAGTGGGCTAAAATGTGGTGATCATAAATCTTCACATCACAACCCCTATATACCCGCCTGACAATTATAGACCTACCCACGGTCGTAGACACCTCAAATGACTTACACAATGATTCAGGTTCTACTTTGTCGTATATTACTCCTTTTATTGATGGCAAGTATGGTAATTCTTGCATTGTACCTATATATATATATATATATATATATATATATATATATATATATATATATTCATACCACACCGTGCTATAGTCGGTCGGGCAGGCACTTATATATACATATCACTGATCAGGTGGACAAATATTACAGCGTCCTATATGTCCGGGCAGTTTGTGATGGGATTACCCCACAAAGAGACTTGATACTATACTATATGACCCCGTACAGTGGCATGACTTTACTTACATGCATATATTCATGGTTTTATAAATTGTATGCCCTCATCGACCTTTTTCTGAGTTTTGGGTTGATTCTATACTATTTTCTTTGGTATTATATCTTTGACTTACATGCTTTACCTGCCTTACATATTCAGTACATATTTCATACTGACATTTCCTTATGGAACATTGTGTTTATGCCTGTAGGTATAGATAGATAGGTCTGACATATCTCCTCAGTAGGGTACCTATTTCCAGCTATTGGTAATAATACCACACTTCTCCAGAGTTGATATACAAAGTTTATAGGTGCATATGTATATATTTCTAGTGTTTTGGAGTATGGCGAGGCCCTGTCCTGACCAGTGGATGTATCATAGTACTCTTTGAGGCTTGGAGATTAGTGTTCAATGTATATTCATTTTGTTTGGCCTTGTCGGCTTTCTTGTTATTTGTCGATGCACTTGTTATGAACTTGTCGGCCTATGTCATGTATATATGCTTTTATTGGGCCTCTTTTGATTGTTGTTGTTATATTCTTATCTTATTGTTGTTACTTGGAGGCCTTGGAGGCCCAAGGCTCGAGTTGTGGAATTCAGATGCTATAGTCGGTTTACTCGGGCCTTAGAGTGCCGAGTGTCATCCACACTCCTAAGTCTTGGGTGTGACACTGTCACTTTTGCTTTTCTTGCCTCATTGGTAATTGCCTTAGGAAAAATTCCTCAGACACTTTATCATCCCAACTATGCTTTCTACCATGAGTTTTACTTTTATTTTTGGTTTTTCCACTTCGTTGTGGCCATGAGATATTTCACCTTCCCAAGCTGCATTTTGAAACACTCATCTAGTATGGCGTCTCCTCGCCTCTCTAAAAATGTCTCCACCTCAAATAATATTAGGAGAAAAAGTACTAGTTCCAACAACTTGTATTTGCTTACTAGAGTTAGGAGAAGTACTCACCAGTGCATCAAGGAGCTCTTTATCTGTAATATAATTTTTCCGAGCATTTGAACTCCTATTTGCACCATTCATTTTTGTGCTTGGTGAAATTAATTATTGTTGTCCAATATCTAAATGACTTGATTTTCTAGTTGTTGTACCCTCTTTTTCACCATCAAATTTCTCTTTAATATATTTAGGGACAAACACAGTAGCATTTGGGCACAATTTGCTTCGAATGGGGGTTCTTGGTGTGCTACTCACTGGACAATACTCTTCATCATCTCATTCCTAAGAAGAAACACTATTATCTTTTTCAACCTGATTGGCCCAACATTTCTTGGATGAAGCCTCTCCATTACCTATAGTCCCTAAAAGATCTGTTGAAGAACACAAAGGTTGATTGTCCCCATCAGTAAGTCAATTTGCTTCAACTTTTTCCAAATTTTTATCATACCCTGTTGATATTAGTTGTTGCCCGGACTCATCATGTTGCTCTCCAACTGATTCTAAATATTGAGTAGGAATTTCTTGCATAGAGGTATTTAAAAGAACCAAAGGTAACTGAATCTTGTTAATTTACATCAAATTAGATGCAAAAAAGTAGCAGTCACTTGTCCATTCAATGTACGAATAGGATTAATTAGTCCGCTCAAAGATTTCAATCTCATACTCATTAACTCGAAATGTAGGAGAATCAGCTAATTCATGCCCGACTTCTTTCACGTTTTGTTGTTGTCCAGTAGCTATTTCATTCTGAATTATAATATCCATTATTGCCAATGTAAGATTGTATTAATCTCCCTTGGGGAGTCTTTCTCATTAATACAAATATATATAGTGTGTACAATGTTGAATCCCCAATAGAATAAGGATCCTATATTTATCATAATTATAAACTACTATTAATTACAAATTATATGGTGAATATATTGTAATATTCACTAATACACCCCCTCAGTTGGAGTGGGATAAGGCCGGACACTGAGACTGGATCTGAAGTCTAGGAATAGCTATCTAGGAAGTCCTTTAGTGAAGATATCTGCATACTGATATGAAGAAGGCACATGCAATACCTTAACATAACCTATAACGACCTTCTCACGAATAAAATGTATATTCATCTCAATGTGTTTGGTTTGCTGATGTTGAACTAGATTATGAGATAAGTATATTACAGATATGTTTTCATAGTATACCATAGATGACTTACACAAGGGACACTGAAACTCAAAAAGAAGGTTTCAGAGCAAGCATATCTCAGCAACAACATTTGCAACGCCTCAATACTCTACTTCTGCACTCGATCGGGATAGGGTGGCTTGCCTCTTGCAGACCACGAAATGAGATTATCTCCTAAGAACACACAGTAGTAGCAAGAGATGGAGTGTCATGTGTCCGGAAAGCCTGCCCAATCAGCGTCCGCATATGATAACAACCTGGTCGGTGCAAAGGGATAGATATGCAATCCATAATCAAGTGTGCCCTTAACGTATCAAATGATACATTTAAGAGCTGTAAAATGAGGCTTCCTGGGGCATGCATAAACAAACACACTTGCTGAACAACATAAGCAATATCAGGCCTGGTGAAAGTAAGATACTGAAGTGCACCTACAAGGCTCCTATAAAGGGTTGGATCAGACACTGGATCACTATCAAAAGCACTGAGTTTCGATTTTGAGTCGACCGGAGTAGGCATGATCTTGCAGTTCATCATTTTATTCTTGTACACAATTTCTTCTACATACTTACGCTCACACAAGAACATAGAATCTGCAGATCTAGTCACCGAGATCCCCAAGAAGTAACACAGCTTCCCCAAGTGAGTCATAGCAAATTTGGATTTGAGCATGGCAATTATCTCATTTTTTTAACACATCAGAGGAGGCAGTGAGAACAATATCATTCACATTTAATAACAAGTATGCAATGTTACTACCTTTATGAAATATGAATAGAGAATGATCACACCTGCTGTATACAAACCCAATCTGCATAATGTAAGTAGAAAAATGCTCATACCATGCTCTGGGGGCCTGTTTCAAACTATACAGTGACTTACGGAGATGGCAGACATAATAAGGAACCTCTGGATGGACAAACCTAGCGGCTGGTGCAGTGCATATAAGAATGCATTCTTTACATCAAGCTGATGAATTGGCCAATGCTTACCCATAGCTATACTCAGAACCGTGCAAATGGTAACCGGTTTAACCACCGGACTAAATGTCTCACCACAATCAATACGCTCATGTTGTCTAGTGTCATTAGCCACAAGTCTTGCCTTATGAGGCTCAAAAGTCACTATGTCTCTGTATTTTTGACGGAATAACAACATACACCTAATCACATTAGCCCTATCTAGCCTCGGAAGCAGATCTCAAGTGTGTTATTTCTTTAAAGCATTAAATTCCTCTCGCATGGCCATAGTCCAATTTGGGTCAAGTTTGGCTAATTTTGGGTTGTTGGAAATATGAGATATAGTTTGTGTGAAGAGGATAAAATGTACTTTTGTTTGAAAATCCCGTATTGAGCACGGGTTTCCATTTTGTATGTGGGAACATGTGCAAGTTGGGGATGGGTTGGGGTTAGGCTGGTGGTAGATAATGGTACAGTAGATGTGTAGGTCGATTTCTGGTAGGGGTTAGTTAGTGGTAGATGACAAGACAGTTAGTTTCGGGTTATTGGGTTCAATTGGCGACTGGATGGTCTAATCGACGGGAGAGGGAAGAGTTTGGGTAGGGTCCGGTGACTGATGTCGGGAGGGAGGCACTATCGGGTTGGGTTGCGGGTTACTACGATCGAAGGATTGTGGGGTTTCGGTGGTGGGGTGATGGACTAGCGATGGTGACTGGTGGGTCGTGGGATGATGGTGTAGAGTTGGTGTCAGTGACTGGTAGTTGCAGGGAGATGGGACAAATTGGAACAACGGTGACTGTGACAGGAGGGTCTCCATGATGGGATCGACGGAGATATGCAGTGGGTGGTACCGCCGAAACAGTAGGACCGACGGTGTGGCGGAGAACATGTTGGAAAATAGGGGAGGCCTCAGACTCTTCTAGAAATGTGTAGTTTGTGTTACGGAATTGTTGGATATTGCAAAAGGGATGATTATTTCGTTAAACGTGACATAGCGTGACACGAGGATTTTTTATGTGGATAGGTCATAACACAAATAGCCTCTATGATTGGACGGGAAATCTAAGAAGACGCACGGAGTGGTGTGGGGTGCTGATTTATAATATGCCATGGAGGCAAGATTTGGGTAGCATAGGAAACTGAAGATCCGAAGATGATCGTAGGAAGGGATCCGACGGTATAGAATTTTGGTAGGGGTCTTGTTTTGAAAAGTGCTGGTATGTAAGATATTAAGGATATATTCTATCATTTTGACTGCATAGACCCAAAAGGAGGGAGAGAGAGAGGCATGAAAAAGGATTGTATGAACCATGTTATTAATTGTTCGGATGATTCGTTCAACTTTACCATTTTGGGGGGAGGTGTGGGGACACGAAAAATGAAAAAGCATGCCATTATTTGTTCAAAATTTTTGAAAGGTGGAATTGTTAAACTCACGACCATTATCACAGTGGAAAGATTTAATGTGTTTTTTGAATTGCTTTTTGATATAAATGTGAAATTCAAGAAACTTGGCAAAGACAACATGCTTGAATTTAAGTGGGTAGACCCAAATAAAGTAAGAAAAATCATCTAATAAAACTAGATAAAATTTATGACCCGATGAGCTAGTAATGAGAGATGTCCACAAATATGCATGAATAATGTCAAAGGGAGAAAACATAACACTTAAAGAAGACTGAAAAGGAAGGAGAACATGTTTGCCTAAGAGGCAAGAAAAATATTGTTGGGCAAATTTATCCATTATTACATCAAATAAAATTATTGCTTCTAAGAAAATTAAAAACAGGAGCGCCTGGGTGTCCAAGTCTATTGTGCCAAGTTGACGGGATGATACGATACGAGATGGTACAAGGGTGATTATGAGAGCTAGGTTTCATGGTGGAACTCAACTTCAAACTAATGATGATCCATGGAGCATAATTACCACATTTGAGGAGCTTCAAAGAGTCTCAAACGGGTATCTTCACACCTCACACCCCTTGATGATGATGGATAAGCCTTTAAAGGAAATTGAATACCTATGTGTGAAGATGATAAAGCTATGGGAAATAGCATGGGAGGAACAAGACACAACTCACTCCAGTTCCTTCACCCGAGACTATGCCAAGGAGCTCCAAGCCATATGAGTCATGTTCATGCAAGGAGCGGCCTTGGAGATCCTTGAGGGACTCAACTTGGTTGAAGAAGAGAAACATGGGATTGGATGAAGATGTCAAGACCGAGAGGTGGTTATTTATGCAAAGCGGCCAATCTTTAAAGACAAAGTCATCATTCCTTGAAAAGACCACTAGATAAGGCCCTTATTTCATTAAGGGCATAATTGTAATAGTTTAGTAGTCTTCTTAGCCTAAGTAGTATAAATACTACATTTATTATTTCATTACTTATTTTTTGGATGAATATTGATTGAGAGTGATTCTCTAGTATCTAGGTTCTAGATTGTAGTATAGTGTAGTGCTCCTAGCGAGTGTAGGGTTAGTCTTAATATCTGCAATTGAACCTCTCTTTGAATGTATCCAAGTTGGTAATTCAATCATGAGTTCAAGTCACTTCTCCCTTAGTTTGTGATCAATTACTTGATTTTAATCCTTCTTTCTTCTATTCTCACCTATATTTCTTCTATCAAGCCTATCTTACTTTGTGTTGTTTAATTTCACATATTTGATTGTTATTTTCATACGTTCCCAAGTTGGATCGTATCATTTGGTATTAGAGCTTAGGCTAAAGGATTGTATCTACAATTCTTAATCCTATGTTCTTCCATTTTGAAAATCCAAAAAAAAAATTGAAATTCCGAAAATTTCCAAAGAAGAAAATTGTGTTAATTTTGTTGTTTGACACTAGATTATTATTCCCTAGTGTTAGTTGAACATAAATTTCAAGTTTCGTTTAATTTGGAGGTATTGTATTCTACCATTGTTGGAGCTTCAAGGTTTGAAACTTGAAAGTGGGTTTTGGCGAAGGAAGGTGATATTGACTTCAAAAGTTGGTGGGTTTTGTTCTACTCATCAATGGGAGCTTGGATATTAAATTTCATAAAAAATGGAGGTCATTTGGACAAGTATTGAAGAATCCACCATTGAAGGACCTTTAAACCTTCAAGAACTTGAAAGTGGGTATTGTTGAAGAATGTGAAATTGGAACTTGAAACCTATTGGGTTTTGTTCTGTATATCAAGAAGAGCTTAGATTTAAAATTTGGTGCAATTTAGAGTTAGTTTGAGGTGGATTGAAATTTTGGGTGTTCTACATGTTCTTGAGAATTTTCATAACTTCATCTTGAAGAAGAAGCCAAAAAATGGTGTTTGATCCAAATATCTTCAAGTTAAAGGTTTGAAAAGTGTTTGCGGGCCCAAAGACAAAAAAAAAGAAAAATATGTCCGAATTTTCTGATTTAAAAAAAAAAACACGTCAGCAAAAGACACTTCGTCAGTAGCCATGCAAGTAGCTAGTAGGCTGCCACATCAGCCACGCGCCTATAGGGGAAGCCCAGTCGCGCCTGCAGGGCGGTGTAGTGCAACTTCAGAGAGCAAATTGCTTTGTTTTAAGGCCTGTTCAGCTCTTGTTTTGGGCATTTTAATCCGATTTTGTCCAAATTTCTTCCGATTTGATTTTTTATACTCTTCCTAAATATTTTCATAATTCTAATTAATTAAATACAAGTAATTAATCCTACTTGTTTGCTAATTAATTCATAAATTTCACCAATTTTCATCCTAAATTCTCAAACAAGTTTCTAAGTATTGAAATTTGATTTTTCTTCTTTCCTTCTCATTTCTTTAATTTTCTAAGATAATTAACAATTAGTAATTGTTCTTACTTGATTGTTAACTAGTGCTTGAGTCCGAATTTTCATTTCGTGTCAATTCTTTCAAGCTTTTATCGTTAAACTTCGTTGTAATTTCTTGGATCTTGTCCATTTGCTCTGATTGTCCGTTCTTGGTATCACATAACTTCCACTCCAAATCGATTCTTGGATACTACTAGGAAACAATTTGAAATTGAAGGTTTTTTACGAGCTTAAGAATAATATATTGAGGGAAAAAGGCAAGAGTGGTGAGAACAATAGAGTAGTGCTAGACAAGGACAAACGAGTGCAATATAAGCATTGGTGAGGAACTCTTATTATTAACCTTGTTTTCTTGTTTTGTAGGTACACGAAGAGGAGTCATAAGGAGAGGAGTTATAAGGAAACATGTCATTTATGGCTTCGGGATCTTATGATGATGATATGGGAGGCTATGTCTCTAGTGACGGAGATTATGACCATGATGATAATGGAGCTTATGGAGACGATGGTGGTCATTATGATCATGAACCATATGATGGTAAAGAGCACTACTCTGGAGGCGAATATGAGGTAAATGGATCTTATGAACAAGATGAGGGGGTAGAAGAGCCTAATGAAGAGTCCTATGGTGAAGACGATGGTTATGAAGATCATCATACTATACACAACAGATATGGAGGTGACTTGAGGTATATTTCTTTCTCACACATACCTCATGAATCAATTTATGAAGAGTCGCATGAAATAGGGAATTGTGATGAACATGAATCGAGTGGTTATTCACTTTGTAGTGAATATGACCGTGAGGGTAGTGGACTTGAGTGTGAACCTTGTAAAGAATTTTCTAGAGGATATTCACGTGCATCCCCTCGTGATACTTCCTATACTAAGCGAGATGGTATAAGTGTGTGGGTTGGAGGAGGTAAAAGTCGTCCTATAAGGATAAGAGAGTGTACATTTCCTACTTCAAGAAGTACAATGTCTTATGTTCCTTATCTTAATAAAAATGTGTCATGTTCTCAATATGGATATGATGTTGAAGGTAGGATGGAAACATCGATAGGAATTGGGAGTAGAGGGAACCCAATGTATCAAAAGGGGATTGATCCAAAGAGGCGAACTATCAAAACCAAGGTAAATGTTTGTGGATGTGCGGGATTCTCTCTTGTGCTTGATGATGATTGTTATACAAACTTCATCACCCCTCATGTGGTTGAATGGTTGAGGATACCTTGTGTGATGAGACGATATCTTTATTATGATGAGGGAGAGTATTGGGTTGATAAGAAAGTGAAGGTATTCATTACACATGGTGAGTACTAAGAGGAGATTTGGTATGATGTGCTTCCCAGGGATACTTGTCACATATGTTTAGGATATCCTTGGTTCCAAGAACATAGGATTCCATATGAGCAAGAATGGTACAAGTATGTAGTGGACAAGAAGGGGAGCTTTCTTTTTCCACCCATACCCCTTAAAGAAGAAGCAAATGCAAGTGAACCGCTTCCTAGAGTGAGTGGTTTTGATCTTTCATATTTTGATAGGATAAGAAATGATCTCCAACAAATAGTTTCTCAACGCTTTGCCAAGGATCAACCAACACAAGATGAGAAGTCTATCCCAAATGAAGCAACCATCGGGGAGATTCATCCTAGATTATTCCAGCAAATAGCAGAATCGTGGCTAGGGAACTATACTAGTGATCTACCCAATTTTTCTTTGGTTGGCGCAATCCTCTCTTTGTTGCTCGACGAGGCTTTTCCTTCGCTCATCTCGCTTGCCGGTCCCTCTTCTCTTGCTGATTTAGAACTCGAGGAGGAGAGAGGCTCGATTTTTCGCTCCATTTTTGTATTCGTTCTTCCCTACCTATCTGACTAGGTAAGAGCTTTCTTGCTGTGAAATTAGTTGATTAGACGGCTACTATCTATAATAATATAATCGATGATACTAGACCTTCGAGCGATGTCGAAAGGTAGGTTTAGCAAATGGAAGATTGAAGTGAAGGGCCATCCTAGCCCTTCAAAAGGAATATTTGGAGCTCATCCCTCTTCTAATGAACATGAGAGATACAAAATTGAGTGGAGTAAGGGAGATCCATGTGACAATTCTAGAGTGGAAAAGAAGAGGTTGTGTGGAGTGACGTGAGTGAGTTGTCACAACTTAATTCTAACCTTTCTAACTTTTCTACTTCTTCTAGTTGTCTTGGTTCTTTTGTAGGTACTCATGACGATGAACACTCGAAATAATCCCAAGATTCTTTGGGAAGTGACATAACCCAAACCTCTTCAAAAGAGGAAAACCAATGCAAGGCACTTGATCGAGGTAACGAGTGATATGTACATGAGCTACAAGGTAACAAAGCTAATCCTTATACGCTATTGAACTTGGAGGAAGATGTTGAGACTAATAGCCAATTGAGTAAGGATGAAGTTTTGTCTTATGTGGAGCATAGTGTCTCTTTGATAAGTAATGATGATGTCCTTGTTGGAAGTGTCCACATACTAGTTGATCTTTTTGATGACCGAATTGATTCTTCTTGCAAGATCGATTTGTATCCACCTAGTGTGCACACTTATGATTCTAAACTATATGATTTTACTTGTCGTAATCATGTGAGTAAATCTTGTGAGCTTTACATGCTATAATCTAGTGTTGATATTTGTGTTGATCGACTTGATTGTAATGTTAATCCACTATTCGATAAACCTTGTGATGTTCTTAATGAACCTCCGATTAGTGATGATATTGATAAAGTTGATCCTTTGAATGAGTATGACACACCGCCCATTTTTGACACATATGAAGATGAGTCCTTTAATCTTACCTTGTTGACTTTTAATAAGACTCAATGTTATGATAGTGTTGTGTGCCATGTAGAGAGTCACGACGTTGATCTTTTTTGGAGTGACATTACACGCCTTCACTCACCAACTTTAGATGATTACTCTTTCCTTAAGAATAATATCTTATTTGATGATGACATGATTGTTGATGACGATGTGCATGCTCACTTATTTTGTGGTGTCGTAGGTGTCACCACATTTGGGGGTTACATATTCTATAGGAATCCAATGTGGAATGATGATCCCCTTCCCTATGATGAAGATCTTCCTAGGAAATGACAATACACTTGGGGGGAAGGAGTGTTTGAAAAGGATAGGTGAAACTTGTTTATAAATTGCTAATTCTTCTTTGTGTGACCAAAATTGTAGTAGCATGCTTGATATTGTTCTTGAACCTAATAGTGAAGCTACATTTGAGGACACTATAGATGAAGAAGTTGTTTTGAGTGACACCTTTCTTTACTATCTATTTGCATAAGATGACGCTCGTGTTTGTATTTGGGGTGCATCTTATGTTGAAGGGGGTTCTTATGGGGTAAATAGTTGTGATCTTGACCAAGATGTGTGGATATCTCTTCCTTTTGACCCCGGGGAGGCTTTATGTGACTTGGTCATTATTGTTTGAGAGCTGAGGATAAAATGTGTTTCATGTCGTCTAGAACCAATGTAGCATTGCATGCTTTGTATTTTGAATCCATTGGTTTCTTTGCTTTAGCCTCATTTCATGATTGGAGGAATCAACTTCTTGAAACCTCATATGTGCGGAGTTTGTTCATGATAACCATTGATGTGTGGTTGTACCACAAGTTCATCTGTACTTGGAGTTAACTTATGATTATTTCCTTTTGTGCTAACCCTCATGATTTGAGGACTATATTTTCGTATATCTTTCTTGTTTTTGCAAAGTTCGGATTCGAGGACGAATCCTTTTCAAGAATGAGAGGATGATATGATATAGGATGACACAATGGTGATTATGAGAGCTAGGTTTTGTGGTGGAACTCGACTTCAAACCAATGATGATCCATGGAACATATTGACCACATTTGAGGAGCATCAAGGGGCCTCAAACGGGTATATTCACACCTCACACCCCGTGACGGGCAACCGGACCCTACCTATCGGGTACCACAGATACATTCTACCCTAAATCATAATTAAACACGGACTGAGCCGTGGTAGATTATAAAAAGTTCCAACCCAAAAACTCCAACTTATACATTTATATACCAAGACCGACAAGGCCATACATAACAACTAACCACAAGACACCTATCTACAAGCCTCTAAAGAGTAAAACATACCACGACCAGACCGTGACTCTGAAACGAATAGAGCGCTCTAAATACCAGCTGAACCAGCAACCAACCAATGTGAACCGTCACTCTCTCAATATGAACCTACGAGCATAAAACGCACCGCCCCCGGCAAAAGGGGCGTCAATACGACTGATGTACTGAGTATGTCAGGCATAAGAAACAACATAGCAGAGATATATCATAGTCTGAAACATAAACAACTAAACATCAGTAAATGCCTCTGAGGGCCCTAATAAATTGCCTAAATGTTATGCACAATGCAGTTTCCATATACATCAGCCTCATCGAGCATCTTCTTTACCATAATAGCCTATGTGGGCATCATATCATATAATGGTTAATGAATGTATGCACAATGCAAATGCGGTGTACTAATGTCCACACAGGAATCCTCCCATAACCGGCTCTATGGGCATTAGGTTATATCGCCACACATGGGCATCACATCATCACATCATATTGGCCTCTTCGGGCTCTTTTTGTGATAGTCTGTACCATCTGCAGGTGGTGTGCGTATATAACGCGTTTTGCCCTTTCCCCAATTCCCATACATATATATATATATATATATAATATTTACCATATAGTAATATGCAAAGCACAAGTGGTCCAGGATAACATATGAATGCAATGAAAATGTAATGCATGAATAATAATAACACATCCGGAGTGACATAATATCCTTTACCCCTTTGGTTAACGTTGGGAACATCAACATCTTTTTCGGTGTGCCTTATTAAGGTCTTAGAACCATACTTGGACCTTCTTTAAACATAGGATTCAATGACTTGATCATTCCTAACTACTAAGAGTAGAGTAATATATTTAGCAACACAATGGTTACGTTTCGCATGTAGAATTATGCAAAGGAAAGAAAGAGCCTTGCATACCTTGTTGTCGAAATTATCCAAGTTCCGCGGATCCTTGTAAGCTCTATGAATGATTATCTACATCACACTGATGATTTAAATCATAATCGAATCAATATACTAGAAACATATTCTTTAAGACATTCTAGCGAACACCTTGTACGCGTAGAACCTATATTCCTTCTATAAAAAAACCTATGCATGTATCGAAACACCCAACCCTATTAATCCTTATTTTGACTGCTACAATCTCCAAAATTGTACAATAATTTCACATGCAACCTCCAATTTTGTACAAACAGTCCCGATAACACCCCATTAACTTAGCATTTTCAATAATCGTCTTAGAACTAGTGGCAAGAATCAAGTTCAGAACTTGTATAAACTTTAAGAACAAGGAAGATTACCTCTTTTAAGCGTAGTGATGAGTGTCGTCGGAAAATCTTTCACCCCAAACATTTACCGATAAACAGAAACAGAACCCCCAAAATCGACTTGAGCTAGGTCTTCTCGAACTCAAGGCATGTGCTTGATTTCTGCGCGTCCAAGCTTGTTTTAAGGGTTTAATTTCGCTGGACCAAGGGCCAGAACATCATGATTGTTTCCCCTTTTGGTGAGCAGAAGCTTGCGGAAGCTCCCTAAATTCGACCGAGAATTTCCAGAGAACCCACCAACCGAGATTATTCCTTCTTCTTGAAATGTAACTATTCTTTCTTCGATGGTGAACTTCTACAGTAGCTTAAGAGGTAGATGGAGCTCTTTTAATAATAGAGAAAAGTAAAGAGGTTGGAGACTTGTGAATCTCCCCAGTGTTGCCACTGATCGAGGATACAGTTCAATCATTCAAACAATGATTTGAAGTGTAACACGTATAAATCCCCACTATATATTGTCTCCCCAATTATAATTAATTAAACCCACAATTAATTAATTATACACACACTTAAACTCCCGATCTCAATTCACTTAAATCCTGACGACTTATAAAACCTTCTTCTACTCAATGTCATAATTCTTGTAATATGACACTAGTCCATAACCTCTTTGGGGATATATAATTATTATTATTAATCCCCGTCGTCACATTTGTTAAACCCAAAATTGTTTCGGGATCACACCATTTCCTATACTAATTTCCTTATTAGCATACGTAAATATTCTTAAACTTCCCGGGGCCCGGGTCTACTTGCCTACGTTACGCACTCAAATCGTTACCCGGAAGGACGGGGTGTTACATCCTTTCCCCCCTTAGAAACATTCATCCTCGAATGTCAGCGTGACATATCTAATTCTTGTCACACTAAAAAAAATGAACACATAGTTCACCAAGTCCAGTAAGAGCTAGAGAGGAAGTATCAAATTTGTCACTCCAATTCATCAAAAACAAGGGATAAGACACTCATAGATTAATTCAAATTATCTTTTAAACAGTGAGAAGATACATATCAATCTATGACAATTTCTAAATAATAGACTCAAGTTTCATATACAAACTAAAATAAACACATAGTGATACCTTCCAATTCTAGTAACCTTGTGTGAAGCAATCTTTATCTAGCTAATTGTTTATATAGAAAGTTAATAGGGTGATGGATTCTTGCCTAGGTCTGTAGTATATCTTATTCATTCTTTAAATTCAAAAAGCAGGAAAAGAAGGTAGAGGATCCTAACATCTAGTTTAGAGTCCTATATGCATCACAGTTATTTAAAATAGTACACAATTCAGTACAATTAATCATGCTTCAACTGTTTTATTATCCCATAGTGTAGTATTTGTTTTATCCTTAAAAAGAATAGTAGCAGCTCATCAAAAAATAGCAACATTGTGATAAAATGCAGCAGCTAGCAGGTAAAATAGGATGGCCAAAATCCAGCAATAAGTCACACCCAAAATGTGGTGTTAATGGCTAAGGTACAGCAGTCCCCAAGCCCTAAAATTGTCTCACAATATGACAGGTTTCAACTTCAAACACAACAACATTTATCACCTCAAACTGCAGCAATTTAGAGAAAGTGGAACAACCATAAGTGGTATGAAGCAGGAGTCCTAAGATGGCATCAACCATCAGCCTTAAGTAGTAGCAAACAAATCCTCACAGGGCTGTAGCTAAAGTAAGCATTTGGTTTAAGGAATGTAGCAGTTGAAGTGCAGTAACTACAACTGCTCATGTTCAAATCTGCCCCTGCCCAAAATTTACATGGTTTAACATGGGCACATTTGTTATCAAAGTGCAGCAGGGACAACAAAGCAGCAAGTAACAGCAAAAGCAGCAGCCAAACAGCAGCAACAAGTGACCTCAAACAACAGCCAAAAAAACAACAAACATGGTAGCTAAATGCCTCAGAAAATAACAGATATACACAACAACCAACTCAATATAACAGTGCCAATAACCAAATGTAGCAGCTAATGGAAATAGTTTAAAAACCAACACTTAGCCTCAGATCCTAATCTCAAAGTAAATATTAGAATGTCCAGAAATTGCTCTCATTACTGTGGCAGTAACTATCTGTCAAGGCTTCCATTTTCCCCTTCAAAATAGTGACTTTCTTTGAGAGACAGAAGTTCAAAGTATGGCAGTAAGCTAAGTCCCAATGTTAACCCTTCATTTGACCAGAAATACAATAACTCATGGTGTTTAAGGTGTCAATTAGGACCTAGAACAGAGACAAGGAAAAATGGAGTATCACTAAGGCTAATACATGTGATACATAAGCAGAACCAAGTCACAACAAGGAGGCAGATTCAAATAGTCCAAATTAGTCTTTGAAGGTTCAAGTTTCAAATCAAACCAACCATATACATAGTTAACCAAGGTTGCAAGTATGATCCCTTAACAGAAAAGCAGCTAATTATTTCCAACAGCAAGAAAACTTAGCCTCAAATACCAGTAACCATCCAGTTAGTCATGCCTTAATACATTCAGATTCTATATTATTATTTAATTTTTAAAAAGAAGTGATCAGATTTGTATCACTAGTTAAAATAAGTTGAAGATAGTAAATGTTTCCAGCTCTAAACAACTGCCACCCTATGATGTGACAACAATTCCAGCAACTAAATACATAGAGAAAAGCCCACAAAGTAACATATGTGAAACCATTCATTGGAAACTTCATTTTCAGATAAAGAATACTAGTAGTGTTAGCCTGCCTAACTCAAGTTTAACTTGTAAACACATTTTATATAGTTAGACCACAATAGGTTTGTCACAGCACATCAAAATCAGGTGGTAGAGTTCATGCCACACATACTCATAGGGCTATAAAATTTGTGACAGGAACAACTTAAAGCAAACATGACATTCATAAACTAAACCAAGAAGGCATACCATCACATAAACCATAGCTAAACAGACCCTTTCAAGTTCATTTGAAACCTAAACTAACTTTAAAACTAGGTGTAAACAGTTAATATATCTAGTAGGTTTACTATAATCAAGCACATGTCACATAAACCAATTCTAGAAATGAACATAAAAAAAGAAACATGCCACTCATGGGCCAACCAGTTAGTGACCAATTAGACTAACATGATCCCTATTTTAGATTGTAGGCTTAATGACATGTCTCTTTAGGACAAAATCATATACCAAATTCTAAACATGTCACATAGTACAGGGGAGGGCAGATAGATCAACAGACTGGTTCTGAGTTGGTTAATCACAGGTCTTGTATTCACACTGCAAGGCATCATAACAACATTTAGTCTATTATAACTATGTTTGCCTATTTAATGGCATATAACCAACAACACAAAACATTAAGTAATGGACAAGCTTTCATTTACTTCAGATAACCATCTATAGCCTATTAATGAGTTTTAGTCATGCAGAAGCAGAAACAAGACCTTAAACAGGGCATAGGACTGGAAATATGTTATTAGAACCAAATTAAAAGATCTTTCCCAAGCTACATTGACATGCATAGTAGCATCTTAAGGCATACTAATCATTACAGGATTAAAGGCAAGTACATAGTCATGGCTTAACTTAAGACTTCTAATTAGATAGTTGCAACCAAGCACTTAACACAATACTTTAGCATATGTATAGCATGTAAGCAGGTCAATTTAATAAGCATGAAAACTACCATAATCCTGTGTTATCCAAAACATGATCATCAAAACACTTCATGACACACAACCTCCTAAGTTTTAGATTATTTTTTTTCAAATAGGTATTAAACTAGGTGATAAGATTTCAAACTAATATTTTTAGACTAAACACATAGCAATAGGCAGATATGATTGCTTAACATGGTATCCTGATTCAGATGGCCATTACCTTGAGCCCTTAAAGATTAATATTCTTAACTTAGACTAAAATGTGAACATGTCTTTTAATCATGTCCAACTCACAGAATAAAGACAAATCATAACCACATATGTCAATGAGGCAAATATACACAGACCAGTACCCAAGGACTACACATATGAGTAAGATAAGAATAATATTTAGAGCATACAAATGGTTGTCTAACTTAAATTGTCAGTAGAAGTCATAAGAGATACATGAATGGTTTATACATACTCAACATGCTCATCACTTGTAGTTCCAAACAATCAGTCATGTATTTCAGGCTACAAAGATGGTGAAATAGATATACAAGCCTATGGGATTCAAGCCTACACAAACTTAGGTAATTTTGGGCACAATAAACTAGTGCAGGAAACAACTGGGCAGTTTACACCATAGTATGCATTTATAGAAGGCAACAAAGCATTGATAGCAAGAACAGTATATTATGGGATCAAATTTGAAACTTAACATGTTATTAGTAAACCACACTTAGGCTATATCACTTCAACTCATTGAATACCACATGGAAAGACCAAAAATAGCAAGCCAACATACTCCCTAGGCTTATTCTAAGCAAATGTTACTATGGTGATTATGTGAAAAGATAATAGGAGCTACACAAGTCTTTTCACTATAACCAATAAGTTATAGATTACTCCTAGCCTTAGATTAGATCCATATTAAGTCGAAATTATCTCTAAAGAACATTGATTACTCCAAAATCAGTTCAATCAAGATTATTATTGCCTAACTTATGCATACAAACAGTTTTAAAGTCATTTCATGACTTAACGAAAATCACACCAAACTATACAACAACCTTATCAATCCACATATAAAATTCATATATTCCTTTGATTAATCCAAACATATAACCATATACCGATTACACACAATACATCATTTATTTAAAAGTAACTAATTTAAAGATCTTATAGATTATCAGGACAGGTACTAGGACAGCCTTATTATCTTGTAGGTGAATATGCACTATCCTATCTTAGTACTATATATGAGCCTCGATCTAACACACTTCGGAGTGGAACCCTCTTATCCTTACTACCCACTCGCCTTCTCCTTGCCTGCCTCTTGTCTTCCCCCAACGTGTATCCCATAACATAGACCGGCGAACCCTGATTAGCGGATCCCCAAGATTGAAGACTATCCGAAATCTCGGAAGGGTCGGGGTCATTAAGCGATATGCATACCAGGTCATGGCGTGATGTCTAAGGAAAATTTGGTTGTACCCGTCCCTGTATTGTTCAACCTATCCCCTGGTCAGTGGGGCCCGACACTGATAATAGAGTCCTTGGTGAAGTCGGAACTCCCCTCACCCCACTTCCCACTAGAGGAACTGAGGGTGTTCGAGTGAGTGACTCATACAGATATTCAGATGGATCCTCCTCTATAGACTCCATGATTTCTGATGGATCTGAGTCCATAGTATTACTCACCTCTCTTCTTTCAATTTCTGTAACCCTCCGACCCGTGCTAGCGGGTGGTATCTGTCTAACATCTTATCTTGCGACAGTACCCGCATTCTTATTATCTGAGGTGTTTCTCATTGTGGACACTACTGCAGTTCAAATGAGAAAATTTAATTAGGAACCAATACTCTCACGACTCAGCTCTATCGAACGATCTAGATTATGAAATAATGGAAACAACTCTAAAAGCCTTATAGCCTCCTGCTTATAAGTGTGGCGCACAACACATCCATAACCAAGACACTACTAGACACGACTTGTAGACTCCCTAGGACAGACATGCTCTGATACCAAGTTTGTCACAATCCAAATCGAAGGGCCGTAATGGGCACCCGGACCCTACCTGCCGAGTACCACAGATACATTCTACTCTTAATCATACTAAAACGCGAACTGAGTCGTGATAGATTATAAAAATTTCCAACCCAAAAACTCCAACTTATACATTTATATACCAAGGCCGACAAGGCCATACATGACAACTAACCACAGGACACCTATCTATAAGCCTCTAAAGAGTAAAACATACCACGACCAGACCGTGAATCTGAAATGAATAGAGCGCTACAAATACCAGCTGAACCAGCAACCAACCAATGTGAACCGTCACTTTCTCAATATGAACCTGCGGGCATAAAACGCAGTGCCCGGCAAAAAGGGGCATCGTGGCGATGTACTGAGTATGTCAGGCATAGGAAACAACATAGCAGAGATATATCATAGTCTGAAACAGAAACAGCTGAACATCAGTAAATGCCTCTAAGGGCCCTAATAAAATACCTAAATGTTATGCACAATGCAGTTTCCATATACATCAGCCTCATCGGGCATCTTCTTTACCATAATAGCCTATGTGGGTATCATATCATATAATGGTTAATGAATGTATGCATAATGCAAATGCGGTGTACTAATGTCCACACATGAATCCTCCCATAACCGCCTCTGTGGGCATCAGATTATGATGTAACACCTCGTCCTTTCGGGTAACGGTTTGAGTGCGTAACGTAGGTAGGTACACCCGGGCCCCGAGATGTTTAAGAATATTTACGTATGCTAATAATGAAATTAGTATAGGAAAGGGTGTGATCCCGAAACAATTTTGGGTTTAACAAATGTGACGACGGGGATTAATAATAATAATTATATATCCCCAAAGAGGATATGGACTAGTGTCATATTACAAGAATTATGACATTGAGTAGAAGGTTTTATAAGTCGTCAGGATTTAAGTGAATTGAGATCGGGAGTTTAAGTGTGTGTATAATTAATTAATTATGGGTTTAATTTAATTATAATTGGGGAGACAATATATAGTGGGGATTTATACATGTTACACTTCAAATCACTGTCTGAGTGATTGAGCCTGGGAGATTCACAAGTCTCCAACCTCTTCACCTTTCTCTATTATTAAAAGAGCTCCATATACCTCTTAAGCTGTTGTAGAAGTTCACCATTGAAGAAAGAATTGTTATATTTCAAGCAGAATGAGTAATCTCGGTTGGTGTGTTCTCTGGAAATTCTCGGTCGAATTTGGGGAGCTTCCGCAAGCTTCTACTCACCAAAAGGGGAAACAGTCATGATGTTCTGGGCCTTGGTCCAATGAAATTAAACCCTTAAAATAAGCTTGCACGCGCAGAAATCAAACACATGCCTTGAGTTCGAGAAGCCCTAGCTCAAGTCGATTTTGGGGGTTCTGTTTATCGGATGTTGTTTGGGGTGAAAGATTTTCCGACAACCCTCGTCACTGCGCTTAAAAGAGGTAATCTTATTTTTTCTTAAAGTTTATACAAGTTCTGAACTTGATTCTTGCCACTAGTTCTAAGACGACTATTGAAAATGCTAAGTTAATGGGGTGTTATCGGGACTGTTTGTATGAAATTGGAGGTTACATGTGAAATTATTGTGCTGTTTTGGAGATTGTAGCAGTAAAAAGAAGGATTAAGAGGGTTGGGTGTTTCTCTACATGCATAGGTTTCGACATAGAAGGAATATAGGTTCTACACGTACAAGGTGTTCACTAGAATGTCTCAAAGAATATGTTTCTAGTATATTGATTCGATTATGATTTAAATCATCCGTCTGATGTAGATAATCATTCATAGAGCTTACAAGGATCCGCGGAACTTAGTTTATTTTGATAACAAGGTATGCAAGGCTCTTTCTTTCCTTTGGCATAATTCTACATGCGAAACGTAACCATCGTGTTGCTACATAAATTACTCTACTCTTAGTAGTTAGGAATGATTAATTCATTGACTCCTATATTGAAAGAAGGTCCAAGTATGGTTCTAAGACATTAATAAGGCACACCAAAAAAGATGTTGATGTTCCTAATGTTAACCAAAGGGGTAAAGGATATTATGTCACTCCGGATGTGTTATTATTATTAATGCATTGCATTCATATGTTATCCTGGACCACTTGTGCTATGCACATTACTATATGGTAAATATTATATATATATATATATGTATGTATGAGAATAGGGGAAAGAGAAAAAGGTGTTATATACGCACACCACCTGCAGCTGGAACATACCATCACAAAAAGAGCCCGAAGAGGCCAATAGGATGTGATGATGTGATGCCCTTGTGTGGCGATATAACCTGATGCCCACAGAGGCGATTATGGGAGGATTCATGTGTGGACATTATTACACCGCATTTGCATTGTGCATACATTCATTAACCATTATATTATATGATGCCCACAGAGGTTATTATGGTAAAGAAGATGCCCGATGAGGCTGATGTATATGAAAACTTCATTGTGCATAACATTTAGGCATTTTATTAGGGCCCTCAAAGGCATTTACTGATGTTCAGTTGTTTCTGTTTCAGACTATGATATATCTCTGCTATGTTATTTCCTATGCCTGACATACTCAGTACATCAGTCGTACTGACGCCCCTTTTGCCGGGGGCGCTGTGTTTTATGCCCGTAGGTTCATATTGAGAGAGTAACGATTCACATTGGTTGGTTGTTGGTTCAGCTGGTATTTGGAGCGCTCTATTCGTTTCTGAGTCGCGGTGTGGTCGTAGTATATTTTACTATTTTGAGGCTTGTAGATAGGTGTCCTGTGGTTAGTTGTCATGTATGGTCTTGTTGGCCTTGGTATAAAATGTATAAGTTGGGGTTTTTGGGTTGGAACATTTTATAATCTATCACGGCTCAATCCTTGTTTAAGTATAATTAAGGGTAGAATGTATCTGTGGTACCCAGAAGGTAGGGTCCGGGTGCCCGTCGTGGCCCTCCGGTTTGGGTCGTGACAGAAATAGCATGGAAGGAACAAGACACAACTCACTCAAGTTCCTTCACCCGAGACTATGCCGAGGATCTCCAAACCAAATGAGTCATGTAACTGCAAGGAGCGGCCTTGGAGATCTTTGAGGGACTCAACTTGGTTGAAGAAGAGAAGCATGGGATAGGATGAAGACGTCAAGACCAGGAGGTGGTTATTTATGTAAAGAGGCCATTCAGAGTTCCTAGAGCTCCTCGAAAGGCTTGTTGGAAAACCCGTTGTCGGACTTGATTAATTGCCCTTTGTTGTTCAAATTGAATCGTTTCATTTTTTGTAATTTTCTAAATATCTTTAAAGAAAAAGCCATCATTCCTTGAAAAGACCACCAAATAAGGCCCTTACTTCGTTAAGGACATAATTGTAATAGTTTAGTAGTCTTCTTAGCCTAAGTAGTATAAATACTACATTTCTTATTTCATTACTTAGTTTTTTGGATGAATATTGATTGAGAGTGATTATTTAGTATCTAGGTTCTAGATTGTAGTGTAGTGTAGTGTAGTGTAGTGCTACTAGCGAGTGTAGGGTTAGTCTTAATCTCTTTAATTGAACCTCTCTTTGAATGTATCCAAGTTGGTAATTCAAGAATGAGTTCAAGTCTCTTCTCCCTTAGTTTGTGATCAATTACTTGATTTCAATCCCTTCTTTCTTCTGTTCTCACCTATATTTCTTATATCAAACCTATCTTACTTTGTGTTGTTTAATTCCGCATATTTGATTGTTATTTTTATACGGTCCCAAGTTGGATCGCATCACGGAGAGATAGTAGCGAGAGAGGTAGGTAAGCGGGTTCTGGCAGCGGAAGTGGATGAGAAAGGATATAGGTCCTCCGCACTATTGCATCTAGTAAGAGGTGTCCCCATAAGTAGATCCTTCACAGAAAAACCAAAGGGGTCAAACTCAACAGAAACGGAAATGTTACGAGTAAATTTCATAATAGATATTAAGTTCTTAATAATATTGGGAGCATACAGGATGTTATTTAGAGAGAAAGGTGGGTGTGGTGGTTGAGTGTAGGTAGTACCATAACCTTGAATTGGAATGGCCATTACCAACTGTAATAAATTGAGGATACTTTAAACAAAATAGTTGGGATATAGTACTTGAGAAGTGGGTGAGATGAGAAGTGGCTCTCATATCCATGTACTAATTTTTATCGGGATGCTGCAGATTTAGAGAGCTGAAGGCCTGGCCCAAATCAGTGAGGGCCAATCCATTAAAATTATGCTGAGATTGGGCCATCATCAGATGGGCTTATTGGGGAGGTTGGAGGACTGGACATGGGCCTAGGGCAGAACCCAATAGACCGGCTGCCAGTAGCCTGAGAATTGGGCCACATCAGGCTGGTAAGGAAATGCGGTCGAGGCACAATTTCCCATGTTGGCCCACTGTGCTGGGCTGGTCCACTAGGCAGTTTGATTGGGCTATTGTGGCTGGCCTGCATGGCCTTCTCGCCCCCGGCCCTGGCCACCTTTTCCACTGTTGCGGCCTCTACCGCCTCTTCCACCATCGTGGCTTCCCCGCGGTTGTTTGTTCTCCGGCAGTGGCGGCGGGGCGATATTGGCGGTGTATGGTGCCAGATGTTCAACTGCTAACGCCTTTTGATTATGTTCATCATGTTTGGCACGTCGGGTTTCTTCCAACAATAATTGTGTACCGGGCTTTGTTGAAGCTAGGTAGAGGATCTGCTTGTTGTATCATGGTTGCTAGAGTATTGTATTCACCTTTCGGTAAACCGACAATGAGTTGGAGAACCATTTTCATTTCAGAAATTGGTGTCCCCATATTGGATAATTGGTCTGCAACAAGTTTGAATTGTTTACAATACTCGGACATATTAGAAAAAAATTCAAGACGTGTGTTATTGAATTGTTCCTCCAAGTACACCGCACGGGTGTGCTTGTTGTCCTGAAAAATCTCCTCAAGCCGTGTCCATAACTCACGAACCGAAGCACTAGTTTTCATAATCCTGTGGAGAAAATCCTTAGAGATGGTACCATAAATCCATTGTTTGACAATGGCGTCAAGGCGGCGTCATGCCGTGTCATCAACCTCAGGAGGGCGAGGGAAGGAGTCATATATATGATCAAGTACGTTGTAGTCACATGCATGAATTTGAAACAATTCAACCCACAAAGAATATTGGTCATCTTCTTGATCAAGAACCAAAGAAATGAAGTTCTTGATGTTGGTGAAGACGAAAGCCGGGTGGAAAGGAGTGGGGGAGGTATTATGTGGGTTGTGGGTGACGATTGGGGAGGAAGATGACTCTTTTGGGAGAGGTAGGAGTAGCCAAAGGATCCATTAGAGAAGCTGAATTTTGGTGAGGAAGACAACAAGAAAAATTTAGGGTTTAGGGTTTAGGGATGTTAGGCCGTCGGCCGAATTGGAGGAGAGGGGCGGAGAATTTTGGAGGAAGCAGGTTTAGGGTTTGACTCTTGATACCATGTAAGATTGTATTAATCTTCTTTGGGGAGTCTTTCTAATTAATACAAATATATATAGTGTGTACAATGTTGAATCTCAATAGAATAAGCATCCTATATTTATCATAATTATACACTACTATTAATTACAAATTATACGGTGAATATATTGTAATATTCACTAATAGCCAATTTGCTGCATTCAACATGCTCCACACTCATAGCAACTTCTCCAAAACCAGCAATAGCTTCTCCTCTTTCAGAATTATCAGCTACACCATATTCGTCACGCGATAATGCATCATATGTATTTTTGACTGTTTGTTGCGCGACCTTAGGACTCCAATTAATTGGCGATCCAATCTGTATACCACCAATTGTTTTCCTTGTCACAACAGTCCACTCCCATTCACTATTATTTTCTGTAGCCTTGCCTTTAGCCTTAAGCACATCTCTGGCCACTCCCTCTTCGGCATCACTTGATGAATTTTCAACATGAATAACATTATCACCATCACCTGTACTCCCAGCTATTTCGCCTTGTTCTGCATCAACTTGATCAGAATTAATATCCACAACTTTGCTTGGCTTTGCACCTTTAGTTTCATTTATTTTCTGCCTTGAATTTTAGAGTCCTGACGACACGACTAAAGCTCGATCCAGAGTTGCATCAACTGCTGGTTCCAGCACAGATTCACGCCCCTGTTCCTCTAGAGTTTCCAAGGCATTTTCTTCTGTACCATTTACACCATGAGACTGCCCAGAATTATTTCCACGACTCACATCAACTTTTTGCCTTTTTCATTCAGAATTTGACGCAAATCACCTTGAAATATTTCCACACGAGCCTTATCAACTACACTTTCATCGTCCTTATCTGATTCTTCATTATTTTGATGCTGCACCTCCCTCTTTTTCAACATTAATCTGCCTCTATTTTCTTCATGCCCTTGATGATGAAAAACCTTACAATATGAAGGAAGATTATCATAAACAGTCTGTTGAAACTCTTCCACAATTTTTCCTCTTGCTTCATCCAAAAAATGGATCCTAACACGCTTTGGTAATTTATCGGGCAGGTCAGCTCAACTTTTACCCAAGTCGTGCTTGGGCTAGATTTTTCATTAGTTTCCTTATCAGTAGCAATTGGTCGCCCAACTGCAGACGCAATGGACAACAATGAGGCACAAGCAAACAGATTTGTTGGCAAATTTGAAAATGAAATCCATGTGAATGCCTTAGAGGTTTCTTCATTGGGCTTAAATCCATGCAACTTATTAGGGATTGAATCATCAAAACCAATCTCTATTATGTAATGACTCTTTAATGACCTGCGGAGGTTCATATTCCAATTCAGCCGCTCAGTTCCACTCACTTGGATGTTAGGGTAGCTATTTAGCTGCTCACCCATATTGTGGCTTCACAAGCTCAACATCAGGGAATGACTCTTAGCACAAGAGCTAGTGGAGAGTCATCCAGTTTCAGGACTCGAGAATTTCTGTGAATGGACCCTCTAGTGTTCACAAGGTCTAGCAAGACAGAGGATCTGCAAAATTTCATTTATGGACTTCAGAAGATCTTTCATGTTATGCATGCTACTGATATAGAGGCAGCAGAGTTGGAAGCTTATCAGTTGCAAGATGTTTCTCATACTTGGTATAAATCGTGGGAACAGTCCCGAGGGGAAGATGCGTCTCCTGCAACTTGGGATGAAATTGCATATCCCTTCATAGAGCAGTTTCTGCCACTAGAGGTCAGGGAGGCAAAGGCCTTTGAATTTGAGAAGCTCAAGCAGAATGGTAGGAGTGTGCATGAGTACTACGTTCACTTTGTTTTATTTGGATAAGTATGTTTCTCACATGGTTCCAGACATGAGGGCCAAAGTTAGGCATTTTGTGTGGGGTCTTGACCCTCATTTATTTGGTGCTGCTAACATTTTTTCTTAGAATAAGGAGATGACTATTACCAAGATGGTCTATTTCGTATAAGGTAATGAGAGCAGAATGAAGGAAGAGAAAGCTTTGCAGAAGGAAAAATATAGGGAATTCAATAAGAGGGCTAAATCTTTAGGCCACTTCAGTCATGGGGGAGGTGGAGGCAGACAGTTCTTTAAAACAAGTCATTAGGACCTAGTCCATCATCAGCCAATGCTCCATTCCTAAAGTTCAGGAATGATCAAAAGAGACAGAACTTCAGAGTATCAGGCTCCCAATCAAAGGCCACTATGGGTCAAGGTACCTTCATCAATCCAATTTGTGGTAAGTGTGGTAAGATACACCCAGGGGAGTGTCTCATGGGCATGGATATCTATTATGGATGCGATCAGCGAGGTTACTTTTAGATAGACTGTCCATCAATGAGGCAGGGTATATGAGGTAATGTGGCTCAGTCCACAAATTTAGCAGTTCCTCGTAATTCTCAGGCCAAATCAGTGTGTGGTACAGCTAAGCCTGGTAACATAGGCGGAGGTCCAAACCACTTGTATGCACTAGCAAGTCGTCAGGATACATAGGCTCGTGCAGATGTCGTCACAGGTACACTAATCATTTTCACTTATGACATTTATGCCTTTATGGATCCTTGATCCACTCTATCATATGTAACCCCATTTGTTGCTATGAAATTTGGGATAGAACCAAAAAAGTTGCATGAACCCTTTGAAGTATCCACTCTAGTTGGAGAGTTAGTTATAGCCAAATGAGTATATAGGGGTTGTCCAGTTAAAGTTTATTACTGCATTACAGTAGTCGGCTTGGTAGAATTAGAAATGATAGACTTTGATATAATCATGGTCATGGATTAGTTGTCTTCATGTTATGCCACAGTAGGTTGTAGAACCAAAATTGTTCGATTCGAATTTCTTGGTGAACCAGTCATAGAACGGATGGGTGATGTAGCACCCATAGGTAGGTTCATATCATATCTTAAGGCTAGAAAGATGATATCCAAGGGGTACATTTAACATCTAGTTTGGGTTAGGGTTGCAGATACCCAGACTCCAACTCTTCAATTTGTACTAGTTGTCATTGAGTTTTCAGAAGTCTTTCTAGAAGATCTTCTCGGAGTCCCTCCCGATAAGGAGATTGAATTCAGAATTGATCTACGTCCCTACACTAAGCCAATATTTATTCCTCCATACAGAATGGCTCTAGAAGAGTTAAGAGAGTTAAAAGCCCAGTTGAAATATCTCCTTAATAATAGATTTATTAGAATAAGTGTCTCATCTTGGGGTACACCAGTCATGTTTATTCGTAAGAAGGATGGGTCTTTGCGTATATGCATTCACTACCGACAGTGGAACAAGGTCACCATTAAGAACAAATATCCTCTTCCCAGAATCAATGACTTATTCGATCTATTTTAGGGTGCTCAATGTTATTCCAAGATTGATCTCCGAACAGGGTACCATCAGCTTAAGGTTAAGGAAGTTGATATTTCAAAAATTACCTTCAAAACTCGTTATAGTCATTTCAAATTTTATGGCATGTCATTCGGATTGACGAATTTACCAGTTGCTTTCATGTATCTTATGAACAGTGTCTTCAAGCCTTACCTTGATTTTTTTTCCATTGTCTTCATTGATGATATTCTAGTTTATTCCCGTAATGAGGTTGATCATGCAAAACATCTCAGAATAGTGTTACAGACACTTCAGGATTGCAAACTTTACGCAAAATTTTCCAAGTGTGAATTTTGGCTGAAATCAGTGGCATTCTTAGGCCATGTCATTTCTGGAGAAGGCGTGAGGGTAGATTTTTAGAAAATCGAAGCAGAAAAGAACTGGCCTAGACCTACCTATCTTAGTTTTTGAGACAAAAAGTTTCTTAGGTATGGTAGGCTATTACAGGCGCTTCGTAGAGGGACTTTCCTCCATTTCAGCTACATTGACTAGATTAATTCAAAAGAAAGTCAAATTTCAGTGGTCAAATGCTTGTGAGCGTAGTTTCGAGGAAGTAAAAATGAGACTGACTTCTGCTCTAGTGTTAACTTTGCCAGAAGGAGCAGATGAGTTCATTGTATATTGTGATATTTCAGGAATTAGTCTCAGATGTGTTTTAATGCAGCATGGTAAGGTTATAGCCTATACATCCAGATAGTTTAAACCTCACAAAAAGAATTATCTGACTCATGACTTAGAATTGGCAGCCGTGATTTTTGCGCTCAAGATATGGCATCACTATTTGTATGGGGTTCACATTGATATTTTTATAGATCATAAGAGCCTTCAATATATTTTCAAACGGGAGTTGAATCTTAGACAGGGGAGATGGCTTAAATTGATAAAGGATTATGATGTGGATGTTCTCTATCATTTAGAGAAAGCAAAAATGGTAGTCGATGCTCTTTGTAGGCAATCTATGAGGAGCTTGGCTCATGTTGAAAAAAGAAAGAGAACCATGACGAAGGAAATTCACCAACTAGCCAGTTTAAAAGTTTGACTTTTGTACTCCCAAGATGGTGGTGTTGTTATCCAGAACTAGTCTGAATCTTCCTTAGTAGCCGAAATGAAGGAGAAATAGTAACGATCCTTATTTGTTGTAGTTGAAAGAGGGAATTCACAAGCATAATACTATTGTTTCCAAACAAGAGAGAGATGATGGTACCTTGAGGTACCGAGGCAGGTTGTGTGTTCCTCAAATGTGGACGGACTCAAAGACCGAATTATGGCAGAAACGCTCAGTTCCAGACATTCCATCCACCAAGGTTCTACAAAGATGTATCATGATCTTAAGAAGATTTATAGGTGGAATAATATGAAGATGAATGTGGCAGACTTTGTACCCAAGTGTCAAAATTGTCAGCATGAAAACTGAGCACCATAGGCCTGGTGGGTTGGCTAAAAATATTGATATTCCTGTTTGGAAATAGGAAATTATAAATATGGACTTTATAACATTTCTACCTCGCTCATCCCGAAGGCATGATTCGATATGGGTGATTGTGGACTAATTTACTAAATCAACCCAATTTTTGCCAGTCAAGACCACAAATTCAGCAAAAGATAATGTCAAATTATATATTCGCAAAATTGTCAGCCTTCATGGGATCCTAGTGTCCATTATTTTGGATTGTGGTGCTCAGTTCACAGCGTACTTTTGGAAGTCTTTTCATAAAGGATTGGGCACCAAGGTAAATCTCAACACAACTTTTCATCCTCGGATAGGTGGCCATGCTGAGCGTACTATTCAGACCCTCGAGGATATGTTGAGGGCATATGTTCTTGATTTTAAAGGTAATTGGGATGATCATTTTCCTCTTATTGAGTTTACTTATAATAACATTTATCATGCTAGTATCAAGATGGTACCGTTTGAAACTCTGTACAAAAAAAGGTATAGATCGCCAATTGGTTGGTTCAAAATTGGCGAAGCAGAGTTGTTAGGACCAGACTTGGTCCATCAGGCTTTGGAGAAAGTCAAGTTGATTCAGGAGCATTTGAAAACATCTCAGAGTCACCAGAAGTCCTATTCGGATGTGAGGCGTAGAGATTTGGAGTTTCAAGTTGATGATTGGTTGTTTCTAAAAGTTTCACCTATGAAGAGTGTCATGAGGTTTGGAAATAAGGTGAAGCTCAGTCTCATATATATCGGAGCATACAGGATTCTGCAAAGAATTGTTCAAGTGGCTTATGAGCTTGAATTGCCACATGATTTAATTATTGTGCACCCAGTGTTTCATGTATCCATGTTGAGGAAGTGTATGGGAGACCTGTCGTTGGTTGTCCCTACCAAATCCATCATAGTTAAGGATGGTCTCACTTATGAAGAGGTCACTGTGGCTATTCTAGATCATCAGATTCGCAAGTTGAGGATCAAGGAAGTTGTCTCAGTGATAGTGTTGTGGAGAAGTCAAAAAGTTGAGGAGGATACATGGGAAGCCGAAGAAGACATGAAGTCCAGATATCCGCACTTATTTGAGGAACAAGCAGAAAGCGTCCAAGGTAAATACCTTCAGTACTCATGTCAGCTTTGTCCCCATGTTCCATGTCATGTTTCTTCACGATCATGTACTCATTCCATGCCAAGTCTTATTCTTAACCATAACCCATCATTCGAGGATGAATGGTCCCAAGGGGGAGATATTGTAACACCTCGTACATTCAAACTAAGTAATGTTCATGATTCAAGAGTATAGGAAACCAAGACATGGAGTTAAAGTTGTAAAACTAGTTTCAATTATGCAATTCTAGTTTTACATCCAAGTTATATGGACCGTAAAAATAGTTACGGACCATCGAAAAGGGTCATACAAATCACTATTAAAAATCAACAATACAGTAGACTTATATGGAGTGTACTTTTGAGCCGTCGATCAACCCAGACTTTTAACATTCACTGGAAAGTTGCACTTAGATGACGGTCTATTTATATGGACCGTACGAAAATGTATGGACCGTACAATACGGCCGCAAAAGCCCCGATGATTGAAATAGTATAAATACGCAAACTCAATAAAAAAATCAATTTTATTATTTTTCCGAGCCCTAGAACGAAACTCTCTCCTCCCATCATCCTCATAACTCAAGGTCAAGCCTTTTCATGTATTTCAACGCGATTTTGATCAATAGTACTTGATTAATAAGTGAAATTTATTGTTTCTAGCCTAGAGGTTTCAAGAAAACCTAGTCTAAGAGATTAAAGTCCAAGCCTTTGGTCTTTTCTTCAAAGTTCAGATATTTAATACAAGTTTTGGAGCAATTAAGGTATGTAGAGATTTTATCCACGTATGGAAACATTATCATTCTTCCCCACGCTACGTTTAATCCATGAAACATGATTCCTCAAACTTAGGGTTTTGGTCAAGTTCATGATGACCCTATATACATGTACAATTATATTTCATGCTATATCTTATCTTCCTTAATTGTATTCATGATATGTCATTATGAATGTCATGAACCTGTCTGTACTCCATGAACGCATATTTTGAATTCCATGAGTTCTATACAATAAGTTATAATCATTGTTACTCATTCCATGAAATTATACATGTTTTCCATGATTTATGCAAGCTATATTATATATCTCTTCACATGCTAAATTATAATTACAAACTATGTTTTTCAAGTTGTTTTCATGAAATTCATGGGCTTGTAGGCCAACTATATTCATGTTCATACTTTGGGAGTTGTACAGATTACCAAGAAGGCTCAGACAACCTGAGAATACGTATGTCAGCGTAGGATAACGAATGCTCCTCCCAAAGGATGATACCTTCATATTACCTCTTTATGGGATTATTGGATCCATCATGTCATGTGCATGTCTCGTACCCCGGTAAGGTACGAGATGCCTTAGCTGGTCGGGCAGAGATCAGATACCACGTTCACATATGGTGGCTACATGTCGGTTTTTGTTAATGCTCTCACACAGATATTCAGTTATACAGTTTTACAGATTTTATACATGTTATTATATTCATGTCAGATCATGTTCATGTTCATTGTTCAATTTCAATTTCATGTTCCTGTTATTTCATGTGTGATATTCTTTCAGTTACTTTACGTATAGTACAATTCAAATGTAATTATTTCCCTTTTCCTGGTGACTAAACTTCATGGTGTAGGTACTGAGTTTCAGGATGACGAATCTACTCGTTAGAAATTGCCTCCGTATCAGCTATTGGTGAGCCCCATCTCCTTCAGGGTGTTAGTTAGTTATTTTACATGTCATGCTTTATAATAAAGGTATGTCAGGGCCTTGTCCTGATAAAACAGTTTTGTAGTCAAACTCAGGTTTCAAAGGTTTCATAGACTAGACTAGTTTAGTATGTTATGTCGGATGTTCAGTATTCAGACTTGTTATATTTTCAGATATTTCCGCAATATATTATGAGATATTTTTCAGTATTATCTTTTACATGTTTTAAATCATTATCATTGTATAGCGTGATGCCCATGATGATTAGCAAGTCATGTGGTTCACTCGGTCACATGTAGTCAGGCACCGAGTGTCATGTTTCGCCCATGTCATAGTTCGAGGCATTATAATTTTTTAGCGCAATTGGGTAACCCGATTATTTTGATCAAGACCAACCAAATCCATCAACCTTATTCAGATCCTTTTCTAGAAGAGTGGAACCCCTCCCGTGAGTATCTTTAGCCACAAACTTGTTTATTTCACTTTGGAATATAGGAATCACCTTTGCTTATGCAAATATTGTATTTTTTAGCCATTTTAGTTGAGCCACAACTGATTGGAAGAATATTTGGTTGGTTGTTAATCTTGTCCATGCCTCTCGATATCACCCGGTCATGGAAAAGTATCACTTCCAAGTGGTGGAAGAGAAAATGCCACGGTAAGCTTTAACCCTAGCTCGACCCCTTATATAAGTTCATCCCCTGGTTTCCCTAGGATTCTTTTTATTCTTTTTACTTTATCCCTAGGGCTCCTGACAAGAAAATGTGCAGCTTAGAAGGTGTTTTCCCGCACAGCCACTTTGTCCAATATTCTTCAGTCTGATTCTAGTAACCGAAAGCGGAAAACTCAAGAAGATGTTCTCGTGACCCTGGTGGAAATTGGTTCCAAGGTTAGGAACCGCTGCCAGCTCATCGAATATTTGAATGAGGTACAAGTGGAGGCACATGCGGGCGTCATTCACATTGATGATCAAGAAAAGGTAAATGATAAAGGTGCTCACCCTGAGAATCCCTTACGTGATGTTTCAGAGACAAAAATAAATGTTCCTATGGTTGATCCTTCTAAACGTAGCTCAATCCCTACTTCTGGTACTGAGGTCGGGATATCTGTATCTTCTCCTTGAAAATCTCTCAATGCCACTCTAAAGGCTTCTCTTACACACTTTGCAAATTTTATTTTGCAGGTAAAATATTTTCTCCTTTTAATTGTTCTTCGTATATCCTTGTCTCCTCATCGGCTCCAATTTCTTTGTCCATGGTCATACCACTACTCTCTCTACTGCGGATTTAGCTAGGGCGAAGCGCCTTTCTCAGGAGGAAAAGAAGATGATAGACGAAATTCAACACCTACGAGAAGTTGTTAAAGACCTCAGAACTGATCTCATAGATTTGGGATCTCTTCAAGCCTCCCTCTAGCTACGTCTGGAAAATGTTGTTGATTAACTACATAACCGGGAGAATTCCCTTCATGTCTTAACCACTTCCTATATGACCCTTCAAGGGAGAATGGCTAGGTTGGAAGTAGATTTGGTCAAGGCCCAAGGGCAGCTAAACGCCTCTGGGCAGACTATCACTGAACTCCAAGCCAAATGCCAAATATGGATGCTTCGTAGGGACCTAGCAGTTCTGAAGAGTCATGTGGACACCCTTGAAGAAGCCAAAAAACTAGGGATTGATATCCCTTCTGAACTCCTGGATGCAGAGATTGACCTCTATGTTGCTGAGTTATCCTTGGAAGCTCTTCATGGAGATAGAGAGGATTCATATGTGAAATTTGGTGATGAGACCCCCCCCCCCTGTTTGATCTTGTGAATTCTTAGTTTTGTTGGTAACATTTGAAATACCCCTAGTGGACCATGGAGTAAGCAGATCGTAACCTTTCGCACTGGTTTTAATTTTTGTTTTGTTTTGTCAATGTTGTCGGGTCAATTTTGATCCCGGTCGTCATCCTTTTGTAACCGGATTGGTTTCAATCCAGTAGAAAATATGAATGAATTTTCCTTTCGCAACTCTACTCAAGGTTTCTGTTTCATGCTTTTATTTTTAGGAGAAAGCTTCTACTCCTTCCGTAAGTTTATCTGTCTATTTGTTGATTTTAACTTTTATAAACTTACTTCATAAATTTTAAATTCTTTGCTTTTGAAGTCTTTTAACGACTTTCCATCAAACTCGAACTTATTCCGAAAGATATATTTTTTCCATCTTTTATCTGGGCTTCTCGTAGCCTTTATAGTTGTCTCCACACTTGACTTGGTTTCGGTCAACTTAATACTCAGGTACCTTTGGTATCCGGAGTAGTTTTGTTAAGGTTTCTAATAAGAGAGGGCCCTTATTTTTAATAGTGTTGTAGAATAGGACGTCTCGTGTTCATTATGACACGGAAGTTTTGATATGTTTGTAATAAGGAAAACTCTATTGATTCCTTTAACTTACAAATATGAAAACAAGTGTAAGAATAGTCTGGCTGCTATCTAGTGTAGTCAGTCCAGTTACATATTTAATTTTAAAATCTGGGCAGTCCCTGGGCATCTGGGAAGTCTCCAATATTGGGTGTTTTCCTTGAAGCGTTGAAATATCCGAATCATTTTCGAATCTTCTTCACTCTTCTACGGGTGCATATGTATATGGCCCCCCAGTGTTTGGAAGTTCATGCTATCAGGACCCAGAAACTGGATAGCTCTCTTCGATAGTAAGACTATCAGCATGCTTATTTGTTGGTGCTGCCTCATTACAAACTTTATCGAAAAAACCCAATTGGGACAAAAAATGGGCGAAGGGAAAAAGAATGCAACACATGTTTAATCTTACTATACGTAATACTTCCTTAAATGGCACACATTCTAATTACTAGGAAGTTTATTTCCTTGTTAGTCTGTCAGCTAGTAAGCTCTTTTATCGGCAATACTAGTAACAGTTTACGGGCCTTCCCAGTTTGCGTCTAATTTCCCTACATTGTGCTCCTGGGTACTTTGTGTTACCCTCCGGAGCACTAAGTCCCTGAGTTTGAAGTTCAGAGATCTGTGTGTCGGTTATAGTACCGTTCCAATCTTTGCTTTTTGGCTACCATCCAGACATATGCAAGGTCTCGATGTTCTTCGAGCAAATCTAGGTACACGGACGTTGATTCTGCATTTGACTTGTCCTCTGCTCGGAGATATCTCAAACTGAGAGTTCCAACTTCAACCGGAATCAAGACCTTTGTACCATAGACCAAGGAAAAATGAGTTTCTCTAGTACTTATTTTTGTCGTGGTTCTACATGCCCATAATATTTTGGTAGCATAAAAGGCCAGTTTCCTTTTACAACTTCCAATTTCTTCTTCAAGTTTTGGATTATGATTTTGTTTGTTGACTCTGCTTGACCATTTGCACTGGAATGATAGGGAATAGAGGTTATACACTTGATGTTCAAGTAATCTAAGAACTTCGTAACTTTGGCCCCAATAAAATTTCGGTTGTTGTCATAAACTATCTCTTTTGGAATGCCGAAATGACAGATGATATGATGCCAAATGAATTTTATCACCTCCTTCTCTCGGAACTTTTTATAAGCTGCAACTTCAATCCATTTAGAAAAATAATCAGTCATAAATATAATTTGACATACCTATCCTGGTGTCGCTGGCAAGGGTTCAACTATAAATATCCTACATTTCATGAACAGCCATGGGGATACAACCGGGTGAAATTCTTCTCCCGATCGATGTAACAGTTGTGCATGGCACTGACACTTGTCATATTTCTTCACAAACATTATTATATCTTCCTCGATCAGGAGCCAGTAATAACCAGCCCTCATTAGTTTTCTAATTAAGGATTCCACTCCCGAATGGTTTCTGCATATGTCTTCATGGACTTCCCTCATTACATAATCAGCTTCATCGGGGCCTACGCACCGAGCTAAGGGACCATAAAAACACCATCGAGGAAGTTTTTCATCTACCATAAAAACACCATCGGTGGGTCCTCCAGGAGCTTCCCGTTTATGAGGTAGTCCAAGAATTTATTCCTCCAAACACAAGTTAGGTTGGTTGAATTCACCTCATCGTAACCTACGGGATCCAGTGCCGAGTGCAACAGCTGAACAACCAATTCAATTTTAGAACCTTCGGCTTCCATTCTGGAGCCTAAGTTTGTGAGTGCGCCTGCCTCTATGCTTTCTTCCCGAGGTATATGCACCACCGTCCATTCATGAAACCAGGACAAAAGCTTCAAAACCTTCTCGAAGTATCTCGACATGCATTCCTCTTTAGCCTCGAATACCCCCATGGACTTGGTTCACCACCAGCAGCGAATCACATTTAACCTGAATAATTGGAGAGACTAAGCCTCGGGCTAATTCCAGACTGCAACCAAATCCTCATACTCGGCTTCATTGTTAGTCAACGGAGTGCTATGAATTTCTTGCTTAAAACTTCATCAGTGGGAGTATGCAATACTACTCCCAGACTAGTCCCCTTGACGTTGAAGGCTCCATCTATAAAGAGCATCCAGACCCCAAAGATAGTCCCCGAGACTAAGATGGCTTCTTTTTCCGCCTGAGGGGTTACTTTCGGACTTAAATCGGCCATGAAATATGCACGGAGCTAACTTTATCGCAGTTCGAGGTCTATATTCAATATCGAATTCATTTAATTCTACCACCCATTTATCCAATCGCCCAAAACGTTCGGGCTTATGTAACACATTTTTAAGTGGAAATATGGTTACTATAGCAATTGGGTGGCATTGAAAATATGACTGAAGCTTTAGAGATGACATAACTAAAGCAAAAGCCAGTCTTTTGAGTAGTGGGTACCAAGTCTTGGCCCCTGACATTACTCTACTTACATAATAGATAGGAGATTTTGTACCTTTTTCTTCCCATACCAGAATTTAACTTACCGCTACCTCCAAGATCGCAAGATATATGAGTAATTATTCTCCATCATTTGGTTTTGACATTAGCGGAGGAATGGATAAATAGGATTTCAGGTCTTAAATGGCTTGCTGACACTCAGCTTCCAAAATACATCGTTCTTCTTCTTTAGAAGTAATAAGAATCTATGACATTTATCTGATGACCGAGAAAGAAATCTGCTCAAAGCCGCTACTCTCCTGGTCAACCATTGGACTGCTTTCACATCTTCAAGTGTGTTCGGTATGTCTTCGATAGCCTTTATTTTATTAGGGCTTATCTCGATTCCTCTTTGAGAAACCAAGAGACCCAAGAATTTTCCAGAGCCTACCCCAGAAGCATAATTCTCGGGGTTAAGCTTTATATTAAATTTCATCAGCACCTCAAAAGATTCCTGCAAATGACTTAAATGGTCCTCTGCACGAAGACTCGTAACAAGCATATCATCTATATATACTTCCATTGTTTATCCTATTTTCTTTTTAAATATATTTTTTACCAACCTTTGATATGTAGCTCTGGCGTTTTTAGCCCGAAAGGCATAATGTTATAATAATAAGTGGGAAAAATGTTTTAAAAATATATTTTCTCTTAGTTTTTCTGGGTGCATCCTTATTTAGTTATTCCCTGAATACACATCGAGAAAACTCATAATCTCATGCCTGATCGTAGCATCGATTATTTGATCTATGTTTGGAAACAGAACGAGTCTTTTGGACATTCTCTATTTAAATATGTATATTCAATGCACATTCTAAATTTTATTCCCCCTTTTAGGCACTACGACTATGTTTGCTAACCAATCCTGGTATTTTACCTCCCGGATTGATTCTATATTAAGCAATCTAGCTACCTCCTTTTTAACAAACCTGTTACGGAGTTCGGTAATCGATGAGGGAAACTGAGATTCGGGCCCAACTTATAAGTTGTGACTTCTGGAGGGATTCCTGTCATATCTTCATATGACCATGCAAATCAATCAACGTTAGCTGTAAGATATTTAAGAATTAAATCTTTGAGCTCTGGGATTAACCCGTGCCCAGGTATACCTTCCTGTCGGATGTCTCTGTTTGTAGAGCAATTTGTTGATGTTCCTATACAGTGGACTTGGTGGCATCTGACTCATCTGGTACCTGAAAATATCTAGGCACTAGTATCGATCCGAAAACCCCTCCTCCTAATAGGTTGATTCTGATTATGTCGACAAAACCTGATGAATATCTGCCAATACTGGCTCCGCTTTTTTAATTTCTATTTAGGATCTGTCATTGTCTCTGGTTCCCCTATGACGTACATCTCCATGGCAGCGGGTTTTTCTCCTCAAATTTGCTAGATCCCTTCTTGTATAGGGACCTTCACCAAATAATACAATGTTGATAGGCCCGCCTTCATATCATGTATCCACGGCCTCTCAAAAATTGCATTATACCTTTTGTCACGGTCAATGACATAAATTTTAGCAACCTTAATGACTCTCATGGCATCCACGTACTCCATTCATAGTTTCGCTAGACATATTGAATCCTGACAGTGTTTTGACAGTCGAAACAATTTTGTCTGCCATATTCGTCTCTTCTACGACCTTTAGCTGAATAATATTAGCTGAGCTCCCATGATCATTTAGAACCCTCTGCACCTGGAAGCAAACAATAGGTACCGAGATTACCAGCGCGTCATTGTGAAGAAAGATCACACCGGCAGTGTCTTCTTCAGTGAAAGTGATATAGTGTTCATCTGGTATCTCTCAGAATATCTTCTCCCAGGTTACTGAGATTTTTGTATTTTTAGCCACAATGAAAGGCGTAGTAGCAATCATTGACCCACCAAATATCATGTTTATAACATGGGGTGGTGCAGTCGGATTAGATTTGTCTTCGATGGGTGGCCCCCGCTCATAATTGTTATGAGCTCTTTCACTTAGATATTCTCGGAGGTGGCTCCTGCTCAATATTACCGCTACTTATTCTCGTAAAAGTCTACAGTATGCCGTTTTATATCCGTGCATGCCATGGAAATCGCTCCAAATGGACTAATCTCTTTTACTAGGATCGAATTACAATGGCTTCGAAGGTCGGGACACTAGATGAGTTCTTAGTACCGCCACCATTTGATCCTCGTTGATATTAATGTTATATTCAGATAATTTTGGGTATCTAGTTCCTTAGTAGAGGAGTTAGATGAATTTCCTTTGTCAAAATTCACTAATCCTTGATTGTTTTATCCGGTTTCTCCCTTGTTATTTGTCTTTTCAAGAAGCCGAAAACCTTGTCCACCTCCTTCCTTTTCGGGAGTAGGATAAGGTTGGAAGCGATTTTCAAGGAGTTCCGATCTGCTCCGGCCCCTTTGTCTGACTTCCAGAAAATACTTCTGACTGAGTCCCCATCAAATCATCTTTTATTCGAATCTTAGACTCATACGAATTTTTCATGTCTTCCCAGTGTTGTAGCCTGGAATACAAAGATATTCTCCTCGAGCTTAAAGGATACAAACCCTTTGTGAAAGCCCCTGTAGCTCCCTCGTTCGGGACTGTGGGTAGAAGCATTGTTCATTCTGGAATAGTGAATTGAAGTCCTTAAGGAATTCGTTTCCCCCTGCGCAATACGAAAGATATCCGCCTTGCGCGTCTTCACCTTCCATACCCTCGCATGAGCTTTTATGAACATGTCAACGAGCTAGGCGAACGATCCAATTGAATGCTCAGGGAGAAGTGAACATCATGTCAAGGCTCCCTTAACAAGTGTTTTAGCACATTTCTTAATCAAAATCGTGTCTATTTCGTGTTCCCTTAGATCATTTCCTTTTACGTCCGTAGTATAGGCCGTTATGTACTCCTGTGGATCAGTAATTCCATCATACTTGGCTACGAATGGAATTTTAAACCTTTTGGTATCAGTTCGGGCGCAGTCTCTGGCTTATACACTAGTTGAATATACCTCTTTGCGTCTGGTCCTTCAACCACATGAGGGGCTCTCAGTATCTGATTTAACCGGTGCTAGAACTTTTTGGAATTTTTCTCTTCCTTCTCTGTGTTGGTGTCTACTTTGTTCGTCATCTCCTTCATAAATTTCAAAACCTATTCCTGGAACAGATTTTCAGGGATGGCTTCGGTTTCTGAAGCACAATAATTTCTTGAGCTACTCTAATGATTTTCAGTATCTCCATTGGTATTTGGAGGAGGTTCTGGTTCATCTGCCGGAGTACCGCTAGCATTTTTGGACATGTATTCTGAGTGAAACCGAATCAGGTAGCCCAACTTCTCGCTCATAGCGGCATTCTGCACCCTAAGATTTTGTAGGACTTCCTCAGGCGTTTCGTCATTGCCGATTCTGTCTGCCTCCGAAAGTATCTTCGTCTGCAACCATTGGGTCCTCTAGTGTCGGGGTTCCTATCGACAAACCATCTGGTCCAAGCGAAAGGTTGCTAGTGTTGTCCCCGATGTTGCAACTTCTTCTGTGTTCTCCTACTTCTATCATCTATTAGTTCTGGAAAAAAACAAGACTTGAAGAAAAGATTAGTTAATAAAAAGAGGGGTCACATTGCGACACCACAATTTTCTAGGCCTCACGATGGGCCCAAATTTTTTACCCATAAAATGGTACAGTTGAATTTGTATACGTTGTCAAGGACGCGTGGATCTCAAGTGACTGATTTGGCGATAATGCTAGATAAATATACTGTAAATAAATAATATTATGACAAAGTAAAGTAATAATTAGCCTGAGCCTTGTGTTAGCTTCTGGGCAAAGTCACCGCAGCTAATATGAAAGCACAGTAATCGAGAGAAAGTGAGAGAGTATTTTGTAATAACTTGAATATGATGATTTACAATGGAACTATGTGTCCTATTTATACATGAGTTTTACGGGTATACACTCCACAAAATATGCCTCAATAATACAGGAGATTGAATGTGGTGATAATTGGATAATTAGTGTCTCCATAAATGTCATTAATGCTCTGTTGGAAGACGTATGACCGGTTCGTTAATTGCCATCCGTTGAAAAATGGCTCACCTGACCCTCCGAGTTACCGGTAGCACGTACAATGCTCCAGGCATCGCGCGCGTCTGATCGGTAGCGCCTCAGGCTGACCTGGACTTGACTCAACATCATAATTCACGTGTCACATCACAATTCGTACAACTGTCTTATATGAATTTAACCCTATATAAATTAATTAATTAACATTGATCTTGCGTTTGTTGCAAAATAGAATTTATAAAAAACAATTTTAATTATGTACTTTTATACTTTGTAAAAAGAGTAATAACATCTCGTGCTTAAGTAATGTAAAAATAAACAAATTTCAAAGATTAGAATAAAATGTTTGTAAATTTACGACAAGAATTCACATGTCAAGACATGAAAATTTTAAAACAGGCACATCTTACTTGATTAATGCTGTACATAGAGTTAAATTAATTAACCAAGTTACATGCACCAGCCACCAGTTGCTTAATTCTTTCAGATATATGTAAAGAAAGACTGAAAAAAGGGTAACTGATTAGTCATTACCAGTTAATTAATTAATTCCATATCCCAAAAATGTTACAGTAGTTAACTATTGCTTTGAGATATTGTCATTTAAGCTTATATGCCAAAATAAATCAATCAGCGTATATCTATTTTATGGCTCATTCTTTTATAATTTAGACAAAAAAGAAGTCGTCTCTTCACATGTATGCACACAAGAATAGGCGAACGTTGCGTTTGTTTACATAATCATCCGTAATTTACGGTCCAAGTCCAACACTCTTGTGCTAGTTATATATTTTCTTTTTGTTTCGAGATAGCGATGGGCATATCAAAACTTACTCACGTTCCAATTTTGTGCCATCATTTTTTTTTAATTTGTTAAAAAAAATATCATATTTTTTTATTTAATAATTATTTAATGGGATGATTACTAGTTTACTCTTGTTGGATTCTACTTAATTTTGAATATGTATTTATTATAAAAAAAAATCAACAAAAATAGTCAATAAAGTAAGAGTAATTTAATAAACATAACAATATTTTTCTTAATTTTTTAAAGTCCGTGCCCAGTCTAATGGTACGACATAAATTGAGAAAGAGTGATAAATAAACAATGAAATATATATGCTATTAGTAATAGATACATCATCGTAATAATTTTTTTGACAACAAATTGTAGCAGTAAACGTAGTACACTGTACACACATCATCTTCTAACTAACAGACGGTTCTCTTAGAACAAGAATTCTAGGAAGAAAGAGAGACAGAAGAAATAATAAGTAGTCCTACTTCTACTAATGTTTTTAAAAGGAAGAAAACGGCTTAGAGAATGGGGAGTTAAATTAGCAAAACGATGTAGAATTTTGAAGAAGAAGACAATTACTGAATAAGTTCAATGGAGCCATAATCAAGTAATTCCTCAATCATTTGTTCAATGTGGTGATCTTCAAGTGTGTTGATGAATTGTGGTGGGTTCTCCACAACTTCAACTCCCCAATTGGCCCCTGCTTCTTGTTGCTGTGCCAAAATTGTTGACTTTGGCATTAGCAATTGTGGTTTTGTTTCAGCATTGGTTGCTGTGTGAAGATGGGAAGAAGATTGGAGTCTTCGTGGCTGTTGCTGTTCTTGTGGTGAGTTTTTGGCTATTTGAAGTGATGCCATGTAGCATTTGTGCAATTTGGCAGTCAAAGTTGCAGAGAGAAGCTTTGAGGAAGATGTTTGTGGCATGTTTGGATTGTAAGGGAAGTTGGTTCTTGCCCTTGGACCACACATTAGCCTTGCTGCTTCATCATATGCTCTTGCCGCATCTTCTGCTGTCTCAAATGTACCTAACCAAATTCGTGTCTTCCTGCAAATAAATACATAAAAACAGAGCACTTGAAAATATACTATATTGGCGTTGGTAGTACGTTCTTACAGTAATGGATGGCGAATCTCAGATACCCAAGAACCCCAATGTCTCTGCCGAACACCTCTGTATCGTTGTTGTGGTCTGGCCATTAATACAAAAAGTTGAAGCTTTCTTTTTCTGTGTTTGTGAAAATTGCGAGCAAGGGAGGGAGAATTTTGAGGTGATTAAGGGGTTTATGTAGTTGACAGAAACATGCAGTGAAAGTGCTGCTCTTTTTTTCTAAGGCCTTCTGGTCTGGCAAACATTAAATTAACGGACCCCACAAAGGCTTGACGAATCTTGGTGCTTCTTTGTTTTTTTTTCCCCTCTTTATCTCATTAGTAGTTACCAGTTGGCTTATTGGAACTGACATGATTAATAAATCAACTAATATGTGGAGAAACAAATTTTTTTCGTCAAAAAGTGACCAAAGCCCCCATTACTGTAACAATAACTTTTGTTGCACAAAATATTCTGTATCATGTTTTCTTATTTAATTGGTTACAATATTCAGCAAAATTTTAAATGTATACATCCTTCATGTGACTACAAATCATGAATCAATCGAGGTTTTCATGTCCGAATATAGTATTCTTCATAATCCAAATGAAAATTGAGTTACTACACCAAGTATATTTGTCTTTATCTGCCATTAGATTATCGTCCAGATCATGGTAAACACATATAGCAGTTTTGTTATTTTGATCCCCTATAAAATACACAAAAAAAATGTTTATACATCCTCGTCCTGCAAAGCTCAAAACATTCTTTGTTGAACCTTAGAGAATGTTTTGATTGTCAAAATAAATGAACCAAACGACATGTTTCATCTCAGAGTTCAGATGTGTCAGGACTCTTGGAGTAAAGTGATTTCAAGATAAGGACTTAGCGGATAGAATTTAGAAATCTATGCAAAAATTATCTCACGTAAACTTGCGATTCACATGAAACACATCAAGGCGCGTAGTAACAAGAAATTGCTTCCATCTCAAACACTTCTCTTCTTATGGGTCTTATCAAGTAAAGTGTTTGTGACCTACTGGAATGCTACTTATATGGTGCTATATATTTGCAAATCTTCTACAGAAGGTCACGTACACACTGCCACAATTCCTTTCAGGCGTTGTGGTAGCACCTACACTTTTCTCATTGGTAGGCGAATCACTTTCCAACTCAACAATCATAAACAATAAATAAACTGAAATAGAAGAAATAACTAATTAAACTGTCTTGCTATATATAATAAAAGGAGTAACAAAATACTGAATATCTACTTATTACATTTCCAAAGATCAGGTCTGGTCAATACAAGAGCCACTAAAACATAATAAAGAGAAATGTATGAAATTGTCTCATAAGAACAAACTAAGACAGTGTAACACCTCGTACCTTCGGGCTAAGGTTTGACCCGTACAATAAAAATATAATGGAACAAAGATAAAGAGTGTAGGAAGTGTTGAAAGCTAATCAAGTTATAACAAGAGTCTTTGGAAAATGTATAGTCGGCAGCTACTCTATGAGCCATGTTTTCAATTGAGTTTGCACAAGACCTCACTTCAAGCGAATATACAGAAACGAATTTGAGAAACCTTCATTCATAAAAGTTGTAGATCTTTGAAATACCTTTCAAACGGTATATTATGGAGGTCAAATGGACATATGTACAATGAGTTATGTACGATTTACTAAATAATATTCTGTCGTCCGTAAAAACGGGCAGTAAAATATTTTACAAGCCATAAAATGGGCTGTAAAATTCCTAAAATATCTAGCACACTGTTAAGGTTTTACGGTATGATTTACGCGCTGTAAAATAATTTACGGGCCAAAATGACAGTAAAATGGACCCGACAACAACTTTAAAAGTTTAATTTTTTTTGGTTTTTTCACTTCATTCTTCACATCCTCAAGCCATAGAACGGACATTCTCTCTTCCAATCATCCTCCTACACCAAGGTAAGCCTCTTCCAAGTGATTCCAAGTGTTTCTAACATCAACACATGAATTCTAAATGAAAATCTATTGTTCATAATCTAGCGTTTTCAAGAAACCGCACCGCATATCAAGGTTCAAGATTCAAGCTTTTGGAATTCTTCTTCAAAGATTCAAACTTCTCTCAAGTTCTTGGAGCGATTAAGGTATGTAGAGCTTTTATCCACGTGTGTAAATATCATTGTTCTTCCCTATGCCATGTTCATCCATGAAATTATGAATTTCCATAAGTTATGGTTTTTAGTATATTATCATGATAACCCAAATTACATGTAATATTATATATCATGCCTCTATTATAATTTGTTAATTGTATTTATGATAGGTCATTATGATTCTCATGAACCTGTTCATAATCCATTAACGCATGTTTTGAATTCCATAGTTCTTAAATTCAAGTCATGAATCTATGTTACTCAATCTATGATGTTATAAATGTTTTTCATGATTTATACAAATTATATTATATAGTTATTCACATGTTAAATTATAATTACAAACCGTGTTTTACAAGTTATTTTCATCAAATTCATGGGCTTACAAGACAGCTATTTTCAAGTACATATTTTGGGAGTTGCATAGATTACTGGGAAGGCTCAGGCATCCTGAAACTACGTATATCAATGTAGGATAAGGATCGCTCTGCCTAGAGGATGATACCTTCAGATTATTGATTGGATCCATTCATGTCATGATCATGTCTCATACCCCGGTAAGGTATGGGACCACTATGTTGGTCAGTCCAGGTACCAAACTCCATGTAGTCACATGGTGATTTCATGTTATCGGTTATACTAATGCTCTCTCCATAGATATATACAAATATATAGATATACAGATATATAAGTTTATAGTTACACAGATTTTATACCTATTATTATATTCATATCATATCATGTTCATGTTCATTGTTCCATTTCAGTTTCATGTTCCTATTATCTTCATGTGTTAGCTTATTCTTTCAGTTGCTTTACATACAGTATAATTCAAATATATTTACATCCCTTTTTCTCAGGGCCTGCACTTCATGGTGCAGGTACTAAATTTTAGGACTATTGATCTGGTCGCTAGGATCTGCCTCAGTATCAACTAAGTGAGCCCCATTTCTTTCGGGGTGTCAGTTATTTTACATGTCATACTTATTAGTAAAGGTATGCTAGGGCCTTGTCCTGGTAAAACAGTTTTGCAGTCAGACTCATCGTTTAGAGGTTTCATAGACCAGACTAGTTTATCATGTCATGTTACTTTCAGTTATTCAGACTTATTATACTTTTAGACTTTTTCCGCAATATACTTTCAGACTATAAATTCAGTATTATGTCTTATATATTTTTAATCATTACTATAACATGTTTTGATGCCCATGTTGATTAGCAAGCCATGTGGTTCATTCGGTCACATGCAGTCAGGCATCGAGTGCCGTGTTTCCCGCAGGCCATAGTTCGCGGTGTTACAAAACTTGGTATAAGAGCCTAGGTTCAAGTGTCTTAAGAAGTCTATAAAACCGTGTCTAGTAGAGTCCTACTTATAGGTGTGAAGCATGCCACACTTATAATTGGGAGGCTACAGAGCATTTAGAAAAAGTTATTATTCTTTCAACTCTAGATCATGTGGTAAATCTATCCTGTAAGAAATCACTCAAACTCGTGCATTGGTCCCGTTCTATCGAATATGCCTCATCTTTAATGAAATAAGAAGATGTAAAGCTAATGATTATCGACATGTTGCTTTCAGATGGAATCGTCAGGAATGGAGCAAGTTGCACAGGAACTCATACGGAGAATGGGCACATTTGAAGCTCTAGTTTTGAGGGGATATGCTCTTATTGCCCCTTCTGATAATGTAACTCTGACCCCGACTCCTAATAGAGTTGCTCGTACAACAAAAAGACAAAAGAGGGTCGCTTATATCGACAGATCGAATTGTCCTACATGTGGGAAACACCACTTGGGCGAATGCTACATGAGACTTGAAATATGTTACCATTGTGGTAAGAGGGGCCATAAGAGGACCAACTGCCCTAAGTTAGGTCATGTGGAGCGCTACTCAACTCCTTATCATAAGGACTCCCATGAAAGCTCTGTTTGTAAAAGATTGGGACATCTACAGAATGAATGCCCCCAGTTTAATAACCATATGGGTTCTGAGTTTTAACAACATCCTTCTTACCAAAAATGTAGCAAAAGACATGCATAATAGTGTCATATCGGTATGGATGTGTGTTATAATTGTGGTGTCCAAGGCCACATGCAAAGAGAGTGCCTTTCGGCCAAGTATAGTGGTGCCAACAAAAGTGGTAGTGGAGTTCATCCCACCGAAATAGCTGCAGCCAATTTAGTAGCACATTTCGCAGCCTATGGCACTCGTGCACTAGTAGGCCGAGGCACATGTAGGGGTGAAGTGTATAGGATAAAGTGGGGGTCAAACATGTTACCATGATATGGTAGGTCGCTTGGATTCAGATGCATCACCACATGTTGTAGGTATGCCATTAATTTTTCCTTCTTTATATGTATGAGATGGCGTGCCCCTAAATTTACTATGTCTTATGTGGTAATCGTGCGATTGAAAGTTAATAGTAGAGTATTTTTAATTTCCCTTCAATAATGTAGACATACTTTAGTGTAACTGTGTACGTGGCTAAAAAAAGGTAGTGTTCGACAAAAAGATATGATCAGATGAGAGTCTCTTGACATAGTTCTAATTTGTTTAAGTGGTTTAGGCTGAATTAGAGGGCATGGTGTTAGTAAGTTGCCATAAGAATATTATTTGATGGGTAATAGAGGAGGTAGGTAGGAAATAAAAAGACAAGTTTTATAGAGATAGTCTTTGGGACAAAATGAAATTAAGAGAAAAATCAGCATAACGATTAGATGACCACTTATCGCTAAACTTAAGGGATCCACATGCCTTAAACGTCATCTTCAAACTAAGGGGGAGATCGTACGATAAGGTGCAGATATATATTATGTGTTTCATAAAGTGATAAGCATCAAGAAATATTATGGCAAATGATCACGATTTTATGTAACTATGATAAAGTGTGCAGAATTCATCTTTTGTAATGCCTGTTGAGATCAAGTATTAGATAAATCTGCATAAAAAGGTAAAGATGTTATGAGAAAATGTTTTAGAGAGAGAAAAAAAAGTTTTAAGTGATGTTACGTTTCCAATTTCATAGCAATTCATGTACTATGTGGTACTTATGCTCAGATGTACTCTACTTATACCTTACGTACATATATCATGCTCATGTTAGAGATTTATACTCCATGTTTAAGATTCAAGAATTAAGACTCCATACGATAGTAAGCTATGCAAAAGAAATGTTCTTTCATGTTTCGCCCATCAGGTTGTGCTCTTGTCTAAAGTTAAAATTGTATTCATATCTCACGTATATATCGTGCTTTTATACCCATGTCCATGTTCTATCTTCTAAGTTCTTTCCCAATATTATATTGATTGACAATAATGAAAGTAAGCCAGGATGGATGTCCTACTCACGATTCTATATAATTCGTCCTTACATTCCTCTAGCTAATATTTTATGATCATGATGACAATAATCAATTATGAGGGTAGGTTATATGAGTAAAGGAGATGTTAGGCTAATGCTGAGTTTCCTCTCCAAGGGAAATTTTTTGAAACTATCTCATAAATTGGGACAAATGATACCCTTTTCTTTCATTAAGTGCCTATGCCCTATTATGTTCAAATTAACTTTCTACTCATGTCTTAGGTTCTTGATGAATGACTTATTCATGCGTATGATTCTTTCCTTCATGAGCTTTAATTATGAATATGGTGTAAACTTACAATGATAAGAGTAAGCTATGTTGAACCATGTCCCATTCTTTCAGTTTTTCAAGTTCTAAAGATAATGCTTTATTTACGCCCTACGTCCCTTAGTATCCATTAGTGAAGCCTACAATCGTACTCCACTCCATGCAAGTCACACTTATGCCTTATTCACACTTCAATACTCATGTCCAAACGCTAGGGTGTGCAATTTTTATATACTCATGTAAACATCATGTTACTTATATCCCCATTCCTCATGTCATGATGTTCGTGTATTCACGTTTTATGTCATATTAATCATATTTCCATGTACGCATGCTCCAAATTACGTCCTTCATGTTCAATGTACCCATGTTCTGTTTATACTCTAAAATGAAATGTCTCATATGATTTGTACCTACAAATTCCTTTCCTCTCAATTCTTTATGATTTGCTCACGATAATGGAGTCGATTAATAAAAAGCAAGATAATCTAAGGTATTCACATCTAAGTTTTAGGGCGAACAAGATAAGCTTCGAACTAATGTACATTTCAATTTTTAAAAAAAATATTTCATTTCATGTACCCTGTAGTACTTATTTCAAAAGTATTCTACTCGGATTTGGTGTATTCATGTCATGCCTATGCTCGAGTTCCATGCTATATGTTGGGATCATATTCATGTTCTATGACTCATGTCTATCTCATTCACACCGCGTTGCACTTTCAATTAAGTCCTAAGTCATACTCTTATCTCATATGTCTATCATGGTGATATCCGTACATCTATGATTAAGTCTCTAAGTGGTCAGATCCCATCTCCACTCAGCATTCAGATCTCCTATGGTAATACTCATGTTTTTTGCATTCAAATCTTATGTTATGATATCCACCTTTTTCATGTATTTAGATCCTATGTCAGTTCAACGCTCATGTACCCACATCGTCCAGTATTCATGTTCTATGTTTAAACTCCTCCCGTTCATGCAATCACGTCATGTTCATGCTTATGTTATAATACCCATGTCACTCATGCCTACAAATTCTTTTCTAAATTTCATGTATAGTATTCATGTATTCATTCAGTTCAATATTTATTTATTCATGTCATTCCGGTATTCATGATAGTTGGTATTCACGTAGTCATGTCAGCTCAGTATTCATGTTAGTCACGTCCATATTTTAGTTACCATGTTATGTCATTTCATACGTATTAAGATGCCCTATGGGGCTTGTGTTGTGCTATGGTTAGCTGTCATGTATTTGAAAAATATTGGGATAGTCCTATTTACATAGGAAACCCTGCCGAAATTTTTGTTAAATTTCAGAGTTAGTCATATTCCTAACCATGATCCATCATTCGATGACGAATGATCCCAAAGGGAAGATATTGTAACACCTCGTACCTTCGGGCTAAGGTTTGACCCGTACAATGGAAAAATAATGGAACCAAGATGAAGAGTGTAGGAAGTATTTTTAAAGCTAATCAAGTTATAACATTAGTCTTTGGGTAAGGTATAGTCGGCAGCTACTCTATCTTCATTTGTCTGCTTATTCTATTAGTTTCTTTACATACAATACAATTTAAATGTACTTATGTCTCTTTTGTTCGGGGCCTGCACTTCACGGTGTAGAAACTGAGTTTCAGGACGACGGACCTGCTCATTAGCATTCGCCTCAGTATCAGCTATTAGTGAGCCACATTTCCTTCGGGGTGTTAGTCAGTTATTTTATATGTCATGCTTATTAGTAAATGTATGCCAGGGCCTTATCCTAATAAAACGGTTTTACAGTCAGACTCATAGTTCAGAGGTTTCATAGACTAGATAGTTGATCAGGTCATGTTAGTTTCAGTTATTCAGACTTATTATATTTTCAGACTATTTCCGCAATATACTTTCAGACTAGAAATTCAATATTATGTCTTACATGTTTTTAATCATTACTATAGCATGTTTTGATGCCCATGTTCATTAGAAAGTCATGTGGTTCTCTCAATCACATGCAGTCAGGCAGCGAGTGTCGTGTTTCGTCCAGGCCATGGTTTGGGGTGTTACGGACAGGAAGTAAGAAGAAGCATTCAGGGCATGTTGAGGATGGGCAGTCTTACCCCGAATACTTAAATCCACCAACTTGGACGTCAACCACGAGGTCCGATGCTAGTCAACGATGTTGTATTTGCACAAAAAGAATGCAGCAAGTGTAGTATGAGTACACAACATATCTCATAAGCATCATAGGCCGATAATGACGGAATACATATAGCGGACATAAATATCAAGTTGACGCACATATATCCCTAATCAAAACAGGTTGATTAAGCATATAAGTCACCTTCAATAACATGTATGGTTCAACACTTAAGTCAACTCAGGATCACAGAAGTATAGCCAACACGAAATCACCTTATTACAGTAGTATTTACAATAAAGTACATATATCATGAATACAATATATGTGAATGGATGAAATGCATGAATGCAACAATACCTTTCCATTAACTCGGTATACACATTCTATCGGAATTTGCCATATATTAATGACCCGCAAGGGACCGGCGAAGTCCATATATCGCTCACAACCAGTCGGAGTGATCCATCAGTCGGGCTAGAGCATTATACTCATTTGTCGAGCCATGTCAATCATCATCATCTCAGTAGTCTAGACCATCTCATAATAGTATCATTACCTTCATTTTCAAGTCTCAACGTACCAATAGCATTCTATACCACTCCATTTCAATAACAGAATAACATGAGTATATGAATGCAACAGTAATAAGGCAAGTAGTCATGAAGTATGAGATGTAAAAGTTCAAGAGATGAATAACATATGCCTTAGGATTATCAATAGCACATAATTCCACATAATCGGTCTTTCACATCAAAAGACATATGTGATGAGTAATTTCAACAGCAAACATAAGTAATATCAATAACGACGGCAAGCCGATATAACAGCAATCGGGATCAACCCATCAACCCTAAGGATGATCTCCCAAAATAGTTCAACATTGGTACCCACCCAAGCACTCATCACAGTCACTAAGGTGGGAACCCATCACCCCTCATATATATATATATATATATAAATTACATGCTTTTATCGAAGTCCGAAAGAGAATATCTTACCTCGAAGCTAAACATGTGCCATGAACTAACCTTCAGCCAAAGTCTTGTCCTTGTGAAGTGCCTCTGATCGTTTGTAGTCTATTATATAGATTCTACGTCAACAAAGTATTCTAATACATACAAAAAAGTACAACCTTTCAAAGAAACCGAATACCCGACCCCTAAATTGACCCCGGGCTCACAAGAGTAAAATCAGAACTTTAATGTTCTAAAAACGTGATAGCGGTCTAATAAGTCATAATATTAAGTTTAATAAGAAATTAGTTTAGTCATTTAATTGCCTTAATTAACAAAAATCCTAAATTTGGAAGAACCCTAGGATTTCCCCCAAAATTTATGGAATGGAATTAACGAATTGAACATAGCAATAGGCCACTCTATCATTACACAACTTAAATTTGAAATATCATAACATAAAGATTCAATCTTGGTCCCCAATTTCATGAATTTAGGTCTCTTATCTTTAGTCATAAACCCTAGGTTCAAACTGCCCAAAACATGATATTACCTAGATTTTAAGATAGAATTATGAATAGATAAATGAAGTGGGATAGAACCTTACCCTAAAGGTGAAGATGTTGAAGAACCTTGAATTTCCTCCCCCGCCCGAGCTTAGGTTTTAAAAAGGTGAGATTTGAAAAGTGATTTTGAAATAGGATCTTTATTTAGGTTCTGAAACAGGAAGCGGAATCGTCCTCGCTAAAGCGTCTCGCTTCTGCAAAAAAATGGTCGTAGAAGCGGCCCGACTTAATGAACCAAAATCTCAAAAAATACTACTCTGCAAAGGCGACTCGCCTCTATGCATAAATACCGCAGAAGCAAACTTTTCTAAGATAATGATGGCTTGCATCTGCGTACCAACTTCCGCAGAAGCGTCCAAAGCTCGCTAGTGCGATACACCAGAACCAGCAGCTATAGCAAAGACTCTAAACTTTCATCAAACACCCGAAACTCATCCGAGACCTTCGGGACACAAACCAAATATCCTACTCAAGTGTAAACGATACTAAAAAAATTCTCGCGTACTCAAAATTTTCATACGACCAAGCTAAGGTCCATTTTTCTACAAATTTCACAATTTTGTAAATAAGGACTCAAAACACATCTGAATGCCTTGTGAAGCGAACCAAAGATTCAACTATGTCACAAGTGACATTCCGAACCTATTGGAAGCGACAACACTAAAAATGAACCCATATACTCAAAAGTCAACTTTTGGTCAACTATTTCATTTTAAAATATCAAACTTAGGTTTTTCTTCCAAAACCTATCTAACTTACCTCGAAAATCGTGCTACACATCCCCGCGAGTCACAAACCCCCGCATAGAGTCTATGAAGTGGGTAATTTTGTCAAGTAAAGGTCTTTAGCCAAAACGACCGGATGGGTCGTTACACACACATAGAGCGAAAGCCAGAATTCGAGCAAATAAGCAATAGTAATATTTAAGAGACTTCTGATTGGCTACTGAAGTGCGACCTGCTATGAAGGACCAGATTGAAAAACCTAATTCATATTGTTATGATTTACAGTCTTCTAGTCTAGTATTTTGTATTATGATTGTTTATCGAGTTGTACCTATTTCCAGCTTTCTTAGAAGCAGTGTTTAGGTAAAAATAATTTACAAATTCAACTCCAAGTTGAGGGAAACTCGGAGTGGGAATCAACAGTCGAGGAGATTGTTGATTTAGGAATTAGAGTTAGTTCCTACCATTGTAGAGTTTTTCATTTGAATTTGTTGAGGCTCGTGGAATTTGGGACAAATCCTGCAGAGGTGCAGGTTGTTATTTTTCGTCTTGTGAATCGGGTACTTTTCACGTAAAAATATTGTGTTATTACTTTACTATATTTTTTATTCCGTAAACGAATAGTAAGGAACAAGTACAGTAACCTGGTCCATCACGTAGGTTAAAATCAGGTGCAATCCAATTCACTATCAAGATCGTTAATTGGTCGTGCAAAATATATTTTTGTTTGATGATTTTTCATCATTGACCGTTTGATAATTTATTTTCAAATATTGAATAAGACAATATAGTTTCATTTCAGGCTGTCTAATTTTAAACTATGATTGGGAAATGCAAATAATTGAGAGACATGGCCATTATTTGGAACCTATATGCATGATATGATTAGTGAGTCAAAGTATGGCCAAGACACATAGAATAAAGATCTTTGACAATCATAATTAGTCTGATTATCCAAATCATTTGCTGAATGTTGTTAATGTTTAGTATTGTAGGATCAAACCATACGTTTTAGCACTATCACCAAATTTTCGGAACAATATTGTCTTTTTACATGTCTAGTAAATTAAAAATAAAGAATGAGGCTGTTTAATACATGTATTAAATCTATGATTTATTAACATGGGTAAGTGTTGTTATCATTCTACAAATATATTTTGGATCCTCCAAAGAATAATTGAAAAAACTAGAAAAAGAAACAAAGGAAGGGAAAGGAAGAATGGTGTGCCATGAATCTTTCACATTCAAGAAAATGAGTGGCATATGGGCCTGTTATAGTAATTACTGATCTCAATTCTCATGGAAAGTGACTAGGGATTTTGTTTGGACTTGGTTACATGCAAGTGCATATTGCTTCCATCATGGGTTCCTAAAATAGGAAACACAGCCATATGCCAGGGTGCTTGGGAAAGGCATGAAGTCTTATATTTTTGGAGGACCCATACCCTTGTGATACAAACTATACCCCACCTCCCACATGCTTTGAGTTCCTGGGTATGCCACCCTCCATGTTTCTAGTTTCCACAACATTATTATTTTTTTCTCTTTGCTTTTATTTTGTCAAAGAATTAATACAAGTTTGATATAGATGAATATTGAAAGGGTTTAGGCGCAAGGGATGAACTTTAATTGATTCACAAATGAATTTAGTAGAATGTATAGAACCATGAATAACTGCCAATGTTGTAACAATTGTTGCAATACTATAGTATATTGCATTAATTTCAAGAAAGGGATCTAGCTAGTATACCAAAGCTTACAAGTGATATAATGATACATAGCAAACAGAAGACAATTCACGGCGACTAGTTAGAGGACATTTGATGATGATATGGGCATATTTTAAGATACGGAAAAGGGTCGTCAAAAATATTCCTAATGTATTGAAATTACTTACGGCCTTGTTTGGAAAGACACCTTGTAATCTAACATTGGGGTAACTGGTTATTTTGGTGTAATTACATAGTTTTGGCATGTTAGTCTGATTAAGTAATTACTGGATCAACATGTAATTAGATGTAATTGAAGGGGTAATTACACTCTTTAACTCTCAAGGGGGTGTTGAGAACTGTAGGTAATTACATGGTGTAATCACAAGGTTATTTTCTAATTTCTTTCCTTGTTTGTTTAATTTATATTTTTAATATATATTTTCTGTCTATTCTTTTTTCTCTTAAATTTCTCTTTTAGTTTTAATTTTTAAATTCTTTTTTATTTTAATTATATATTATTCTTATTATATTATATTATTTATCTTTCATTTCTTTACTAATCATTTTTCATCCTTACTTCGTGTTCTTACATGTAATTTCTCATATTATTTTCTTTTTTTTCTAATTTTCTTCATTTTGTTTAGTTGTGTTATTATTCTATTTTTCTAAAATTATACCTACTAATTATAAATTTAGCTTATAACGAGCGATGTCATTAAAGTGGAATTTCCTTATTAAATGAAGTTATAGACAAACTGAACTTATATTGAGTGATGTTAGAATTGATATATTACTTTTATTAAATAATTTGAATAATATTATAAAATTATAGTTGTAAATATTATTTCTATGTCTAACATGCAATCAGTGATGTTCTTGAAAAGTATGTGCTTCGTCAAATTTTGTATTTATTAATTAAACTAAAATATTAGTCCATTTACTTGAAATTATATATCAATTATTTTTTATAGTATTAGTTACAAATCTATAATTATTTATTATTATTTTTTAAAATAATAGGTATCTTAAATACCTAGTAATGCATAAAATTTAGTAATTTTTTTATATGGATAAATATTTGTCAAACATTAACGTCTAGTTTGTGATAATTAACTTTTATTCTAAAATTTAAACGATCTAACTGTGTAATTACATTTGTGCTAACAACAGTATATTTATAAATATACTTTAATTACGTTATGACAATAAACAGGTCTTTGTGATTACTATACAGTATAATTACTAGGATGTGTAATTACTGCTCTAGCTAGTAAGTGCACCAAATCCAATTATAAGGTGACTTTCTAATAAAACCCTAAATTAGTCCTCCTATTTATTGGACAATAATTGCTCTTTAGCATTATTTTTTTGGATTTAAGAGGTGACACTGATTTATTAATCCATAAATAACACTACTTATCCGAGTTAAACCAAAATAACTAGAAACCATTTATATGTACCCAATTCTTAGATGCTTCATGTTTTGCAATTGAGTAGATTCAAGAAACAACAATGTCATCTTTGTGTGATTCGAAATCTGTGCAAATAAGCTCTAATCGATTCTAGCTGATCTAGGTTCAACTCATCTTCTCAATCCGTTAACAGTAGTGGATTCATGGAAATCTAGCCCCATGCCTCCAATAATTACGAACAAATATATTTTGATGTCAGATTATTTATGGGTTGGGTCTAATGTTACGTGGACCAATAGATTAGTACTATACAAACAACAACAACATAGCCAATATATTTCTACAAGTGAGGTTAGGGCAGGATAGGATGTACCCAGACCTTATGACCTTTGTGAGGTAGAGAGGTTCGTTTCCATAGATCATCGGCTCAAAAGAAATATGGTCAATGCAGAAATTCAAGGAAAATAAGACATCAAGATACAAAACAAGAGAAACAACATATAATAATACATACATAAGAGTATGGATCTATGCAGAACCTAAGTAATACTATAAAACAAGAGAAGAGGAGATGAAGAGGCAAGCCCCATACCTCTCATACAGAGTGTGACAAAACTCAACTACCTACTAACCTTTTATCCTAATCCTCGACCTTCAAATATTCCTAACTAAGGTCAAGTCCTTAGTTAGCTGAAGTTATGTCATGTCATGTCTAATCGCCTCCCCCCAGCTCTTCTTCAACCTACCTCTATCTCTCCCAACTCCTTTTAACTAGCACATCCTCACACCTCCAAACTGACGCATCCTCACACCTCATCTTCACATGTCTGAACTATCTCAGTGTCGCTTCTCTCATCTTCTCTGCCAAGGAGGCCACTCCGACCTTGTCCAATATAACTTCATTTGTAATCATATCTCTTCTAGTATGATGACACATCCATCTGAACATCTTCATATCCGCTACCTTCATCTTCTAAACGTGAATGTTCTTGAGTGGTCAGCATTCTGCATCATACAACAATGCTAGTCTAACCACTACTCTATAGAACTTAACTTTCAACCTAGACGACACCTTCTTATCACAAAGAATCTCAGAGGCGAGCGTTCATTTCATCCACTTTGCTTCAATACGATGTGTGACATCATTGTCGTCGTCTACTTGTATTATGGACCCAAGATACTTAAAGCTTTCTCTTTTGGGTATAGCTTATGCCTTAATCTTCACTTCCACATTAGTATCATGTGTCATATCACTGAACTTGCACTCCATATACTCCGTCTTAGTCTTTCTTAGCCTGAAATCTTTAGATTCTAAGGTCGTTCTCCAAAAATCTAACTTATCGTTAATTAAAGTCTCACATATGTCATCTCATAATTCTATTAAAATGATGGGCATTTTTAACCGTGAAGGACCATCGTGGTCCAATAGGTGCAAGGACCATTTTTTATTTAAAATTAATATTAATGACAATTTCATCCAATAAGTGTAAGGATGGCAAATTTAAATTAAATTATCTCCAATACGTTGGGCCATTTTTTTCCCTTTTCCGTTTATGAAATGAGCATCAATATAATTGATCAATTATATGTAGTTGAATCTCAAATTAGCTATGTTCAATTTCGGCACTGGTAAATCGTTCCTTTCTAATTTATCATAAACTAAGATTTCTCTGACCTTTCACGGTTATCCCTATCTGACCTAATCTTAAACCAGATCCCCTGATGAGTGAGTAATTTCATATTTTACATTTTGGGATCAAAATATGTAGGTTTATCAGTCGTAGAGGCACGTGAACAAAGAGGAGTTTTGAGGGGCAAATGAAATGAATGATTGTAGTCAGTGGATGTTTTCTCTGACCAGTTTGTTTCCTTCTATCATATCGCAATCCAGAAGGGGCCATTCTGAACAGAATGTATTTAATGCCTATATATGTGTTTTATATTTATTTTGTTCCTAGAACCATCTTTATACATGCATATGTATTTTGTTGGTTTCCTAATTCTTTGAATATTGTCTTTTTGGACAACAACTGCAACATGCAGAAGTGTTTCTCCCACATGCCTGTCCTATTAGTCCCTTAGCTTTTTTGTTTGTGTAGTGCACTTCACTACCGTCCATTTTCATATGCAACTTCGCTTTAGCAATCTCGATCTTTAATATTCTTTAGCTGCGACTATTGCCCAATAATGCATACAAATAATCCAACATCAAATAAGTTGATGATACTTTGTTGATTTTTTCCTTTACCCAACACTTCATTCTCATTCATTTGGTGAACTTGTCCATTTTAATTTAGAACTACTTGGGTTAATTAACTAGGTGGTAGTAATTAAGCTTATATAAAGGAGAGTGAAAGTCCTCATTAATTAACTTAACAGTGTAATAATTAGTTAGTTAGAGTTGCAATTAGTTATTCTTGTTAGTCGGTTAGTTAGACAGTTAGTATAGATGATTTTGTAGTCTACATATACTCTGTAGAGTGCTTCATTTCTAATACACAAGATATTTTCTCCATTTCTCTCAATTGTTTTCTCTCATATGTTCTTCTTCCTCTTAACATGGTATCAGAGCACCATGTGCTTATTGGCTAATACGAGTTAGCTCGTGAAGAGATTAGGTGTGCGATTGTATAATTGTAGCTCGCAATCGTAAGTTATGATGCGAATTGAAGTGCAATTATAGATCAAAAGCTATAATTAGGTTACGAAGAGCATTGCGAGTGCGATTGTAGAGTGAAGCATTTGAATTTGAAAATTGAATTGCAATTCGAGCTCAAATTGCAGTTGCGATTGCAGATCGAGGCTAGTATGACGGTTATTGAAGTTTATTTTGTAAGTCGGTGTAGGTGAATTTGAACATTGGAGATTGTATAGGTGATTGTGATTGGATTTTTTCCGGTAAAAGTGATCGGGGCTAGTGTAATTGAATCCTTGTTGGTGAAATTGGTGCATACAACCTGTTTGAGTGAAATTCTAAGTGACAGATATGGAAATTGAAGAGGAAGCACCAGTCAACATTCACAATGCCAACATTAATCAACAAAATCAAAATTAAAATGCTCAACAACAAGAGGAACATGTGCATCACAACCATCCTTTGTATATTCATCCGTTCGTCACTCAAGGTGCAGTTCTTATCTCAATTCAGATTCAAGGATCTGAAAACTACTCCATGTGGATTAAGTCTATGAAATTAGTGTTGCGTGGTAAAAAAGTTAGGATTTGTTCTAGGTACATGTAAAAAGGAACTATATGATCCTAGCTTACATGACTTATGAGATAGATGCAATATTATTGTACTAGCATGGATTATGAATATTGTGTCAAAGAACTTGATAAGTGTTGTGATCTATGCAGCTGATGCACATAAGGTCGGGGAAGATCTTAGAGAATGATTTGATAAGGTCAATGCATCTAGGGCTTTTTACCTATACAAACAAATTGCATCTCTTACCTAGGGAGTATCTTCAGTTTCATCATATTTCACTAGACTCAGAGAATTTTGGGATGAATTTGAAGCCTTAATTCCACCTCCATGGTGACCTTGTCCAGAGTCTAAGAAGTACAAGGGGAATTTTCACTTACAGAAATTGTGCAAATTTCTGATGGGACTGAATGAGTCTTATGATCACTCTAAGAGTCAAGTACTGATGACCTACCCATTTCCCAATATTAATCAAGCATATGTTATGATTATCAATGTGGATAGTCAGAGGAAGAATGTGGTGAGCAATACTAGTTATGAAATGGGAGAGTCCACTACTTTGATGAGTAACAGGGTTGAAGCATCTAGTTTTTTGAATAATAGAGGAGACTCTTCTAATATCATGAACAATAGGGGGCAGAACTCTGGATACAGTGGTTTTCTAAACTCAAATTCAGGGTATAATGGTGGTGCTAGGTCTAAGAATCATTTTGGGAAGTCATCATTGTTCAAACAAAGGGAATGTAAGAAAGACTTGCTGTAAATTGAATGGATATCCAAATGAGTCCAAGTACAAAAAGAAATTGGGCTCATATGGAGGGGCAGGCTTAGGATCTTATGCTAACAATGCAAGGTCTTATGCCAACAATGCAGTCAACATTGAGAAAACATACTCACCTCTTTCTTTTCAGCATACAATGTTTCATCCTTCTCAAATGTTTACCCAGGAACAATATTCACATATTTTGCAGATGCTGAAAGGGAAGGAGGGTGAGCCAATAGCAAATATAGTCAAGGATGATACTGCAAGTACTTCAGCAGGTGTGCAGGTGTTGCATGTATTATTGTTTTTTTATCTAATCTAGTTGAATCTAACTGGATAGTAGACACTAGAGCCTCTAACCATATGGTACATAACATGCAATTTCTCAAAACATGTGAGAAGCTGAGTGCACATGCTAGAAACATAGTTCATCTTCCTATAGGAAAGCAAGTAAAGATTACTCATAAGGGCGTTTCATCCATTTTCAAAGATAAGTCTATTCAAGATGTTTTGTATATTCCATACTTTAAATACAACTTGTTTTCAAGGCGTTTCATCCATTTTCCTCGTACTTCATCACGAAAGTCGCCTTCTGTGTCCTTATCCTCAACTTCTCTCCATAGACTTACCATGGTTACTATCTTCTCATCTGATCATTTGATACTCTCAAACTCATACTTACCCTAAAATAGCAGAATCTAGTCAATTCCATTTCTAACTCGTTGACTTATCGTTGATACCCTCGCTCTATAAAACTACCAGAATTTACTTTGATGATACTGAAAATTTCCCAAACTAATCACACCTCGAGCAAGTCATTTTTGCTAAGTCAAATCTCTTTCACTTGTGGCTTTCGGAGTCACAACACTTATGACTTGGTTAATTTGGTAGTCGTGCCAACCTGAATTGCCAACTCTCCACCCATCACTTGTTATACCATAAATGCACTTCTCGACTTCTGAGCAACTAACCGATGAATACATGGAGATCATGCGGTCCTCTGAAGTATCACTCTGCTTCACATACTGAACTAAAAGTCTCAAACATAGCTGAAAGATAAACATGATCACCGACCTTACCAGAAAACACATCTCGTACCATATCGCGCCATGTACTCCCAAACCACTCATTTACAAATTCAAGAACATTTTCCCACCACAAGTGAGAGAATAGAACTAGTTCAGATACCAATATGAATGAACTAGATACCAATCAGAACGAAGTACCACAAAAGGAGTGAAGGAATGAAAGTTCCCTAAATGTCCTATAGCCTCTCGAGGATAGGTACAAATGTCACTGTACCGATCTACAAGACTCTACTAGACCTATTCTTGTTCTGTGAGATCAGTGAACCTAAGAGTCTGATACCATATTATCATGACCCAAATCACGGGTCATGGTGACACCCACACTATCCCTTCGGTGGAAGAACCAATTCACCAAGTTAAATACTCCCTAATGGAGCTAGAAAAAGGGTCAACGGAAGTAAAATGATCAAAATGATATAAATGACCAAATGATTCGTTACAAAAATGAGTTGGGACTCCGAAATTATGTTGAATGCGTTGTGTGGGACTCGGGGCTGGATAGTCTGTTGGTCACCGTCTAGACTAAACTCTGCTTCTTTCCATTTGCTACATTTCTGTCAGGTAAGGTGAGTATTTCCTTTTTTTTCTTTTTTTGCCTTTATGTTAACAATAATTACATAATAATCATTAGATAATAATTTCCAATCATTAGTCCATTTCTCACTTCTGGTTGCCACACGTAGATAATATTCATTTGTCTTCCATTCTTGTCTTCAAAGTGCAGTCTTTTCTTTAAAAAATATATTTGTCTTTTTGACTTTGAGCATTTTCTGCTCAATTTGCTCCCCATCGCTTCGTCTTTGTGTCGCTTTAGTTCCAATTCTCGAATTCCGAACTCGTTCTTGATTTTTATTGGACTTCTACTCATACTTCAAAGTGCCAAATCCTTCATTTAAGATTCAAAAATGCTTGTTTGCTCAGAAACAAGTCCTACACAAGAAAACACACGTAATAAGTATAAAATACTTACATTATAGCTCAAATATGATTATAGTGTAGCAAATATAAGGTGAAATATAGATAAAATTCATGTTGTTTAGTCTACCATCACTTTCATAGGTGAGACTTTCAAAAAGACCCAATTGTCAATAATAAACTCTAAGACTCTTCACCACACATCTGAATAAGATTTATGGCTACTCTAGCCTGTCAACAATACCTCCTGAATTAGCTTCACTCTCTCTACAGCCTGATGAACTAAATCGGGTCCAGTAACACTTCACCCACCTCGAACCATCTGATAAGAGATTGGCACTTATGCCCATACAATGCTTCATAAGGAGCCATCCTAATGCCGGAATGATAATTGTTATTGTATACAAACTCAATTAGAGGTAAATGATCATCCCGAATTTCTTTGAAGTCACACATTCCTGTAAAATATCTTCGAGCGTCTGAATTATGCACTCGGCTTGACCATATCTCTTTGGATTAAATGATGTGTTGAGTTTCACTTGATTGCTTTCCTTGTTGGAAGGATCTCCAGAAGTTTGCTATAAATTGCGCACCTCTGTAAGATATAATAGACTAGTACACCATGAATTCTAACTGAAAAGAAATGAGCCAATTTTGTAAGGGTGTCGGCAATTACCCAAATTGAGTCAAACTTACAATAAGAGCGAGGTAAATCTGTAATGAAATCCATGTTAATCACGTCCCACTTTCACATGGGGATTTTTATATTTTGTACTAGCCCATTAGGCTTCTGATGTTCTATCTTAACTTGCTAATAATTTGGGCATTGAGCCACAAATTCTGCAATGTTCTTTTTCATATCGCTCAACCAATAGATTTCTTTAATATCATGATATATTTTTATCGACCATTGGTGTATAGAATACCTCGAATAATGAGCTTTCGGCCATAATGTCACCCTGTAGGTCTGCCACATATGGAACACATGTCCCCTCTTGAGAGAATAGCTAACACTTATACTCTCGAGGACTCCACTCCTGTAAAAGTAATCAAATTGTGACCCCTTCACCTTTGCAATTCTTTGCACTTTTGATAACTTATAACCCGCCTTAGGGTAATCTTACCTTACTAGGGACAATAGAATCACTTACATGCATGGAGTGCAGTGTATTTATAACTGGGATATTTGATCTTGATGATCTTAAATTTGTTTATGATGCTTATCTTAGGGAGACCTCTTTCTTAATGACCAAGAAAGGTTGATCTTCTGTTGTTCATCCTCTTGTCGCCTAATCAAGCACTTTGCAATTATTGCAATGCCAATTATTACATAAATTCTTTGAGTTTCTAACTCGACATTTGGTTTATCTTAAGTTACTACCCAGTACATATATCTCCTAACTCAGGGAGCTAAATTGGTCTTCTGATATCTATTATTGAAATCGTTGAATTCACTTCTCATAATGAAGACGTAGTGTTATTACTTGTACCTCTTTATAGTCTCCACTGAATAAGGAATATTAAGCGACTAGAGAATAAGGCCGGACGAAGAGGGAAAGTCTAGAAGTGAAAGAATTCCTCGCTGGAGTTATCCATATAAGATATGAGATGTATACCTAATCCTTTCTTCTAAAATATTCAAGTCATATCCAACTATACAATTCCAAGGTATACCACATATATATCGCATAAAGAGATTATTGATATGCTCATAATACTATTCAGTAATGTTGTCCATTTCTAACAATCTGTCCATTGCTAAGGATTACTCTAACCCTCACTAGATCCTTAAGTTCAATTCCTTTCTAGAGCTACGTCTGTTGATGCCTATAAATCACAAGCTGGGTGGTTACTACTAACTATAATTCTATCAGTGCCCAAAATGGAATCATAACGCTTGTGTTCCTGTGTCCGAACTCCAGCTACTTTACAATCTTCTTTACTTCACCTTGCCTATTTTACCTTTTTGAAACTATTACTTTACCTTATAATTCCCTCATAACCTCTTTCCCACATTGGTGAGATATATTAACACCCTAGGGATATAACAAAATACATGCACACCAGCGCACATGATCTGATAGAGACCTCACATTTACTTATCGCAAGAGCGAGTTAGAATCAAGTTCATGTGACTCACCTCTACTGTATGATCTAGAGTTTGAAAGAAGGATAACATATCATAGATGCCCGACGTCCTCCTGATTATATGTGTGATGCACAACACACCTATAAGAAATCTAGAGACGGCTTGTAGACTCCCCATGATACAAACATGTTGTGATACCAAGTTTGTCATGCCCCAAATCTAGGGAGGCGAGACCGGCACCCGATGCCTTACTTGACCAAGCGTACCAACCTGCAACTAAACCCAACTGGACATATATGAGAACATCTGGGCTGATAAGGCCAAGCTGTATAACAATCTATAGTATCTTAGGCCGACAAGGTTGTATCTTGTAAGAATATGAATATAACATATGTATCAAACTTAGTGGAATCAATCTGAAGATACCTATTTTTGCTTTACCAAAATACCCTTAATATCTTATTTAAACATATTAATATATGAGGTTTTCTGGTCGTTTAATAAATAACACTAAACCAACATTGATGGTACCCCCATTTTCTCGTTCCTCTCCGACTTTTGAGTCTCTCCCTTTCTTTCTCCTCCTTCTCTTCTTCCCCCACCCTCTACCATTTCCAAATTCATATTCAATATCAATTAAAAGAGACAAAATGGCCATAATCTCTAATAACTAAAATGTGTTTTTCAGTTTTGATACCCAGATCTATTTGACTAAATCCCATATTATCTTCTCTTGTATATTGTTTTAATATTTTCTGGCAGTCTTGTGAAGATACACTACAACATTAATGGAGTTACACAAGTAGTTAGTCCCCTCTTTTGTTTTAAGGAGCTTATCAATGATGTTTTGCAACTCGTCCACTGCGAGATTATAAAGCTCCCTTTTCTTACCGAAAAAAAACATCACGTTAATTTTTTGTTCTTCTGAAAGTGAGTTTAGTTTTTAGATTGTCAATGGAGCTTCTTGTGGAGGAGTTACAGATGATTTCAGAGTTAGATTTGCCACAAAATTTATGCTCTTAACTCTTAAGTTGCAAAAAAAACTGATTTAATGGCTGGAAGAATCTCAGTTTAAAGACACAATTTGCAATCTATCAAGAAGGAAGTTGAATCTCCGAAAATGGGTTGAAATATAGAGAACTTGCTTCAAATGAAATTAAAATTGGCTCATTTTCATTAAAATGTTGGGTGTAACGGTGAAGAAGAATATTAGATGACTGAAGAGAAAAAAATGTCCATTTAGCTCATTTGTTTCTAGTGTGTTATTAGGGATATATATATATATAAAAGCTAAGAGACCAGCAAGGCCATATAACATATTGTACATACAAAAGACATGTCTACAAGCCTCTAAAGAATATCAACTATACCGTGGTTGGGACAGGACCCAAACATACCCGTCATGTCTACATATATAAAAACATACTTAAAACCTCTACACCTAGAAATTTCAGATGACATGAAGCTTACAATCAAGCTAAACTCAGGCAACGTTTACTAAGGAGGCCTGCATGTCTGTCTATCAGGACCAACAACATAAAATGCAATGCCCCGGGAAAAAGGGACGTCAGTGCGAACAATGTACGGAGTATGTAAGAAAACTGAATAATTGTAAACTAAAACTAAACTGATATACAATAATACCTAGAGGTGGTCAGTGGATCGGGGCGGGGCGGGTTCCGACGGTGATGTTGAGTCTACAGATGTTGGTAATGAGTATGTAGATGGTGGGTTGGAAAAAGGGAGCGAGTATGTACTTGCTCCACCACCAGAAGATGTTGCACGGACTTAGGCTAGTCAGTTGATGGATGAGCTTCCTGCCAAGGCTGAAGATACTGTGAAAGATTGTGGAGTTGGTCCGTCTGGGGCAAGTAGCGGGTATAGTGATTCTGCAGAGAAAGTCCCTGACTTTGTGATCCTGCCAAACACGAATTTAGTGGAGATAAATGATGATCAGATACCACCTATAGCACCTCGGAGGGGTAGGCCTAGACGACACGCTAATGTAAAAAAGTCACCATTTGTTCCCGGGTCTGGTCTTGGTGAGTTGAGTGAATCACCGTTGAAGTCGGTGAAAAGCAGGTCCCTATTGATGCCGAGTATAACCTCTCCTGTTGATTACAAACTTATATAGGAGTTATCAAGCTTTGTTGATTAGGATATGGTCATGATCGCGTATGTTTTTACTTGTTATATCTATTTTGCTTTTTTTAGTTTTTTGTCTTTTTTATAGTTTGTGTTATTTTTAAAAGAGGCAGTTTTTATATTTTTGTTTTATAGGGAAAGTAGTTATGTTTATACTGATGATGATGATCATTTGGCTCCAAATTTCAATTTTGAAGTTTCCTCGGTTACTAGTAAGACATGGTTCCATGCGTTAAACTATGCTGGTAGATCATTATGTATGTCTATTGAATGTCTGACTTTTTTTATTTTTAAATGAGTTTGATTTTTTACTTATGCATTTTTTGTCTCAATTTTGTTGTAGCACTAAAATGTTATTTTCTATTATTTAAGGAAGATGGCAAAATATGGATCAGTGCCAATTAGGGTGACAACAACATATTTTTACTTCGATACCTCCATTTCGAAGTTGTTTACAAAGTTTGTTACTGGTGGGTCAATGAATCACTTGTTAGATAAGTAGACTGACCTTATGGAGTATATATATGGATTTCGTATGTTGTACAATACTCCATGGATTGAGGTTGATTATGTCTTGTTTCCCATGCATCTTGAAATGAAGTGACATTCAGTTTTAGGTTGTCTATCTATTCTTGAAAGATGTTTTTGTTTTTATGATTCAATGTGTAGTACCCGATATGCCAATGTTACTTGAAGAGGCCATAGAGGCATACCGGGTCTTGTTGCCTCTTTTCTTGAACACAATTAATTTTTATACGGGCAGAAATGATATTGTACTTCAAAATGATCTTCCACGGGAGCATCTGTTAAGCGATCCATTGGATGTTAACATTGTTGCGACTCTGCCTAAACAAAGCAATATGTAAGTTTTTTGTGCTTTTTATATTTTTATTCTTTATGATTCATTTTTACTTTACACATTGTAATGATTATTTTTGTATGCAATGACAGTGGAGTTTTTATTGCTTGTTTTGCGGAGTACTTGATTGAAAATATTGAAATTTCTTGTTGCCAATTTTGACATAGATAGATGGGTTGCCAAGCGAGATATGAGGTATTGTTGTGGCATTATGGGAGGCAGAAGCAGGAGAATGGTGAACGCAATGATTTTGAGAATCCTGGACGGTGGAGAAAACAAGCACGTGGAAAGAAGAGGAAGAAGAAGACTTAAGACTATATTCATTTTGCTATGATTTGGCTTTGTAGTAATGTGAAAGTGTAAGATACAATACAATCTAGTAATTGGTAGATGAATAGAGTTTTTAAGAGATTTGTAATGTGTTTTGTTTTTGAAGTACTGAATGTCCTTTATTTTTATTTTTTGAATAGTATTTATGGTATATGTGTTTGGATTTTATGATAGTCTATTTTCTTATTAGTTTGTTTGTACACATTCAATGACTTTGTGGAAAATGTGCTTTGTGAATAAGACGGTGATCAGTCCTCAATGATACCATCTTAGTATACGCATATACTATGATGGTATCATGTGTATATAGCACGATGGTATCATGGAGGAATGAAGGAGGTCCACATGATACCATCTTAGTACATTCATACACCATGATGGTATCATGGGTACTACTTAATAGTCTCATATTGATGGACATTCAAGTATTCTCTTTATACCATCTTAGTATATGAATATACCATGTAAATATCATGTGTGATGATGAAGATCCCTCATTGATGGACTAAATCGGTCCTCAATGATACCATCCGAGAATTTATGCATATATAATGATAGTATCATTGAGGACCGTGTGAAGACCTCATTGATGTAGTGAAGAAATTCTATATGATACTATCTCAATATATTCATATACTATGATGGTATCATAAATACTACTTATTTGAGATTGGGGTTCGAGAAGTGTTAGTTTTCCATTTTTTATCATTTATTTGATTTATGTTTTTGCATTTTGTGCACTTTGCACAACTATCTCATGATGAGAAGGAGGATGCATTTGCTTACTCTAGCGGGTTGCATACGGATGGAAATCAAGGTGTTCGTGGGGTTGATGAGAATGTGAATGATGTCACACTTTGAATGATGGTGTAGGTGGTGGTTATAGTAGCAAGGAGGTTGTTGGTGGCGATGTAGGTGATGGGGTAGGTGGTGGCGTAGGTGTTAGTGAAGGAAATGACTCTCGGTCGACATTGTGTTTGTTTCGGTCGGCGAGTCCGTTATTACTACTATCACTCAAAAGTATTATAACAATAAAAAGGGTGAAAATGAGAAGGTACCCGACGTGAATGTAAATACTCAGGATTTGGTGGATGATGTGTTTTAAAAAAATTTGAGTGAGTGTGATATATCAGCTATTACACAAGCTTCTAAAGTTTGTGTTGCATCGATTGAATCTTTAAGAGATGAACAATCTATAAAAACGGTTGTCCAAAGAATACTATCGTTAATGAAGTTGTAAGCTTGAATAAGCTAGAGAAGATGTGTTACCTCAAAGAGGTGATATTGAGTCTATAGATGTTGCTAATGAATATGTAGATGGTGGGTTGGAAAAAGATAGCGAGTTTGTACTTGCTCCACCACCAGAAGATGTTGCACGGCCTTAGGCTAGTCGGTTGATGGATGAGCTTCTGCCAAGGTGAAGATACTTGTGAAAGATTGTGGAGTTGGTCCGTGCGGGGCAAGTAGCGGGTATAGTGATTTCGCAGAGAAAGTCCCTGACTTTGTGATCCTGCCAAACACGAATTTAGTGGAGATAAATGATGATCAGATAACACCTATAGCACCTCGGAGGGGTAGGCCTAGACGACCTGCTAATGTAAAAAAGTCACCATTTGTTCCTGGGTCTGGTCTTGGTGAGTTGAGTGAATCACCGTTGAAGTCGGTGAAAAGCAGGTCCCTATTGATGCCGAGTATAACCTCTCCTGTTGATTACAAACTTATATAGGAGTTATCAAGCTTTGTTGATTAGGATATGGTCATGATCGCGTATGTTTTTACTTGTTATATCTATTTTGCTTTTTTTAGTTTTTTGTCTTTTTTATAGTTTGTGTTATTTTTAAAAGAGGCAGTTTTTATATTTTTGTTTTATAGGGAAAGTAGTTATGTTTATACTGATGATGATGATCATTTGGCTCCAAATTTCAATTTTGAAGTTTCCTCGGTTACTAGTAAGACGTGGTTCCATGCGTTAAACTATGCTGGTAGATCATTATGTATGTCTATTGAAGGTCGACTTTTTTATTTTTATATGAGTTTGATTTTTTACTTATGCATTTTTTGTCTCAATTTTGTTGTAGCACTAAAATGTTATTTTCTATTAATTGAAGAAGGAAAAATATGGATCAGTGCCAATTAGGGTGACAACAACATATTTTTACTTCGATACCACCATTTTGAAGTTGTTTACAAAGTTTATGACTGGTGGGTCAGTGAATCACTTGTTAGATAAGTCGACTGACATTATGCAGTATATTAATGGATTTCGTTTTTTGTACAATACACCATGGAGTGAGGTTGATTATGTTGTTTTTCATGCATCTTGAAATGTAGTGACATTCAATTTTGGGTTGTCTATCTATTCTTGAAAGATGTTTTTGTTTTTATGATTCAATGTGTAGTACCCGATATGCCAATGTTACTGAAGAGGCTATAGAGGCATACCGGGTCTTGTTGCCTCTTTTCTTGAATAAAATTAATTTTTATACGGGCAGAAATGATATTGTACTTGAAAATGATCTTCAACGGGATCATATGTTAAGCGATCCATTGGATGTTAACATTGTTGCGACTCTGCCTAAACAAAGCAATATGTGAGTTTTTTGTGCTTTTTATATTTTTATTCTTTATGATTCATTTTTACTTTACACATTGTAATGATTATTTTTGTATGCAATGACAGTGGAGTTTTTATTGCTTGTTTTGCGGAGTACTTGATTGAAAATATTGAAATTACTGTTGCCAATTTTGACATAGATAGATGGGTTGCCAAGCAGATATGAGGTATTGTTGTGGCATTATGGGAGGCGAAGCGGGGAGAATGGTGAACGCAATGATTTTGAGAATCTGGACGGTGGAGAAAACAAGCACGTGGAAAGAAGAGGAAGAAGAAGACTTAAGACTATTTTTTTCATTTTGATATGATTTGGCTTTGTAGTAATGTGAAAGTGTAAGATACAATACAATCTAGTAATTGGTAGATGAATAGAGTTTTTAAGAGATTTGTAATGTGTTTTGTTTTTGAAGTCTTGAATGTCCTTTATTTTTATTTTTTGAATAGTATTTATGGTATATGTGTTTGGATTTTATGATAGTCTATTTTCTTATTAGTTTGTTTGTACACATTCAATGACTTTGTGGAAAATGTGCTTTGTGAATAAGACCAGTGATCAGTCCTCAATGATACCATCTTAGTATACGCATATACTATGATGGTATCATGTGTATATAGCACGATGGTATCATGGAGGAATGAAGGAGGTCCACATGATACCATCTTAGTACATTCATACACCATGATGGTATCATGGGTACTACTTAATAGTCTCATATTGATGGACATTCAGTATTCTCTTTATACCATCTTAGTATATGAATATACCATGTAAATATCATGTGTGACTGATGAAGATCCCTCATTGATGGACTAAATCAGTCCTCAATGATACCATCTGAGTTTATGCATATATAATGATAGTATCATTGAGGACTGTGTGAAGACCTCATTGATGTAGTGAAGAAATTCTATATGATACTATCTCAGTATATTCATATACTATGATGGTATCATAAATACTACTTATTTGAGATTGGGGTTCGAGAAGTGTTAGTTTTCCATTTTTTATCATTTATTTGATTTATGTTTTTGCATTTTGTGCACTGCACAACTATCTCATGATGAGAAGGAGGATGCATTTGCTTACTCTAGCGGGTTGCATACGGATGGAAATCAAGGTGTTCGTGGGGTTGATGAGAATGTGAATGATGTCACACTGAATGATGGTGTAGGTGGTGGTTATAGTAGCAAGGAGGTTGTTGGTGGCGATGTAGGTGATGGGGTAGGTGGTGGCGTAGGTGTTAGTGAAGGAAATGACTCTCAGTCTGACATTGTGTTTGTTTCGGTCGGCGAGTCGTTATTACTACTATCACTCAAAAGTATTATAACAATAAAAAGGGTGAAAATGAGAAGGTACCCGACGTGAATGTAAATACTCAGGATTTGGTGGATGATGTGTTTTAAAAAAATTTGAGTGAGTGTGATATATCAGCTATTACACAAGCTTCTAAAGTTTGTGTTGCATCGACTGAATCTTTAAGAGATGAACAATCTATAAAAGACGGTTGTCCAAAGAATACTATCGTTAATGAAGTTGTAACTGAATAAGCTAGAGAAGATGTGTTACCTCAAAGAGGTGATATTGAGTCTATAGATGTTGCTAATGAATATGTAGATGGTGGGTTGGAAAAAGATAGCGAGTTTGTACTTGCTCCACCACCAGAAGATGTTGCACGGCCTTAGGCTAGTCAGTTGATGGATGAGCTTCTGCCAAGGTGAAGATCTTGTGAAAGATTGTGGAGTTGGTCCGTCTGGGGCAAGTAGCGGGTATAGTGATTCTGCAGAGAAAGTCCCTGACTTTGTGATCCTGCCAAACACGAATTTAGTGGAGATAAATGATGATCAGATAACACCTATAGCACCTCGGAGGGGTAGGCCTAGACGACCTGCTAATGTAAAAAAGTCACCATTTGTTCTGGGTCTGGTCTTGGTGAGTTGAGTGAATCACCGTTGAAGTCGGTGAAAAGCAGGTCCCTATTGATGCCGAGTATAACCTCTCCTGTTGATTACAAACTTATATAGGAGTTATCAAGCTTTGTTGATTAGGATATGGTCATGATCGCGTATGTTTTTACTTGTTATATCTATTTTGCTTTTTTTAGTTTTTTGTCTTTTTTATAGTTTGTGTTATTTTTAAAAGAGGCGAGTTTTTTATATTTTTGTTTTATAGGGAAAGTAGTTATGTTTATACCGATGATGATGATCATTTGGCTCCAAATTTCAATTTTGAAGTTTCCTCGGTTACTAGTAAGACGTGGTTCCATGCGTTAAACTATCTTTGGTAGATCATTATGTATGTCTATTGAAGGTCGACTTTTTTTATTTTTATATGAGTTTGATTTTTTACTTATGCATTTTTTGTCTCAATTTTGTTGTAGCACTAAAATGTTATTTTCTATTAATTGAAGAAGGAAAAATATGGATCAGTGCCAATTAGGGTGACAACAACATATTTTTACTTCGATACCACCATTTTGAAGTTGTTTACAAAGTTTATGACTGGTGGGTCAGTGAATCACTTGTTAGATAAGTCGACTGACATTATGCAGTATATTAATGGATTTCGTTTTTTGTACAATACACCATGGACTGAGGTTGATTATGTCTTGTTTCCCATGCATCTTGAAATGAAGTGACATTCAGTTTTAGGTTGTCTATCTATTCTTGAAAGATGTTTTTGTTTTTATGATTCAATGCGTAGTACCCGACATGCCAATGCTACTGAACAGGCCATAGAGGCATACTTGTTTCCTCTTTTCTTGAACACAATTAATTTTTATACGGGCAGAAATGATATTGTACTTCAAAATGATCTTCCACGGGATCATATGTTAAGCGATCCATTGGATGTTAACATTGTTGCGACTCTGCCTAAACAAAGCAATATGTGAGTTTTTTGTGCTTTTTATATTTTTATTCTTTATGATTCATTTTTACTTTACACATTGTAATGATTATTTTTGTATGCAATGACAGTGGAGTTTTTATTGCTTGTTTTGCGGAGTACTTGATTGAAAATATTGAAATTACTGTTGCCAATTTTGACATAGATAGATGGGTTGCCAAGCGAGATATGAGGTATTGTTGTTGTGGCATTATGGGAGGCAGAAGCAGGAGAATGGTGAACGCAATGATTTTGAGAATCCTGGACGGTGGAGAAAACAAGCACGTGGAAAGAAGAGGAAGAAGAAGACTTAAGACTATTTTTTTCATTTTGATATGATTTGGCTTTGTAGTGATGTGAAAGTGTAAGATACAATACAATCTAGTAATTGGTAGATGAATAGAGTTTTTAAGAGATTTGTAATGTGTTTTGTTTTTGAAGTCTTGAATGTCCTTTATTTTTATTTTTTGAATAGTATTTATGGTATATGTGTTTGGATTTTATGATAGTCTATTTTCTTATTAGTTTGTTTGTACACATTCAATGACTTTGTGGAAAATGTGCTTTGTGAATAAGACCAGTGATCAGTCCTCAATGATACCATCTTAGTATACGCATATACTATGATGGTATCATGTGTATATAGCACGATGGTATCATGGAGGAATGAAGGAGGTCCACATGATACCATCTTAGTACATTCATACACCATGATGGTATCATGGGTACTACTTAATAGTCTCATATTGATGGACATTCAGTAATCTCTTTATACCATCTTAGTATATGAATATACCATGTAAATATCATGTGTGACTGATGAAGATCCCTCATTGATGGACTAAATCAGTCCTCAATGATACCATCTGAGTTTATGCATATATAATGATAGTATCATTGAGGACGTGTGAAGACCTCATTGATGTAGTGAAGAAATTCTATATGATACTATCTCAAGTATATTCATATACTATGATGGTATCATAAATACTACTTATTTGAGATTGGGGTTCGAGAAGTGTTAGTTTTCCATTTTTTATCATTTATTTGATTTATGTTTTTGCATTTTGTGCATGCACAACTATCTCATGATGAGAAGGAGGATGCATTTGCTTACTCTAGCGGGTTGCATACGGATGGAAATCAAGGTGTTCGTGGGGTTGATGAGAATGTGAATGATGTCACACTGAATGATGGTGTAGGTGGTGGTTATAGTAGCAAGGAGGTTGTTGGTGGCGATGTAGGTGATGGGGTAGGTGGTGGCGTAGGTGTTAGTGAAGGAAATGACTCTCAGTCTGACATTGTGTTTGTTTCGGTCGCGAGTCCGTTATTACTACTATCACTCAAAAGTATTATAACAATAAAAAGGGTGAAAATGAGAAGGTACCCGACGTGAATGTAAATACTCAGGATTTGGTGGATGATGTGTTTTAAAAAAATTTGAGTGAGTGTGATATATCAGCTATTACACAAGCTTCTAAAGTTTGTGTTGCATCGACTGAATCTTTAAGAGATGAACAATCTATAAAAGACGGTTGTCCAAAGAATACTATCGTTAATGAAGTTGTAACTGAATAAGCTAGAGAAGATGTGTTACCTCAAAGAGGTGATATTGAGTCTATAGATGTTGCTAATGAATATGTAGATGGTGGGTTGGAAAAAGATAGCGAGTTTGTACTTGCTCCACCACCAGAAGATGTTGCACGGCCTTAGGCTAGTCAGTTGATGGATGAGCTTCCTGCCAAGGCTGAAGATACTGTGAAAGATTGTGGAGTTGGTCCGTCTGGGGCAAGTAGCGGGTATAGTGATTCTGCAGAGAAAGTCCCTGACTTTGTGATCCTGCCAAACACGAATTTAGTGGAGATAAATGATGATCAGATAACACCTATAGCACCTCGGAGGGTAGGCCTAGACGACCTGCTAATGTAAAAAAGTCACCATTTGTTCCTGGGTCTGGTCTTGGTGAGTTGAGTGAATCACCGTTGAAGTCGGTGAAAAGCAGGTCCCTATTGATGCCGAGTATAACCTCTCCTGTTGATTACAAACTTATATAGGAGTTATCAAGCTTTGTTGATTAGGATATGGTCATGATCGCGTATGTTTTTACTTGTTATATCTATTTTGCTTTTTTTAGTTTTTTGTCTTTTTTATAGTTTGTGTTATTTTTAAAAGAGGCAGTTTTTATATTTTTGTTTTATAGGGAAAGTAGTTATGTTTATACTGATGATGATGATCATTTGGCTCCAAATTTCAATTTTGAAGTTTCCTCGGTTACTAGTAAGACGTGGTTCCATGCGTTAAACTATGCTGGTAGATCATTATGTATGTCTATTGAAGGTCTGACTTTTTTTATTTTTATATGAGTTTGATTTTTTACTTATGCATTTTTTGTCTCAATTTTGTTGTAGCACTAAAATGTTATTTTCTATTAATTGAAGAAGGAAAAATATGGATCAGTGCCAATTAGGGTGACAACAACATATTTTTACTTCGATACCACCATTTTGAAGTTGTTTACAAAGTTTATGACTGGTGGGTCAGTGAATCACTTGTTAGATAAGTCGACTGACATTATGCAGTATATTAATGGATTTCGTTTTTTGTACAATACACCATGGACTGAGGTTGATTATGTCTTGTTTCCCATGCATCTTGAAATGAAGTGACATTCAGTTTTAGGTTGTCTATCTATTCTTGAAAGATGTTTTTGTTTTTATGATTCAATGCGTAGTACCCGACATGCCAATGCTACCGAATGAGCCATAGAGGCATACTTGTTTCCTCTTTTCTTGAACACAATTAATTTTTATACGGGCGAAATGATATTGTACTTCAAAATGATCTTCCACGGGATCATATGTTAAGCGATCCATTGGATGTTAACATTGTTGCGACTCGCCTAAACAAAGCAATATGTGAGTTTTTTGTGCTTTTTATATTTTTATTCTTTATGATTCATTTTTACTTTACACATTGTAATGATTATTTTTGTATGCAATGACAGTGGAGTTTTTATTGCTTGTTTTGCGGAGTACTTGATTGAAAATATTGAAATTACTGTTGCCAATTTTGACATAGATAGATGGGTTGCCAAGCAGATATGAGGTATTGTTGTGGCATTATGGGAGGCAGAAGCAGGAGAATGGTGAACGCAATGATTTTGAGAATCCTGGACGGTGGAGAAAACAAGCACGTGGAAAGAAGAGGAAGAAGAAGACTTAAGACTATTTTTTTCATTTTGATATGATTTGGCTTTGTAGTGATGTGAAAGTGTAAGATACAATACAATCTAGTAATTGGTAGATGAATAGAGTTTTTAAGAGATTTGTAATGTGTTTTGTTTTTGAAGTACTGAATGTCCTTTATTTTTATTTTTTGAATAGTATTTATGGTATATGTGTTTGGATTTTATGATAGTCTATTTTCTTATTAGTTTGTTTGTACACATTCAATGACTTTGTGGAAAATGTGCTTTGTGAATAAGACCGGTGATCGATCGGTCCTCAATGATACCATCTTAGTATACGCATATACTATGATGGTATCATGTGTATATAGCACGATGGTATCATGGAGGAATGAAGGAGGTCCACATGATACCATCTTAGTACATTCATACACCATGATGGTATCATGGGTACTACTTAATAGTCTCATATTGATGGACATTCGGTAATCTCTTTATACCATCTTAGTATATGAATATACCATGTAAATATCATGTGTGATCTGATGAAGATCCCTCATTGATGGACTAAATCATCCTCAATGATACCATCCGAGTTTATGCATATATAATGATAGTATCATTGAGGACTCGTGTGAAGACCTCATTGATGTAGTGAAGAAATTCTATATGATACTATCTCAAGTATATTCATATACTATGATGGTATCATAAATACTACTTATTTGAGATTGGGGTTCGAGAAGTGTTAGTTTTCCATTTTTTATCATTTATTTGATTTATGTTTTTGCATTTTGTGCACTTTCGCACAACTATCTCATGATGAGAAGGAGGATGCATTTGCTTACTCTAGCGGGTTGCATACGGATGGAAATCAAGGTGTTCGTGGGGTTGATGAGAATGTGAATGATGTCACACCGAATGATGGTGTAGGTGGTGGTTATAGTAGCAAGGAGGTTGTTGGTGGCGATGTAGGTGATGGGGTAGGTGGTGGCGTAGGTGTTAGTGAAGGAAATGACTCTCGGTCGACATTGTGTTTGTTTCGGTCAGCGAGTCCGTTATTACTACTATCACTCAAAAGTATTATAACAATAAAAAGGGTGAAAATGAGAAGGTACCCGACGTGAATGTAAATACTCGTGGATTTGGTGGATGATGTGTTTTAAAAAATTTGAGTGAGTGTGATATATCAGCTATTACACAAGCTTCTAAAGTTTGTGTTGCATCGATCGAATCTTTAAGAGATGAACAATCTATAAAAGACGGTTGTCCAAAGAATACTATCGTTAATGAAGTTGTAACCGAATAAGCTAGAGAAGATGTGTTACCTCAAAGAGGTGATATTGAGTCTATAGATGTTGCTAATGAATATGTAGATGGTGGGTTGGAAAAAGATAGCGAGTTTGTACTTGCTCCACCACCGAAGATGTTGCACGGCCTTAGGCTAGTCGGTTGATGGATGAGCTTCCCTGCCAAGGCTGAAGATACCGTGAAAGATTGTGGAGTTGGTCCGTCCGGGGCAAGTAGCGGGTATAGTGATTCTCGCAGAGAAAGTCCCCGACTTTGTGATCCCGCCAAACACGAATTTAGTGGAGATAAATGATGATCGATAACACCTATAGCACCTCGGAGGGTAGGCCTAGACGACCTGCTAATGTAAAAAAGTCACCATTTGTTCCCGGGTCCGGTCTTGGTGAGTTGAGTGAATCACCGTTGAAGTCGGTGAAAAGCAGTGTCCCTATTGATGCCGAGTATAACCTCTCCGTTGATTACAAACTTATATAGGAGTTATCAAGCTTTGTTGATTAGGATATGGTCATGATCGCGTATGTTTTTACTTGTTATATCTATTTTGCTTTTTTTAGTTTTTTGTCTTTTTTATAGTTTGTGTTATTTTTAAAAGAGGCGAGCTTTTTATATTTTTGTTTTATAGGGAAAGTAGTTATGTTTATACCGATGATGATGATCATTTGGCTCCAAATTTCAATTTTGAAGTTTCCTCGGTTACTAGTAAGACGTGGTTCCATGCGTTAAACTATGCTGGTAGATCATTATGTATGTCTATTGAAGGTCTGACTTTTTTTATTTTTATATGAGTTTGATTTTTTACTTATGCATTTTTTGTCTCAATTTTGTTGTAGCACTAAAATGTTATTTTCTATTAATTGAAGAAGGAAAAATATGGATCAAAGTGCCAATTAGGGTGACAACAACATATTTTTACTTCGATACCACCATTTTGAAGTTGTTTACAAAGTTTATGACGGTGGGTCGTTGAATCACTTGTTAGATAAGTCGACTGACATTATGCAGTATATTAATGGATTTCGTTTTTTGTACAATACACCATGGACTGAGGTTGATTATGTTGTTTTTCATGCATCTTGAAATGTAGTGACATTCAATTTTGGGTTGTCTATCTATTCTTGAAAGATGTTTTTGTTTTTATGATTCAATGTGTAGTACCCGATATGCCAATGTTATCGAAGAGGCTATAGAGGCATACCGGGTCTTGTTGCCTCTTTTCTTGAATAAAATTAATTTTTATACGGCAGAAAGTAAATGATATTGTACTTGAAAATGATCTTCAACGGGATCATATGTTAAGCGATCCATTGGATGTTAACATTGTTGCGACTCGCCTAAACAAAGCAATATGTGAGTTTTTTGTGCTTTTTATATTTTTATTCTTTATGATTCATTTTTACTTTACACATTGTAATGATTATTTTTGTATGCAATGACAAAGTGGAGTTTTTATTGCTTGTTTTGCGGAGTACTTGATTGAAAATATTGAAATTATGTTGCCAATTTTGACATAGATAGATGGGTTGCCAAGCAAGATATGAGGTATTGTTGTGGCATTATGGGAGGCGAGAAGCGTGGAGAATGGTGAACGCAATGATTTTGAGAATCCCGGACGGTGGAGAAAACAAGCACGTGGAAAGAAGAGGAAGAAGAAGACTTAAGACTATTTTTTTCATTTTGATATGATTTGGCTTTGTAGTGATGTGAAAGTGTAAGATACAATACAATCTAGTAATTGGTAGATGAATAGAGTTTTTAAGAGATTTGTAATGTGTTTTGTTTTTGAAGTACTGAATGTCCTTTATTTTTATTTTTTGAATAGTATTTATGGTATATGTGTTTGGATTTTATGATAGTCTATTTTCTTATTAGTTTGTTTGTACACATTCAATGACTTTGTGGAAAATGTGCTTTGTGAATAAGACAGTGATCAGTCCTCAATGATACCATCTTAGTATACGCATATACTATGATGGTATCATGTGTATATAGCACGATGGTATCATGGAGGAATGAAGGAGGTCCACATGATACCATCTTAGTACATTCATACACCATGATGGTATCATGGGTACTACTTAATAGTCTCATATTGATGGACATTCAAGTATTCTCTTTATACCATCTTAGTATATGAATATACCATGTAAATATCATGTGTGATCGATGAAGATCCCTCATTGATGGACTAAATCAGTCCTCAATGATACCATCCGAGTTTATGCATATATAATGATAGTATCATTGAGGATCGTGTGAAGACCTCATTGATGTAGTGAAGAAATTCTATATGATACTATCTCAATATATTCATATACTATGATGGTATCATAAATACTACTTATTTGAGATTGGGGTTCGAGAAGTGTTAGTTTTCCATTTTTTATCATTTATTTGATTTATGTTTTTGCATTTTGTGCACTGCACAACTATCTCATGATGAGAAGGAGGATGCATTTGCTTACTCTAGCGGGTTGCATACGGATGGAAATCAAGGTGTTCGTGGGGTTGATGAGAATGTGAATGATGTCACACTGAATGATGGTGTAGGTGGTGGTTATAGTAGCAAGGAGGTTGTTGGTGGCGATGTAGGTGATGGGGTAGGTGGTGGCGTAGGTGTTAGTGAAGGAAATGACTCTCAGTCTGACATTGTGTTTGTTTCGGTCAGCGAGTCTGTTATTACTACTATCACTCAAAAGTATTATAACAATAAAAAGGGTGAAAATGAGAAGGTACCCGACGTGAATGTAAATACTCAGGATTTGGTGGATGATGTGTTTTAAAAAAATTTGAGTGAGTGTGATATATCAGCTATTACACAAGCTTCTAAAGTTTGTGTTGCATCGACTGAATCTTTAAGAGATGAACAATCTATAAAAGACGGTTGTCCAAAGAATACTATCGTTAATGAAGTTGTAACTGAATAAGCTAGAGAAGATGTGTTACCTCAAAGAGGTGATATTGAGTCTATAGATGTTGCTAATGAATATGTAGATGGTGGGTTGGAAAAAGATAGCGAGTTTGTACTTGCTCCACCACCGAGAAGATGTTGCACGGCCTTAGGCTAGTCGGTTGATGGATGAGCTTTCGCCAAGGTGAAGATACCGTGAAAGATTGTGGAGTTGGTCCGTCCGGGGCAAGTAGCGGGTATAGTGATTCTCGCAGAGAAAGTCCCCGACTTTGTGATCCCGCCAAACACGAATTTAGTGGAGATAAATGATGATCGATAACACCTATAGCACCTCGGAGGGGTAGGCCTAGACGACCCGCTAATGTAAAAAAGTCACCATTTGTTCCCGGGTCCGGTCTTGGTGAGTTGAGTGAATCACCGTTGAAGTCGGTGAAAAGCAGTCCCTATTGATGCCGAGTATAACCTCTCCCGTTGATTACAAACTTATATAGGAGTTATCAAGCTTTGTTGATTAGGATATGGTCATGATCGCGTATGTTTTTACTTGTTATATCTATTTTGCTTTTTTTAGTTTTTTGTCTTTTTTATAGTTTGTGTTATTTTTAAAAGAGGCGCTTTTTATATTTTTGTTTTATAGGGAAAGTAGTTATGTTTATACTGATGATGATGATCATTTGGCTCCAAATTTCAATTTTGAAGTTTCCTCGGTTACTAGTAAGACGTGGTTCCATGCGTTAAACTATGCTGGTAGATCATTATGTATGTCTATCAAGGTCCGACTTTTTTTATTTTTATATGAGTTTGATTTTTTACTTATGCATTTTTTGTCTCAATTTTGTTGTAGCACTAAAATGTTATTTTCTATTAATTGAAGAAGGAAAAATATGGATCAGTGCCAATTAGGGTGACAACAACATATTTTTACTTCGATACCACCATTTTGAAGTTGTTTACAAAGTTTATGACTCGGTGGGTCGTTGAATCACTTGTTAGATAAGTCGACCGACATTATGCAAGATATTAATGGATTTCGTTTTTTGTACAATACACCATGGACCGAGGTTGATTATGTTGTTTTTCATGCATCTTGAAATGTAGTGACATTCAATTTTGGGTTGTCTATCTATTCTTGAAAGATGTTTTTGTTTTTATGATTCAATGTGTAGTACCCGATATGCCAATGTTACCGAAGAGGCTATAGAGGCATACCGGGTCTTGTTGCCTCTTTTCTTGAATAAAATTAATTTTTATACGGGCGTAAATGATATTGTACTTGAAAATGATCTTCAACGGGATCATATGTTAAGCGATCCATTGGATGTTAACATTGTTGCGACTCGCCTAAACAAAGCAATATGTGAGTTTTTTGTGCTTTTTATATTTTTATTCTTTATGATTCATTTTTACTTTACACATTGTAATGATTATTTTTGTATGCAATGACAAGGTGGAGTTTTTATTGCTTGTTTTGCGGAGTACTTGATTGAAAATATTGAAATTATGTTGCCAATTTTGACATAGATAGATGGGTTGCCAAGCGTATATGAGGTATTGTTGTGGCATTATGGGAGGCAGAAGCAGGAGAATGGTGAACGCAATGATTTTGAGAATCCTGGACGGTGGAGAAAACAAGCACGTGGAAAGAAGAGGAAGAAGAAGACTTAAGACTATTTTTTTCATTTTGATATGATTTGGCTTTGTAGTGATGTGAAAGTGTAAGATACAATACAATCTAGTAATTGGTAGATGAATAGAGTTTTTAAGAGATTTGTAATGTGTTTTGTTTTTGAAGTACTGAATGTCCTTTATTTTTATTTTTTGAATAGTATTTATGGTATATGTGTTTGGATTTTATGATAGTCTATTTTCTTATTAGTTTGTTTGTACACATTCAATGACTTTGTGGAAAATGTGCTTTGTGAATAAGACCAGTGATCAGTCCTCAATGATACCATCTTAGTATACGCATATACTATGATGGTATCATGTGTATATAGCACGATGGTATCATGGAGGAATGAAGGAGGTCCACATGATACCATCTTAGTACATTCATACACCATGATGGTATCATGGGTACTACTTAATAGTCTCATATTGATGGACATTCAAAGTATTCTCTTTATACCATCTTAGTATATGAATATACCATGTAAATATCATGTGTGACTGATGAAGATCCCTCATTGATGGACTAAATCAGTCCTCAATGATACCATCTGAGTTTATGCATATATAATGATAGTATCATTGAGGACTGTGTGAAGACCTCATTGATGTAGTGAAGAAATTCTATATGATACTATCTCAGTATATTCATATACTATGATGGTATCATAAATACTACTTATTTGAGATTGGGGTTCGAGAAGTGTTAGTTTTCCATTTTTTATCATTTATTTGATTTATGTTTTTGCATTTTGTGCATCGCACAACTATCTCATGATGAGAAGGAGGATGCATTTGCTTACTCTAGCGGGTTGCATACGGATGGAAATCAAGGTGTTCGTGGGGTTGATGAGAATGTGAATGATGTCACACCGAATGATGGTGTAGGTGGTGGTTATAGTAGCAAGGAGGTTGTTGGTGGCGATGTAGGTGATGGGGTAGGTGGTGGCGTAGGTGTTAGTGAAGGAAATGACTCTCGGTACCGACATTGTGTTTGTTTCGGTCACGAGTCCGTTATTACTACTATCACTCAAAAGTATTATAACAATAAAAAGGGTGAAAATGAGAAGGTACCCGACGTGAATGTAAATACTCGAGGATTTGGTGGATGATGTGTTTTAAAAAATTTGAGTGAGTGTGATATATCGCCTATTACACAAGCTTCTAAAGTTTGTGTTGCATCGATCGAATCTTTAAGAGATGAACAATCTATAAAAGACGGTTGTCCAAAGAATACTATCGTTAATGAAGTTGTAACCGAATAAGCTAGAGAAGATGTGTTACCTCAAAGAGGTGATATTGAGTCTATAGATGTTGCTAATGAATATGTAGATGGTGGGTTGGAAAAAGATAGCGAGTTTGTACTTGCTCCACCACCGAGAAGATGTTGCACGGCCTTAGGCTAGTCGCTGATGGATGAGCTTCGCCAAGGCTGAAGATACCGTGAAAGATTGTGGAGTTGGTCCGTCCGGGGGCAAGTAGCGGGTATAGTGATTCCGCAGAGAAAGTCCCCGACTTTGTGATCCCGCCAAACACGAATTTAGTGGAGATAAATGATGATCGATAACACCTATAGCACCTCGGAGGGTAGGCCTAGACGACCCGCTAATGTAAAAAAGTCACCATTTGTTCCCGGGTCTGGTCTTGGTGAGTTGAGTGAATCACCGTTGAAGTCGGTGAAAAGCAGTCCCTATTGATGCCGAGTATAACCTCTCCCGTTGATTACAAACTTATATAGGAGTTATCAAGCTTTGTTGATTAGGATATGGTCATGATCGCGTATGTTTTTACTTGTTATATCTATTTTGCTTTTTTTAGTTTTTTGTCTTTTTTATAGTTTGTGTTATTTTTAAAAGAGGCAGTTTTTATATTTTTGTTTTATAGGGAAAGTAGTTATGTTTATACTGATGATGATGATCATTTGGCTCCAAATTTCAATTTTGAAGTTTCCTGTTACTAGTAAGACGTGGTTCCATGCGTTAAACTATGCTGGTAGATCATTATGTATGTCTATTGAAGGTCTGACTTTTTTTATTTTTATATGAGTTTGATTTTTTACTTATGCATTTTTTGTCTCAATTTTGTTGTAGCACTAAAATGTTATTTTCTATTAATTGAAGAAGGAAAAATATGGATCAAGTGCCAATTAGGTGACAACAACATATTTTTACTTCGATACCACCATTTTGAAGTTGTTTACAAAGTTTATGACCTGGTGGGTCGTTGAATCACTTGTTAGATAAGTCGACCGACATTATGCAAGATATTAATGGATTTCGTTTTTTGTACAATACACCATGGACTCGAGGTTGATTATGTTGTTTTTCATGCATCTTGAAATGTAGTGACATTCAATTTTGGGTTGTCTATCTATTCTTGAAAGATGTTTTTGTTTTTATGATTCAATGTGTAGTACCCGATATGCCAATGTTATCGAAGAGGCTATAGAGGCATACCGGGTCTTGTTGCCTCTTTTCTTGAATAAAATTAATTTTTATACGGGCAGTAAATGATATTGTACTTGAAAATGATCTTCAACGGGATCATATGTTAAGCGATCCATTGGATGTTAACATTGTTGCGACTTCTCGCCTAAACAAAGCAATATGTGAGTTTTTTGTGCTTTTTATATTTTTATTCTTTATGATTCATTTTTACTTTACACATTGTAATGATTATTTTTGTATGCAATGACAAAGTGGAGTTTTTATTGCTTGTTTTGCGGAGTACTTGATTGAAAATATTGAAATTATCGTTGCCAATTTTGACATAGATAGATGGGTTGCCAAGCGAGATATGAGGTATTGTTGTGGCATTATGGGAGGCGAAGGAGGAGAATGGTGAACGCAATGATTTTGAGAATCCCGGACGGTGGAGAAAACAAGCACGTGGAAAGAAGAGGAAGAAGAAGACTTAAGACTATTTTTTTCATTTTGATATGATTTGGCTTTGTAGTGATGTGAAAGTGTAAGATACAATACAATCTAGTAATTGGTAGATGAATAGAGTTTTTAAGAGATTTGTAATGTGTTTTGTTTTTGAAGTACCGAATGTCCTTTATTTTTATTTTTTGAATAGTATTTATGGTATATGTGTTTGGATTTTATGATAGTCTATTTTCTTATTAGTTTGTTTGTACACATTCAATGACTTTGTGGAAAATGTGCTTTGTGAATAAGACCGTTGATCGTCCTCAATGATACCATCTTAGTATACGCATATACTATGATGGTATCATGTGTATATAGCACGATGGTATCATGGAGGAATGAAGGAGGTCCACATGATACCATCTTAGTACATTCATACACCATGATGGTATCATGGGTACTACTTAATAGTCTCATATTGATGGACATTCAAAGTATTCTCTTTATACCATCTTAGTATATGAATATACCATGTAAATATCATGTGTGATGATGAAGATCCCTCATTGATGGACTAAATCGGTCCTCAATGATACCATCCGAGTTTATGCATATATAATGATAGTATCATTGAGGACGTGTGAAGACCTCATTGATGTAGTGAAGAAATTCTATATGATACTATCTCAAGATATTCATATACTATGATGGTATCATAAATACTACTTATTTGAGATTGGGGTTCGAGAAGTGTTAGTTTTCCATTTTTTATCATTTATTTGATTTATGTTTTTGCATTTTGTGCATCGCACAACTATCTCATGATGAGAAGGAGGATGCATTTGCTTACTCTAGCGGGTTGCATACGGATGGAAATCAAGGTGTTCGTGGGGTTGATGAGAATGTGAATGATGTCACACCGAATGATGGTGTAGGTGGTGGTTATAGTAGCAAGGAGGTTGTTGGTGGCGATGTAGGTGATGGGGTAGGTGGTGGCGTAGGTGTTAGTGAAGGAAATGACTCTCGGCCCGACATTGTGTTTGTTTCGGTCGGCGAGTCCGTTATTACTACTATCACTCAAAAGTATTATAACAATAAAAAGGGTGAAAATGAGAAGGTACCCGACGTGAATGTAAATACTCGGATTTGGTGGATGATGTGTTTTAAAAAAATTTGAGTGAGTGTGATATATCACTATTACACAAGCTTCTAAAGTTTGTGTTGCATCGATCGAATCTTTAAGAGATGAACAATCTATAAAAGACGGTTGTCCAAAGAATACTATCGTTAATGAAGTTGTAACCGAATAAGCTAGAGAAGATGTGTTACCTCAAAGAGGTGATATTGAGTCTATAGATGTTGCTAATGAATATGTAGATGGTGGGTTGGAAAAAGATAGCGAGTTTGTACTTGCTCCACCACCGAAGATGTTGCACGGCCTTAGGCTAGTCGGGTTGATGGATGAGCTTCCTCGCCAAGGTCGAAGATACCGTGAAAGATTGTGGAGTTGGTCCGTCTGGGGCAAGTAGCGGGTATAGTGATTTCTGCAGAGAAAGTCCCCGACTTTGTGATCCCGCCAAACACGAATTTAGTGGAGATAAATGATGATCGAGATAACACCTATAGCACCTCGGAGGGTAGGCCTAGACGACCGCTAATGTAAAAAAGTCACCATTTGTTCCCGGGTCTCGGTCTTGGTGAGTTGAGTGAATCACCGTTGAAGTCGGTGAAAAGTGTGTCCCTATTGATGCCGAGTATAACCTCTCCCGTTGATTACAAACTTATATAGGAGTTATCAAGCTTTGTTGATTAGGATATGGTCATGATCGCGTATGTTTTTACTTGTTATATCTATTTTGCTTTTTTTAGTTTTTTGTCTTTTTTATAGTTTGTGTTATTTTTAAAAGAGGCGCTTTTTATATTTTTGTTTTATAGGGAAAGTAGTTATGTTTATACCTGATGATGATGATCATTTGGCTCCAAATTTCAATTTTGAAGTTTCTGCTACTAGTAAGACGTGGTTCCATGCGTTAAACTATGCTGGTAGATCATTATGTATGTCTATTGAAGGTCTGACTTTTTTTATTTTTATATGAGTTTGATTTTTTACTTATGCATTTTTTGTCTCAATTTTGTTGTAGCACTAAAATGTTATTTTCTATTAATTGAAGAAGGAAAAATATGGATCGGTGCCAATTAGGTGACAACAACATATTTTTACTTCGATACCACCATTTTGAAGTTGTTTACAAAGTTTATGACTGGTGGGTCAGTGAATCACTTGTTAGATAAGTCGACTGACATTATGCAGTATATTAATGGATTTCGTTTTTTGTACAATACACCATGGACTGAGGTTGATTATGTCTTGTTTCCCATGCATCTTGAAATGAAGTGACATTCAGTTTTAGGTTGTCTATCTATTCTTGAAAGATGTTTTTGTTTTTATGATTCAATGCGTAGTACCCGACATGCCAATGCTACTGAACAGGCCATAGAGGCATACTTGTTTCCTCTTTTCTTGAACACAATTAATTTTTATACGGGCAGAAATGATATTGTACTTCAAAATGATCTTCCACGGGATCATATGTTAAGCGATCCATTGGATGTTAACATTGTTGCGACTCTGCCTAAACAAAGCAATATGTGAGTTTTTTGTGCTTTTTATATTTTTATTCTTTATGATTCATTTTTACTTTACACATTGTAATGATTATTTTTGTATGCAATGACAGTGGAGTTTTTATTGCTTGTTTTGCGGAGTACTTGATTGAAAATATTGAAATTACTGTTGCCAATTTTGACATAGATAGATGGGTTGCCAAGCAGATATGAGGTATTGTTGTGGCATTATGGGAGGCAGAAGCAGGAGAATGGTGAACGCAATGATTTTGAGAATCCTGGACGGTGGAGAAAACAAGCACGTGGAAAGAAGAGGAAGAAGAAGACTTAAGACTATTTTTTTCATTTTGATATGATTTGGCTTTGTAGTGATGTGAAAGTGTAAGATACAATACAATCTAGTAATTGGTAGATGAATAGAGTTTTTAAGAGATTTGTAATGTGTTTTGTTTTTGAAGTACTGAATGTCCTTTATTTTTATTTTTTGAATAGTATTTATGGTATATGTGTTTGGATTTTATGATAGTCTATTTTCTTATTAGTTTGTTTGTACACATTCAATGACTTTGTGGAAAATGTGCTTTGTGAATAAGACCAGGTGATCGGTCCTCAATGATACCATCTTAGTATACGCATATACTATGATGGTATCATGTGTATATAGCACGATGGTATCATGGAGGAATGAAGGAGGTCCACATGATACCATCTTAGTACATTCATACACCATGATGGTATCATGGGTACTACTTAATAGTCTCATATTGATGGACATTCAGTATTCTCTTTATACCATCTTAGTATATGAATATACCATGTAAATATCATGTGTGACTGATGAAGATCCCTCATTGATGGACTAAATCAGTCCTCAATGATACCATCCGAGTTTATGCATATATAATGATAGTATCATTGAGGATTGTGTGAAGACCTCATTGATGTAGTGAAGAAATTCTATATGATACTATCTCAAGTATATTCATATACTATGATGGTATCATAAATACTACTTATTTGAGATTGGGGTTCGAGAAGTGTTAGTTTTCCATTTTTTATCATTTATTTGATTTATGTTTTTGCATTTTGTGCACTTTGCACAACTATCTCATGATGAGAAGGAGGATGCATTTGCTTACTCTAAGCGGGTTGCATACGGATGGAAATCAAGGTGTTCGTGGGGTTGATGAGAATGTGAATGATGTCACACTTTGAATGATGGTGTAGGTGGTGGTTATAGTAGCAAGGAGGTTGTTGGTGGCGATGTAGGTGATGGGGTAGGTGGTGGCGTAGGTGTTAGTGAAGGAAATGACTCTCGGTCGACATTGTGTTTGTTTCGGTCAGCGAGTCTGTTATTACTACTATCACTCAAAAGTATTATAACAATAAAAAGGGTGAAAATGAGAAGGTACCCGACGTGAATGTAAATACTCAGGATTTGGTGGATGATGTGTTTTAAAAAAATTTGAGTGAGTGTGATATATCAGCTATTACACAAGCTTCTAAAGTTTGTGTTGCATCGACTGAATCTTTAAGAGATGAACAATCTATAAAAGACGGTTGTCCAAAGAATACTATCGTTAATGAAGTTGTAACTGAATAAGCTAGAGAAGATGTGTTACCTCAAAGAGGTGATATTGAGTCTATAGATGTTGCTAATGAATATGTAGATGGTGGGTTGGAAAAAGATAGCGAGTTTGTACTTGCTCCACCACCAGAAGATGTTGCACGGCCTTAGGCTAGTCGGTTGATGGATGAGCTTCCCGCCAAGGTGAAGATCTTGTGAAAGATTGTGGAGTTGGTCCGTGCGGGGCAAGTAGCGGGTATAGTGATTCTCGAGAGAAAGTCCACGACTTTGTGATCCGCCAAACACGAATTTAGTGGAGATAAATGATGATCGAGATAACACCTATAGCACCTCTCGAGGGGTAGGCCTAGACGACCTGCTAATGTAAAAAAGTCACCATTTGTTCCTGGGTCCGGTCTTGGTGAGTTGAGTGAATCACCGTTGAAGTCGGTGAAAAGCGAGTCCCTATTGATGCCGAGTATAACCTCTCCCCTGTTGATTACAAACTTATATAGGAGTTATCAAGCTTTGTTGATTAGGATATGGTCATGATCGCGTATGTTTTTACTTGTTATATCTATTTTGCTTTTTTTAGTTTTTTGTCTTTTTTATAGTTTGTGTTATTTTTAAAAGAGGCGCTTTTTATATTTTTGTTTTATAGGGAAAGTAGTTATGTTTATACTGATGATGATGATCATTTGGCTCCAAATTTCAATTTTGAAGTTTCCTCGGTTACTAGTAAGACGTGGTTCCATGCGTTAAACTATGCTGGTAGATCATTATGTATGTCTATTGAAGGTCGACTTTTTTATTTTTATATGAGTTTGATTTTTTACTTATGCATTTTTTGTCTCAATTTTGTTGTAGCACTAAAATGTTATTTTCTATTAATTGAAGAAGGAAAAATATGGATCAGTGCCAATTAGGGTGACAACAACATATTTTTACTTCGATACCACCATTTTGAAGTTGTTTACAAAGTTTATGACTGGTGGGTCAGTGAATCACTTGTTAGATAAGTCGACTGACATTATGCAGTATATTAATGGATTTCGTTTTTTGTACAATACACCATGGACTGAGGTTGATTATGTTGTTTTTCATGCATCTTGAAATGTAGTGACATTCAATTTTGGGTTGTCTATCTATTCTTGAAAGATGTTTTTGTTTTTATGATTCAATGTGTAGTACCCGATATGCCAATGTTACTGAAGAGGCTATAGAGGCATACCGGGTCTTGTTGCCTCTTTTCTTGAATAAAATTAATTTTTATACGGGCAGAAATGATATTGTACTTGAAAATGATCTTCAACGGGATCATATGTTAAGCGATCCATTGGATGTTAACATTGTTGCGACTCTGCCTAAACAAAGCAATATGTGAGTTTTTTGTGCTTTTTATATTTTTATTCTTTATGATTCATTTTTACTTTACACATTGTAATGATTATTTTTGTATGCAATGACAGTGGAGTTTTTATTGCTTGTTTTGCGGAGTACTTGATTGAAAATATTGAAATTACTGTTGCCAATTTTGACATAGATAGATGGGTTGCCAAGCAGATATGAGGTATTGTTGTGGCATTATGGGAGGCAGAAGCAGGAGAATGGTGAACGCAATGATTTTGAGAATCTGGACGGTGGAGAAAACAAGCACGTGGAAAGAAGAGGAAGAAGAAGACTTAAGACTATTTTTTTCATTTTGATATGATTTGGCTTTGTAGTAATGTGAAAGTGTAAGATACAATACAATCTAGTAATTGGTAGATGAATAGAGTTTTTAAGAGATTTGTAATGTGTTTTGTTTTTGAAGTACTTGAATGTCCTTTATTTTTATTTTTTGAATAGTATTTATGGTATATGTGTTTGGATTTTATGATAGTCTATTTTCTTATTAGTTTGTTTGTACACATTCAATGACTTTGTGGAAAATGTGCTTTGTGAATAAGACCAGTGATCAGTCCTCAATGATACCATCTTAGTATACGCATATACTATGATGGTATCATGTGTATATAGCACGATGGTATCATGGAGGAATGAAGGAGGTCCACATGATACCATCTTAGTACATTCATACACCATGATGGTATCATGGGTACTACTTAATAGTCTCATATTGATGGACATTCAGTATTCTCTTTATACCATCTTAGTATATGAATATACCATGTAAATATCATGTGTGATCGATGAAGATCCCTCATTGATGGACTAAATCGGTCCTCAATGATACCATCTCGAGTTTATGCATATATAATGATAGTATCATTGAGGACTCGTGTGAAGACCTCATTGATGTAGTGAAGAAATTCTATATGATACTATCTCGGTATATTCATATACTATGATGGTATCATAAATACTACTTATTTGAGATTGGGGTTCGAGAAGTGTTAGTTTTCCATTTTTTATCATTTATTTGATTTATGTTTTTGCATTTTGTGCCTTTGCACAACTATCTCATGATGAGAAGGAGGATGCATTTGCTTACTCTAGCGGGTTGCATACGGATGGAAATCAAGGTGTTCGTGGGGTTGATGAGAATGTGAATGATGTCACACTTTGAATGATGGTGTAGGTGGTGGTTATAGTAGCAAGGAGGTTGTTGGTGGCGATGTAGGTGATGGGGTAGGTGGTGGCGTAGGTGTTAGTGAAGGAAATGACTCTCGGTCGACATTGTGTTTGTTTCGGTCGGCGAGTCCGTTATTACTACTATCACTCAAAAGTATTATAACAATAAAAAGGGTGAAAATGAGAAGGTACCCGACGTGAATGTAAATACTCGGGATTTGGTGGATGATGTGTTTTAAAAAAATTTGAGTGAGTGTGATATATCGGCTATTACACAAGCTTCTAAAGTTTGTGTTGCATCGATTTGAATCTTTAAGAGATGAACAATCTATAAAAGACGGTTGTCCAAAGAATACTATCGTTAATGAAGTTGTAATTGAATAAGCTAGAGAAGATGTGTTACCTCAAAGAGGTGATATTGAGTCTATAGATGTTGCTAATGAATATGTAGATGGTGGGTTGGAAAAAGATAGCGAGTTTGTACTTGCTCCACCACCGAGAAGATGTTGCACGGCCTTAGGCTAGTCGGTTGATGGATGAGCTTCTGCCAAGGTGAAGATACTTGTGAAAGATTGTGGAGTTGGTCCGTCGGGGCAAGTAGCGGGTATAGTGATTCGCGAGAGAAAGTCCACGACTTTTTGATCTGCCAAACACGAATTTAGTGGAGATAAATGATGATCGAGATAACACCTATAGCACCTCGGAGGGTAGGCCTAGACGACCTGCTAATGTAAAAAAGTCACCATTTGTTCCTGGGTCCGGTCTTGGTGAGTTGAGTGAATCACCGTTGAAGTCGGTGAAAAGCGAGTCCCTATTGATGCCGAGTATAACCTCTCCCGTTGATTACAAACTTATATAGGAGTTATCAAGCTTTGTTGATTAGGATATGGTCATGATCGCGTATGTTTTTACTTGTTATATCTATTTTGCTTTTTTTAGTTTTTTGTCTTTTTTATAGTTTGTGTTATTTTTAAAAGAGGCAGTTTTTATATTTTTGTTTTATAGGGAAAGTAGTTATGTTTATACTGATGATGATGATCATTTGGCTCCAAATTTCAATTTTGAAGTTTCCTCGGTTACTAGTAAGACGTGGTTCTATGCGTTAAACTATGCTGGTAGATCATTATGTATGTCTATTGAAGGTCTGACTTTTTTTATTTTTATATGAGTTTGATTTTTTACTTATGCATTTTTTGTCTCAATTTTGTTGTAGCACTAAAATGTTATTTTCTATTAATTGAAGAAGGAAAAATATGGATCAGTGCCAATTAGGGTGACAACAACATATTTTTACTTCGATACCACCATTTTGAAGTTGTTTACAAAGTTTATGACTGGTGGGTCAGTGAATCACTTGTTAGATAAGTCGACTGACATTATGCAGTATATTAATGGATTTCGTTTTTTGTACAATACACCATGGACTGAGGTTGATTATGTTGTTTTTCATGCATCTTGAAATGTAGTGACATTCAATTTTGGGTTGTCTATCTATTCTTGAAAGATGTTTTTGTTTTTATGATTCAATGTGTAGTACCCGATATGCCAATGTTATATTCGAAGAGGCTATAGAGGCATACCGGGTCTTGTTGCCTCTTTTCTTGAATAAAATTAATTTTTATACGGGCGAGAAATGATATTGTACTTGAAAATGATCTTCAACGGGATCATATGTTAAGCGATCCATTGGATGTTAACATTGTTGCGACTCTGCCTAAACAAAGCAATATGTGAGTTTTTTGTGCTTTTTATATTTTTATTCTTTATGATTCATTTTTACTTTACACATTGTAATGATTATTTTTGTATGCAATGACGGTGGAGTTTTTATTGCTTGTTTTGCGGAGTACTTGATTGAAAATATTGAAATTCTTTGTTGCCAATTTTGACATAGATAGATGGGTTGCCAAGCGGATATGAGGTATTGTTGTGGCATTATGGGAGGCGAAGAAGCGGGAGAATGGTGAACGCAATGATTTTGAGAATCTGGACGGTGGAGAAAACAAGCACGTGGAAAGAAGAGGAAGAAGAAGACTTAAGACTATTTTTTTCATTTTGATATGATTTGGCTTTGTAGTGATGTGAAAGTGTAAGATACAATACAATCTAGTAATTGGTAGATGAATAGAGTTTTTAAGAGATTTGTAATGTGTTTTGTTTTTGAAGTCTTGAATGTCCTTTATTTTTATTTTTTGAATAGTATTTATGGTATATGTGTTTGGATTTTATGATAGTCTATTTTCTTATTAGTTTGTTTGTACACATTCAATGACTTTGTGGAAAATGTGCTTTGTGAATAAGACCGGTGATCATCCTCAATGATACCATCTTAGTATACGCATATACTATGATGGTATCATGTGTATATAGCACGATGGTATCATGGAGGAATGAAGGAGGTCCACATGATACCATCTTAGTACATTCATACACCATGATGGTATCATGGGTACTACTTAATAGTCTCATATTGATGGACATTCAAGTATTCTCTTTATACCATCTTAGTATATGAATATACCATGTAAATATCATGTGTGACTGATGAAGATCCCTCATTGATGGACTAAATCGGTCCTCAATGATACCATCGAGTTTATGCATATATAATGATAGTATCATTGAGGATTTGTGTGAAGACCTCATTGATGTAGTGAAGAAATTCTATATGATACTATCTCAAGTATATTCATATACTATGATGGTATCATAAATACTACTTATTTGAGATTGGGGTTCGAGAAGTGTTAGTTTTCCATTTTTTATCATTTATTTGATTTATGTTTTTGCATTTTGTGCACTTTGCACAACTATCTCATGATGAGAAGGAGGATGCATTTGCTTACTCTAGCGGGTTGCATACGGATGGAAATCAAGGTGTTCGTGGGGTTGATGAGAATGTGAATGATGTCACACTGAATGATGGTGTAGGTGGTGGTTATAGTAGCAAGGAGGTTGTTGGTGGCGATGTAGGTGATGGGGTAGGTGGTGGCGTAGGTGTTAGTGAAGGAAATGACTCTCAGTCTGACATTGTGTTTGTTTCGGTCAGCGAGTCTGTTATTACTACTATCACTCAAAAGTATTATAACAATAAAAAGGGTGAAAATGAGAAGGTACCCGACGTGAATGTAAATACTCAGGATTTGGTGGATGATGTGTTTTAAAAAAATTTGAGTGAGTGTGATATATCAGCTATTACACAAGCTTCTAAAGTTTGTGTTGCATCGACTGAATCTTTAAGAGATGAACAATCTATAAAAGACGGTTGTCCAAAGAATACTATCGTTAATGAAGTTGTAACTGAATAAGCTAGAGAAGATGTGTTACCTCAAAGAGGTGATATTGAGTCTATAGATGTTGCTAATGAATATGTAGATGGTGGGTTGGAAAAAGATAGCGAGTTTGTACTTGCTCCACCACCAGAAGATGTTGCACGGCCTTAGGCTAGTCAGTTGATGGATGAGCTTCTGCCAAATTTGAAGATACTTGTGAAAGATTGTGGAGTTGGTCCGTCTGGGGCAAGTAGCGGGTATAGTGATTCTGCAGAGAAAGTCCCTGACTTTTTGATCCTGCCAAACACGAATTTAGTGGAGATAAATGATGATCAGATAACACCTATAGCACCTCGGAGGGGTAGGCCTAGACGACCTGCTAATGTAAAAAAGTCACCATTTGTTCCTGGGTCTGGTCTTGGTGAGTTGAGTGAATCACCGTTGAAGTCGGTGAAAAGCAGGTCCCTATTGATGCCGAGTATAACCTCTCCTGTTGATTACAAACTTATATAGGAGTTATCAAGCTTTGTTGATTAGGATATGGTCATGATCGCGTATGTTTTTACTTGTTATATCTATTTTGCTTTTTTTAGTTTTTTGTCTTTTTTATAGTTTGTGTTATTTTTAAAAGAGGCAGTTTTTATATTTTTGTTTTATAGGGAAAGTAGTTATGTTTATACTGATGATGATGATCATTTGGCTCCAAATTTCAATTTTGAAGTTTCCTCGGTTACTAGTAAGACGTGGTTCCATGCGTTAAACTATGCTGGTAGATCATTATGTATGTCTATTGAAGGTCTGACTTTTTTTATTTTTATATGAGTTTGATTTTTTACTTATGCATTTTTTGTCTCAATTTTGTTGTAGCACTAAAATGTTATTTTCTATTAATTGAAGAAGGAAAAATATGGATCAGTGCCAATTAGGGTGACAACAACATATTTTTACTTCGATACCACCATTTTGAAGTTGTTTACAAAGTTTATGACTGGTGGGTCAGTGAATCACTTGTTAGATAAGTCGACTGACATTATGCAGTATATTAAAGGATTTCGTTTTTTGTACAATACACCATGGACTGAGGTTGATTATGTTGTTTTTCATGCATCTTGAAATGTAGTGACATTCAATTTTGGGTTGTCTATCTATTCTTGAAAGATGTTTTTGTTTTTATGATTCAATGTGTAGTACCCGATATGCCAATGTTATCGAAGAGGCTATAGAGGCATACCGGGTCTTGTTGCCTCTTTTCTTGAATAAAATTAATTTTTATACGGGCGAGAAATGATATTGTACTTGAAAATGATCTTCAACGGGATCATATGTTAAGCGATCCATTGGATGTTAACATTGTTGCGACTCTGCCTAAACAAAGCAATATGTGAGTTTTTTGTGCTTTTTATATTTTTATTCTTTATGATTCATTTTTACTTTACACATTGTAATGATTATTTTTGTATGCAATGACAGTGGAGTTTTTATTGCTTGTTTTGCGGAGTACTTGATTGAAAATATAGAAATTACTGTTGCCAATTTTGACATAGATAGATGGGTTGCCAAGCAGATATGAGGTATTGTTGTGGCATTATGGGAGGCAGAAGCAGGAGAATGGTGAACGCAAGTGATTTTGAGAATCCCGGACGGTGGAGAAAACAAGCACGTGGAAAGAAGAGGAAGAAGAAGACTTAAGACTATTTTTTTCATTTTGATATGATTTGGCTTTGTAGTAATGTGAAAGTGTAAGATACAATACAATCTAGTAATTGGTAGATGAATAGAGTTTTTAAGAGATTTGTAATGTGTTTTGTTTTTGAAGTACTGAATGTCCTTTATTTTTATTTTTTGAATAGTATTTATGGTATATGTGTTTGGATTTTATGATAGTCTATTTTCTTATTAGTTTGTTTGTACACATTCAATGACTTTGTGGAAAATGTGCTTTGTGAATAAGACCAGTGATCAGTCCTCAATGATACCATCTTAGTATACGCATATACTATGATGGAATCATGTGTATATAGCACGATGGTATCATGGAGGAATGAAGGAGGTCCACATGTTACCATCTTAGTACATTCATACACCATGATGGTATCATGGGTACTACTTAATAGTCTCATATTGATGGACATTCAGTATTCTCTTTATACCATCTTAGTATATGAATATACCATGTAAATATCATGTGTGATCGATGAAGATCCTCATTGATGGACTAAATCAGTCCTCAATGATACCATCCGAGTTTATGCATATATAATGATAGTATCATTGAGGACTCTGTGTGAAGACCTCATTGATGTAGTGAAGAAATTCTATATGATACTATCTCAAGTATATTCATATACTATGATGGTATCATAAATACTACTTATTTGAGATTGGGGTTCGAGAAGTGTTAGTTTTCCATTTTTTATCATTTATTTGATTTATGTTTTTGCATTTTGTGCACTTTGCACAACTATCTCATGATGAGAAGGAGGATGCATTTGCTTACTCTAGCGGGTTGCATACGGATGGAAATCAAGGTGTTCGTGGGGTTGATGAGAATGTGAATGATGTCACACTGAATGATGGTGTAGGTGGTGGTTATAGTAGCAAGGAGGTTGTTGGTGGCGATATAGGTGATGGGGTAGGTGGTGGCGTAGGTGTTAGTGAAGGAAATGACTCTCGGTCGACATTGTGTTTGTTTCGGTCAATGAGTCCGTTATTACTACTATCACTCAAAAGTATTATAACAATAAAAAGGGTGAAAATGAGAAGGTACCCGACGTGAATGTAAATACTCGGGATTTGGTGGATGATGTGTTTTAAAAAATTTGAGTGAGTGTGATATATCGGCTATTACACAAGCTTCTAAAGTTTGTGTTGCATCGATCGAATCTTTAAGAGATGAACAATCTATAAAAGACGGTTGTCCAAAGAATACTATCGTTAATGAAGTTGTAAGCTGAATAAGCTAGAGAAGATGTGTTACCTCAAAGAGGTGATATTGAGTCTATAGATGTTGCTAATGAATATGTAGATGGTGGGTTGGAAAAAGATAGCGAGTTTGTACTTGCTCCACCACGAGAAGATGTTGCACGGCCTTAGGCTAGTCGGTTGATGGATGAGCTTCGCCAAGGTGAAGATACTTGTGAAAGATTGTGGAGTTGGTCCGTCGGGGCAAGTAGCGGGTATAGTGATTCTGCAGAGAGAAAGTCCCCGACTTTGTGATCCCGCCAAACACGAATTTAGTGGAGATAAATGATGATCGATAACACCTATAGCACCTCGGAGGGGTAGGCCTAGACGACCGCTAATGTAAAAAAGTCACCATTTGTTCCCGGGTCCGGTCTTGGTGAGTTGAGTGAATCACCGTTGAAGTCGGTGAAAAGGGTCCCTATTGATGCCGAGTATAACCCTCTCCGTTGATTACAAACTTATATAGGAGTTATCAAGCTTTGTTGATTAGGATATGGTCATGATCGCGTATGTTTTTACTTGTTATATCTATTTTGCTTTTTTTAGTTTTTTGTCTTTTTTATAGTTTGTGTTATTTTTAAAAGAGGCAGTTTTTATATTTTTGTTTTATAGGGAAAGTAGTTATGTTTATACTGATGATGATGATCATTTGGCTCCAAATTTCAATTTTGAAGTTTCCTCGGTTACTAGTAAGACGTGGTTCCATGCGTTAAACTATGCTGGTAGATCATTATGTATGTCTATTGAAGGTCTGACTTTTTTTATTTTTATATGAGTTTGATTTTTTACTTATGCATTTTTTGTCTCAATTTTGTTGTAGCACTAAAATGTTATTTTCTATTAATTGAAGAAGGAAAAATATGGATCAGTGCCAATTAGGGTGACAACAACATATTTTTACTTCGATACCACCATTTTGAAGTTGTTTACAAAGTTTATGATTTGGTGGGTCGTGAATCACTTGTTAGATAAGTCGACCGACATTATGCAAGTATATTAATGGATTTCGTTTTTTGTACAATACACCATGGTGAGGTTGATTATGTTGTTTTTCATGCATCTTGAAATGTAGTGACATTCAATTTTGGGTTGTCTATCTATTCTTGAAAGATGTTTTTGTTTTTATGATTCAATGTGTAGTACCCGATATGCCAATGTTATGAAGAGGCTATAGAGGCATACCGGGTCTTGTTGCCTCTTTTCTTGAATAAAATTAATTTTTATACGGGCAGAAATGATATTGTACTTGAAAATGATCTTCAACGGGATCATATGTTAAGCGATCCATTGGATGTTAACATTGTTGCGACTCTGCCTAAACAAAGCAATATGTGAGTTTTTTGTGCTTTTTATATTTTTATTCTTTATGATTCATTTTTACTTTACACATTGTAATGATTATTTTTGTATGCAATGACAGTGGAGTTTTTATTGCTTGTTTTGCGGAGTACTTGATTGAAAATATTGAAATTACTGTTGCCAATTTTGACATAGATAGATGGGTTGCCAAGCAGATATGAGGTATTGTTGTGGCATTATGGGAGGCAGAAGCAGGAGAATGGTGAACGCAATGATTTTGAGAATCCTGGACGGTGGAGAAAACAAGCACGTGGAAAGAAGAGGAAGAAGAAGACTTAAGACTATTTTTTTCATTTTGATATGATTTGGCTTTGTAGTAATGTGAAAGTGTAAGATACAATACAATCTAGTAATTGGTAGATGAATAGAGTTTTTAAGAGATTTGTAATGTGTTTTGTTTTTGAAGTACTGAATGTCCTTTATTTTTATTTTTTGAATAGTATTTATGGTATATGTGTTTGGATTTTATGATAGTCTATTTTCTTATTAGTTTGTTTGTACACATTCAATGACTTTGTGGAAAATGTGCTTTGTGAATAAGACCAGTGATCAGTCCTCAATGATACCATCTTAGTATACGCATATACTATGATGGTATCATGTGTATATAGCACGATGGTATCATGGAGGAATGAAGGAGGTCCACATGATACCATCTTAGTACATTCATACACCATGATGGTATCATGGGTACTACTTAATAGTCTCATATTGATGGACATTCAAAGTATTCTCTTTATACCATCTTAGTATATGAATATACCATGTAAATATCATGTGTGTGATGAAGATCCCTCATTGATGGACTAAATCGGTCCTCAATGATACCATCCGAGTTTATGCATATATAATGATAGTATCATTGAGGACCGTGTGTGAAGACCTCATTGATGTAGTGAAGAAATTCTATATGATACTATCTCAAGATATTCATATACTATGATGGTATCATAAATACTACTTATTTGAGATTGGGGTTCGAGAAGTGTTAGTTTTCCATTTTTTATCATTTATTTGATTTATGTTTTTGCATTTTGTGCACTCGCACAACTATCTCATGATGAGAAGGAGGATGCATTTGCTTACTCTAGCGGGTTGCATACGGATGGAAATCAAGGTGTTCGTGGGGTTGATGAGAATGTGAATGATGTCACACTTTGAATGATGGTGTAGGTGGTGGTTATAGTAGCAAGGAGGTTGTTGGTGGCGATGTAGGTGATGGGGTAGGTGGTGGCGTAGGTGTTAGTGAAGGAAATGACTCTCGGCCCGACATTGTGTTTGTTTCGGTCACGAGTCCGTTATTACTACTATCACTCAAAAGTATTATAACAATAAAAAGGGTGAAAATGAGAAGGTACCCGACGTGAATGTAAATACTCAGGATTTGGTGGATGATGTGTTTTAAAAAAATTTGAGTGAGTGTGATATATCGGCCTATTACACAAGCTTCTAAAGTTTGTGTTGCATCGATCGAATCTTTAAGAGATGAACAATCTATAAAAGACGGTTGTCCAAAGAATACTATCGTTAATGAAGTTGTAACTTGAATAAGCTAGAGAAGATGTGTTACCTCAAAGAGGTGATATTGAGTCTATAGATGTTGCTAATGAATATGTAGATGGTGGGTTGGAAAAAAAAGATAGCGAGTTTGTACTTGCTCCACCACCGAGAAGATGTTGCACGGACTTAGGCTAGTCGGTTGATGGATGAGCTTCGCCAAGGTGAAGATACTTGTGAAAGATTGTGGAGTTGGTCCGTCGGGGCAAGTAGCGGGTATAGTGATTCTGCAGAGAAAGTCCCTGACTTTGTGATCCTGCCAAACACGAATTTAGTGGAGATAAATGATGATCAGATAACACCTATAGCACCTCGGAGGGGTAGGCCTAGACGACCTGCTAATGTAAAAAAGTCACCATTTGTTCCCGGGTCCGGTCTTGGTGAGTTGAGTGAATCACCGTTGAAGTCGGTGAAAAGGTGAGGTCCCTATTGATGCCGAGTATAACCTCTCCTGTTGATTACAAACTTATATAGGAGTTATCAAGCTTTGTTGATTAGGATATGGTCATGATCGCGTATGTTTTTACTTGTTATATCTATTTTGCTTTTTTTAGTTTTTTGTCTTTTTTATAGTTTGTGTTATTTTTAAAAGAGGCGCTTTTTATATTTTTGTTTTATAGGGAAAGTAGTTATGTTTATACTGATGATGATGATCATTTGGCTCCAAATTTCAATTTTGAAGTTTCCTCGGTTACTAGTAAGACGTGGTTCCATGCGTTAAACTATCTTTGGTAGATCATTATGTATGTCTATTGAATGTCGACTTTTTTTATTTTTATATGAGTTTGATTTTTTACTTATGCATTTTTTGTCTCAATTTTGTTGTAGCACTAAAATGTTATTTTCTATTAATTGAAGAAGGAAAAATATGGATCAGTGCCAATTAGGGTGACAACAACATATTTTTACTTCGATACCACCATTTTGAAGTTGTTTACAAAGTTTATGACTTGGTGGGTCAATGAATCACTTGTTAGATAAGTAGACCGACCTTATGGAGTATATATAATGGATTTCGTTTTTGTACAATACACCATGGATTGAGGTTGATTATGTCTTGTTTCCCATGCATCTTGAAATGAAGTGACATTCAGTTTTAGGTTGTCTATCTATTCTTGAAAGATGTTTTTGTTTTTATGATTCAATGCGTAGTACCCGACATGCCAATGCTACTGAACAGGCCATAGAGGCATACTTGTTTCCTCTTTTCTTGAACACAATTAATTTTTATACGGGCAGAAATGATATTGTACTTCAAAATGATCTTCCACGGGAGCATCTGTTAAGCGATCCATTGGATGTTAACATTGTTGCGACTCTGCCTAAACAAAGCAATATGTAAGTTTTTTGTGCTTTTTATATTTTTATTCTTTATGATTCATTTTTACTTTACACATTGTAATGATTATTTTTGTATGCAATGACAGTGGAGTTTTTATTGCTTGTTTTGCGGAGTACTTGATTGAAAATATTGAAATTACTGTTGCCAATTTTGACATAGATAGATGGGTTGCCAAGCAGATATGAGGTATTGTTGTGGCATTATGGGAGGCAGAAGCAGGAGAATGGTGAACGCAGTGATTTTGAGAATCCTGGACGGTGGAGAAAACAAGCACGTGGAAAGAAGAGGAAGAAGAAGACTTAAGACTATATTTTTTTCATTTTGCTATGATTTGGCTTTGTAGTAATGTGAAAGTGTAAGATACAATACAATCTAGTAATTGGTAGATGAATAGAGTATTTAAGAGATTTGTAATGTGTTTTGTTTTTGAAGTACTGAATGTCCTTTATTTTTATTTTTTGAATAGTATTTATGGTATATGTGTTTGGATTTTATGATAGTCTATTTTCTTATTAGTTTGTTTGTACGCATTCAATGACTTTTTGGAAAATATGCTTTGTGAATAAGAACAGTGATCAGTCCTCAATGATACCATCTTAGTATATGCATATACTATGATGGTATCATGTGTATATAGCACGATGATATCATGGAGGAATGAAGGAGGTCCACATGATACCATCTTAGTACATTCATACACCATGATGGTATCATGGGTACTACTTAATAGTCTCATATTGATGGACATTCAGTATTCTCTTTATACCATCTTAGTATATGAATATACCATGTAAATATCATGTGTGACTGATGAAGATCCCTCATTGATGGACTAAATCAGTCCTCAATGATACCATCTGAGTTTATGCATATACAATGATAGTATCATTGAGGACTGTGTGAAGACCTCATTGATGTAGTGAAGAAATTCTATATGATACTATCTCAATATATTCATATACTATGATGGTATCATAAATACTACTTATTTGAGATTGGGGTTCGAGAAGTGTTAGTTTTCCATTTTTTATCATTTATTTGATTTATGTTTTTGCATTTTGTGCACTGCACAACTATCTCATGATGAGAAGGAGGATGCATTTGCTTACTCTAGCGGGTTGCATACGGATGGAAATCAAGGTGTTCGTGGGGTTGATGAGAATGTGAATGATGTCACACCTTTGAATGATGGTGTAGGTAGTGGTTATAGTAGCAAGGAGGTTGTTGGTGGCGATGTAGGTGATGGGGTAGGTGGTGGCGTAGGTGTTAGTGAAGGAAACGACTCTCAGTCCGACATTGTGTTTGTTTCGGTCGGCAACGAGAGTCCGTTATTACTACTATCACTCAAAAGTATTATAACAATAAAAAGGGTGAAAATGAGAAGGTACCCGACGTGAATGTAAATACTCAGGATTTGGTGGATGATGAGTTTTAAAAAAATTTGAGTGAGTGTGATATATCAGCTATTACACAAGCTTCTAAAGTTTGTGTTGCATCGACTGAATCTTTAAGAGATGAACAATCTATAAAAGACGGTTGTCCAAAGAATACTATCGTTAATGAAGTTGTAACTGAATAAGCTAGAGAAGATGTGTTACCTCAAAGAGGTGATATTGAGTCTATAGATGTTGCTAATGAATATGTAGATGGTGGGTTGGAAAAAGATAGCGAGTTTGTACTTGCTCCACCACCAGAAGATGTTGCACAGTCTTTCCAAGCAAGATGCTCTTCTTACCAGCTTACATCTTAATTAATTATTAGAAGAAACTATTAATAAGGTGATTACAAGAAAATGCACACATTTAAGGTGATTACAAGAAAATGAAGTTTACACGCTGCATAATGAAATGCTTCTCCCTCCCTATATCCGTTCCTCTGCCCATGAAAGTTGCCTTCAGTACCAAACTGAAGTAATCAAATCATGTTAGTTACTGTAATTGCTAAGAGTGATGGAATCAGAACTGACAACTGAGTATATACTGCTACTTTGCTTTCATGTGATTTGTTTTTCTTTAATCCACAATTTGCATTATGTTCTTCATTTATGCTTCACTTGCATGATGCTGGCGTTTATGGAGGTCTTTGATTTCCCCTGAAGAACTAATACTCTAATATTGAAATTCCCCATAGCTTAAAGATTTCATCCTACAATTATTGGTTCCATTAACCACTCCTTGTTGTTCTTGGTAACTGCAGAAAATGAAAAGTATGATGCCTCCTACACCTGCAGCAACATGTATTGCTTGCCACCCGTCTGATAACAACGTGATTATTGTAGGGATGGATGATTCGACAATCATTGTCTACAGTGTCCGTTTGGATGTGGTATCATATTTATCTCCCACTTCCCATTGAGGAAAGTGTCAAACACGTGAAGACCAGCCAAAGTTGATTTTTTCATTTGATTTTGCAGGTCACAAACTGGATTAAGGGACATTCTAAAAGGATTACTGGACTTGCCTTCTCGAACATACTGAATGTGCTTGTTTCTTCAGGAGCAGACTCTCAGGTCTTTTCCTTCATTATTGGTCATCCATTAGAGAAAAAAAATGTTAACAATTGGTTTGATATATATTACTCCCTCCGTTTCAATTTGTTTTTCTGGTTTTGACTAGACACGTAGTTTAAGAAAGTAAAGAAGTCTTGAATCTTGTGGTCTTAAATTAAAGATATGTAGAATATACCAAACTGCCCTTTGATCTTGTTGTCTTAAAACATGTCATGTGGAAAATTGAAATTAAAGAATTGCCAAAAAAGTATAGAGGCATTCTTTTGAAACGGACTAAAAAGGAAAGTAAGACAAACAAATTGAAACAGAGGGAGTACAAGTTAACTTTGTAGTGTCTAATAGAACATTTTGTGTCCTACTATTTGATAGTTAATTCTGTTTGATAAGTGAGAACTCTAAGCCCAAATTTGTATTGTTGAGTATTGGAATGAAATGCAAAAGCAGCATGGATATAAAGGATTCATACAACCAACCACAACTAGTTTAAGATTGAAGCGTAGTTGTTTTCTTTGTGATAAATGAGAACACAAAGGACCATATATCAACTTTATTACATGGAAGAACCAACTGTTTTCTACTTGGTTTCCTTTACTTTCCCAGATAGTGGTGTGGGATTCATTAAGCTGGGAGAGGGAGCGAAGTACAATGTTGCAGATCTCTCCTGACTGGTTACCAACAGAACTATCAGAAACCTTCGTCCAATTTCACCGAGATGAGAAACACTTCCTTGTCGTACATGAGACTCAAATTGCAATCTATGAAACAACAAAACTAGAATGTGTGAAGCAGGTTTCCTCTCTCTCTCTCTCCCCGGCCCTGATATGAAATAAAAAGAAAGCAATGCTACTATACTGTTTCCTGTCCATTCAACAATAGAACAACAACAACATACCCAGTGAAATCCCACAACGTGTGCTGTCCATAATAAACAAATTTTTAATGTCATATTTGCCGGTGGATCATCAAAAACTTCTGTGCGCGAATTTCACACGCAACATTCTCGTGTGATAGTCAGTGGGTATATACCGTTATGAAAGATGGGATCGATTTGATACTCTGCTTCAGATCTCTCCCCCAAATATGAGATAGATCCTTCTACTTTCCTCCCTTCTGATTTCAGGTAATTTGATGTGCTTTATAGTTTATTGATTGGGTTATTTTATTCCATGTTAAATATGAAAACAGCTCTCCTACTTTACTTTCTTGATATGCATTTAAGTATTTCATTGATGTTGCAGTATGACTCATAACATGGGAATCATAGCAAATCATGTTACAAGCAGTATAAGAATTTATTTTGTAGTTGCAGCTGCTTCTTCTTTACCGTGTGGCTTGCTTAGATTGCTTCTGCCTTTCCACTTGTTTATACTACTAAACTTGAGCAAGAATGAACAGCAAGGTTGTGTTACGAACACTGAAGTATAATCCAACCAGAAGAATGTTAGAAGGGAAAAGATTTACATACAATGCCTTCCACTGGTTTTTGTATTGACTAGTCATTTTACTGTTCAAATGCACTTCTTCTGTGTTCCCTGTGGTGGTTGCTGCTCATCCTCGAAATCCGGACCAGTTTGCTTAAACGATGGTGGAGTAGTTGTTATTGAACCTCCAGAGTCTCAAGGTAGATGGCGATGACTATACCAAGGAAGTTATATAGCAACTTAATATCCGTTTTAAATACTCTTTAAAGGTTGTCGTTGAAAATAGAGTGAAGATTACAAACTATTTAAAATTATCTAATATAGTTATTAACTATGTCTATATTACTCGGAAGGTTATTCAAATGGCCAAATACATTTTTACCCTCTATATTATCAAACATTTGTTGTTTTTAAAATTTTCAATATTATTTTCACTTTTTAATCTAGTATGGATTTACCCATAGAACAAATAAATACTCCCTCTGACTAACTTATGTGATACAGTTCGGATTACGAGAGTCGAATAAATTATTAATTATTGTAATTTATAGTATTTTTTTACATAGTTTCTAAATATGTAATTTATTTTTCAAAAGACTTAAAGATTATATGTTCGAATTCACGATCAAAATAAAGAAATTTGACTCTCGAAATCCGAATTGTATTACATAAATGAGGACGGAGAGAATATTATTTATAAAGTGAAAACCAATTTTTAAAAATATATAATATTGGAACAATAAAATAATAATGGTTATTATTGTATTATTGCAACATTATATATTTTTGAATAATTAAAAAATTATTATTCCTCAAATTAATCAGCGGAGCAGTTCTGTGTTCCTCTTCACATTTAGATAAAAGTTTGATAAATTTTCAAAAATTAAAATAACAATGGTATCCTTAAAACTAAGTCAAAACCACTGGTTCAAATGTTAAATGTAAAACTAAAAGTTAGCTTGGTCCCGCTATGCGGGAGTCCCAAGGCCCCTTCCTTAAATATCAAACCATATCCAGAATTTTTTAAGCATGATATTTCAAAGTATAACTAAAACTAAATTCAAACGCCACCTTAGGTTTGGACTGTCAGTCAACGGTCAAAGCCATGTCGAAAAGGTGAATCTTTTTATTTTTTTCACTTATTTGTTTTTCCCATATCATGTAATCCAGCATTTCAATCATGCTATTGTGTAAGGATGCAAATAATCCTCAATTTATTCTCTTTCATTTTTAATTACGTATATATCTTTTAGTTTTTGTTGTTATTATCAGAATTAATTAGAAATAAATTATTCTAATTAATTTTTATTATGCCAAATTATTTACAGTTCCAACATTATATATATTTAAAAATTATTTTTCACTTTTTACTTTATATATAAGATCTATTTGTCTATACGTAAGTACATACTATAGATTAAAAAGAGAAATTATTGAAAAAGTAAAAAAAAAAAAAAAACGGATGATAATATAGAGGATAAAATAGGTATTTGACCAGTTGAGTGACCTTCTGGGTGATATAAACATAGTTAAGTGATTTTTCTGTTATAAATAAAAAAATATGATTTTGCTAGATAATTTTGAATAGTTTAGTGACCTTCTGTGAGTGATGGATTCTTAGGCCACTCATTTGGAGAATTGTGATCACTTGGAGCTGGTTCTAGCTATAGGAAAAATATCTAATTGTTTTTTTCATATAGCCTTTAAGTGGAAAATTATTTATTATACTTATATATTAGTGATATTGTTTATGTTGCATGAAAGGATTCTCTTCATTCATTATCACCCTTTCAAGAAGCTAAAACACCACATCAAAAAATGGATTTGAACAAGAACATGAACTTGAAGGAATGAGGAAACAAGTGAGACAATTTTTCTGATTTCTATTTCTTGTGTACACTGCTCTATATTGTACTTCCTTATATACAAAGCAAAAGGAATAAATGGCTGGTCCCGTAGACGCACCTAGGTGAGCCCAAAAGGATCCAAATAACATACTTTGTAATTGAGTACACGACCTTAGAGTCTAAAGGTTTTAGGTTAAGCGGAACTAAGACGGAGTATATAGAGTGTAAGTTCAGTGGCATACCGCAGGAGACAGATGTGGAGGTGAAGATTGAGGCACAAGTTATACCCAAAAGAGAAAGATTATGGAGAGATTGATGATGATGATGTAGAACATCGTATTGGAGCAGGGTGAATGAAACGGAGGCTCGCCTCCGGGGTGCTTTGTGATAGGAAGGTGTCTCCTAGGCTGAAAGGTAAATTCTACAGAGTGGTGGTTAGACCATCATTTTTGTATGGGGCTGAATGCTGGCCAGTCAAGAACGTTCACATTCAGAAGATTAAGGTAGCGGAGATGGGGATACTCAGATGGATGTGTGGTCATACTAGGAGAGATATGATTAGAAACGAAGTCATACGGGACAAGGTCGGAGTGGCCTCCGTGGAGGAAAAGATGAGAAAAGCGAGACTGAGATGGTTCGGACATGTGAATAGGATATGTCAGTTAGGAGGTGTGAGAGATTGGCGATAGGAGTTAGGAGAGGTAGAGGTGGCCGAAGAAGAACTAGGGAGTGGTGATTAGACAGGACATGACACAGCTTTAGCTGACTGAGGACATGACCTTAGATAGGAAGATTTGGAGGTCGGGGATTAGGATAGAAGGTTAGTAGATGTTGTGTTTTGCCACATTGTGTGTGAGAGAGGTAGGAGGCTAGCCTTTTCACCTTCTCTTCTTCTTCTTCTCTTTGTAGTAGTATTTAGGTTTCGCGTTGATTCATACTCGTATGTGTGTATTGTAGTGAGTTGCCTCTTTATTTTGTCTCGTTATATCTTGTTGTCTTATTTTCTTTGAATTCCTGCATTGACTACATTTCTTTTGAACTGAGGGTCTATCATAAAAAACTTATATATCCCACAAAGGTAGAGGTAAAGTTTGCGTACATCCTACCCTCCACATACCTTATCTGTGGGATTACACTGGTATGTTGTTGTTGTTGTTGTTGTAGTCACACTTAGCAGTATAAGAATTATTTGATCCTTTCCATGTGTATGCATCTCCCTGTATCAAAGTACAACAACAACAACATATTCAGTGAAATCTCACAACGTGGGGTCCGGGGAGGGTAGAGTGTACGCAGATCTTACCTCTACCTTGGTAGGTAGAGCGGCTATTTCTGAGAGACCCTCGGCTCAAGACAAAGCACAAGCAAAGCAAGAGAAACGGTCAGATTGGACAAGAAATTTAAAACAGTATGAAAATGATTGTATTAAATCGAATAAGCCATGATAATACATTTTTAAAAAAGAAGTAGTAACTAACGCAGGTAAATAAGATAAACAAAGTACACTAGAGAACACATAGCAGTAGAAATCAAACGACAGGGGACTATAAAGCAATATTGTGCCTACAGTATGATAGGCTAAGCGGGCCTACAATAATAACACTACAACTACCAGTTTGTAAGAGTAAGTAGGACTACGTTGGACTACCTACTACCCTTCTACCCTAATTCGTGTCCTCCATAACCCCCTATCTAAGGTCATGTCCTCAGTAAGTTGCACCTGCGTCATATCCCGTCTAATCACCTCTCCCCAATACTTCTTCAGCCTACCTCTACCCCTCCTGAATTCGTCCATAGCCAACCTCTCACACTCCGCACTGGGGCATTTGTGTCTCTCCTCTGCACGTGCCCGAACCATCTCAACCCTTCTCGCATCTTATCCTCCACCGAGGTCACTCCCACTCTTTCCTGGATATCATCATTTCTAATTCTATCCCTCCTTGTATGCCCACACATCCATATCAGCATCCTCATCTCCGCAACTTTTATCTTTTGGGTGTGCGAAGTCTTGACCAGCCAACACTCCGCCCATACAACATAGTAAGTCTAACCACCACTCTATAGAACTTGCCTTTTAGTTTTGGTGGCACCTTTTTATCGCATAAGACTCCAGATGCGAGCCTCCATTTTATCCACCATGCCCCAATACGATGTGTGACATCGTCATCAATCTCTCCATTCCCTTGGATAATAGACCCCCAGGTACTTGAAGCTTCCTTTCTTTGGAATGACCTGAGTACCAAGCATCATCTCCACGCCTGTCTCAAGGTTGCTCCCGTTACTGAATTTGCACTCTAAGTATTCTGTCTTGGTCCTACTCAGCCAAAACACTTTAGACTCCAGAGTTTGTCTCCAAACCTCCAACTTAGCGTTCACTCCGGTGCGAGTCTCATCTCCATGTATCAAAGTAAAAAAGATAAAAGCTCTAATTTCAGCTTATTCTTCTTATATCCAACTTGAGATAAAATAAGCCATGGTCACCCAAATCTTCGAGCACTCTTTATAAACCACCGAAAACGTCAATCTTTTCGGCAACAAAATATGCACTGTTGTAGAATGGGAGAGAAAGAAACTAAATCCGATCTTTTCAAGTGGTGAGCCAAAAACCCGAAAGGAAAAAAAAATGCTATATATGGTTCACTAGAAAATTAACTTTACTAAGATATATCATGACTTCAAGTGTAAGACTGAGACTGTAGAAAATTAACTCTAATAAGATATACCATGACTTCAAGTGTAAGACTGAGACTGTATCAATTAATTATTTTTGTGCTAGATATCAATTTTTTGTTTGAATTAACAATCAGAATATTTAGAATACCATATGAATGTTAACTTATCGATAGACCCTTTATTCTAGTTAGGTATGAAAAAGTAATACAAGAGAAGCATGTAGAATTTCAAGAACTAAGAGATGGTCAATCTTTAAATATTGTTGAAAACAATTAGTTGCTCACAACTTGAATTTTACTATTGTAAAGTAAGGAACAACTTCGATCTTACACTTCCTTACACTCAATGTTTTGTTTCGCTTAGAGCCTAGCAACTCACTTCGTTTCTACCTCTTATTTCTCAATTGCTCTCATAATTTTCACTTGGGTTTGGCTTTCTCTCTTGCTAGAGCACTTCAGCATACTCACAACTCAAATGAACCACGTCTATTTATAAGTGATGATAGAAGAATCAAATTTCTCATCCTGAAGTTCTTAGAATTCTCCAGAATTATTTGAACATTCTAGATAAGTGAACAATCTAAAAAATAAAGTTGGTGATGATTTATTTTAACACTCCCCGCAGCATCACTTTTATTTGTTCTTTTAATCATTTCAAGTGCTTCTCGAAATTTGCAATCATATTAATGTGTAGAGCCTTCGTGAATCACTTCTTTAGTCGGGTTTCTCCAGTCACTACTCATTGAAGCTTCATCAAAGGTAGTAATCTCTTTGACATTGGCAAATGTGCTAATGTTGCATCTATATACTTGGTGTTTGGACGTTTTGTCCGTGTAAACCTCCTTAGTTTTGGTTGTGGTTCTTCATAAACTTCTACTTGCAACACTTCTAGAGTTTCACAAGCTTCAATTTGCCATAAAGCTCTTATTTTCCTTTGTGTACCTCTAATGTAGGTGAATCAGGTTCTCCTCTTCCTTCTTGTTTAATTTATATTTATATCTTGTTCGCTTGTTCTTCCTCTTTGAGCTTATCTAGAAGCTTTTGCTCAAGTGATATTGAGTCTGGTAAAATGACATTTTGGGATCACAATGATGATACCTCATCAAATACCACATTTCTTGACACAAATGTCCAATTAGTGGTAGGGTCACAACACCTTCATTCTTTGTTTTATTCATCCAAACCGACAAATATGTAAGAGAAACCTTTTTGTCAAATTTGCTCCGAAGATGATCTGGAACAAATACATAGCACACACATTTGACTACTCGAAAGTGAATTACATTAGGCATCACCTTCTTGAGCTTCTCGAATGGTAAGATGAATCATAATATCACATGTGGCAACGTGTTAGTGATGTCACTACTAGAAATAAAGGATTTTCTCATCGATGTTCAGTGGGAGATCTGTGCCATAGGACATGATTTTTCCACCTCATGCCCATCGAACCAGCTCACTGGAAAATCACTAGTAAAACGCATGGTGGGAAACAGGTTCCCATTGAAACACTGAGAAACTTTCTAATTTTTTTCGTGTGTTCACACTACTATTTAAGTTTTTCCCAATGATATTCAGTGAAAATAGTCACAGAACATTTTTTAGCGGGAAAAGAGTAATTTTCTAGTAGTGTGTGGACAACAACCTTCATGCATTCTTCTATTCAAAATCTAACTAGTACATTTTGTTGGATATGTAAAGCAGTACGGGAAGTAAATAAATATTACAAGTGTTCGAAAGGATAAACAAATAGGCAATTCAGAACTGCCGCAAGCTTGTTGAGTCTTGAATCTTGATAACTCGAATTCAAGAAACACTAAATCGGATTGTTACAACTGTGGCTGAGTCGAGAGATGGCTCTCTGTCTTTACGACAAGATTGCCCCGTATATATGCTTTCACGTTAACGGGCAACAGTCTCCCAAGATAAAACAGCAACTAATCAACAGTACAAAGCAAATATGTTGATTCTGACGAAAAAAACAAACACGAAACGACTTGCTGAAAAATAGAAAATGAAGGAAGAGTTTTCTGTTTGTGTCCACTGTTTCTGGTCACATTTTGGATAGAATTTGTGTTGTGCTCTCTTCTGTTTGTCTCTGTGTAATATATTGTAGTCTCTGCAATTGAGCCAAAAGGCTCCAATATATAGCATAAGGGAAGGACTCCTCAACTGCCAAGTAATGGCAGTTTATGGCCAAGTAATGGCTATTTATGGCCATTAGTGAGGGAGTTAATCAGCCAAGTAATGATTGAATTAATGTGCAACATAAAGGAGCTGTTAGGGAGGAGTTAAGGTGCATATTAATGGAGTTTTCAGCTTTCCAGAAACTCCAGGGACCAAACTGTAAATATTAAGCAATTTAGGGTCCAAAGAGATAATAGCCCAAGGCCCACGACCCGTGACCCGTGACCCGTGACCCGTGACCCGTGACCCGAGACCCGAGATCGGACAGGACGGGCGGCGGCGCGCGTGTGGACTTAGCCTTGAACCCAAGCACATCTAGGTCCTCCCTCCTTCAAACACATGGGTTATCCCCTTGGGGTCCCAAAACCTTACCCAATTTTAAGACTTATAAAGAGAACAAATCTTCCTTTTCCCACCGATGTGGTAGATTTGTCCCACATCATATGTCACGACCCAAACCGGAGGGCTGCGATGGGCACCCGAACCCCACCCGTCGGGCACTGCTAATCGTACAACCAACTTCTAATCACAATTGAATACGGATCAAGACGAAAAACATTATAGAAAATCTTAATCAGAAATCCAATTTTCATATATACATACCCATACCAAGGCCGACAAGGCCACACGTGACAACTAATCACAGGATACCTGTCTACAAACCTCTAAAGAATACATAACATCACCAGGACGGGACAGGACCTTGCCATACCCATATGCGTATGCAAAAGTATTGTACCACGACCAGACTGAAACTCTGAAACAAATAGAGTGCTCTAATAGCAGCTGAATCAGCAACCTACTTGCGTGAACCATCACCCTCTTTAACTGAACCTGCGGGCATGAAACGCAGCATCCCCCGATAAAAGGGACGTCAGTACGACTGATATACCGGGTATGTCAGACATGAACAATAGTAATATAGGGATATGACAACAACTGAAACAAATACAACTAACCAACAATAAATGCCTCTAAGGGCCCTAATACATATGCCTAAATGTTATGCACCATGCAGTATACATATCCATCGGCCTCATCGGCGCCTTCCTTACCAAAACAGCCTCTGTGGGTACCATACCATGTAATGATTAATGAATGTATGCATAATGCAAATGCGGTATACTAATGTCCACACAGGAATCCTCCTATAACCGCCTCTGTAGGCATCGGTTTTATATCGCCACACAAGGGCATCACATCATATTGGCCTCTTCGGGCTCTTTCGTGAAAGTTTGTACCAGTTGCAGGTGGTGTGCGTATATAACGTCTTTCCTCTTTCCCCATATCTCCTACATATATAATATTTACCATATAGTAGTGTGCATAGCACCAGTGGGTCCAGGGTAATATATGAATACAATGCAAATGAATATGCATGAATGACAATAAAATACCCCGAGTGACATAATATCATTGCACCTTTGGCTAACACTGTGAATATCAACATATCTTCCGTATGCCTCAATAAGGATTTAGAAATATATTTAGACATGCTTTCAGCATAGGAATCAATAAATGAATATTCTTAACTACTATGAGTAGAATAAATTATGGAGCAATATCACGGTTATATTTCGTTACATGGAACATGCCAAAAGAAAGAAGGATTTGTCTTAACATACCTTTTTTCGATTTGCTCAATAACCACAATGAATTCACCCATACAACACCTTAATCCTATATGTCGAGAACAAACATTTCCCGAACCTTACTTCACTACGAAGTAACCTTGGATTTGCTTTTAAAGAATTGAGGAAATGTTGTAATAGAAACCTTCAAATATGTTGCTTCTTCTTCGTTAAAATAGAAAGGAGAAGCAAGATGTTTGTTGTACTATTTAAGATTTTGAAGGAAGGGAAAAGTTGATTGCTATTACTTTATTGAATTCATAGTAAAGAAGGGACAAAAAAAAAGACATTTGCTGCAACATTAATAATCCTAGGCGGTGGGAGCATAATTGCTTAGATAAAGATGAAATTTGCTTTTTAAAAGATGTTTGGCATGTTTCCACCCAAAAAGAGTACATAACAGGAGCATAATTGCTTAGATAAAGATGAAATTTGCTTTTTAAAAGATGTTTGGCATGTTTCCACCCAAAAAGAGTACATAACATAAATTACTTCATGTGGAAGTATCTCAAATAGACACATACACGTATGATATATATAGATGCATATCAAATAGTTCTTTTGACGGTGAAGAGATATTTATAGGGTGTCAATAATAAAATGTTATATTCTATATTGCACGCTAAAATAATCAATTTAACAAATTACACACATAATTAAGTCTAGATCCTACTTCATTTAAATCCTAAAAACTCATAAGACCTTCGTATACGCAATGTCATAATTTTATAATATGACACTAGTCCATGATCTCTTTATGCACACACCAAATTATTTCCTTTCCCCGTCGTCACACTTGTTGTAACCAAAATTATTTCGGGGTCTAATTCTTTTATTATTGGAGAAAATATGAAGACGATGGAAGCAACACTATCTTTAACATAGTCATACTAATTACTAGCTACAAAATTCAGATGTGTACCGCTTTTGAAACTTAATGGTTATGATAAGATTTGAACGATGTATAAATCTCAAAATGAGGAGAGAGATAGAGAAAGAGAGAAGCGCGCTTAGAGCTTGTTGAAGGAGGAGGCAGAAGAAAAGAAGCACCGAAAAAAATATGAACTGATGACTACTTGGGTTTAATTAGAAGAAATAGGAGTGTTCGGTGAAAACTAAAGAATAAAAAAATGGGTTGATGATTAGAATAGTCATTCACATTTCAATTAAAAATATTTTTTTTAAATTATTGTTGGATTTAGGAATCAAACTCAAATAATCTTGTTAAGAGTCCCACATCGAAAATGGAACATAAACTCCTATAGATTTGGACAATCCTCATCCTACAAGCTAGCTTTTGGGGTTGAGTTAGGTCCAAGATCCATTATTTATATGGTATCGGAGCCATGTTCATTCTAATTCTTTGTTCACCGATGTTAGGCCCTCAATTATATTGTTCACGCTTCAATTAACACTTGAACAATCTTCACCCTACAAGCTAGCATTTAGAGTTGAGTTAAGCCCAGATACATTCATTACCCATCTAACACAAGAGCAAAGCTTATGCAGAAAACTCAATCAGTTACCCTAGTCAGCCTTTGTTAACGTATACATATGAACCCCCCTTTTCCTAAGTAGGTCCGCCTTTGAGGACGACGACTTGATTTTTGACAAAGATGGCTTCAATGATGGTGGATGAAAACAAGTGAAAAAGACTAAGGCTATTTTTAGCCACGTATTGAATTGGTGGCTCTTTCGGGTACTAATCATGTTACTTAGAGATTAATTGATTTTTGGAAATAAACGGTATAAATAGTCCAATTTTCTTGTTTCCTATGCAATTCTTGTTGGAAATTTGTCTTTGGTGGGGAGGTGCATCCACCCGTGTTTAATGACTTAAACACTAGGGTTTCGTATGTTGGAGGCTTTGTCTCTTCACACGTGCATAATCTACTGAGTGAGTAGATGACCGTAGGGCCAAGAATCATCAAATTTCATTGAGAAATGAAAGAGATATTGGTCCACGAAGTAAGGTATTTGAGGCATGGAAATATGGTGTGGGACAAATCTACTACATCGGTGGAAAAGGAAGAATTGTTCTCTTTATAAGTCTCAAAATTGGCTTAGGGTTTGGGACCCCAAGGAGTAACCCATGTGTTTGAATGATGGAGGACCTAGATGTGCTTGGGTTCAAGGCTAAGCCCACACACGCGCCGCCGCCGCCCGCCCGTCCCGTCCTGTCGGTCCGGCTCAGGTCTCGTGGCTTGGGCTTGGGCTTGGGCTTCTTATGATATTATCTCTTTAGACTCCAAATTGCTTAATATTTACAGTTTGGTCCCTAGAGTTTCTGGGAAGCTGAAATTGGGAACGACGGAAGGCAGAAAGTTTTTGCCTGCCGTTGGAGTTGATTTTTGGAGCATTAAAACTCCATTAATCTGCACCTTAAACCTCCCTACCAACTCCTTTATGTTGCACATTAAATCAGCAATTACTTGGCTGATTAACTCCCTCACTAATGGCCATAAACAATCATTACTTGGCAGTTGAAGAGTCTCTCCCCTTATGCTATATATTGGAGCCTTTTGGCTCAATTGCAGAGAAGAATATATACAACACAACACAGAGAAAAAAAGAAGAGAGCACAACTGAAATTCTATCCAAAAACGTGTGGACAAACAAAAAACTCTTCCTTCCTTTTTCATTCTTCAGCAAGTCATTTCGTGTTTGTTTTCTTCGTCAGAATCAACCTATTTGCTTTGTACTGTTAATTAGTTGGTGTTTTATCTTGGGAGACTATTACCCGTTAATGTAAAAGCATATATATGGGGCAATCTTGTCTTAAAGAAAGAGAGTCATCTCTCGACTCAGCCACAGTTGTAACAATCCAGATTTAGTGTTTCTTGATTTCAGGTTATCAAGATTCAAGACTCAACAAGCTTGCGCCAGTTCTGAACATTGGCTTGTTTGTTTATCCTTTCCAACACTTATAATATTTATTTACTTCCCGTATTGCTTTACATATCGACAATTCTCTCCGGCCAAACTGCCAAACAAGGGAAAGCAAGCGTTCCCAAATCCTAATCTTTTAATAATGGAAAATATTGGTGACCAGAGTAAATTATCCATATTATTTATTATTTATTATATATATAGGATATCCTTTAAATATAACTAAAGCTTGATTTCCCTTTCATTTGAAATAGCACGCGAAAAAAGAGAGAGAGGTATGAGAGAGCATCATCTTCAAACGCCACTGAAGGAGCTCGGAAATCGCCGATCCAAATCCATCTCCGATCAAATTAAGAAGCCTCTCAAAGTATACATTAGCTCCTTTTTGCTTAATGAACAATCAATCATATGTATCGTTGTTATATTCATCTTATTTGCATGCAGACCACCACTAGGAAGAACTTGAATTCCGTGTTCGAATCGCAAGGCGCCTCAATTGCTGAATCATCGCCCAAGGAATCCATCGATAGTTCTCTAATTTCAGATGATCATAATCTACTCACTGAATCGTCTGGTTTCGTCAATTCATCAGTAAATGTGCTTCTCACAGAAGTCGTTATAGTTAATAGCAATTAAGTTCCTACAACTTAACTCCAATTTCTTCTGTATTTTAAATTTGAACTGCTATTCATTCAAAATATGTGTGTGTTTGTCTGTGCGTGCGAATTTTAATCACTAATTATAATATTTACAGGAAATTTTCTAGTTGAGTTAGCAGAGTCCGTTCCTTTTCCAATTTTCATTTGTAATTTTTCAATTTTTTGTTGATTAGAAATTTCGTTTCCCTCTATTTATATGTTGTTGGAAATTTAACTATGTGGGATTGAGTTTTTTCCGTCTTTAGTGACTTAAACACATGGGTCCCGCATGTCGTAAACATGTTTCTTCGCACATGCCTAAACTACTAAATGAGTAGATGATATTAGTGTCAAGTATCGTCAAATTTCGTTAAGAAATGAAAGATATATTGGTACACAAAGTAAGGTGTTTGAGATATGAATAGATGGATTGCTTTGGCCAAATAACAAATCTCCCACATAGGTAGAAGATGGATGGATTGAGCACTAAATAAACTCTAGTTTTGAGTAAGGGTTTGGGACCCAAAGGGTAACCCATGTGTTAAGAAGAGGGAGGATCTAGGTGAGCTTGGGTTCGGGGCTAAGCCTCACACGCACCACCGCGGTTCGTCCGGTCTCGGGCTCGGGCTATGATAGAGAGGAAGAATACGTAGCACCGTTTGAAGAATACTGTGCTCAATTCGACATTATTCATCAAACGACCGCTCCTTACTCGCCTCAGTCTGACGGTATTGCCAAGCGCAAAAAATGTACGTTAAAGGAAATGATGAATGCTTTACTTATTAATTCCTGTTTAGCCCAAAACATGTGGGGCGAAGCAATTCTTACCGCTAATACAATTCTCAATAGAGTTCTGCATAAGCGCAAGGATAAAACTCCATATGAATCATGGAAAAGAAAGAAATCCAGTTATAAATATTTGAAAGTGTGGGCTGTTTGGCAAAGGTCAATGTACCTAAACCAAAGCAAGTCAGAATTGGACCTAAGACTGTAGATTGCATATTCATCGGATATGCAAATAACAAATAACAGTAGTGTTTATCGCATCTTAGTATATAAGTTGGAGATACCTGATATCCACGAGGGTACGATAATGGAATCAAGGAATGTTGAATTCTTTGAACATATCTTTCCTCGAAAGGAAAAAGAATTTCGCGCAAACGAAGTTATGAACAAAATGCTCAAAATCAATAAGACCCGGGAGTTTCTGATTATCCGAAACTAGACGTTCCAGATCTACAGGACTCAAAAGTTGCTGACTATCCGGAACTTAATGTTCCAAATCTATAGAACTTAGGGGTTTCAGAGGTTGAACCAAGACGGAGCAAAATGGTCAAAAATAACAAAACCTTTGGTTCAGATTTTATAACCTATATGGTTGAAAATGAACCGAAGACAATTAAGGAAGCATTGTCAACTTCAGAAGCACCGCTTTGGAAAGAAGCTATAGAAAGCGAAATAAATTTCATCATGCCGAACCATACTTGGGAAATGGTTGACCTTCCTCCGGGAAGCAAACCTTTGGGTTGCAAGTGGATACTCAAAAGAAAGTACAAAACAGATGGAACTATTGACAAATATAAGGCCAAATTAGTAGTCAAAGGCTACAGACAAAAGGAAGGCCTCGATTATTTCGACACATACTCCCATGTGTCTAGATTAACGTCCATAAGGGTATTCATTAGCCATAGCAGCTTTGCGTGACCTTGAGATACATCAAATGGATGTTAAGACAGCATTCCTAAACGGAGAGTTGGAAGAGGAAATATACATGGAACAACCCGAGGGGTATGTAATTCCAGGACAAGAAAAGAAAGTATGTCGACTTGTTAAATCTCTGTACGGACCCAAACAATGGCATGAAAAGTTTGACAATACTTTATTATCAAAAGGTTTCTCCATAAATGAATGTGATAAATGTATCTATATAAAAGGGAACTCTGACTCATTTTTCATGATATGTCTTTACGTATATGACATGCTCATCACCGGAAGTAGTCTAAACTTGATCCTGGAAATCAAGAATATGTTAAAACAATGTTTCGACATGAAGGATATGGTATTGCAGATGTAATCTTAGGAATTAAGATTTCTAAGACATCTGACGAACTGGTCTTATCTCAATCTCATTACATTGAAGATGTTTTGAGGAAATTTGATGTATTTGACAGTCCTCCTATGAAGTCACCAATGGATATGAATCATAGAATTGATAAGAATCGTGGTATTGGTTGTTTAATGTACATTACAAAGCGCACCCGACCCGAAATGCTTATCAATAAGTTGGAAGGCGTTTACTCGTAATCTGGAAATGATCACGGGAAGGCGTTAAATCGGATACTACAGTATTTGAAATATTCACAGACTTACGGATTACACTATTCAAGATATTCAGCCGTATTGGAATGATACAATGATGCAAACTGGATATCGGACATAAAGAACACCAAATCCACCAGTGGTTATGTTTTCACAATTGGTGGTGGGGTTGTCTCTTGGAAGTCCTCTAAGCAAACATGCATCGCCCGATCCACGATGGAATCGAAATTTATTGCTTTGGATAAAGCAAGAGAAGAAGCAGAATGGCTTCACGACTTCTTAGAGGATATCCCTTGTTGGGATAAACCCCCTTCGTCAATCGGCTTAGGAAGGGCACGGAAAAGCAAGAAGAAGCGGAGAATGGCTTCACGATGATATCCTTGTTGGGATAAACCCGTACCTTCGGTGATGATTCACTGTGACAGTCAATCGGCTTTAGGAAGGGCACGGAACAGTATGTACAACGACAAGTCTAGACATATTCATCGGAGACATAAGTCCGTTAGGCAGTTGATCACCACGGGTGTCATTTCTATTGATTACGTCAAATCAAAGGATAATATAGCGGATCCATTAACTAAAGGCCTACCCAAAGATCAAATATTCTACTTGTCTAGGGCTTAAAACCCAAACAATAAGAATCTTTATGGTGGTAACCAAACCTTACTGACCGGAGATCCCAAGAATTTGGTTCAATGGGACAACTAAACTGTAGATGTTCAGTTTATGCGCTTCACTTAAGTAAGAGCACTTCAGATTATTATTCTTTAAAGAAATATAATTCAAAGTTGTTCCCGCGATAGACATTAAGTGCTACCTGCATAATGGGTAAAAGATAAGTTTTTAAAATCTTTTAATGATTCCTAACACTTGCTAGTGGGGTATAGCAAGATACCTTATAGGAGATCACATATTTAAGTGTCAAGACAAGCCGCTTAAAAAGTACGCACTTAAGAATCCAAGAGGTTGTCCATGGCCACAAAGACATCACGTTCACTACGCAGTAAATAAATCCGATGGTAATCGACTATATGGAAGGTTCGAAGCCGAAATCTACCTTTCCTGATGCAATATCTTTCCACTGAAAGATTGCTTGTGTGCATTAATTCTCTTTCAAGAGGGGATTGTTGGAAATTTAACTATGTGGGATTAAGTTTTTCCCGTCTTTAGTGACTTAAACATGTGGGCCCCGCATGTCGGAAACATCGTTCCTTCACATATGCCGTAGATGAAATTAGTGTCAAGTATTGTCAAATTTCGTTAAGAAATGAAAGACATATTGGTACACAAAGTAAGGTGTTTGAGACATGAATAGATGGACTGTTTTGGCCAAATAACAAATCTCCCACATAGGCAGAAGATGGAAGGATTGAGCACTATATAAACTCTAGTTTTGAATAAGGGTTTGGGACCCCAAGGGGTAACCCATGTGTTAAGAAAGGAGGACCTAGGTGAGCTTGGGTTCAGGGCTAAGCCCCGCGAGCCGCCGCCCGTCCGGTCTCGGGCCACGGGCTGTCTTCAGGAATTTTCTTTTTGGTCCCTAAAATGTTTCTTATTTACATTTTGGTCCTGAAAGTTTCGGAGATAACCAAACGTTGCAACGACTCTGAAACATTGCAACTAATATCCTCTTTCCTATAAATTAAACTCTTCTGTTCAGTTCGAATAAGGATATACAGAAACACACAGAGATCCTCTCCTCTTCAGCAATCTATTCTATATTTATTTTCTTCGCTAGAATCAACCTTATTTGCTTTGTATTGTTGATTGTTGTTGTTTTATCTTGGGAGACTATTGTCCATTACCGTAAAAGCATATATACGGGACAATTTTGTCTTTAAAGACAGAGAGTCATCTCTCGACTCAGCTTTTGTTCTGTTTAACCTTTCGGATACACTCTATACCTACATATGTATTGGAAACAAAGTACTGTTTCTGCTATGAACTTCGTTTTCAGTAGTGTAGTGTGTCGGTTAAAGTATAAGGATGCAATTCGCTCAGATCTGTCAATTTCTTACACTTTTTGTGATATCTATGGTTTTATAAGCTATTTGTATCCCAATTATGCAGATACATGTTTCAATTTTGGCATCTTTTGATTTACTATACTTCATTGTATTGAGATGTAACTTTGGGATCCATATTGCTCGCAGGACTTGTTGTTGATTCCATAAAGTTGTCCCTCATCAGGGGCAGTGGATCCTCTTGCTCATCTCACTCCATTGTCATCAACACTAACTTGTGACTCGAATAGCCCTAGTGATGGGAAGTTCGGTTTTTTGAGGCCGAAATGGCAGTAAAATACCTAAGAGAATCTCAAATACAAGTGGTGAATGCAACAGATATTGATATTAGGTATAAGAAGCTTCTAGATGCTGTGATGAACACTGTAGTTGAAGAGTTCTATGGACTGCCACAAGACAATACGGACTGCTATAATACACTTGTCTCAAACAAATTCCATTTGGTGACACTGACTTTCTTGCTGTGGATAATTGCTGTTTTCATCAGATTCTTCTTTAGTTCTGGCGAAAAAGACTCTTTCTACGGAACTGTATGTTGCTTTCACAGTGGCTGATGTACAAGTGATTGCAGGTATATTTCTCTTTCCACCTATGGTACATGGACTTTTCATTTCGCGCAAGTGTATTCGTGTAAAAAATATACGAAACAAGTGTTTGTAATTCTGTTTTGGATCTTCATTTTGTCATGAGATGAATTGCTTTGTTTTGCATGAGCTTCAGAGCACTCTGAAGCAGTTTGCTAGATATCAGCTGCATATCTGGATTGTTTTGATCTATAGAGAAAACAGTCATATGCTACACTTTGCTGGGAATTGAATTTGATATAAGATGCAAGAATCTCTGCCATCTGCTTACGTTTCTTGCCTGCTTGTTCTTCTACCCTAGTATTAATGTGTGCAGGCGACTTCGGAGTTGAATAATTCCATTGATGTTCTGTTACCAAGAGCTAATTGATTGGTAATCCTTTTGGACAATCATTTACATCCTCATCTAACATTGGAGCTTGAATTCTATTAACAAAGAGTAGAAGTCTTGCCCATTCTTTGTGTCATGTATAGCTGGATATTAATTAGGAAATGTCATTCTATTAACAAAGTAAGAGAAGAAGTCTTGCCCATTCTTTGTGTCATGTATAGCTGGATATTAATTAGGAAATGTCACAATTATCCAACAAAAGCAGTGAACAGTAAACGACGACAAGCGTATAGAGTAGTTTAGCTTTATGCAGTAATGCAACTTGGAGAATATGCGCATGAGAAAATGAAATTTCCTCCGTGTAATGCAACTTCCAGTACGTGCAAGGAACAATTGCTGTGAACAATGTTGATAACCATAAGATGCCAAAAGTGAAAAACAAGCTGAGAGACGACTGATCCACTCCATCTCGTTGACCAACCACGGTCCTTACAATTTCTGGTTCAAAACAAACGCAGCACTTGCTGATTCCTTTAGTGGCAGCAGCAAATATATTACTTAAATCAGAACAACTTATGGATTAATCAAGTTGACGTTGCATGGAAGAAACACTACCATGTGCTTTTCTTTATTCTTCATCCCCCCTCTCATATAGCTTTGCTGGCTCAGATTCTGGAATGCGGGACATTTTGATTTAGCAAGTAGTATAAAGCCACTTTTTTGCACGGATTTTCCTTCAAAATCACTGGTCTTTAATTTTTGCCCTTCGCTTAAAAAAGTGGCTAAAAATATCCCGAGGTCCGATTTCGAACTCTTGCTCAGCCAAAAATTAAAAAAGAATTCGCAAAGCAGAGTTGGGATTTTGCAAAACATAGTTGGGATTTTGCAAAACATAGTTTGTCTACAAAATCTTAGAATTTGCTTTTAGGTATAAGGCAAACTTTGTCTTAAGGTAGAGTTGTGAGATGCCTTATGCCTGAAGGCAAATAATGTCTTGCGATTTTTTTTTAATTTTTTACTATGTTGGGGTTCGAATTCAGAACCCAGAGATTTTTAGGCGAGGAACAAAAATTAAAGATTTCCAATTTGAGGGGCAAAAACTAAATACCATGCCGAATAGGGGCATTTGTGTGAATTGTCCGTATAAAGCCAGGCTTCATTGTGCTCCTTTATTCCAAACTATAGGTCCATCCCCTGACACGTCAAATTAACTTTTGATGACTTACAATTCCGATAATGCATTTACAATATTTTGATCAATCATTGTTATCTAAAATTGAAGTTTAAAATACATGAAATTCTGGCAAGTATTCGATTCAGAAGATGAGATGCAGCGTTGGCCATTTTGGTAATGACCAGAGGGTTAAAATCTTTTGGCTCTAGAGTAAAATATGTTAAACCGTCTATTGTAAGATGTAGAGCCGATGTAACCAAAATCAATCTAGAGATTATATGGTTAAAAAATAGGTTTAACCAGTTGCAAAGTACGTACATAAAGAGAAGGTGAGCCACTGCCAGTTCCAACAAAAAAGAGACTACGATAGTAAACCTGATAGATGTGTATATGATGCAACTTTCCGTACTAACTAGGAACGATGTCAAATAACTGGGAGATGTTAACAACTTGAGAAAGTACAGAGACACATCTTTAAGAATCCAACCCAAAGCTGTTTACAACTAACTTTGATTCCAAATTGCAATAGAGCTCATTGTTGTTCCTCCCCTATTCCAGAAAAAACTCCGGTAATTTTCTTTTTGGTTGAGATACAGAGAGATGCAACTTGAGAGTAGAATGCACTTCTAAAACAGTTCCGTCTGTTCAAGCAAACCATTTGATGCAATCAAATGAAGGGCCTCTTAAAGATTCATTTGAAATCTGTTCCAAAATAAAAACTTCAGAAAAAGATGTTGCATATAGAATGAAATTTTTCTGAGACTTCTCAGGTAAAGAAAAAATTTCTAAAGGCATGTCGAAGAATTTCACAGCTTAAAATTTGACAAAATTGCCTCAACTCTATGGTGCAACAGACAAATCAATGACCAAGGAAAAAAGAAGCTCAACCCCAAAATCTACTAATGAAGCCCTTCTTATCTTTCTTCATCCGAGTATCCAGTGATGGGAACTCAATTAGGTTATAAGCCAGGTCCAATACGATGGGATTGCGAGGAACTGGTTGGAAGGCAGGTGGAAATGTTTCAATTCGAGGAACAGCCTTCATGTTGGATTCACCAACAGCTGATTCGTATGTATCCATTTTTTCCATGAGAAGCTTCTCCATCTGAAAGAAGTATAACACATGGATTACACACATTGGGGGAATCAGAAGAGCACAAACAGAAATGGAAGCGGAAACTAGACAAACTACAAAAGGAAGAATGCAAAACATAATGCCTAAAGAAGAGATATGATAAAGGACCCAATTCTTGGAATACAGAACAGATAGGCAATCAACTGCCATGAAATTAATTAAAGAGTAGCAGCATGAACATTTTAAGTAAATTCCACATTGAATATCAAAAGTTTATCAAGGTTACCCTAATGTGTACCAAACCAAAATCTAGAAGAGAATGGAAAAGGTTATGCTAGTTTATATAGAACTACCAAGAAAATGCGTCCAACAATTGGGAGCATCTAGTTCTAAATGGATAAAAAAAAACCTAAAAAGAACTGTAAAACTGAAACAGGGGGAAAGGGGGGGGGGGGGGACCATCAATGAAGAAACATCATTCTTACTTGGTCCATGTTTACACGACCAGAATAAATTCCCCAACTGCATTATCATTTCATGAGTTGAAACCTTATCCAGCACAAGCACTTGAAAAGAAACGGAATTTACAACTCATTTCACATTATGCCTATTGATTTGAGGAATCATGTGCACAAAATGCAGTATCCTCTGAAGGACATGAGATGGAGAAATCTACTAATGCTTCTGCTAAGATAAGCGAGAGGATCATCTAATGTTAACTAGATTATGAATTACCAAGAATCTTAACCTCTTAGTTCAAACGATTAATGTTCCAACTCTCATGTTTCACATAATTCAGCAGTCAATAATTTATTATTCCGAAGAAACCCAAACTTTCTTTCTTCAATGTCATCAAACCCAATCAGTAAAGGTAATAGAAGAAGTTGGTTGGAAGTAGTTCAACGACACGGATAATCTCCATCGGTTCCTTCCCTAGTTTCAGATAGTAATCTAAGAATATGTGGTTCCATATGCACCAAGAACATCGAAGAAAAGGTGAATACTACAACAAATTAACTAATGGGAATGATTGTAAAAGTACTTTACAAATATGGAAATCCAAATAATACCTTCTTATCAGTTCCATTTAATGAGATATTTGATATCTTTTTCGAAAGATTTTCTGGAGCCTTTTCCTCCTCTATAATTCCTTTGGCATGCTCAACACAGCTGTTAGATCTGCTCTCGTTATACAGTGTTTTCAGTTCCTTGATCATGACCTGATACAGATAGAGAGAAAACAACGACGAAAGAGAAACGGAAAAGAATCACACTCATAATCATTACTGATTAAAGCAATAAGTAGAATATATAAGAATGCTAAATTGTGCATCATAATTTACTACTTATATAAAAGGAGAGTAGCAGCTGAAGGTCAACATGGCTGCTTAAAGTCATAAAATCCATTTTTATGGCATTGTGGTCATTTTTTCTTACTTTTGTGCATTGTTTACTCGTAATATAGGCTTCAGTGCTTTGTTGTGTGCTCAAATGACGAAAAAAACATGAATTTTTTACTTAATGCCCAGCGTATCATACCTTTTACAACATGGGACCAGGAGGTGTCAAAAATAGAGCAATGTTATTAGCCAAAGGAATACTTCACTTTAGCTGACATACAAAAATTGATGTGTCTTGACCAATTTGCCCTTTGCTTATATCACCACATTCTTTCTCATCCCCCCCCCCCCCCACTTCCCACCAAAAAAAGCCAGTTGTACTTCCCCACGTGAACCATGTCTCCCCAACACTTTCCGACCCTCTAGTATTTCTCCAGCAAATCATAAGATTCCTTCCTCTATGTAGTTTGCACACATATACACGAATTTTAAAAATTCCTTACCATTTTTGTGGACAGATCTTTTATATTACTTGTAGTAATTGCAGAAAATTTATTGGATGACAATATTGAATTAATTTTCCTGATTTGTCAAAAATATTACTCACATAATAAGGATCACCTCATTAACTTTTCAATTTCAAGGATTTTATTCAGATTTCAGTTTAAGGTCAACTTTGATTAATTTCTGGATAAAGAAGATTTTTTTACAATACATAAAATTATCAAAAAAAAAAAAACAAGATACAAACCTAAACTCTACATATTGAAGTGATGAAATAATACTTAGGTAAGCATCCGGGAATTTAGAGGATTATAAATAAATTATGATATTAATGAAAAGGAATTATTACTATATTGAAAATGAAAATATATATCACAAAATAGATAGTGACCCTCATACTGTGCCATCATTCTTTAAAGACGAATAGAATAATAATATTATAGCTTAATGTTGGGTCTTAGTCACATTTTATCAGTACCCAATTGTCCTAGAGCACATTTTATCATTTATAATAATACCAACTATTTAAAAAGTAAAACAAATCAAGCATGTGATTTTTATTTATAAAAAGTATAATAGAGCAACTTTTCACTATTTTTTACATAACTTTTAAATTTCATCTTAAGAAAATACAAGGTATTATTTGGATTGATATTTTCTATATTGAGTACGTTCTCAAGAACAAATACTGTTAAACTAAATAATGATTCAGAAAATTTAGAGAAAAATTTGAATTAGCTATTATATTTAAATTTTCAGTAACACATAAAAAACAATTGTAAATATTAAAGACTATAAAGATACACTACTAAGTTTAAGACTATACAAGTTTATATCACATTTTATCTTTTAGGAAATATTTAATCAACTTAAGTTTAATATTGTAGAAACTGTATACAAATGTTAAAAGAAAGATCATAAGATGATTTAAACTTGTGAGAAAGTTACGAAATTATGAATAGATATACAAATTAGAACATTTTGAAGTAGGAAGTCTTTTGGAGTTGGGCACGTGTCTAGCACAGGCATCTTTGTACTAGTTCATCCGATAGGAAGCAGCTAGGAAGCTCTATCACTGAAGATTTAGAGCACATGCACAATCAACTTAATATAAAAAGCAGGTAGTTTGACTGATAAAGTGCTTACCTGATCAGGAGCATTAGCGGACTGCAGTTTCTTAAGAGCTGCATCAGCTAAAGAACGAGCTCGAGAGTACAAGGCATAAGCTTCTGCCCTCTTTCCCGCCGAACTGTAAGACTTTGCTAAGTAGAAGCACCTGGCGGGAAATTGAAATAAAAACTTTTAATTGATTTCAAACAAGAGATACTCATTATAGGACTATGTTAAAGCTACACAAATCTGCAACCCCGAAAACCCAGTAAGATCCTGAAAAGCTAAGATGACTAGCGCTTCATGGGGGAGGAGGGGCAAGACAACTGAATAAGAAGACCTCATCACAGTGCAAAAGCAAAATTATTTTTCAGAATAGGCTTAAAATAGAAGGATCAGTAAGATTCCTAATGTCTAGCAACAAGTTGAAATTAGCGCATCAAATTACAGGTAATCCACACCAAAATGAACAAAAATTTGCACATGAAGATATAAGTGCGGAATGAAACTCAATCCAAGTCATGAAGTTACTGACAGGAGGCAAATTGACTAATCCAGTGATGTCCTTCATCTAAGATGATGAACATTTTATTATAGTTAAATACATACTGGGACTGGAACCACGATTTCAAATTACTCCAAACAGGCGAAGTACAATCATACATAGTATCACTGACCCATAATTTTATCGATTATCACTTAAGTATTTTGTACATTGAAGTTGTACAACTTCCTTATCGAGCACTACAAGTTCCGGATCTCCTTTTCGTAAATTCGCAAATAATATTAGTTTTAGACAGCTACAAGTAAGAAATGCTAAAACAATATGAAGATAGTCATTCACTCTCCCCTTCTTACCAGAAGCTTCATTTCAACTATCACATAGTGAAAGAAACAATGAAAGATCAAAAGATAAAAAGTAATAGAAGTCGAACCTTTCTGCTCGGAAAACCATCCTTTTCATCTCACACTCTTCAGCTAAGGCAACTTCTTCCATTTTTCTATCTCTACCAGAACTAACTAGATCAAAGAGATCAGCAGTATTCTGCAGCAGAGAAAGCAGTAAATAGTGCAGTCCAGAATTGGATAAGTGAGCCTTGTAATATTGCCAATTCTGATCGAAAATGCACTGATTAAGAATGTAATTAAAAAATAACACTCAAAATATATTATTACCTGTAACAGTAGATCATACAGCCGAACAAGCTCCTCTGGCTTTGTGACCTTCTCAATTTTATCATCGCGGACCTTGTTGAGCTTGCTTTTAGCTATTTTCACTAGCAGTTGATTCCGTTCAATGGTTCGCTGCCCTAAAATTGCACCAATGGCTTTATCCAGGCCACTTAACTCATCCTTCATGTTTTCCGAATTACCAGCCGTAACCTAGAAGAAAAACCATGTGTGTAAGATGAATGAATTCAGGACGTTAATTTTATGTATGTAATATCAAGATCAACTTGAAAGTTCCAAGAGTCGGCTACTTCCATGTAATATAAGGAGTAATCACTCACCAGGTCATTCCGGATGCAGCTCCTGGCTTCATGATATGCTGCAAATATTTTGTCATATAACACAAGTTTCTTCTCTGCTGGAAGAGAATCAGCGGCTGAGCCATGGATATCTTTCTCCAATTCCTGGGCTGATGAATTTTACAGCGCGTAATATAAGCTTGAAATAAAGCTAAAGCCAACATGATGTTTTAAGGACAGATATGCTAATATGCAATTACTTGACCAAAATCCAAATAAGTGGCTAAAAGTTACTCCCTCCCTTTCAATTTATGTGGCAGTGTTTAACTGGGAACAAAGTTTAAGAAAGAGAGAATTTTTTTTGGATCTTGTGGTCTTATATACATGACATGATATTTTTGTGTTTATAAAAGCATATGCCATTAAGGGCAAAATGACAATGAGAAGTTTAAAGTTAAATTGTTTCCAAGTATAGAAAGGTGTCATTCTTTTGGATCAAACTAACAAGGAAAAAGTGGCACAGAAAATGGAATAAGTGGAGTATTTCACTAAAGATGCAAAAAAGAGGAGAAATTTAAAAACCACATTACGATCCTCTCAAGTTAAAGCCAGTGAAAATTCTCATTACCCACTGAGGTTTGCAAAAGCAACAACATTGATGGACTTTTTTTAGGTACACTATATGCATCTGTATACTTCATTCTTTGTAAGACAATGGACTAATTGCATTATGTGTAACATCGCATTCCTAGAGGGCATTTCCTTACAATATTTGCCTCATCTTGTTACATATTTTATAAAAAAAAAAGGGCAGCCCGATGCACTAAGCTCCCGCTATGCGGGGGTCCGGGGTAGGGCCGGACCACAAGGGACTAGACATGCAAATCTGCAAGTGTTAACATGCTTAACATTAGAAGGAAACTAACATCCAACAGCTAAGTGGAAAATATCAAGGGACGCCTAGAAATGCTTTGTTGCATAAAGAACACAAGTATGACGACCATAATCTGAAACTAGGTTGAAGAAATTGATTTAATATAGTAGACGGGAAGAATTCCAAACTCAAAAGACAAAAAGAACTCCTAATGTTAGAACCTCCAGTAAGTTGGCTATTGATGCACTTTTAAAGTGCTACCTTCTGCATCGAAGTAATTACATACCTTTCAAAATGGACACCCGTGTCTTTGCATTTGAAATTGGAAATCTATTTCCAAGCCAATGGAATTCTGTCATAGATGCAGCCTGCTGAGATCTTGCCTCTGCCATAGCAGCCTGTAAACAAAGAAAAGAGAGTGATAGATCAATCAGGAGCAAATAATCCTCAAAACTCAGTTTTCAAAAAAAAAAAATCTTGAGAAAGACGGCACCCAGAGTACAATGGAAGCATCAATATCTTACAAAAAGTTAGTGTCTATAAATCGTACACTTTTATTTTATCAGGGTAAATTGTAGATACACTTAGAAATGACAGCTCACCTCCAACTTTGCTTTGAAAAGGTCCAGCGCAGGCCCTTCCATTTCACCGATGGAAACGAGTTCAGAAGTTTGTAAGTTAAACTCACCAATCTTGTGTAAGCAATATCTGATACTAGGTTCTAGTTCCTCAACCCGCTCACGGCACAATACTTGGTTCTCTAGATCTCCATATTTTCCAAGTTCCTCATACACAGCCCTATCCAAATTAGACAGTGAGCGTTCAGGACCTTGTTGAAACAACAGTATAGTCAAATTAGAGAAGCGGATATGGAGAGCAGAACAATAAAGAGATTGTTCCACAGCTTCCTCTATGGATATCGTTTGGAAACAAACTAGACACACTGGCCATTATACTGTCAGCAATAGAGAAGTATACATCTCCATAAAGGCTATGGTACCTGGTGCTTTTGAAGCACTTTAGAGCAACGTCCCAATTTTGATCTTGTTCAAACAATAAACTCCCTTTCATGTATGCAGCATAAGCCTGCAGATCAAGAAACAAGATTGCTCAGTTGTTGTCCGGCCCTAGTGGTCCGGCCCTTCCCCGGACCCCGCGCATAGCGGGAGCTTAGTGCACCGGGCTGCCCTTTTTTAATTAGATCCAATTTGAGATAAATACGAGATTTAGAGAACATCTAATTTGCATCAAAAGACAGATTACTTGCCAGTATTATAATGACATGGACCCAAATAGAATGAAATATATAGATGATTCATATCGTCGAATCCAACTAATTTAGGATTGAGGTATAGTTGATCGTTGATTAACAAGTTAGAGAAACATATGATAACATAAGATGACCTGCAACTTCTCCTATCTAAGTTCTTCAAATGCAAATTCCTGAAACTTTAATACAACATATGGCCTTCCTAAAGGCTAAAACCTCAGACGTTGTTTGAAGGGTCAGGTTCTTAACTGGAAGTAAAAATTCCCCATGGACCCATAAGGATTGTTGCCGGATAAAGCTGTGGTATTGTCAGCTATTAACCAATAATTTTGTGAAATAAGTCCAGTTTTTTAAGAAATAAATGCAGTTTTAACACTGACAAAAGTAATGTTTGAAAGGTAAATAGAGAAATAAGTCACAGTAACATCTCTTTCCTTTCAGTATAATTTTAAGTCATAAGATATTAACAAATGAATCAACCTTATCCACCAAAATCTGGAACACAGTTATTCTAAAGAACCCATGGCTTTCCTGCCACCACTACATTTTTATCCATTAGTGGCATGAGTTCCCTTTCCTTGACTTTACGTATTTCAGAAAATCATCCTTATCGAAAGAAATGAACAAAGAGACTTCAAGAATAGCAAAGAAAAGCCTTTTGAGAAGATCCAACAACTCAGCACCTCCAGCAGCACCTCAGGGGTCGGATGACCAAAGGTTTGGACTAATGACTAAAATCAAACGCTCCCATGAGCGAGCATAATGCCATGAGAGCGTTGGCTTTTATCCATTAGTGGCATGAGTTCCCTTTCCCTTACTTTATGTATTTCAGAAAAATCATCCTTATCAAAGGAAAATGAACAAAGAGACTTCAAGAATAGCAAGGAAAAAGCATTTTGAGAAAATCAACCACTCAGCACCTCCGGCAGAACCTCAGGGGTTGGATGACCAAAAGTTTGGATTAATGACTAAAATCAAACGCACTCATGAGCAAGCATAATGACATGTCTATGAGAATCATTATACAAGAGTCAAGAAGCATACCTCCGCTTCTAAAGATGTTCTCGAATCTCCCTTGATTGAAGATAATTCCTGGAAAAGACTAGCCCATTTAACTGCCTTTCTCAACCGACCAATGAGATAACTTCTTTGGTGTGCATTTGGTCCATCAGGCAATGTTTTCTTTTCCATAGCATGACTCCAAGCTCTCTCAGCTGTATAGAGAACCAAGTGAAGAAACCTACAACGAGCTCAAATCATTGAATTGTTAAGTTTTAAGCAAGTTTGTACATTCAGGGGATAACAAAGAAACTATGAGTCATATTGGGCAGAGTAAGATTGTTCATAACTCAATAGACTCTCGTATCCCCAAAAAACATAGATCATGCACTACCAAAAAAAAGTATAATACTTCTCTCTTATACTTCTTCAAGGAACTAGATCTTTAACATGTCAACTTTTCAGAAATCAACCCAAGAAAATGCACCCAAAAGCTCCAAAAAAGGCAGCATGATAGCTTAATCAACATCAAACGATGTTAGAAATTAGAACTTTAGAATTTCAAACATAAAATTGTTGAATAAAAAAACCCAGGCAGAAAATCTTCTACCCCTCTCTTTTTTCCCTTCCCTGAAAAACCTTCACTAGGCAATGCCTGCGTGAATTTTCAGCTGATCTCTTTTTTAGTATGGAATATATATCATTGTAGTAATAAGTGTAGTCTAGTGGTCAATGAAGTGGGATGAAAATCATTCAACACTAGGATTTGAATCCCAACCTAGTGATTTCTTTCCAATTGCCTAAAGCCTGTAACTCTACCAGTGGAAGGTAGCAACTACAAGGTGGAATAGTTGAGCAACGTGCAAGTTGGCCTAGACGTCACCAACTCACCATAATCTAAAAAAGAAAAGAGGGAGATTTTGAGAATCTTTAGTTTTATAAATCTCCTCATGTAATGGGTAATTGGCCCTAGTTAGTTTGAGAGTGATGGGTAATTTTTATTGTTGTCATAAGTAAATACAATCTTCATACACATTTCTATATGTTCTGGCATGCTAGGGATCCCTTAGTTCAAAGAATCAAAAAAAACATTGGAAACTTTCAACCATTCCATTACACCAAATAAACACTAGCAATAGAAAAAATGACAAACAAACACACCTCACTTCAGTGACCGTAGATACTGAAATGGGACGCTTAGTATACTTCAAACGTCCGTGAGTGAACTTGAGGGATTTATATAATCTCCTTAATCGAGCCGTACAATACCTCCTGCAAATTTCAATTATCTTAAACCAAAATCACACAAAACAAAAGCATACCTAAATTCATTGTTCTGCCGAACATACCTGTAACGTGCGTAATCACCGAATCGCAATCCATGCTGCATTTGGGCAGATTTTAAAAGCTGTAACACTAGAAAACCATATAAGAGTAAAATTGAGTGATCTAGAAGATTGCATTTGAATGCAATTGGAGAAGGGAGAGAGGGTACCATTGACGGTGAACTTAGGGTTAGAGATCTGATCAGAAGGAATAGAATTCTGATCGTCGATTTCCATGGCTGAACTTTCCTTCTGCTTTCCCATTGTCGTCTTACGGCGGAGCACTGCGTTTTCTGATTTCTATCGGAAATGCCCTGCGTTATTTGGGTTTATTTTTGGGCAACTTTTTAGAGATGATGTTAATAATAATTGAGAGGTTTGATTTATTTTGGTCTTTGATATATAACAGGTACTATACAAGTAGTCCCTTCATGTTCATGTATTGCAAAAATCAATATTTAAATCCTAAAACTAATCATTCTCCCCAAAATATTATTTCAGATATAGGTAAAATACTATATGGGGAAAACTAATTACAATATCACAGTAGAAAAAAATATTCGAGGAAATGAGACAACGAAACTGTGAGGATATTTACTTTAAATTAATTAAAAATAAATTTAGAAAATAATACAAAAAGTCTTACATATTAATTTAGACAATTGAATTATTATGATTAATATAATAAAAGTTAAAAACTTCTAAAGATATTTCAAAGAGTAAGAAATTTAAAGGTGAATACTGAATTGAGATATTAAACCAAGTGAGAAGCTAATGAAAAGTTATAGGCAATGTAATAATATTGAACAAGAGATAAAGAAAAACAAGGAATCGCTTTCTTAGTTTTGTAGAAATTTTTATTATTGGGTATATTACATTACGAAATAAAATGACATCTGTTTTTTTGTTAAACCAATATGATTTAATGTGCTTATACGAATTGTGAAAATATTTTTTAATAATTTTCGCGCATCGTGCAGTTACGTAAGCTAGTCACTGTTAAAATAATCGGATGGCATATGCTCTGTCAAAATAAACAAATCAGATCCTAAATAAGATGAAGCTCAAAAATCAAACAGAAGGTGTAGCTCAAAACTATTATGTATGCTGAGTAATATATGTAAATCATATACATGATGATTGATGAACCTAAAAAATTAAATAAAAAATGCAAAAAAAAAAGATGAGAAAATAGCTCACTAATCGATCAAAAATTTGAAGAAGTCGATACTCTTAAGATGTTCACCGGGAACAAAGGCAATAAAGGGGTATCTGAATCCCTAATTACTTTGATGGTTGAAAAGGGAAGTAAATTTTTCTTCAAAAAAGGATCAAATTTGCTCTTGTACTCTTCACATAAATTATATTTGCGTTCATTATGTTTTTTTATATATTTGCCCTTACCATTTCAATTTTGAGCACATATTTATTCATGAATAGTTAATTTCCCTTGTCCCCACCTTTATTATCTCACATGGCGTCTATGCGGATATTTGTTTCTCTCAATTTAAATATGACCCAATTTTCAAAATAAATCTGACCCAAAGATTCTCAAATAAATTGTGCTAATAGAGCCTGCTCAACCTCGAGCACTTAAAATGGCAATTTTGATTATGTACTTTGGAACAATAGAGATGAAAACTTATCAAAGACCTTTTGAACACTAGTCACCCTCATTAATTAAAATTATCAATTATAAATTTATATTGATACGATTTTATAGAAATGACGAGCTGAGAATCTCGAGTGGTATTTTTCTCATGCGACAGTCCTACATATTCTAAATCTAAATGGAGTTTACTAGTCATATCATGAATCCTTTCAAGAAAGAAGCAAGTATCGGAAGAGCATCAAAGAAAATAAATGTCATTAACAGAATTTCACATGAAAATGTTGATTCCGTTTTAGAAGAAACTAATATATAAGTGAGATTACGAGATAATTCTTTCATTTTTTACTGCCAATGCAAATTTCCTCAAATCCAGAAATTAAAACATATGGGAAAGACCAATTATCTGCATCACATGGAAATTGCTTTCTATTTGGGAATCTTTTGGGTTGGATTTATTTTGCAAAATGAGTCGAGTTTAAAGGGTTCGGTAGGGTTAAAATAATTTAAGCATTAACCAGAATTAAATTGAGATAAAAAAAAATATTCATGTTGGCGTCACATAGGATAATAAAGGTGGAGAAAAGGGAAATTAATTATTTAAGGATAAATGTGTGATCAAAGTTGGATGGTAAATACAAATATATCAAATAAATATAACAAAGGACAAATACATTATTTTTTTTAAAAGTACAAGGTCAAATCTGACCCTTTTCCGATTTTTCTTTAGCTTTCAAATCCAAATTGCCATCACTATGTGAAGACCCTTTAAACGAGTTGGGTGCAAACAAGCTCAACTAAAGTACAACAAAATCAAGAATGCTCGATGATAAATCTCGGACGTTCCACAACAGATAACCTGAAATTATAGTTATTTGGACTTAACATGCTTAGTTTTGTTTGTTTTGACAGAGCAATGACTTGCACACGACTCAGTCGACTATTTTAACGAGGATTTTAGGAGAGAAAAGTTAGTTTTAGAACTTTGTCATGATCCAAATTACGGACATGATGGCACCTACACTTTTCCATCGGTAGGCGAAACATCCCAAAATCACAAGATACAAATTAAATTTAGAGCGAAAAAGTTAAGTAAACAAGATTCTCTTTAAGTCTCAATTAACACAAAATACCATGTGAAATCAAAGTACAAGCCATGTTTCTAAAATCGGATCTAAATCGTACAAGAGCACTAATTATAAGTCTAATACATGCCCCGTAGGACGAATATAATTGTATGTAGAAACTAAATACATAAAGTAAATGAAGAGGAGAAATTCAGGGGCCACGGGTTGGCCATGTAGCTCACCTCAAATGTATGGAAATCGTGCCTCGCGATTAGTCAAGAGGTCTGAACTGGATCACGAATCTGTATCTACACAAAAGTGCAGCAAATGTAGTATGAGTACAACATTAGTACCCGTAAGTATCATAGGCCGACAACAAAGAAACACAAGAACAACAACATACCCTATAAATATTAACAGACCACACATAGTGAAGAAAGTTATTATTTCCTTTGATTACGAGATTACCAGGTTCACATTCGATTCACCTCTTAAAGCTTAATCTTTTCCTGAATTAACCCTAAAGCTTAAGTCTTTATCATTTGAGTACAAAGTTTACACCTTTTCCCCGATGGATGTATCATAAATCAATAAAGTCAAGTAAGAATCCTATGAATGTGAATACTATGCAATGCAATTTGGTATACACATGCTAAGGGCTTTTCCACGTAGTCATGACCCATGGGCAACTCGCGAGGTCTATATAACGCTCACTACCATCTGACATGTATCCCTCGATGGCCGATCATCATATCATATCATATTTTCTTATATCAATCATATCATAACACCTGAGATCATTTCCCCTCGGTCTGCGAAAGCATTATTATCCTTACCTCTTTTCCGGCCTCATCAGACCATTCTGTACCTCAATAAAAAATTCATCTCAACAGTATGTATGAATGAATGAATAGAGAATGCATAGTATCATATGCCAGTACTATCAAGAGAATACACAGTTAGCAGCTCAATTTCAAGAATGATCCTCTTCTCGTGGTATAATCAAGATATGGAGTGATGAATATCTTAGTGACCCGATGATAGTTGAAGATCAATCGAGTAATTTGAATAAATTATTTAACATAAACCGGTAGATCTGATTATACTTGAACATCAATTTGATGATTCTACGTGTAGTAAAACATTAACTTAGTGATTCAATGGCATTTGAAGATCAATCGAGTGATTCAACGAATTATTAAACATATTCTCACTAATTTGATTACAATTCAACACAAATACAACGAACTGCACATAGTTAAACATTAACGTAGTAATTCATGATAGTTGAAAATCAATAATTAGTAAAGTTGTTGAAACAACTATAATAGTTGTTGTTTTACGATTCTCTTGTTGTTAAGACTGTAGCTTATTGATTCAATTATACTCGAACACCAATCAGGTGACTCGGCGAATTATTAAACATAAACTTATTGATGTGATTATAATTGAACACCAATAGAGTGATCCTACACACAGTAAAAATATGAAGTTATTGATTTAATTATAATTAAACTCGAGTAATTGTTTAAACAACCATTGATGTGGTTTAGAATTTTTTCTTGTTGGGAATTTAGCTAAAAAATTTTTGAAGAACAAGGAGGAGGATCAGAAAGGGGAGGAGAAGTAGAAGGTGGAAGAAGAAAAAGAAGAGGAGGGGGTGGTGGAAGAAGAAGAAGAAGAAGATGAAGAGGAAGGTGTGGTATAAGAGGAGGAGAAAGATGATGAACAAGAAGTAGGCTAGCGTTCTTTTGTATATTTTAGTTGTTTAAAAAAAACTCCAACCTTTTTGTATTTATAATCCAGTCTCATTCTATTTAGATATTTTCAACTTCTTTGGATTTAAAAAAAAAAAAGGGATATGAGAGAGAAAGCTGGCAATAGAATCCTCTTTTTTAATTCAAAGAGGATTAAATAAATCCAAATTAATTCATGCACCAGATTTCAAACGTTCTTTGTGCTTACTTGATGCTTGCCTTGAGACGAGGGTTTATCAGAAACAATCTCTTTACCTGGTAATAATAAGATATGCGTATACTCTACGTTTTTAAACCCAAACCCCATTTGTAAGATTACACCGGTAGGATATGTTGTTGTTGTTGTGCCTACTTGATGAAATTGCAGACTCTGGCCTTTTCTTCTCCATTTCCCCCTTTTTCTCCCTGCCTTACTTTGGTTTACATATCCGCATTTGAATCAAAATTTGTATTCATCTGAGATTTGGCAAACTTAATTTTGTTTTGTGAGATCAGAGAAAAATAGATTAGCAAGGAAAGAGGGAAGTCAAGCAATTCCTAGTTACGCATTGTTTCCCTTATTTTCTTTACTATAAATTTGATAAATGATTCTCTTATAATCATGGGGAATTTTGAGTACCAAAAAATGTGTTGGTGTTTGTGCATAAATACATTTTGGTGTGAAAGTGACCACCCTCGCTAACAAGTTTCCCTTTCCTCTGTCCAAGTTAAATGACACCTCACCTAGAATGATTATTTTGTTCAGATCAGAAATTCTAGCAACTCATTCTTTTTCTCATACCAAAAAGACACCATATTCATAGGACGGCGCTAAATCTATATACCAAATAGAGTAAAATTTGGGAAAGAAAGTAGTAGCATTTCAATACAAAACAACTCGACTCCATTTCTTCACAAACGATTTGGCACTTCAAATTCCCCTCCCAGAGTCATCGACGCCACTGATAAAGATCTATTTTTAGCCCTCAAATATTGCTTACTGAATGCATAGTTAATGTACTACTGCTTATGGAATCACACTGGAGTATAAAGACCTAATTCAATTGAAGAGAATTTGCCCGGCCCTAGACTCACTAAAAGAATTTACTCCAACATCAAATACATAACCATGTAAATAAAGAGGCCTTGTTTATATCTTGCTCCGGACAAACCTATAGAGAGCAATTACATCAAGGAAATTGTCTAGTTTATGTTAATAATTAGTAGTAACAACTTTTATTAACACGAACCCAGAAGATGATCCAATGGCAGAGGCAGAAATTGTCAGATATTAACTGTCAGCTTGACTAGCATTCACATAATTAGCCTCTCCAGAGAGAAATAACTTATGTATAATAAAAATTCAAGCATCAACTTTTCCCACTGCAGATGCGTAGCTTACGCTGCTGTCCCTCATTGATTTGCACTGGCTCGATTGTTCATATCGAAGGAATCTAATCTTTATCTTCGTCGAGTTTTTCAACATCTACATGAGTGAAAATAAAAGTTATAGATAAGAGGATAACATAATTAACGAACCATAATATAAAATAATGTAGTGCTGACACCCCACCCCAACCCAACCTGACATAGACAGGTAAGTCAAGAAGCTTACTGAAACATAACTAATCCTGGAAAAAGGTTTTATGCATAACCACATAGACAAAAGAGAAGGCAACATTTTCAGAAAAGACAATTTGTCAAAAAAAGAGGAGAGTTACGTGGAGAAAAACGCTAATTGGATGGCGTCCACAAATGGTGTTGTCCGTCTCCAACAGGTACTGTTTGAATGCATCTGGGTCTCCTGTTTCTATGATATCCATACCCATTTTATCCAAGGCCTCAATAGATTTGTAAATAGCTCCATGGCTTTTGTCATAATGTGTGTAGTTGAACCTAAGAATTAGAAGCCCAATTGATGTAAAGAACGACGCCAAAGAATATGTATATCAAGTATCCATCAGCAGACTAAGAAACATTACAATGCAAACACATCCTTTTTGTATGCCTTGATAGTCCATCTAGAAGCCATTATTAAGAATTTATCAGATACCATGCACTTACAATCTTTTTTGAGAAGCAAGAATTGAAATGTGTCTTAGATGAGACAAAGCTTTATGTCAACCAGGATAGTTTAATAAATTCAGAATCTGTTTATTGCAGCTATATTTTCGAATGAATAATTGTTCTACTTTCCTGTTTGGTTATCAACACAAGTGTAATGTGAATCAACTTATTGAACTTCTAGATTTATACCCATCTTTAGTCAGTCTGAGATCTACCAAATCAAATCCTAAAAGACCCGATGCACCAAAAATAACTACGATTCAAGTTCAATCTTCAGGTAAACTTCCCACTTATTTCAATGAGAAATAGAATTCATTCACCACAAACATGAATGATTGCCATCAAAATAAGGATCAGATTTTCTGCATATGATCAAGATATAACTACATGCAACATTGGTGAATCAAACTCACCTTGATCCCCAATGACAAAAATCTGAAGACACTGAGAAGAAATTCTTGGAGTCATCCACATATTTTGCGAGTAACCGTCCATAAAGGGCTTCACTTTCAGCACTAAGAGCCCCAACCAAAATGGGGACAATTTTCACTGGATACCTGCCTTAGTAACTTTACAGTTATCTCTGAATAAACCATCATATAAGTGAAATTTAATTTAGAAAAGCATACCCTTGGAAAACTTTAGCAAGATATGGAAGGTGCATTTCCATGCTATGTTCAGCTTCATCAACTCCAAGATCCATGTATTCAAACTTCCCCGTAGCTTTTAGCTCGTCATTTACTGGTATTAAACCAAGATTGGTTATATAAGAGTGTTGTTTCTATGTTGCCATGAATAAACATGGAAAACTTACATGAAGGAGAAGCTTGTTAACTTTTACTACACACGTAAATATGCAGAACTGAAGCATTTTGACAAGTTAAGATTGTGTTTCAACTGCCTTTACTTTAAAGCCCTCTCTTAGTGTGATTTATAGCTTTAAGTGCCAGAAGTCAAGTGCAGAGGACCAGGATTAGCAAATTGGCCTTAGAATCATCCTTAGGGTTACTTTACAGGGTTCCGTGTCAAGATCTACTTTAATTTCTGTTATAGTTATGTCATTTCATCTGTGTTTATATAAAATAGAGTTCTACGCCTAAAACCAAGAGGCTGTCTTCCTTTTAAAAAAAAAATTGATGGTGGAGTCCAGGCCAGCTTGCGACTAAGAGGGTGTTTGGATTGGCTTTTTAAAAGTGGCTTATAAGCTAAAAGCCATAAGTTGGTTCTACCCAACTTTTGACTTTTGGCTTATTTTTGTACCTTTTAGCCTAAAAATAAGTGCTTATAAGCATTTTCTTCTCACCCAAACACCTCAAAAAGTAAAAAAGAGCTTAAAAGCCAAAAAGCACTTCCAAACACCCTCTAAATCCAAGAGACAGGCAAACAAAATTTACTTTTGAAAATTGTTAGTTTTCAAAACACTATGCCCACAAATAGTTCTAGCTGGCCCAAGGCTAGTTGGCCTACAAGTTAGAAACTCTAGGGAGTTGAGCCTGTCCCTCTGCCCTGCTCCCACTTATATACCAGGCTCCTGTCAGCAACAGATTGAACTCTTGACGTGTGTCTGACCACACTTCAGGCGTTGTACTTCCTTATGCTAAGCAAAAGCTGTGGGGGAATAGTATGTCTAATGTTAATTATCAAATTTTCATATCCATTAGCTGTGGCCTCTTTCTAGGTCTGAGTATCTTTCCACATTTTCCAATAGCAGCAAATGAATCCATGCAAAATTTATTCCTCATGCTTAAGTTAATATTCTAATCATTTTAACTCTAATCATTAGCAGCTATCACCTATAAGCCTATAACTATAAGAAGACTTAAAAACCCAAACTTTTCGGAATTATTCTTTGAGTAGTTGCATAACATCTTGCCCGCACATTAATAAGAGTGTAAAATTAGTTTGTTGGAAGAATTCAAAGTTATATATAAGACTATATATGGTATAATTGACTTGTTCATTATGTGAAGATTTCAGTTGATTATTTGCTTACTCTTCTTGATAATAAATAGTATGAACTAATCACAAATTTGTAATAGAGAATCAAGATACTAATATGTATGTGAAATATGCAGCACCATGACCATAGTAACAGAACAATAGGAAGATAAATAATAATTAGGGGTTTGACAAACGTGCCATGAAGTTGTAAAAATGAAAGCAAAAGGGTTAATTTGTCAACTAGCATACGCCAAGGCTAAGCCTTTGCAAGTCGAGTCAAGCAATATAAATGAAAGAGGGTATTTAAATTAAGCCTTCCATTTCTTCCATTCCAAATATTTTCTGCAGAATTCTTTCCTGGATTATACAAATAGCAACCATCTAAACTTTTTATATGTTTGATGAAGATGCACAGAAGAAGTTCGTAATACCTTCTTCATCAATGGGTAAATCTCCTATAGGAGTCTTGTACACTGTGGCTCTTGAAAGTGCACATTTTGGAGTATAATAGTGGTGAGATGGACCAAGTAGAAATATCCGAGAACTGCAGAACAAAGAGTTCAAAATAATAAGGCAACGAGTTCAAAATGTTCTGTATCACATGTAGTGGTTATTCAAATACTCCCTAGATCCGATTTTCTTTGACCTGCTTCTTAGTTTAGTCCTCACGAAAAAGAACGACCAACTACTTTCTGTAAATCCTCCACCAAAATGAGTGAGATATTTCTTTCAGGTAGCAAATTTTCTATCATGAAAAGTACCCCCCCCCCCCCCCCAAATCCCAATTGTTGTACATTCCGCTTTTAAAGAACCTATTAAAACAATTTTCTAAAGTGAAAAGAGAACGATCACTTTTTCATATGCAAATAGTATTTTGAAATCCTCAACGAGAGACACACAAGCTGAGAGTTCTTTTCCTTTAAAAGTATTAATAACACTATAAAACAATCACTCAAAGCTTTAAGTTACACTCGGAAGTGCAAAGTCAATTGGGAGAGGAGAGCTATTCCAGAATATTTTGAACTTGATATATTCTTTGTATGTTTCACATATTCCAACTATTACACATTGAAGAAAATAAAACATAATAGCACATTCAAAGTTTCTTCTCTTTAATCTCCACTCAAATCAACCTTGGTTGGTAATTGAGGACAGTTGTAGTAGAGGTGGCAAAATGAGCCCATGAAAGCATAACCCGCCCAACCCGTTCAATAACCCGCCCATTTATTAACTCAACCCATTTCAGCCCAACCGTTTTAACCCACCAAAATTGGGCTGATATATAACCCAAATTGACTCATGAGAAATCTTATCAAAATATTTTTTATTTGATATGTTACATATAGTCATAATAAAGAAAAATAATAATTTTATAAGGAACTAAAAATTATAAAAGTTGAAATAAAACAATTACGCGCCCATTTATAAACTCATCGCATTTTGACCACCCAAATTCAGCCCAACCCGCCCATTTGATGCCTCTGAGTTGTAGCAAGTAATTTCCGCTTGTATGTTTTCTCTTTAAGGAAACTTCACTTTACTTCTTCTCCATGATGATTCCTGCTTGCAATTTTTGGTGTGTTTGGATAAAACGGAACAGCAGATGATATGATGAAATCTCAACTCCATCTCTAAAGCTAGATATTTACTTAACTTGATCAGTTGGACCAACTTGACTTCTGTAAATAGCAATGTTTTTTGTTTAGTTAGCTCCCTGATCTTAGCCTACACACCTATTTTTGTAATTTTGCATCTCTTGATGCCTTTCTAATATAAATTATTACTTCATAAAAGAAAAAAGAGATTACTTGTAACAAGTACTATCCCACTTTAAAACTTCATTTTTCCTAAAAAAGAACTTTTGTTATCTGCACGTGGGGTTTCACATTCAAAAATTCGAAAGGAAAGAGCACATTTTGAATAGACTCACATGTTGGTTGGGTCTATGTTCCCAAATGCATAAGCTGCTGCACGACCAGAATATGTATAGCCTGCATGACTAGCGAGTTTAGCATAACCAGTTAGAACCACATATGGCATACAATCAATAGTATATTGACAATAAATGACTATAACTTACGGTGCAATTACACCTCGTACATCAGAAGACTTGGCTAAGCCAGCAGCTCTCAGCCAGCCATCAAGCTGTTCTGCTAGTTCTTGGGCTGGCAAGGAAAATAGTAAAGCATCAACATATTATAAGAATGGCCAGTTGTAGCTTTCCCTAGAAGTATCACTATTTGGCTTTTATACCAGTCTCTCCATCTCATTTTAGGTGATGATGCCGTATCATTCATCATGGAGTTGGATATATACTTGACTTGTGTGTTATACAAGTAGTAGTGGTCGAAAATGGTAAAGCAAACATTGAAAATTTAGTCAGATGGGAAAAAAGTTCAATACAAATTTTAGATTTGATTTAGTTAAATAAAATTGAATACTTGAAACTTACGAAAATATAACATTATTAAGCTAAGGGTGTGAAGCATCTTGTGGCATCCTAAAATTGAAAACATGTCATATAAGTTTGGATGAAGGGAGCATGTTCCAACCCATTGCTTGATTTGAAGTAATGAGAGAATGAACATATGACAAGGACTGAACAAAGAAATGATTTGTACACCAAGCTAATTGGACAATTTTAGTATATTTGTAGACAGCCAGCTGCCAGCTGCCAGCATAACCATGCTCCACCCAATTAAAAAAAATGAAAATGAAAGAGAAAACCCCCGATAACAATATTGAGAAAAGGGACTTTTGGCTACAGGACCCTATGCTAGATGGAAGAAAGATATAAAGATATATATTAAAGCACCACTGTTTTTATCTTGGAATATCCAGCAGCTTGCTTCTGAATTCGATCTTTAGCTTATATCTGATTATTCCTAGCATAACTGAATTAGCAATGCAATTTTTTTGTATAAATTGATAATGTTTTACATTGCTACGAACTACGATATGTAAACCCGTAATGTAGCTCACTGCTTACAACAAAATTTTCAAGAATAACCACATTAACATTAACCAATCCCTGATGCTGGTTGCGGTAGGTTGATCGCCACCATGAAAATAGCCTAACGATAATAAACCCTCTGGTTGTTGGAATCAAAACACGTGAATATAGCAGAATGGATATAAAGGATTTATATCATTCAATGCTTCTTCACTTTGCTAGTACTGTACCTCTCTCTCTCTCTCTCTCTCTCTCTGGACTCAATTCACCTTCAAACTCCGAAGAAACTAGGAAACCAGCCTCGATTCAAACAAGCAAAACCTCCACTTGCACCACTTGAAGACAGTAATAATCAAAGCAACAACATAAATAGACCTTAATTTGGAAAAAAGTTAAGGAGTGTTTGCTATTTCTATATCAGCTTACACGAAGATAAACGAGTATTAATCTGTTAAACTAAATACAACTATACAACTATACAACAACAACAACAACAACAACATGCCCAGTGAAATCCCACAAAACTAAATACAACTATATCAACAAAAAAAAAATACCAAAGTCACAAGACAAATCGAGTGGCGGAACTTACGATTATCAGTGTACCAAGAACCAGCATGAGATGCTTTCCTGATTCTCTCCATTTTTGCACTGAGTGACAAATAACGAACCAAAAAAGCCCTAATAATTGGGAAATCTCGGAGCTGTAAAGTAATGAACTAATATCTACAGCGCAGATGGAAAATAGTGCTATTAGTCAATTTTGCAGTTTCAAATTGATTATTTATTTACTTTATTATTTTTTTTAAGAAAAAGATCAAAGATAAATAGATTAGGTGGGCAAAGTAAAGTGGCATTCTTCTACAATTCACTATATTCTAGCGTTGTCCAGTGGGCAGGGTCGGCCCGGTCCGCCCCGTCCCGATCCCCAAAATAAAAAAAAATTGTCGGGGTCGGGGTTTGAACTCGGAACGGAGCCTGGATCATTCGTCAGTCCCGATCCCGATACGACCCCCCATCCCGACCCCGTCCTGCCTCCCTCCTCCTTTGCAAAAATAACCTTTGCAACAACGGTCAAATTTCTATTTTGGCCATTGTGCAACGGCTAAAACGGTCATTCCCCCCCCCCCCCCCCATCCCCATAAACCCTACCCCTTAATATTTATTTTTAACTCCTAAGTTAATATATTTACACTTTAACCCTATTTCTCAACTATAAATAACTCATTTTCCTCTTCATTTTCTCACAAATCTTCATACCATCTCTCTAATCTCTCAATCTATCTCTCTACAATTCTACAAATATTTCTACTATTAAATATTATATCAAAGTTAAAAAATTAGGAGTGAAGTTGGCAACTAGCTTGAGGATCATCCATCGAGCAAAATTTCATTTTCAACCTCGATTACACGTCAACGTTACGTCGGCGTTTGGTACCTTCATTCCTTCTTTAAATTATTATTATTACTTAATTTTAATTATCACACTTAATTTCATTTACTTTAATTATTTATTTGCATAATTATAATGGAAGAATTGAAACGTATGATTATGGGTAAGGGTAATGATGCTTCTTCTAGTAGGGGTAACAATGGTAAGAGCGATTGGCCTCAGAGGAGAGGGGAGGCAACTTGGGATTCTAGGCAAAGTGTTTTTTTTTTTTTTTTTGTATATAGGCCTTCGTATAGGATAGGATTTTCATTTCTTGTAATCCTATTCCTACTCCTGATGATTTGATTGATTTCAGTCATATTGATGAAACTGTTTTTTTAGTGATATATCATTAGATGATGAAGTAGATGAATCATACTTTAATTTAGGCGATAATATAGATGACATACCCACTAGTGCACCTCAACCTCAGGCTCAGACTGTTATAAGATATTTTTTAAATTTGCAAGTGAATATCAACAATATTTACGTTATGCATTGTATCATTTTAATGACAATGTAATTATCACTTCTAACATAGGTCGTAATACTAACGGTAATGATTATTTAACGGTAACATGTCATTGGATAGATCAAAATTAGTCTATGCAAAAACGTATTTTAGTATATAGATATATAGATGATAGGCACACTGAAAGTTTTATTGCAGAAAATATTCAAGAAATTTGTGATTACTATGGAATAATTAATAAAATTATGACTGTTACATTAGATAATGCTTCTTCTAATGATTATGATATAAAAATTTTAAAATTTATATTAACTCCATCTTTTCCTGATAATTTTCATATAAAATGTGCGTGTCATATTTATAACTTAGTTGTAAATGATGGCCTAAAACTTTTTAAAAACATTCTTAATAAAATACAATTTGCTATAAACTTTATTTTTAAATGTAAAAAATACAAAGACGCAAAGAGTATAAAAAAACATGTCATGATTGTGGATTACCTTATAGAAAAATTCCAGAAGAAGTTTCGATTAGATGAAATTCTCTGTATGAGCAACTACTTGTTGCTTACGATTATAGACAACCCATTACTTTATTATTTAACGCCCATAATAAAAATCCAAGGGATATGCTTATAGATAATGATTGAGATTTTTTTTTTTAGAACTTAATGGATTTTTAGAAAAAATTTATCAAGCTACTAAAGAATTTTCCGGTATTTATTATCCTACTATTTCAAATATGTTATTTTATATAGCACTAATATTTTTGTTACTTAATGAATATATGCAAAAACCATCTTATAAGGCATCTATTGAAAAAATGTTTAAAAGATTAAAAAAATATTTTTTCTATTCCCACTATTTATATTATTGGTGTGGTATTAAATCCGACTATTAAAGTAGATGGTTGTAAAACACTAATAGAAACTATTTATGATTGTATAGAAGTACTTCCAACAGACCCAACTGAAGAACCAACTCACAAACCAACTAAAGAAGAAGTTACGTCTAGCATACACACTGAATGCAAACAAATATATATGTATTACCAACAACAAAGTGCAAATAATCAACCGGCTTATATACCATCTTCTACTACTTCGCTGCAACCTTATAAAAACATGCGATTTCTGCTGCTAGTATTCAAGGCCTTAGAAATAAAATGTTTAGTGGTTCAACTTCTTCACAAGTTAGCGAATTTGATGTTTATGTTTTTGCAGTGTGTTGTACCGTACGAATTAATTGTCAATGATGAAGAACATGAAGACTTGTTGAAATACTGGAGACAGAATGAGAATACATTTCCGACACTAGCAAAGATGGCCCGAGATGTGTTGAACATTCAAGCGTCATCAACAGCGTCTGAAAGCGCTTTTTCTACGGGAAGATTTCAAATAGTAGAGCACAAACATTCGTTGGCGGGAGACACATTGGAGATTGCGTTTATTCAGAGACTGGATTCGTACGGAGCGTAGAAGGTGCGGTCAACCGGAGACCAACGAAGAAAAAGACTACAACTACAATGAAATCTTGTCCGAGGGAGCAGGAAGCGACGTTGAAGAATTTGACAAACAAATTCCAATTCCAACAGAAGATCCTCAATACATTGTGAGGAAATTCGAAAAAGTATGGTTGAATATGTAATTTTTTTAATTGCAATTTTACTATGTCATTTGCAACTTTTGAACAACACCACAAAGTTGCACTTTTGAAATTGTATTACAAACAAAATCATATTTCTATTAAATAATATAAGAGGCACAAAAACAACCTTGAGATATTTTTATTACATTATCTTGTTCAATTATTGAAGTGTTTGTATATATTATTTTTTAAAATTAAGTGGCAAAAAAAAACCCCTAAAATCCTGATCTCGACCCAACCCGTCCCCTCGAATCCCGGCCCCTCTACCGGTGGGATGTGGGACAGGACATCTTCCCATCCCGCCGGAGCCCGCGTCCCTACCCTCTCCCTCGTCCCGCCGGGATCCGCCCCGCCTCGTTGGACAACCCTATTATATTCTGGTTCATTGTGTCAATGAGGAAGTCATTATAGCCTCCATATCAAGTCCACCCAATTTGATGAACCTTTGTTTTGCTCTCTCATTTCCGGGATATATATATATATATATATAAATATTTGTTGCGAAATATTATAGTTAATTGAGGAAAAAATATAGATTGCACTTAATACTTGTTTTTTTATACTATATATATATATATTGTTGCGAAATATTATAGTTAATCGGAGAAAAATATAGATTGCACTTAATACTTGTTTTTTTATACTTGTTCAAAAAGTCATTTACACATACTAACTAATCAGACGACTTATTACCCGCTATACATATTAGAAGTAAAAATTTTACCCCTTTTTAGACGTAGTTCCAATTGTATTGAAGTGGGTGGATATACGCGGATGCCACATATTAAATGATATAATGTCACGACCCCTTTTAAGGATCGTGGTGGCACCTACACAATTTCCATCGGTAGGCAAACCACTCCAAAATTATTCATATGATATAATATAAATAAAAGCGGAAAGATGACAAAATACAATATAATCTGTCTCATGATATAAATGTGGAATAAAAATATAAGAAACAAAAATATCCCCAAAATCTGATTTGTGAATCCAAGAGTGCTAATAATCTGATACAAGTCTAAAGCCAAGGGAAACATAGTGCCATAACTGAATAACCATAATGGTAAATGTATGAATGTGTCTCCAGAATCAAGTATAGACATAACATAAGATATAAGCATTCTGAGGCATGCTGGAAGAAGCATCCTCACCCTAAAATGCTTAAACTCACCTTCTCGGACTCACACACGAGCTCGCGAACTGCACAGTGGGATCTATACCTGCATCAAGAAAAGATGCAACAAGTGTAGCATGAGTACACAATGTACCCTCATAAACATCATAGGCCGACAACGACTGAAGATATGCAAAAAGAGATAAATACCAAGTTAACACCAAGTGGTCATATACTAAACATTTCAATATCCCAAGTTATGTCATATTGTCCACATATTGTTCATATAGTTCACATATCACCTTATTCAAGTAAGATTTCATGATCACTTAAGTTATCGAGTTCCAGAAGAGTTCAATAGTAGTAATCCAAGTATCAAAGAGTAGGTAAAATCCTTTCATATCCAGAAATCTAGCCAAGTCATCAACAACCAGTTTAATGCTAAGTCCACTAACAGATAATCAATGAATGACATATGTATTATATGAATGTAATGCAAATGTCAGGTACATTTATCCTCTAGTATACATGTGTTCAAGTTTTTATTATGAAATGCACACCCATGGGGGATCGGGACTCGCGAAGTTTATATACTTATCCTGAATTTCCCATCGGATCCCCTCTCTTGGTTGTAATAGTTGTTGCAGGCGTGCAACCCGCACCCCACATATCATCATCATCATCATCTTAGTGTTGTCATAATTTCATAGCGTTCTTACCTTTCTGGTCCCTTGGACCCACAACATATATCATACCACTCTAATATCAATATCATCAGAACCATGAATGTATGAATGCAAATGACAATACCGGACAAGAATCATAATGTCATGAGATGCAATAAAGTATAAAAATGAATATCACATGCTTTCAAGAATAAAACAACATATAATCCAAGTACAATCAGGATATCATATCAAAGAATATGTGATGAATAAGCACAACGATAACAAGTATGGCGATGAACCCACATAATGGCGACAAGCCCAATCAATCAGCAGTCGGAATCGTCTTAAGGCTGATTCCCCAAGACACACATCATCACAATTCAACATTGTTACCCACTCAAACATTCATCATAACCATTTGAATGAGACCCCCAAACATGCCCAATACCCCATAATATTTATAACTGATTACGTACTTCTATCGGAGTCTAGTGATAGTAAATGGTAGCCTACCTCTAGCCAAACTGGAGCCTCGAACAGTCAGATTTCGGTGATAGCCTTGCCTTTTTGCTGCGCCTCGTGATAATCGAAGTCTAATCACGCATATAATATTCGCTAATATAAAGTTTACACAAGGTCCTTCCCAGGACCCCGCGCATAGCGGGAGCTTAGTGTACCAGACTGCCCTTTAATATAAAGCTTACACAACATACAAGGATATAATCCTTAACAACACAAGACTTCCAAAACCAATCACGACCCCTCATCATCAAGACTCAAACTTTATTACTCAAAAACCATGAAATATACTAGTTAATCATATCCTTAAGTTAATTAGAAAATTATACTCATTTGGACATTCAATTAAATAATATACAAAAAGCCCCAATTTGGAAACCCTAGAATTTCCCCCCAAATCAAATAGATTTCTATACTCAAATTAAACTCTACAACATGATTATCTACCATTTCCATCACTAATTCATAATAATTAATGCAATCTAATCCATAAAACATCATAATCAAAGATACAACTCTCTTATTTTACAAGAACCTATAATTAATTTTTCCCAATTTATAATCATACTATATCACCATTAAAGGACTTAGAATCATGAAATGAAATCACAAGGGAAGAAAATCTTATCCCAAGTAAAGAGTTCACTCTTAATCTTCAGAATTTACCCCTCTTGCGGCTCTAGGTTTGAGAATAACTATTTTGGGAAATGAACCTTGACCTAGGAATTAAATATGCTACCTGATCCAGCTATTCCACCCCAGCGAACTTGACTCCACTGGCGTGGTATCGCTCCCACGTAAATCAACCTCGCTGAGGCAATTTCACTTGACACCTCGCCTTAACGCAGAAACGCACACGCCGCTGTGAAAATCTCCTCCGCCAAAGCAAAAACTCCACAAAAGATCATACCCGCTTATGCGAGCCAACCTCCGTAGAGGTGAACATACAAGAGCGAACATAGTGTTGCTGAGGCGGACACCAGACGTCGGCAACAATGCAACTATGCCAAACTTCCACCAAACACTCCCGAGATCCCATTGGACACAAACCAGACATACTCGTCTAAGGTAAACAATGCTACAAACTCACTCGTACCCTCAGATTTTCCATTAAACTGAGCTAAGATATACTTTTCTAAAGAATTGTCTGAAATAACCAAATATTCAAATTTTACAAATAAGGCCACAAAATATATCTGATTGTCTCGGGAAGTGAACCAATGACTCGACTAAGTCATAAATGACCCTCCAGAGCTATCAGAAGTGACGAAACTCGAAAACAAACCCATATACTCAAATTCAATCCTGAGTCAAACTATCAAACTCAAAGGTTCTTATTTTGGGATTTTTATCCGAAACCCATATAAATAGACAACGGGATACGTGCCACCCATCCCTGCACATTATAAACCCCACATATAGATTACTGGAAGGGTCAAATAAGCAAAGAAGAGTCTTTAGCTAAAAACGATCAGATGGGTCATTACATCAGATACTAATTAAAAAACGTTCTTCCTCGAACGGAGAGAAACGAATAGAGAAAACGTATCGGGAGTAGTAAATAAGTCAGGATATCGGCTCCGCATGTCGTACTCTTTCTCCCAAGTCACTTCCTCAACAAGACGATGTTTCCATTGAACCTTCACATAAGCTATCTCATTTGACCTCAACTTTCTCACCTGCCTGTCCAAGATAGCCACAGGATCCTCCTCAAACTCCATAATTTGATCTAGTAATACAAAGTCCCACTGAATGACATAAGAATAGTCGGCATGATATTTCTTCAACATGGACACATGGAAAACCGGATGGACGCCTGAAAGACCTGGTGGTAGAGACAACTCATATGCCACCTTCCCAACCCGTTAAAGAACCTCAAAAGGTCTGATATACCTCAGACTCAACTTCTCTCTCTTGTCGACCTCATCACACCTTTCATGGGTGAAACCTTCAGAATAACTCTATCACCAACCTTGAACTCTAAGTCTCGGACCTTCCGGTATGCATACTCTTTTTTGCCTGCTCTGTGGTGCTAGGAACTTGTTCTAAATCACTATTACCTTCTCTAAAGAATCTCTCAACAAATCGGCACCCCAAAGACGAACCTCAAACGCATCAAACTAACTAATGGGAGAACGACATCTCCTACCATACCCCTCAAATTGTGCGATATCAATATTGGAGTGATAGCTGTTGTTGTATGCAAACTCTGCCAAAGGTAAGAACTGGTCCCAATGACCACCAAAATTAATCACACAGGCTCGTAATTTGTCTTCCAAAACCTGAATAGTCCGCTCGGACTGACCGTCAGTTTGAGAGTGAAAAAATGTACTGAGATCTAAGAGAGTACCCAACTCTTTCTGCAAAGTCCACCAGAAATGTGAAGTAAACTAAGTACCTCAATCCGAGATGATAGAATTAGGAACCCCATGAAGACGCACAATCTCATGAATGTAGATCTTAGTCAACTTCTCTGCATTATAAGTCATCTAGATCGGAATGAAATGCGCGGACTTGGTCAATCTATCAACAATGACTGAAATAGCATCAAACTTGCCCAAGGTCTTGGGCAATCTAACAACAAAATCCATGTCAATCCTCTCCCACTTCCACTTAGAAATGGGCATCATATGAGACACACCACTAGGTCACTGATGCCCATACTTGACTTACTGACAATTTTGATATCAACACACAAACTCAATAATGTCTTTCTTCATCCTCCCCCACTAATATTGTTTCCTCAAGTCATAATACATCTTAGTAGCACGTGGAAGAATCGAAAGCTATGTGTCTCCTCCATAATCAATCTAGTCAAATCACCAACTCTAGGAATACATACTCTACCTTTGATCCTCAATACCCCCTCACCATCAATCATATCCTCCTTGGCCTCACCCTCATCCCCTTATCTCAAAATTTGCATAACTTCACATCATCATATTGGTGGATCCGAATCTGATCCAAAAGAGATGACTTCGCCTCAACACACGCCAGAATCCTACTCGAATTCGAAATATCAAGCCTCACGAAATAGTTGGCTAGAGACTGGACCTCCAATGCCAAAGGACGCTCAGAAATGATCAACCGAGCTAAACTTTCCATCTTGACTTCCTTTCGACTCAAGGCGACCACCACCACATTGGCCTTGCCTGGATGATACACAATAGTTATTTCATAATCTTTCAACAACTCTATGCACTGATGTTGCTTAGAATTCAAATTCCTCTGATTAAATACGCGCTGAAGACTGCGGTGGTCGTATACACCTCACAATGGACACTATAAATATAATGCCTTCAAATCTTCAAAGCAAATATAACTGCAACCAATTCTAAGTCATGAACATGATAATTCTTCTCGTGCACCTTCAATTGCCTCGATCCATAAGTAATAACCTTACCCTCCTGCATTAACACACAACCCAACTCGATCCTCGAAGCATCACAATATACGGTAAAGTCTTTTTCCTTCACTGGAAGAGACAAAATCGAGGATATGGTCAAAACAGACTTGAGCTTTGAAAGCTCTCCTTACACTCTACGGACCACTAAAATGGTACCTCTTCTGAGTCAAACGCGTTAGATAAGAAGCAATAGAAGAGAATCCTTTGACGAACTAGTCATAGTAGCTAGCAAAGCCCATAAAGCTCAGAATATTTGTCACAGAAGTCGATTTAGGCCAATTCTTGACTGCTTCTATCTTCTTAGGATCAACCATAATACCCTCCTTGGACACCATGTGTCCCAAAAATGCCATAGAGTCCAACCAAATCACACTCGTCGAAAGTTTAGCATATAATTTCTTCTCCTTAATAACCCAAGGATCACTCTCGATGATATTGCTCATGGTCCTCCCGACTCTTCAAATAGATCAAGATGTCATCAATGAACACAATCACAAAAGAATCTAAATACGGCTTAAATATCCCATTTATCAAGTCCATGAACGCTGCAGGGGCATTAATAAGCCCAAATGACATCACTAGGAACTCGTAATGACCATAATGAGTCTGGAAAGCCATCTTAGGAACATCCTCAGCCAGAATCTTCAACTGGTGATACTCCAACCTCAAGTCAATCTTTGAAAACAAGAAGCACCATGAAGCCAGTCAAATAGGTTATCAATATAGGGATCAAATACTTGTTTCTAATGGTAACCTTGTTCAACTATCTATAATCAATGCACATACGCATGGTGCCATTCTTCTTCTTCACGAACAAGACAAGAGCACTCCATAGAGATACACTGATCAAATGAAGCCCTTACTCAAGAAGTCCTGAAGCTGCTCCTTCAACTCTCTAAGCTCTGCCGGAGCCATACGGTATAAAGGAATGGAAATAGGTCGAGTACCCGGCTCAAGATCAATGCAAAAATCAATATCCTTGTTTGGCGGCATATCCGATAAATCTAAAGGAAAGACCCCAACAGACTCACTAACTACCAGAACGGACTCAAGGGAAGGAGTCCACACTCGTATCCCGAATATGAGCAAGATTTGCCAGACAACCCTTGTCTACCAACTTCCTAGCATGAATGAAAGAAATGATCTTCTTAGGAGCAGGGATGAGAGCGCCCCTCAACTCTAACCTCGGAAGACAGGCATAACTAACTTGATGGTCTTGGCATGACAATCCAGTATCCCGTGGTACGGTTAATATCAAAGTCAACCATATCTAAAATGACCAAATCTATCTAGGTATCGTACCCCATAAAAGTGACCACACACATACGATAAACTCTATCTACAATCACAGAATCACCAACCGACGTGGACACACGAATAGGGACATAACCATATCACACCACATATCCAAATCAGCAGAAAAGTAGGCAGACACATATGAGAATGTATACCCTAGATCAAATAACACTGAAGCAAATCAGTGACAAACTGAGATGATACTTGTGATAACCGCGTCAGATGCCTGAGCCTCAGGTAACTCATCCTCCTCCTCATGTAACTTGTCTTGAGGCTCAATATAACAACTTAGGGGACTCAAATCTACCATAAGCCTGACCGACTCTCTGTGCCCCACCCCGAGCTGGTGCCGCTCCTCGAGCTCTACCTCGACCCCGAGCACATTCTCTATCGCGACCGTGTACTGTTGGTGCCGGTGCTAGTTTCTCCTCCCTCGATGCATAGGCACGAGTCCTCACCATTAATGAGATAATAGAAACAAATATCAGATACCAATTTGATTCAACTTAGCACAAAAGGAATAAATGAAGTGAAATTTCCTAAATGTCCCATAGCCTCTCGAAGATAAGTATGGATGTCTCCGCACCGATCCATGAGACTCTAGTAGACATTGCTTTTGTATTTCAGATTGTTTAACCTAAAGCTCTGATATCAACTTTGTCATGACCCCTTTTAGGGATCGTGGTGGCACGTACACAATTCCCATCGATAGACGAACCACTCCAAAATCATTCACATGATATAATATAAATAAAAGCGGAAAGATGACAAAATACTAAATAATCTGTCTCATGATATAAATGCGGAATAAAAATCTAAGGAACAAAAATATCCCCCAAAATCTGATCTGTGAATCCAATAGCGCTAATAATCTGATACAAGTCTGAAAGCCAAGGGAAACATAGTGTCATAACTGAATAACCATAATGGTAAATGTATAAATGTGTCTCCAGAATCAAGTAAAGACATAACATAAGATATAAGCATTCTGAGGCATGATGGAAGAAACATCCTCACCCTAAAATGTTGAAATCCACCTACTCGGACTCACACACGAGCTCGCGAACTGGTAGTGGCATCTATACCCGCATCAAGAAAAGATTCATCAAGTGTAGCATGAGTACAAAACTTACCCTCGTAAATATCATAGGCCGACAACGACCGAAGATACGCAAAAAGAGATAAATACCAAGTTAACACCAAATAGTCCTATACTAAAAATTTCAATAACCTAAGTAATGTCATATTGTCCACATATTGTTCATAGAGTTCACATATCACCTTATTCAAGTAAGATTTCATGATCACTTAAGTTATCGAGTTCCAGAAGAGTTCAATAGTAGTAATCCAAGTATCAAAGAGCAGGTACAATCCTTTCATATCCATAAATCTAGCCAAGTGATAACAACCAGTTTAATGCTAAGTCCACTAACAGATAATCAATGAATGACATGTGTATTATATGAATGCAATGCAAATGTTAGGTACCTTTATCCTCTAGTATACACGTGGTCAAGTTTTTATTATGAAATGCACACCCATGGGGGATCGGGACTCGCGATGTTTATATACTTATCTGGAATTTCCCATCGGACCCCAACTCTTGGTTGTAATAGCTATTGCAGGCGTGCAACCCGTAACTCGCATATCATCATCTTAGTGTTGCCATAATATCGTAATGTTCTTACATTTTTGGTCTCTTAGACCCACATCATATATTATATCACTCTAATATCAATATCATCAGAACCATGAGTGTATGAATGAAAATGACAATACCAGGCAAGAATCATAATGTCATGAGATGCAACCGAGTATAGAGATGAATATCACAAGCTTTCAAGAATACAACAACATATAATCCAAGTACAATTAGGATACCATATCAAAGCATGTGTGATGAATAAGCACAACGATAACAAGTATGGCGATGAGCCCACATAATGGCGACAAGCCCAATCAATCAGCAGTCTGAATCAACTTAAGGCAGATTCTCCAAAACACCCATCATCACAGTTCAACACCGGTATCCACTCAAATGTTCATCATAACCGTTTGAGTGAGACCCCCAAACACGCCTAATACCTCTTAATATTTATAACTGTTTACGTACTTCTATCGGAGTCTAGTGAAAGTAAAATGTAACCTACCTCTTGGCCGAACTAGAGCCTCAAATAGTCAAATCTCGGTGATAGCATTGCCTTTTCACTATTCCTCGTGATAGTCAAATCCTAGTCACACATATACTATTCGTTAATATAAAACTTACACAACATACAAGGACATAATTCTTAACAAAGTAAGACTTCCAAAACCAACCCCAGGCCCACGTCGTCAAGACTCAAACTTTATAACCCAAAAACCATGAACACATACTAGTTAATGATATCCTTGAGCTAATTAGAAATCTATACTCATTTAGACCTTCAATTGAACAATATACAAAAAACCCTAATTTGAAAACCCTAGAATTTCCCCCCCAAATCAAATGTGTTTCTATACTCAAATTAAACTGTACAACATGATTATCTACCAATTTACATCACTAATTCATAACAATTAATGCAATTAAACCATAAAACATCATTAATCAACGATACAACTCTCTTAATCTCAGAAGAACCTATAATTCATTTTCCCCAATTTATAATCATACTATATCACTATTAAAGGACATATAATCATGAAATGAAATCACAAGGGAAGGAAATCTTACCAAGTGAAGAGTTCACTTTTAATCTTCAAAATTTACCCCTCTAGCAACTCTAGGTTCGATAATAACTATTTTGGGAAATGAACCTTGACATAGGAATTAAATATGCTACCTGATCCAACGATTCCGCCCTAGCGATATCAACTCCACTATCATGGTATCACTTTCGTGTAAATTGACCTCGCTGAGGCGATGTCACTTGACACCCCGCCTCAGTGTAGAAGCGCACCCAACTCTGCAAAGGCGGACACACCGCTGCAAAAATCCACTTTGCTAAAATGGAAACTCCACAAAAGCTCATACCCTGCTTATGCGAGCCAACCTCCGCAGAGGCGGACACACATGAGCCAACACAATGTCGGCGAGGTAGACACTAGACACCAGCAACAATGCAACTATGCCAAACTTCCACCAAATAACCGAAACACTCCCGAGATCCCGTGGACACAAACTAGATATGCTTGTCTAAGGTAAATAGTACTACAAACTCAGTCGTACCCTCGATATTTCCTATTTAACCGAGCTAATACATATTTTTCTAAAGAATCATATAGCCAAATATCTAAATTTTACAAATAAGGCCACAAAATACATTCGATTGTCTCGGGAAGCAAACCTATGACTCAACTAAGTCATAAATGATCATTCGGAGCTACATGAAGTGACAAAACCTAGAAACAAACCCATCTAATCAAGCGTCAACCTTGAGTCAAACTATCAAACTCCAAGGTTGTTATTTTGGATTTTTCGTTCGGAACCCATCTAAATGGACCTAGGAATCCGTGCCACCCATGTCAGCGCATCACAAACTTACATAGAGATAATAGGAAGGGTTAAATAAGCAAATAAAGGTCTTTAGCTAAATATGACCGGATGGGTCATTACATATAATCACCATTCTAATTACATTATTATATATAAATCATTTTACTAGTTTAATCATCCTAATATTTTATTGCTATACATATCATAAGTGAAATTTGTACCCCTTTTTAGACGTAGTTCCAATTGTATTGAAGTGGTTGGAGATACTCACCCTAGGGGATGCCACATATTAAACGATATAATCACCATTTTAATTACATTATTATATTTAAATCATTTTACTAGTTTAATCATCCTAATAATTTTTACCCCCAACTCGTTTGTTTCTACCCAAACCCACCAAATTTCACCCCACATGTAACAACTGTCGAAACCTAACTCTGAAATTGAATTTCTCATCTAAAACAACTTCAAAATTTATCGGATTTCATAGTGTTTTGGAGTTCACCTTCTATAAACCAATAATCGAAGTTAAGTGACCTATTCAAAAATATCCGGTGATTTCAATTGACAAGTGCAAGGTCAAAATTATTGGATTTTTCTGCAATTTGAGCATATTTTGGAGGATAATCTACTATAGTACACCTATTTCATCATCTCCATTGCTAGGGTTGGCAATATGGGTAAAATATATGGTTATCCGCCTGACCCAACCCATTTAAAATGGTTACATATGAGTCAACTCATATTATTTACTTAAAATATGAGTAGCTTAATGGATAAAACCCACAACATATAGGTGTGTTCGGCATGGAGGAAAATGTATTCTTGAAAAATAAGTAAATTTCTTATTTTTTTGATTGGTTAGTGAAAAATATTCTTCAAAAAATACCCACCACCCATCCCACACCACCCCACCACCAACGCTCCACCACTCACCCCACCCTAAAACCCACCACCCACTCCACACCACCATCCCCACCACCCACCCTCCACCACTATCCACCCCGGGGTTGGGGTAAGAAACAATTTCTCATTTTCTTATTAAATTTTTATAAAAGAAAAATAAAATATATGCTATAGAAAATTCGAGGGGGGGGGGGGGGCGTGAAGAAAAGATTTACCATTTTTTATAAAAATAAAATAAAAAATTCATGGGGAGGTTGGAGGGGGGCAGGGCGGGATGGTGGAGAAAGAGGGTACAAATTTCTCATTTTTTATAATTTTTATATAAAAATAAAATAAAATATATAAAATATAAAATTCGGGGTGTGGGTAAGGTGGGGTGGAGTTAAACTGTGATGTGGTTCGTGGGAGGTGGGGTGAGTTCGAGGATGGGGAGGGAACAATTAATATGTAATGCTACTTGTGGGACTCGTTTTTCGTAATTTTTCTCATTTTTAAGGTACTTGTTTTCCTAAAGACAGTACACCAGGCCGCCCCTTTTTGGTTTTCCTAAAGAAAATATTTTCTTATTTATCAAATTATATTGTTATTATTTTAATTACTAAATAATCCTAATATGTAATTATGTCTTAATTTGATTATATATGAAGTTTAAGAAAAAATAATGTAGAAGAATAGCCACACAGTTGGGTAATACGGATATCCATATTATTCATTGGGTAACTTATTTTTTGTCCCCGTTAAATATGGATGGGTCGAATAATTAATCCATTTTTGTTTAACTCATTGCCGACCCGTCCATATCCGACTTGACCTGCCCGTTTGCTACCTCTAGTGGTGAGCCTTACAAATTGTTACATCAACTACTTTCTCTATCCAACTTGATAATGCTGAATCTGATAGGGATGAACCAAATTCAAAGAATAATACAGATCCAGCATACCATGTAGAATCATTAGATAAATGAGAAACATATGATAGTGATCTACATAAAGAGAACGCCATTTAGGAAGGAAAGGAGACCGTAGAGAGGAGGAGGATGGGAGAAAGAACTCATGTTCCTGAACATGTAAAGTTAGGAAAACTTTACTATTTAAAGATAAATATGTCATTTTAGACAGAGGTCGATTGCATATTTGAAGTTTAATATAGGTGTTGGATTTTAGTGGAGTTACTAGGTTCTAAATTTATAATATGTATATATTACATGCATATTTTAAGATAAATATAAGGTTTGTGCTAAAGCTATATAAAATCACAATTCAACAGCCTAGGAAACAGACAATGTTGACATAGATTGAATGTGATTACAAACACACCATATAGGCTATTCAGACACTGATTTTTGTAACACATGACTTAGATGCATACAATGAATAAAAAGCAACTTAACTGACCCTATATGGTCTACTATGTTCACACAGAAGGAAAGAAGATAGGCATGCTACAGTAAACACCCTTATACTACTGGCCTTAAGTATGTCACAGCGGCATGTGATAGATATCACCCTAAACTCTAGGCCTGTCCCAATTTAATTAGCCATTCAGACATGAGTGAAGATAAACATTCATGCTACTTCTAACTAAACACAAATAGGTCTTCAAACTTAATATAAAACAAAACAGGGCATGGCTATGGGATGCTACTATCCTAACATGTGATTCTGAGTTGACAGTTATGCTTTCATACATGGCATAGATGTTATGCTCAGTTAGATTAAACCATCAACAGAGAATTTAGAAGGGGATAGACACCTATTAAGGTAAGATCAGACACACACTAGGTCATTTAAGAATATTTGGGAGCATGCCAAGGGTAAGGGTTGTCCCCCTGAGTTTTTAACAATCCACATGAAATAAATATACCATTATTCTAGAGACCAAGCTATCAAGACACATAAACTAGACTCAGGTGATGATTCAGAATAAAACAGGCAAGCTAATATAACCTCAGAATCATGTTTACATTGAGCTAAACTTGAGTTGGATATGAATTTAAGTTAACAAGACACCCTCCTTTTAATGTTACTAATCAACATACAAGGTCATGAGTCATTTTTAAGTTATGGCATATCATTTATGATCCTAGATACTAAACAGACACACATAAAGACACATAATGAGTCATTTCACCTTAATGGGAGCAGAATAGGTCACACTATCCTAGGTAGCATGCTAGAGGAAATGAGAACATTTAGAACACATAAAAGAGCTAAAACAAGTTGAGGTGATTTCAAATTGACAAGCATTCCCTAAACTGACAGAAAACTCAAGAGAAAACGTGAGGTAGAGATTTTCAAGATCATTTTTCCCTAATACCCTCTCATTACCTTCCTAGCAGACATCAACAATGTTAAAATAGTTTAAGAAAAGACATTTGAGGCATTATAAGTTTCTAAACATCACATCTTCACATATTCCAAGTATCACACCAAGAAACAAGCAGAAACACTGTGTCCCAAACAACAAGAACTAAATTTAAACCTATATGACAAGATACAAAAAGTTCAATCAACTTTACTTTCAACACCACATCAAAACACATCACATTTCTAACATATTTAAGTCTAAGTTCATCCTGAACAGACCCCTAGTGACTTCTGGGGACACTACCATTTATTATTTAGACGTGACAACCTTTTTTACTACACTAGAATCCACAGACTTCTCCTTAAATTCATGTTAAGGTCCTTTTTAGTCATGTTTAGGTCCAATGTTCATTTAACTATAGCAGATAATCCATACTAATAACTACTTCTATTTCAAAGCCATCACGTATACCAAACACTCAACACACAAATAGTTATCTTAATATGTATTAACGGTATTATAACTGGTCGTACATGTTGGATATCACTATAATAGACACAACATCCATGGTAACCACTAACAATCAACTTAACTAATCAAACTCAATGATCCATGATCTAATGAACACAAACAATACATGATCTATCCTAGAACATGCGGAATATGGTCTAATAAACTCAAATAACCATTATCTTAGCTAATCATGTTTTCAATATCACCTAAACAGTGCCAACAAGGGCCTAAATAATACTAACAGAGACCACACAAAGGTTTATAACAGTAAAGACATGTTGATTATCAAACTTATACACACAAATAACCACTAACTTTAACTCAACATGTTAATCCCTAGTCTAACAGGTTCATACAATGCTTAATATCAACTAAACATGCTTTAAATTAATCATAACAGACTTAAAGAACATCTAAACTAAAGTAACATGCTTTTAAACTAAACTAACAGACTTGAATAATAACTAAATTAAGCTAAACACATTCAACAAGCACATAAATACACATATCATATTTAAGCTAATTAAATAAGAAATTAAAAAGGATTAGTATTTACCTTTTGTAGTGGCAACCGAATTGATGTTGGGGCTTGAATGCTTCATTCCTGCACTTGATTTCACTCACACACATACAAAATAGGAATTTTAGAACTAACATACCAAAATCAACACTTAGGGTTCCACCAAAGGGCTTGGAACCCAATTCAATCGAAGTAAATCTAGGAAATTAGATGATTAGGTTAAGCTAAGGATAATCAAAGCGCAAAACTCAAATCGATGATCCTTAAACAGTGAGGGGAATCGCTGATCCACCAAAGGGCTTGGAACCCAATTCAATCGAAGTAAATCAACCGTTTGTTGAAGGTGCGTGACATTCTTTATTGATAGAGTTGACTGTGACATATGACAATAATATTTTTCTTGTCGGTTAGAGCAGTTGCTCATATCTTTTCCGGACCCACTATGCATTGTCTAGTTCTGCTTCTTGATGATTTTGAGTGAGGGTATCTTTACCTCACTGGTATCATTGCTTCAGTGCCATAGATAAACAAGTATGGAGTTGCTCCAGTTGAGGTCCGAGTGGTTGTTCAGTATCCTAGCAAAGCGTAAGGCAGCTGTTCATGCCAACACTTGTAATTGTCAGTCATTTTCCTTGGGATTCTCTTTCTGTTCTTGTTGGCTGCCTCTATGGCTCCATTCATTTGTGGCCTATATGCGGTTGAATTTCGATGAGTGATACGAAATTGTTCACAGATTGCTTTCATCAGATGGCTATTCAAATTCACTCCATTGTTTGTTATGATTGACACTAGGATGCCGAATCTGCATATGATGTTGTTGCGCACGAAGTCGACTACTACTTTGTTTGTTACCAACTTGTGAGAGGTAGCTTCAACCCATTTTTGTAATGTAGTCTATGGAGACCAAGATGAAGCAATGTCCATTGGATGCTGCTGGCTCTATGGGCCCAATGGCATCCACGCCTTAGGCTACAAATGGCCAGGGTGAGCTCATGACATTAAGCTCATTTGGAAGGACCTTGATCAGATCTCCGTGAATTTAGCATTGATGGCATCTTTTTATGAATCGGCTACAATCGGTTTCCATTGTCATCCAATAGTAACTTGCTCTCAAGATTTTCTTAGCCAAGACGAACCCTTTCATGTGAGGTTCGCGAGTTCTGGCGTGTATTTCTTCTAATAGCTTTGTGGCCTCTGTGGCATCGACACATTTGAGCAGCCCTAGATCGAGCATCCTTCTATAGAGCACTATTTTATTTAGGAAGAAACTGTTGGCCATTCTTCTGATGGTCTTCTTTTGATTGACTGTTGTGTTTTTGGGATACTCTCCCTTTTCCAGATATGTGCTTATGTCGACATACCACAGTTTACCATCGGGTTGCGCTTTTACATGGGAATAATAGACATGTTCTTCTCTGATGCTGATCTCTAGCAAATCAATATGATTGCTTTCAGGTTGCTGAATCATGGATGCTATAGTTGTAAGGGCATTAGCAAATTCATTTTGGGCTCTCGGCGTGTGCCGGAGTTCAATCTTTTTGAATCTGTTGCACAATCTTTATGTTAGGTTAACATATGTCAAGATCTTCTCATTTTTGGTGGACCTTCTCCTCGGACTTGGTGAATTAGCAAGTCTGAGTCTTCGATTACCAGGAGTTCATGTATATCCATGTCGATGGCCATGCGAAGAGCTAGAATGCAGGCTTCGTACTCTGCCATGTTTATGCATTGGAAATTGAGTTTGGCTACCATCGGGTAATGTTGACCCATTTTTTAAACGAAAACTGCTCCTATTCCTGAACCTTTATTGTTGACTACGCCATCAAAGAACATTTTCCATCCTGAATAGGCTTTGATTGTTTCTTCTTCGATTGTCATTACTTCATCATCCGGGAAATATGTCCTTAATGGTGCGTACTTGTTACACTCCGTATATTGTACGTCATTTTAGTCATGGGTTAACTAACATAAGCTTAGTAAGGTTGAGACCCCTTCACATTCTTAAAAAACATTTAGATGGGTGTTAAGTATGTTTTGTAAGAGTCCGAGGAAAAATGAATCAAAGAAAGTATGTTCGTTGAAATATGGGGAAAATAGGCGACTCGACAGAATGTTGGCCTAAATCATTGGGAGTATATATTTTGTTATATAAGGAATTATGAAGTCCATAACGTAGAATGCGACCAGGTTGTGGCACCGCATTCTTCTGATGGTCTTCTTTTGATTGACTGTTGTGTTTTTGGGATACTCTCCCTTTTCCAGATATGTGCTTATGTCGACATACCACAGTTTACCATCGGGTTGCGCTTTTACATGGGAATAATAGACATGTTCTTCTCTGATGCTGATCTCTAGCAAATCAATATGATTGCTTTCAGGTTGCTGAATCATGGATGCTATAGTTGTAAGGGCATTAGCAAATTCATTTTGGGCTCTCGGCGTGTGCCGGAGTTCAATCTTTTTGAATCTGTTGCACAATCTTTATGTTAGGTTAACATATGTCAAGATCTTCTCATTTTTGGTGGACCTTCTCCTCGGACTTGGTGAATTAGCAAGTCTGAGTCTTCGATTACCAGGAGTTCATGTATATCCATATCGATGGCCATGCGAAGAGCTAGAATGCAGGCTTCGTACTCTGCCATGTTTATGCATTGGAAATTGAGTTTGGCTACCATCGGGTAATGTTGACCCATTTTTTAAACGAAAACTGCTCCTATTCCTGAACCTTTATTGTTGACTACGCCATCAAAGAACATTTTCCATCCTGAATAGGCTTTGATTGTTTCTTCTTCGATTGTCATTACTTCCTCATCCGGGAAATATGTCCTTAATGGTGCGTACTTGTTACACTCCGTATATTGTACGTCATTTTAGTCATGGGTTAACTAACATAAGCTTAGTAAGGTTGAGACCCCTTCACATTCTTAAAAAACATTTAGATGGGTGTTAAGTATGTTTTGTAAGAGTCCGAGGAAAAATGAATCAAAGAAAGTATGTTCGTTGAAATATGGGGGAAAATAGGCAGAATTCTGGACAGAATGTTGGCCTAAATCATTGGGAGTATATATTTTGTTATATAAGGAATTATGAAGTCCATAACGTAGAATGCGACCAGTTTGTGGCACCGCATTTAGGTCGCATTTTGCTCATTTTTGAGTTGTCCACTTCCTAGAGATGCGATGGACTTGTGGCGCAGCATGTGGTGACTTGAGGCTGCAAGTGCCACCGTAAACTCGAAGCGGTGGGGCGGTTCCATAACTTTATAACTCGATCTAAAGCTCATTTTCCAATCCCAACACCCCAGATCACTCCTACCACCTTCCTAAAAGCTCCCTAAAGGTTCCTACACCATTGAATAACCACTCTAGAGGTATATAAGGTGATTTCTCCCTCCAAAGATTAAGAACTCATTGGAATCATCTTTAGTTGTCTTAGCAATATTGTGAATTTCATAGAGATTGAATTGAAGCTTGTTGCGGAAAACTCTTGGCTGGTTTGAGGTAAGGTTCTTGCTACCTCTCATGTCCTTAAATTTTTATAGCTTAAAGTGATTTCTTGGCATAGGTAATCCATGGAAAACTAAGATAAATTTCATAGTTGGTCACCATTGTTGGTGTTTTGGTTGTTGGATAGTTTGATGAGGTTTTTAAGATGACTATGGCTAAATATCATGAAGTATGGTTGTGGTAAGCTTGATAGTATGGTTATTGTTGTAAAAGAGGTGAAAATAGCTTAAGTTGTCCTAGATATATGATGGAGTAAAGTATGCATGCCAAGTGTTCGACGAAATGCCACAATGATAAGTTCATGAATTATTGAATCGATTGTAATATGGATTGTGATATGGATTGTCCTTATTTCTTAGGTTGATGATTGTAGAACAAGCGAGGAGCCATCGGATAAGTATTGGTCATCAACAAGGTATGTTAAGGCTCATTCCTTTATTCTTTTGGCATGATCCATGTGTAAGAGTAGAATTTACTATAAAGGCTTACTTCCAGAAAACATAGATACACCTATCCAGATATACATATTAGACGACCGAATACTAGGAAATCTGCAGGATGCATTAATATCAGTAGTAAAAGGAAATTTAATATATCAAAAACTGAAATTTATTGTACAACCAGTTTTTAGTATATCACTAAAAGATGAGCACAAAGACTTAGCTTTAACACTATACTACAAGTTAGATGGAATAACCATGCCACCAGGAAGCAAGGTAATAAGTATTGAAACAAAAATGATATATGCCTTAACAGGTAATCACCATGTAAAAAGACAACACGAAATGAATATAGTAGTACCAAGGATGTACCAAGAAATATTAGAACCAATAGAGCATAAGGAGAACTCTAGAATTACAATACCAGAAGAAATATATATGGACTTTAATACTAGAACAATTACACCATCGAAAAGAGTAATACCAAAAATAGAAGGATCCAGATTAAGTATAACAAAAGACCAAAATAGGCCACAACTGCCTAGAATACTATATTTGATAAACATAAATACAAGTAGATTGAAGGTGAAGGTAATAATATTCAAAGGAATAATAACAACAGACTGCATAGCAGAAATAAACACTGGAGCTATTAAAAGTTTTATACATATAAGTAAAATTAATGAAAATGATTGCGATCTGATAGATCCAACGAATTACAATTACCCCGAAAATGACAGAGAAATAATAATTACTAAGAGTATTAATTTAAGATTCAAAATCCAAGATCTAGAATATAAGATAAACATAGGAGTAATAGAATATGATAGTTTCAACGAATTACTTTTAGGAACTGATTTCTTAACAATGATAAACTATAAAATAAATAATAATGGAATAGAAATAAATGATCAAGGAAAACTAGATTCGTAAACAAAGTATGAATATACAACTGGAGATAATTAAGAAAAAGCAGAAGCTAAAGAAAATAAGAAAAAATCTTATCAGAAGAGATATATTCCCAACTAAAATACTTAAAATACAAGGCAAAAGAAACAAAACTAGAGGAAAAAATAGAAATATTAGAACAACAATGCGATCAGTTTGATAAAATATGGATAGATATGAGAAATGAATGGATGAAAAGAATAAATAATCCTGACTAACAATAACGAAAAAATAAATGAATTATGGGAAGAAATAATACTAAAAGAAAAACTAAAAAGTACGATAACATTGATGGATGAAATAAAGGAAAACCAAACACGCATACAACAAATGATGAAAGAAGAACTGACTAATCTATGGAATACATCTGAAATACCAACGTTTAAAATAATATTAAAAAACTTAATATAATACTAGAAGACAAAAGCAAAGGTAAACAAGTAGCAAGAAATAACGAACCTAGCACGAGTAGTGAAAATACGATAGTAAAAACCGACATCAGGAAACCTGAGATAGTACCAATAGATGCGTGGAGAAGAAATAGAAAACCAGCAATGGTAGATATTAGTAAATGAAACCAAAATTAACATCTCAAGTAGAAAAAGCATTAGAAGGACTAACAATATTAAATAAAAAAGGAGAATTTTAATGGAAAAGCAAGAACCCAGTATACCTAGCGTACTTACATTTTTAAGGAATAATGGAAAAAAGATTATAGAAAAAGAAAGGTATAAGTATGAACCTATACGAATACATACACAAAAGAGGATACAGACTCAAAAGAAGAGAATATTTATCTAAAGAATGTAGAAAAAACAACCTACGAATATCTAAACCTAAGATTAGATAAACAAGAGCGAGAAATATCTGAATTAAAAACAGAAAATACAAAGTTAAAATTACATAGTAATGAAGAATGGTACGAAAAGTACAAAAAATATAAACATAAGTTCAGAGATACGAAGAAAATATTAAAAGAGACAAAGGTAGAAATAAAACAAATAAAAAATGAGTTAAACGAAACTAATAAGAAATTAGAAAAAACAGGAGAAACAAAGAAAGAATTAGAAGACTTAAAAGAAGAAATGCAGATACTAAGAGAACATATAAGAAGGTTAAAAGGGAAAAATAAGGTAAGAAAAGATACAAGTGATGAAAGCACTAGTAGTAATGAAAAGACTAACAACGATAGCGATAAACCAGAAATACGAGTAGTAGAATTCATAGAAGAGGTAGAAGATGAATCAGAAATAATAAAAGAAAACAACCAGATAGTAGAAGCTCTACAAAAAACGAAAAGAGTAAATGCTATTATAGAAGAAGAACCTGAAAGTGATATAGAAGAAGAATATAATCAACCTGAAGAAACAGAAATAGAATCAGAAGACATAATAAATGAAGATGCAAACGATTACCCTGAAGAAGAGTTAGTAGACCCTAACTTAGAAATAATAGAAAGAAAACGAACTAGATTACCAAATCATATACCAGCAGGACAACAAACATAATTTAGAGAATTTGTAGGATCGATGGCACAAGGAGTAAATTACAATGGATATTTCCTAGACTTAGACAACGTCTACGATGAACAGGAAAATAGGAAGAAGAATAACAGATTGGAACCTAGGAATGTATATAGCAATAATGAACTCTACACACACAGAAAATCTAGAATACATGTACGAATTAATATCAAGAACGTTAATAGGAAAAGTAGCATATTGGATAGAATCCATAACTTATCAATTAAGAGGAGAAGTAATGAGTGATGCAACGGATTGGAAATCCATGCTGATGAAATTTGATATTATATTAAAAAGAGATTTTTAGGAGAAAAATGGCTAGTAGCCAGAGAAAACGTATTCGCAGAAAGAAAAATTGAAATAATAATGAGTTTAAACAATATGAAATGTTGTAAGATTAATAAATTACCAGAATATACGATTAGCTTTAGTAAGTTCTTTTACGAAGCTAGATTCCTACCAAACGAAGGATTAATATACCAACAACTGTATTATGACCATTTACCAACACCTTATAATACAGATATAACAAAAGAATATACTCAGCTAGAACCAAAGGAAAATACTTTAGGAGAAAGAATACGAGTATTACGAGCTTATTTAATGAGAAAATGTGAGGAATTCAGGACGCAACAGAAGATTAAAAAAGATAAGAAATTAGGACTAAGAGAAATATGTGGATTTACAGAAAAAAGATTAGTGTTCGGATGCGACGATAAGAGAAAAGAGAAGAAGTATAAAAAACACAGAAAGAATTATCAAACCAAAAGGTATAAGAAAAATAGTTATAAAAACTATAAACATAGGCAAGATTATAACAACAAGTCTTATTACAAACCCTATAGGAAAAAGAAATTTAAAAGGTATAAGAATACCCCAGAAACCAGGATTTTTTTTAGGAATAAGCGAAAGTTTAGAAAGCGAAAATTCGTAAAACCTATTAACACAGAAAAAGCGAAAGAATGTACCTACTGGAATTGCAATGAGAAGGGTCATTATGTGAATAAATGCCCAAAACTAAAGAAAAAAGGAATAAAATACATGAATACTACACAGTTCATAATGAGTCTACAACAAATTAGAGAAGACAATGATAAATGGTATGACTATGAAGACTTTTATGTAAGTCAAACAGATGAGGAAAATGAATCAGACCTAGAAAATGTCTAGTTCATTAACCAACAATCAGAGAGTGAGACTACTTCTGAATAAAATGAATATATTGGAAAGAGAGAAAAGAAAGTTATTAGAAGAAAGAGATTATTGGATACAATGCGATCAATACAATAGACACAAATTGTTATAACTTCAACCACCAGTGAAACAGGAAGTAAATACTATTTGGATAGACATAAAAAGGTTATGAAAAACCTTGGGAGAATAATGGAACGAATAAGCGAAATAAATTGGAAACTTGTTGAGATAAGAAAACAAATACAAATACTAATGGCCAATGAAGACATTAGCCGAGAAGTAAGAGAATATGAACAAGATGAAAACCTCCAACAGAGATTAAGAGATATGAATATTGGATAGATGGTAGCAATCTATATAGAAGCCCATATAGAATACAAGCCTAATAAAATAATAAAACAAAAGATCTTTATTGATAGCGGAGCAGACTTATGCTTAGCCAGAAAAGAAGTACTTGAATCACATAGATGGAAGAGAACCAGAACACATAGAGCTAAAGTATCAAGATTCAATGAGCAATCAAAAGAATTAGATATAATAGCAGAAAATATGAGAATAATATTAGGAAAAACCATATTCAGATTACCAATAATATATCAATTGGATAATATGAAACAACAGATGTGTTAGGAAATAACTTCCTAGATTACTTTAAAACACAGGTTATAGATAGCAACACTTTTAGCTTACAAACACCCTGTAATAAATGGATAGTATTAAAAAGAATATTACCTATACATACATTAAGATTATGTACTATAAAGAGTAATAGAAATAATAATCTACAATTATTAAAAGAAAAATATTTGAAATCGTTAAAGACAAACTTTGGAGAAAATCCGATTCAATTATGGGAAAAAGAAAAAATATATGCAGAAATAAAATTGATAAACGAAGATGAAATAGTAAGATCAAATACATAATCAGAAAGAGCCCAACAGACCAAGAAGAATTTAAAGCCCAACTAAAAGAATTGTTAGATTTAAAACTTATACAAGAGAGTAAAAGCACACATAGTAGCCCAACATTTTAGTAAGGAAACATAGTGAACAGAAAAGAGGAAAAGCCAGAATGGTAATAGATTATAGAGAGTTAAAAAAGAAAACCATATTTGACGGATATTTTTTACCATATAAAAGAAACCTCATTAACAGATTAGGAAATAAAAAATGGTTTAGCAAATTCGATTGTAAAATCGGTTTTTGGCAAATAAAAATGACTAAAGAATCAAAACCCTTAACAGCCTTTAGTGCCCCTCAAGGACACTACGAATGGAATGTATTACCATTTGGATTAAAAAATGCACCACAAATATTCCAAAGAAGAATGGATCAGGTGTTTAGAACATTGACTAATTTTTGTATAGTATATGTCGATGACATATTAATATTTAGTGATAATCTAAATGATCACATAAAACACATAGAAAAATTTATAGTAACCATAAAGCAACACGGTATACTATTATCAGAAAAGAAATCCGAGATATTTAAAAACAGTATTGAATATCTAGGATATATCATAGATAACCAGGGATTACAACTACAAGAACATGTAGTAGCAAAGATAAAAAACTATAAGGAAAGGTTAGAAAATAAAAAAGAAGTACAACAATTTTTAGGAATAGTAAACTATGCTTCGGATCACATAAAAGATTTACCACTCTTGAGAAAACCATTACAAGAATTGATAAAGAAAAATATAACCTTTGAATGGAAGCAAGAGCATACCAAGGCTATAAAAGACATCAAAGAAAAGGTAAAATCATTACCAAAGCATAGAATACCAACTGAAAAGGATCAATTAGAACTTTTTACTGATGCAAGTGATATAGGATGGGGAGCAGTTCTCATAGCCTATGATAAAGAGGATATAGATAAGGAAAAGCCACTTATTTGTGGACACGGAGGAGGAACATGGAAACCAAACGAAAAGAATTATCATATCAATGAAAAAGAGTTATTAGCAGTAAAATTTGGAATAAAGAGATTTCATTACTACTTACTACCGGTAAAATTCATTGTTAGAACGGATAACACACAGGTAAAGACTTTTATTACAAATAAAATAGACCCCTTACCAGAATTGAATAAAAGGAGAAAATGACAATCTTTCTTTTGTTGTTATGACTTTATTGTTAAGAATATATCTGGAACTAAAAATGTTTTAGCTGATTTTCTTAGCAGATACAATGTCGAACAAAAGTGACAAAATAGAAGAATATATTACCAAAGCCATACAATCCATTATACAAACAAATGAAATCCTAATAGCCAGATTACAAGAAAATACCAACACTATCAACCAACTTAGAGAAGCCATAAAAGACCTGATAACAGTGAAGAAGATACAGAGCGAGGTATCATCATCTAGAACACCTCCTATTACACCAAGAAAACCAGAAAACCCTACACCATTCTTATCAAAATTAGCAACCATGCCAGCAAATATACCATCTTCTTCATCACCCATATCCATGGCGGACAAGCTAAAATACACACCTGAGTACATCACAGCATATGAGAAGATCAACAAATTTTATGATTATAAGACTAACCCTCATATTATCAGAAGTGCAAAAATGAGCTGGTACCCAAGATTCATATGCAGCGAACAAGCGAATCCGAAAATAGTGTCAAAACTATTCACCTATGGATTCATTGATAAATTAATAGTAGATGAGAATATGTGCAATATTGCAAGATTACCAAGTATTATTGTGGAATCCACCAGATTAATGATGGAGTCATTCAAAAAGGGAATATACGGAGTACAGGTATTCGATGCCTCTTTTGATTTAACTGGCAAGCCTATTATAATTTGTCAGATATTCAAGACAGGAAAGAATAGCACTATCAGCGGAGACGACGAAAATCTGAACAAGAAAATCCCTTGCACTTTAGAGAAATTCCAGGAATGGCTAAGTGCGAAAAGAATATTTGGACTGATCACCCTGAAAACCAGTCCAAGACTAAGGCATGCATCATTGGAGACTCAAGAGGAGGAGAATTTGAAGAAATTATCACCCTTTACTATGACAATGACATTATGACTCAGGATACCACAAGACTAAATGATATGCATGATAAAATAGTCAATATAAAATATAATCATGTTAGAGAAACAATCGAGCAATATCAAAAGATAATCGGACAAAACAAAAGACCTGTGATAAGCACCAGGCCGAACATCCCAGCAAATGTGACAAACAAGGGAGAAAATTCTGATCCGTTTGCATAAGGATCATATTGATTATCTGAATATCAGCAACATGTAATTTATTACGTGAAATCCTATTGATTATCTGAATATCATGAACATGTAATTTATTACGTGAAATCCTATTGATTATCTGAATACAGGAATCATATAGTTTACTATATGAAATCCAACAGAATCGGGAGCCTGTAGTATTTACTACTTGCAACCCAAAAATGAATATCTCAGGGAGCCTGTAGTATTTACTACTTGCAGCCCAAAAACAGAATACTAGGAATCATATAATCCATTATGTGATATCCAACAACATCGGGAGCCTGTAGTATTTACTACTTGCAGCCCAAAAATGAATATCTCGAACTCGTCTGTAGTTCTCACTACTTGCAGCCCAACAAATGATTACTTTGATTAAAAGGATCTGGTGAAAAAACTTAGCCGGACAAAGAATATTATCAAAAGAAGACACCTGGAAAGCAGAAAATACTATTAGTAGAAGATATTATCAAAAGCAGACACCTGGAAAGCAAAAAGAGAAAAGTACAAACAACCTTTTGAAAAAACGGAAAAGCAAAAGCAGAAGAAGACAACCATCTTTTGAAAAAGAAGAAAAAGACAAAACAGCTTTTGGAAAAGCAGCCGACTAACTGTAGCAATTACTATTTATTACTATTTACTTTACGACTTTTGAAAAGTAAGTACTGTTTACTTTAAAAAAGTAATGAATAGTGAATAGGCGAGGTCATCTATATAAGGAGCCTCTTTGTAACTTGAAAGGAAATTCGAAATTGGAGAGAACTTCAATACAATTCTTCGTTTAAGAAACCATATGTCTAGCTAAACTCTTCCATAGTCTATAATCAAAATCGGTGAGCCAGAGTTTAATCTATCAAAGTGTTTTCTTTGTCTGGTTAAGTTTTATAATCATAAAATTTGTTATGACTTCTCATATGTTGTGATGTACTCAGGTGTGTATTTTAGCTTGTCCACCATGGATATGGGAGATGAAGAAGATGGTATATTTGTTGGCATGGTTGCTAATTTTGATAAGAATGGTGTAGGGTTTTCTGGTTTTCTTGGTGTAATAGGAGGTGTTCGGATGATGATACCTCGCTCTGTATCTTCTTCACTGTTATCAGGTCTTTTATGGCTTCTCTAAGTTGGTTGATAGTGTTGGTATTTTCTTGTAATCTGGCTATTAGGATTTCATTTATTTGTATAATGGATTGTATGGCTTTGGTAATATATTCTTCTATTTTGTCACTTTTGTTCGACATTGTATCTGCTAAGAAAGTCAGCTAAAACATTTTTAGTTCCACATATATTCTTAACAATAAAGTCATAACAACAAAAGAAAGATTGCCATTTTCTCCTTTTATTCAATTCTGGTAAGGGGTCTATTTTATTTGTAAGAAAAGTCTTTACCTGTGTGTTATCCGTTCTAACAATGAATTTTACCGGTAGTAAGTAGTAATGAAATCTCTTTATTCCAAATTTTACTGCTAATAACTCTTTTTCATGGATATGATAATTCTTTTCGTTTGGTTTCCATGTTCCTCCTCCGTGTCCACAAATAAGTGGCTTTTCCTTATCTATATCCTCTTTATCATAGGCTATGAGAACTGCTCCCCATCCTATATCACTTGCATCAGTAAAAAGTTCTAATTGATCCTTTTCAGTTGGTATTCTATGCTTTGGTAATGATTTTACCTTTTCTTTGATGTCTTTTATAGCCTTGGTATGCTCTTGCTTCCATTCAAAGGTTATATTTTTCTTTATCAATTCTTGTAATGGTTTTCTCAAGAGTGGTAAATCTTTTATGTGATCCGAAGCATAGTTTACTATTCCTAAAAATTGTTGTACTTCTTTTTTATTTTCTAACCTTTCCTTATAGTTTTTTATCTTTGTTACTACATGTTCTTGTAGTTGTAATCCCTGGTTATCTATGATATATCCTAGATATTCAATACTGTTTTTAAATATCTCGGATTTCTTTTCTGATAATAGTATACCGTGTTGCTTTATGGTTACTATGAATTTTTCTATGTGTTTTATGTGATCATTTAGATTATCACTAAATATTAATATGTCATCGACATATACTATACAAAAATTAGTCAATGTTCTAAACACCTGATCCATTCTTCTTTGGAATATTTGTGGTGCATTTTTTAATCCAAATGGTAATACATTCCATTCGTAGTGTCCTTGAGGGGCACTAAAGGCTGTTAAGGGTTTTGATTCTTTAGTCATTTTTATTTGCCAAAAACCGATTTTACAATCGAATTTGCTAAACCATTTTTTATTTCCTAATCTGTTAATGAGGTTTCTTTTATATGGTAAAAAATATCCGTCAAATATGGTTTTCTTCTTTAACTCTCTATAATCTATTACCATTCTGGCTTTTCCTCTTTTCTGTTCACTATGTTTCCTTACTAAAAATGTTGGGCTACTATGTGTGCTTTTACTCTCTTGTATAAGTTTTAAATCTAACAATTCTTTTAGTTGAGCTTTAAATTCTTCTTGGTCTGTTGGGCTATATCTGATAGGTTTTGATCTTACTATTTCATCTTCGTTTATCAATTTTATTTCTGCATATATTTTTTCTTTTTCCCATAATTGAATCGGATTTTCTCCAAAGTTTGTCTTTAACGATTTCAAATATTTTTCTTTTAATAATTGTAGATTATTATTTCTATTACTCTTTATAGTACATAATCTTAATGTATGTATAAGTAATATTCTTTTTAATACTATCCATTTATTACAGGGTGTTTGTAAGCTAAAAGTGTTGCTATCTATAACCTGTGTTTTAAAGTAATCTAGGAAGTTATTTCCTAATAACACTTGTTGTTTCATATTATCTAATTGATATATTATTGGTAATCTGAATATGGTTTTTCCTAATATTATTCTCATATTTTCTGCTATTATATCTAATTCTTTTGATTGCTCATTGAATCCTGATACTTTAGCTCTATGTGTTCTGGTTCTCTTCCATCTATGTGATTCAAGTACTTCTTTTCTGGCTAAGCATAAGTCTGCTCCGCTATCAATAAAGATCTTTTGTTTTATTATTTTATTAGGCTTGTATTCTATATGGGCTTCTATATAGATTGCTACCATCTATCCAATATTCATATCTCTTAATCTCTGTTGGAGGTTTTCATCTTGTTCATATTCTCTTATCTTTGTAACCTTTTTCTGTCTATCCAAATAGTATTTGCTTCCTGTTTCACTTGTAGTTGAAGTCATAACTAATTTGTACCTATTGTACTGGTCACATTGTATCCAATAATCCCTTTCCTCTAATATTTTTTCTCTCTTTCTAATGTGTTCATTTTATTCAGAAGTAGTCTCACTTTCTGATTGTTGGTTAATGAACTGGACATTTTCTAAGTCTGATTCATCTGTTTGACTTACATAAAAGTCTTCATAGTCATACCATTTATCATCATCTTCTCTAATTTGTCGTAGACTCATTATGAACTGTGTAGTATTCATATATTTTATTCCTTTTTTCTTTAGTTTTGGGCATTTATTCGCATAATGTCCCTTCTCATTGCAATTCCAACATGTGCATTCTTTTGCTTTTTCTTTCTAAACTTTCGCTTATACCTAAATTTTTTCTTGGCCTCAGGGGTATTTTTATACCTTCTAAATTTCTTTTTCTTATATGATTTGTAATAAGGTTTGTTGTTATAATTTTGTCTATTATTATAGTTTTTATAACTATTTTTCTTATACCTTTTGGTTTGATAATTCTTTCTGTGCTTTTTATACTTCTTCTCTTTTCTCTTATCGTCGCATCCGAACACTAATCTTTTTTCTGTAAATCCACATATTTCTCTTAGTCCTAATTTCTTATCTTTTTTAATCTTCTGTTGCGTCTTAAATTCCTCACATTTTCTCATTAAATAAGCTCGTAATACTCGTATTCTTTCTCCTAAAGTATTTTCATTTGGTTCTAGCTGAGTATATTCTTTTGTTATATCTGTATTATAAGGTGTTGGTAAATGGTCATAATACAGTTGTTGGTATATTAATCCTTCGTCTGGTAGGAATCTAGCTTCGTAAAAGAACTTACTAAAGCTAATCGTTTATTCTGGTATTAATCTTACAAAATTTCATATTGTTTAAACTCATTATTATTTCAATTTTTCTTTCTGCGAATACGTTTTCTCTGGATACTAGCCATTTTTCTCCTAAAAATTCTCTTTTTAATATAATATCATATTTCATCTGCATGGATTTCCAATCCGTTGCATCACTCATTACTTCTCCTCTTAATTGATAAGCTATGGATTCTATCCAATATGCTACTTTTCCTATTAACATTCTTGATATTAATTCGTACATATATTCTAGATTTTCTGTGTGTGCAGAGTTCATTATTGCTATATACATTCCTAGATTCCAATCTGTTATTCTTTTTCCTATTTCCTGTTCATCGTAGATGTTGTCTAAGTCTAGGAAATATCCATTGTAATTTACTCCTTGTGCCATCGATCCTACAAATTCTCTAAATTCTGCTTGTTGTCCTGCTGGTATATGATTTGGTAGTCTAGTTCATCTCCTTTCTATTACTTCTAGGTTAGGATCTACTAGTTCTTCTTCAGGATAATCGTTTGCATCTCGTTTATTATATCTTCTGATTCTATTTCTGTCTCTTCAGGTTGGTTATATTCTTCCTCTATATCACTTTCAGGTTCTTCTTCTATAATTGCATTTACTCTTTTTGTCTTTTGTAGGGCTTCTACTATTTGGTTTTTTTCTTTTATTATTTCTGATTCATCTTCTACCTCTTCTATTAACTCTACTACTCGTATCTCTGGTCTATCGCTATCACTGTTATTCTTTTCATTACTACTAGTGCTTTCATCACTTGTATCTTTTCTTACCTTATTTTTCCCTTTTAACCGTCTTATCTGTTCTCTTAGTATCTACATTTCTTCTTTTAAGTCTTCTAATTCTTTCTTTGTTTCTCCTGCTTTTTCTAATTTCTTATTAGTTTCGTTCAACTCATTTTTTATTTGTTTTATTTCTACCTTTGTCTCTTTTAATATTTTCTTCGTATCTCTGAACTTATGTTTATATTTTTTATACTTTTCGTACCATTCTTCATTACTATGTAATTTTAACTTTGTATTTTCTATTTTTAATTCAGCTATTTCTCGCTCTTGTTTATCTAATCTTAGGTTTAGATATTCGTAGGTTGTTTTTTCTACATTCTTTAGATAAATATTCTCTTCTTTTGAGTCTGTATCCTCTTTTGGTGTATGTATTCGTATAGGTTCATACTTATACATTTCTTTTTCTATAATCTTTTTTCCATTATTCCTTAAAAATGTAAGTACGCTAGGTATACTGGGTTCTTGAATTTCCATTAAAATTCTCCTTTTTTATTTAATATGTTAGTCCTTCTAATGCTTTTTCTACTTGAGATGTTAATTTTGGTTTCATTTTACTAATATCTACCATTACTGGTTTTCTATTTCTTCTCCACGCATCTATTGGTACTATCTCAGGTTTCCTGATGTCGGTTTTTACTATCGTATTTTCCCTACTCGTGCTAGGTTTGTTATTTCTTGCTACTTCTTTACCTTTGCTTTTGTCTTCTAGTATTATATTAAGTTTTTCTAATATTATTTTAAACGTTGGTATTTCAAATGTATTCCATAGATTAGGCAGTTCTTCTTTCATCATTTGTTGTATGCGTGTTTGGTTTTCCTTTATTTCATCCATTATGGTTATTGTACTTTTTAGTTTTTCTTTTAGTATTATTTCTTCCCATAACTCATTAATTTTTTCGTTATTGTTAGTCAGGATTATTTATTCTTTTCATCCATCCGTTTCCCATATCTATCCATATTTTATCAAACTGATCGCATTGCTGTTCTAATATTTCTATTTTTTCCTCTAGTTTTGTTTCTTTTGCCTTGTATTTTAAGTATTTTAGTTGGGAATATATCTCTTATGATAAGATTTTTCTTATTTTCTTTAGCTTATGCTTTTTCTTAATTATCTCCAGTTGTATATTCATACTTTGTTTACGAATCTAGTTTTTCCTTGATCGTTTATTTCTATTCCATTATTATTTATTTTATAGTTTATCATTGTTAAGAAATCACTTCCTAAAAGTAATTCGTTGAAACTATCATATTCTATTACTCCTATATTTATCTTATATTCTAGATCTTGGATTTTGAATCTTAAATTAATACTCTTAGTAATTATTATTTCTCTGTCATTTTTGGGGTAATTGTAATTTGTTGGATCTATCAGATCGCAATCATTTTCATTAATTTTACTTATATGTATAAAACTTTTAATAGCTCCAGTGTTTATTTCTGCTATGCAGTCTGTTATTATTATTCCTTTGAATTTTATTACCTTCACCTTCAATCTACTTGTATTTATGTTTATCAAATATAGTATTCTAGGCTGTTGTGGCCTATTTTGGTCTTTTGTTATACTTAATCTGGATCCTTCTATTTTTGGTATTACTCTTTTCGATGGTGTAATTGTTCTAGTATTAAAGTCCATATATATTTCTTCTGGTATTGTAATTCTAGAGTTTTCCTTATGCTCTATTGGTTCTAATATTTCTTGGTACATCCTTGGTACTACTATATTCATTTCGTGTTGTCTTTTTACATGGTGATTACCTGTTAAGGCATTTATCATTTTTGTTTCAATACTTATTACCTTGCTTCCTGGTGGCATGGTTATTCCATCTAACTTGTAGTATAGTGTTAAAGCTAAGTCTTTGTGCTCATCTTTTAGTGATATACTAAAATCTGGTTGTACAGTAAATTTCAGTTTTTGATATATTAAATTTCCTTTTACTACTGATATTAATGCATCCTGCAGATTTCCTAGTATTCGGTCGTCTAATATGTATATCTGGATAGGTGTATCTATGTTTTTTTGGAAGTAAGCCTTTATAATAAATTCTACTCCTCCGAAGTATACGTTTCTGTATTTTCTGGCTTCTCTAGTAGATAATTTAGTTAATTCTCTTTTTATTACCCCATATGTTATCAGGTTAATCTTGGTTCTTCCATTAACACTCATTGTATCTATTATGTTTTCATGTTTGTGTGCTATATATCTTATTTCTTTGTTCCTTTCAAACCATTTTGTTTTAAATATTTTCTTTATAGATAGTTCTTCTTTTTCATCTTGTATTTTCTGATAAATTTCTGATTTAAAGCTTAATGTTTGGGTTGATCCTCCTTCATACGTAGTCATTTGATAGTATGTATCCTTAGGGTCTTCTATTATTTCTTTTCCTTTATCCATATTTCAGTAAGTTTATATACTTATACTATTCTTCTATTATATCATTTAAATCTTTTAATTCATTATCTTTTCTTATTATTTCTCTTAATTTATCTTCTAGTAGCTTCCTATTTTCTTCCTCCTTTTGTTTCAATTGCTCGCTTTCTAATGCTATCCTGTTTCGTAATTCTTTAATAATCTCTTTCTGATTATGTATTTGATCTGCATTTTCTTCTAAACGTTTATCTCTTTCTTCTATTAGATCTATACTTATTCTGCAACTTATAATATGCTGATTTATATCTCTGTTATACCTTAGTGGTTTTTCTGCTACTAGTCTTAGTTCCTCTAATTTATAATGATTTTCCATTAGTCTTTGTTCATCCATAGTGTTCTATCTCCATTCTTATGTCAGCTTTTAAATCAGATATTAGAGCATTTTGCTCATATATTCTAGTGTTGATATCTATCATTCTTCTATATGTTATCTTAAAATCTTCTAAGTGTGTACTGTACTCATTTTAAAAACATTTTTCTAACGGTAAATCTGTTTTTCGTCTTAGAGCTAATATTGCTTCTTCAATTCTTAATAATCTATCGTTCTCGTCTCTATATTTTATCAAAACATGTCTAATCTCACGTCTTTTCCATAGTAATTTATTCATCATATTAACATTTCTAAACGCATAATTTGTTTTCATATTACAAATCTAATCCTTTTACAGGCTCTGATACCAATACACGTAAGGCCCATCACAGTCAGTCCTTGCATTGCACTTATATATATGTAGTTATTTTCTTACCGAGCCGCACTATAGTTAGCCGGGTACGACACCTATTTGTGCACACCACTGTAGTTAGTTTTGATATTACTGAGTCCCACATCTAGGCAGGTTACGATTGAGTCCTCATCGAGGCTGGGTACGATATATATATATATATATATATAAATATATAAATATATATATGATTATTCCTATAGAGAGGTTGGATATTACATAATATGACCCCACTAACCGGCTTGATTTTTATAGACATGCATATATCTTCATGATTGTGACAAATAGGCCCTCAGAGGCTTGTTATGAGTTTTAGGTTGATTTATGTACCCTTATCTTTATATCTGTTGTCTACAATTGTTCTTTGCCTTACATATTCAATACATATATCATACTGATATCCAATTCCGGGGACACTGCGTTTCATGCCCGTAGGTACATATAGAGATGTAGATGATTCCTCACAGTAGGTGACTCGACTCAACTGAAGGTTGTCACACTCCTTTTTTCTGGAGCTATCTAGTTAGCTGATAGGTATGATGGGTGTATACATATATATAGTTGGGTATGGTAGGGCCCTGTCCCGACCAGTTGTTATCAGTATACTCTTTAGAGGCTTGTCGTTAGTGTGTGATTTATGGTAGTCGTGTGTGGCCTTGTTGGCCTCTCCAGTAGACTTGTTGTGTTCATGTTGGCCTTGTCGGACTGGTTGTGTGTGTGTGTGTATATATATATATATATATATATATATATATATATATGTAGTTGGGCCTTTTCTTGCATGCAAGTGATTGTGTCCCTGTTCAGATAATCATTTATTAGAGGTCATGGCGGCCTATGTGTTATTGAGTCTACCATAAATATCAAGATTGGTACGCTTGACCCTTGGGCTCCGGGTGCCGGCCACACCCCCAAAGCCGAGGTGTGACAAACTTGGTATTAGAGCCTGGTCAGTCCTAGGAATGTCTACAAGATGTGTCTACTAGAGTCTTACTTATGGGTGTGTTCCGCGCCACACTTATAAATAGGAGGCTGCAGGACATTTAGGATGGTTTCCTTCTTTTTGATCTAAGTTGTGCACTAGAGCCGAGCTGTAAGTATCTCTTTCCTAATTTTACCGTATTACGATTTCAGCGATGTCCTCTTTAAGAGATACATCTTCTATCGAGACCGACCCATCAGAGGATACGAGCGGATCACCTCCACACCAGCCTTCGACCTAGGTATGGTTAGGGGCGCTGAGAAACACCCCGTACCATCAGATATTTGCATTGTTTGACGAAGATGTTAGGAGGACAATTCAGGTATTGATCCAGTTGGTTCCCTCTCAGGCATGATATCGTTCATGTAGGACTGACAGTGATAAACCCCTAAAAGGGTCAAAAAGCTCTCAGCCCAGGGAGTCTGTTAGTTAGGGACAGTTAATGAGCGATATGGCTGATCCATTGGGCGCAAAAGAAAGGCCTAAGAGAGTTAGAGTGGTTACTGGTTATCGGGGAAGGCAGAATGAAGAAAAATTTCAAATGCATAATCAACATGATAGATGTTTGCAATAGATTAGGTATGATTAAAATTTTTGAGTAAGTCCAAGGCAGGGGTCACATCCCTCGATACTACAAGATCATAGTAGGAGTGGTTCAGACTGAGTGGGGCCGTCTAGGCCATGTTATAAGATGTGTGGATGAATGTATGCGAGACCTTGTCGTAAGGAAATATGAGGTTGCTATTAGTGTGGCAGTTGAGGACACAAGATACGAGAGTGTCTGGAGTTGGCCTATAAGAGGAAAGAGGAGAGCGAGAATGTAGTTTTGAGTTCGGACGCTACCCTAGGAGAGCAGACAAGCACATGTGTGCCATTGATTCCTTTCTTCATTTACTTACCTCATACGTGTGTGATAGGAATTTGTATTGTACTCTAGACGAGTAACACCAATTTAAGGAATCGATTTTTCTGAATGACCATGGGGGTAAAATATTCTGATAAGAAAAGAATCGTGATTGTGATGATATTAACTGACGAGAAAATTCCTAGTCCAAAAGACAGAAAATCTACGTATGCATATTACAAATGGAAAAGATGTGGAACACCTAACTCAATCTAAGGCCGAAATGGTGGCATGTGTTCAACTATTAAGTAACCCCCGAATTCGTGATACTATATCATTCAATGATAGTGTGAAAGTCCCATACTTTGGGTGAGAAATGGCAAGCTGATATAAGATCGAAAGGAATTGTAGGGCAAAAAGGATTACCAGAGAGTTTGGAACATTTTGAGAATGTTTTTCATCTCTTAGAGACTCACCTCCTTTGAACGTGAGAATTTGTTATGAATGTGCGAGTTAAATAGTAATCACGGGCCAAAGAAATTAGGAGGACCGCAGAAGATGAATAAGGAGGATAGATTTCTGAAATCATATCACGTGGAGCTTATTCCTGGCAGTAGCTGAAGTAAAGAGGCAAAATACTATGCTCGAATCAGTGGCCCCAAATTCTCCTTAAGGATCGGGCTAATTAGGAGGAGTGGGAACATGATAAGTCCTGTCAATTGAAGGAAAAAGGGCATACATCGCTTATTGTTAACAATTATGTGTGTGGACGATAATAAAAGACTGCAAGTTTCCAACACTGGGTGAAAAGGACTTTGAATCTTGTGAGCTGACCAGAAAAGACAGTTGGTTGAAGAAAGTATTACGATAAAGATTACGACATGACAGAAGAACGATTAGAAGGGGGTAGACGGATGTTTAGCAAATATAAGTGGAATGTTATGACGAAGTACTGAGGCTACATGATATTTCTCAACGGGAATAGACACGCAAAACAATGGTAATTGCAAGGATGACAATAACAAGGTTAAGATGGAAACCATGATAGTACAGTTATGAAACTGGGTTACGACTTAAATTTACATACATCAAGCACTAGTCCTGCCATGAATGTCCACAAGACGTTTGAAGATATGTAAGTTTTAGTAAGTACGAATGAAGCACAATATAAGTATATGATGAGGTGATAAAAAAATGGTCCAAGGTAGACGTTAAGGAAAGGAATCAAAGAATAAGAGCAAAGAAAAAAATGAGTGGATGAGTAATGGTAAATTTTAATGTGCCAAATAAACTAGAAACCCCATGAGAAAGATAATGTAGTGGTTGGAAGGTTTAAGGACATGGGTTGCAAAGGAGAGACGGAGTCAGGAAATAAAGACATAAAGTGTTAAATCGAATACGGTGACCACAGGGAGACCAAGCAGATCAACACATTGCAGAGGTAAATCCTTCAATATAAAAGATGGGCATGATGACCCATAGCATGAGCAATACTGAAAAACAATACAAGTATGTCAAAGGTTTGCTTTTGGAAAAAGTTGTACAAGAAATACCTAGCGAATGGATGATCGAATATGACTTATAAAGGACTTCAGAGTTACAAGGGTCAAGCATTGTGCTCTTAGTATGAAGTAAATGTTGTTCTTGGAAGAGAACAAGTTCAGAGTTAGTAAAAAATAGTAGACGCCTAAGAAATAAGGCCAATAGAAAAGAAACAATGTTGAAGGGGAAAAAGTGTATTGTTTTCAGTATTTAACGAAAAAGGTAAATCAAGGTGAATAGAAATGGAATGATACATACCGAGAAGGAATACTTGAGAAAATGTGGGGTACAATAAGAAATGATGGACCTATCTTTGAATACGTAGCATCGCCGATGAAGTATGCAAATTGGAGACATTATGAGAAATAAGAAGTTCCGACCTAATGAAATAAAAAGTCAACCCAAAGAAGTAATAAGTGGTCGGCGTTATAGGAACCGGGCAATGATAATTCCCTGAAGCAAAAGACAAATGAACCCTTCCTTATATTGAGAATTGGGGGAACGTCAAGGCGAAGAGCATCATTTAGAGTCCATTGGAATATGTAGTGGTATGGAGTAAAGGTAATAGCGAGAACTTATCGAGGCCCAAGAAGTAAATATATTCGTTAATAACACCTAAGAATGGTTCACCTTTGAAATTGAAGCATTGCATAAGGACTATTGAGTGGTTCGAGGATGGTATTGGGCCATCTCATTATCATTCGAAACTATTCTAGTCGGGAAAGTAATACCTCAAGGACTCGTTAGTCTGCATCATAATAAGTAAAGTTGTGTATACAATCAAAGTTTGGCTGATAATTTATCTTGAATTTATTTTGAGTCGTTTTACAATCGCTCGTTATGATAACATCTGTTGGAGGAACCAGTCGAAAGAGGCTCTGAATGTTCAGAATTACCCTCACCCCGTCCTATGGAAGCCAATAAAAACCAAGATCTAGACCACCAGACTCAGGCAGTGAGTGAATGTATGGAACTTGGAAGAAGTTTGAAATAAGGATCAATGACTATTAAACGACACACCACCCAGTCGATAAATAAGGGGTTATATACGGCAATGGAGTAAGACTCTTATCGAATCACAAAAAAGGAATAGAACTGAAGTAACGATATCAAATTTGATGCAGTAAGTTATAAGAGAATGATGGGAGTAATGCAGAAATATTTTAAGAGATTTGATATCAGGAGTAGGATACAACTTGATAAAGAAAGAAGAATTCATCTGAAAAGTTCGCGATCATAATACCGAACTCAATTGAGAAATGTAGTAACCGACAAGTAAAGTATATTCCCAACCATGGATGTCTATTGAATATTTACTTCAAGATGGAAATGTAAAAATTAAAAGGGAGAACAAAGGAAGAAATAATTCCAAATAGCCTATCATTCTTCAAAACCCCTGACTTTGACGATTATCGTGCCGTGACTTTTCATCTTAACCTTACTTATGCTCTATGATTACGAGCTCTGTCACCTATATCCCATCATGAGATGAGAATTGTAACAAAGAAATGTAAGACATAGTTCAGATGTCAGAATTCAATGGTTCGAATAAATTATAGTTTATTAAGCAACCTTGTAACAGAGATGTACGATCGTGTGTGGATTGATGATGTAGCGACAGTGTTATGCTTGTGTAATCTTATGGGGCGATAGCTATGACATCAGATTGCACGACAGATTGAGATAATCCTATGTACAAAAGAACTCTACTAGAACCGCCGAAGAATATAAGAATCGCTATACTCGGGTGTTTCAAACTTCAGGTTTATGTTAATATTCATTTGATATGATCCTTCTATTCCTATTCCGTTTATTGAAGTTGATCCATGTACCTTATTTAGATGGCGTTGCTGAAACAAGTGTATCAAGTTTAGCTCAGATATCAACATAAGAACGTTAAAGTGAGTTATGACTAACCTTTTTCTGGTTATTATAAGCACAAGCAATTGTGTGAGGCCAAATCGATGATATCTTGTTATTATATTGTCATGTGTGGTATTGAAGATATATTTGGACTGCTTGATAGGTTTTGTATAGTTTTGTTTATAGAGGAAACTTTGTTTAAATTTTTAAGAATCCTGAGAGCTAGAAATCCTAAGTTGACCTAAACATTCAGGGATGAATGTTTCTAATGGGGGAAGGATGTTACACTCCGTACTTTGTACGTCATTTTTGTCATGGGTTAACTAACATAAGCTTAGTAAGGTTGAGACCTCTTCACATGGTTAAAAAAAAGATTTATATGGGTGTTAAGTATGTTTCGTAAGAATTCGGGACTAAACGAATCAAAGAAAGTATGTTCGTTGAAATTCGGAGAAAAATAGGCAGAATTCTTGACATAATGTTGGCCCAAATCATTGGGCGTATATATTTTATTATATAAGGAATTATGGAGACCATAACCTATCTAAATTCAAGTTAAGAGAGTTTTCTTTCCAATGCAATAAACAATTCGTAAATCGGAGCTCTGTAGAAAATGGTATGCAGGTTTTAAAAGAACGCGTTTCGGCGAATGTAGAATGCGACCAGTTTGCGGTACCGCATTTAGGCCGAATTTTCCTCATTTTTTAGCTGCCCACTGCCTAGAGATGCGATGGACTTGCAGTGTAGCATGTGGTGACTTGTGGCCGTAAGTGCCACCGTAAACTCAAAGCGGCGGGGCGGTTCCATAACTTTATAACTCGATCTAAAGGTCATTTTCCAATCTCAACACCACAGATCACTCCTACCACCTTCCTAAAAGCTCCCTAAAGGTTCCTACACCATTAAATAACAACCTTAGAGGTATATAAGGTAATTTCTCCCTCCAAAGATTAAGAACTCCTTGGAATCATCTTTAGTTGGCTTAGCAATGTTCTGAATTTCATGGAGATTGAATTGAAGCTTGTTGTGAAAAACTCTTGGCTGATTTGAGGTAAGGTTCTTGCTACCTCTCATGTACTTAAATTCTTATAGCTTAAAGTTATTTCTTGTCATAGGTAATCTATTGAAAACTAAGATTAATTTCATAGTTGGTCACAATAGTTGGTGTTTTGGTTGTTGGATAGTTTGATAAGGTTTTTAAGATGACTATGGCTAAATTTCATGGAGTATGTTTGTGGTAAGCTTGATAGTATGGTTATTGTTGTAAAGGAGGTGAAAATAAGCTTAAGTTGTCATAGTAATATGATGGAGTAAAGTATGCCAAGTGTTTGACGAAATGCCACAATGATAAGTTCTTGAAACTCTTGAATGGATTGTGATACGGATTGTCCTTATTTCTTAGGTTGATGATTGTAGAACAAGCGAGGAGCCATCAGAGTAGTATTGGTCATCAATAAGGTATGTTAAGGCTTCTTCCTTTATTCTTTTGGTATAATCCATGAGTAAACGTAACCATAACGACATCCCTTCAAAACGGAATTCTATTCTTAAAGACTTAAGCTTGTGAATATCCTTGATTCATGTTGATATAGCTCATGGCTTTTATTGTTTTATTTCAATAGTATTTCTCAACTTGATAGTACTTTGAAGCTTATGCCTTCTTATGGTTTTGTTGATTCCTAGCCCATTGATATAGTCATAGTTACATAATGATAATCGGAGGATAACGACCTTGAGTCACTCTGATTGAATTCATAAGGCCCATCAGAGTCAGTTCCTATATTGCACTTATATATGTAGCTATTTTCTTACCGAGCAGCACCATAATCGGCCGGGTACGACACCTATTTGTGCACACCGATGTAGTTGGTTTTGATATTATTGAGTCCCACATCTGGGCCGGGTATGACTGAGTCCTCATCGAGGTCGAGTACGATATATATATATATATATATATATATATATATGTTATGATATGATTTTCCCTATAGAGAGGCTGATATTACATTATATGACCCCACTAAGCGGCTTGTTTTTTATAGACATGCATATATCTTCATGATTGTGACAAGTCGGCCCTCAGAGACTAGTTATGAGTTTTAGGTTGATTTATGTACCCTTATCTCTATATATGTTGTCTACAATTGTTATCTGCCTTATATATTCAGTACATATATCATACTGATGTCCCATTCCGAGGACACTACGTTTCATGCCCGTAGATACAGATAAAGATTTAGATGATTCCTCACAGTAGGTGACTCGACTCAACTGAAGGTTGTCATACTCATTTCTTATGGAGCTATCTAGTTAGCTAATAGGTATGATGGGTGTATACATATATATAGCTGGGTATGGTGGGGCCCTGTCCCGACCAGTTGATATCAGTATACTTTTTAGAGGCTTGTCGATAGTGTGTGATTTATGGTAGTCGCGTGTGGCCTTGTCGGCCTCTCCACTAGACTTGTTGTGTTTATGTTGGCCTTGACTACCTAGTTGTATATATATATATGTATGTATCGGTTTGGCCTTTTCGATAAGGGGTCTACTTCTTAGCTAGCACCTTTTGCACTACAGTTCTCGGGGTGGCTCATGAGTATGTAACTTATAATATAGCTTAGGGCTCGTCCCGTCAGAGTATGAATAAATAAGACAACTAAGGGTCGTAATAAGCTTTCAAGAGAATATCCTATCTTATATGAATGGAGGATCGAGAGAAACATATGACTATTTCGAGTAATTGCTGCTATCTGGCTTGAGTTAGACAACCAGAGAAAGATCTTATGCCACCGGTGGCCAGCCTGTCTATCTAGTATCTAGAGACTGTTCACTCACTTCGCTCCCTCTAAATTACTATTTATGTTTGTCTTCCTTCTTGTTTTACTCGCTAAGACCCCCTCCCCTATATTGATCGAGTGGAGTGACGGAAGATAGTATGGGCTCATGGACAAAAGGACTTTGATTTTGCCTAAAGATCAAAGTCAGAATCTATGAGTGACAATTCGAAGAAAGGGCCCACAGTAGACCTATTCATATAGAAGCTGAGGATTCTACCAGATCTTTTCCTCTGCTGCGTGCGGGAGGCGCTGCTTTCTTGGCTGCTAGCTAAACGGGGTGGGATCTAGAGTAAAAAAAGATGAGCTGGCTCAAGATCTGAGGAAAAAGATGCCTTGGTGGTGAAATGGTAGACACGCGAGACTCAAAATCTCATGCTAAAGAGCGTGGAGGTTCGAATCATCTTCAAAGAAACACCTTACGATGTTCATGACCAATTGGATCCTGACATACCAGTAGGTTCTGCGTGCAAGTGATTGTGTCCTTGTTTGGATAATTATTTATTATAGGCCATGTCGGCCTATGTGTTATTGAGTATGTCATAGATATCATGATTGGTACACTCGGGCCTTAGGGAGCCAGGTGCCGGCCACATTCCCCAAGGCTGAGGTGTGACATAACTCTTCATCGACCGGATTTTCTGCTAATAAATAAACCAATGCCTACCTTTGACGGCTTTCTGGACCATGTATTTGATGTCGATCTCACTCAGGACCATTTGCCATTTAGCCAGTTTACCTATAGGCATGGGCTAGCAAAATATGTACTTCAAAGGATCCATCTTGGATATCAGGTGAGTAGTGTACACCGACATGTAATATCTCAGTTTTTTTGCTATCCATGTTAGCGTGCAACACGTCTTTTCCACCAGAGTATATCTTAACTCACAGGAGGTGAACTTCTTGTTGAGGTAGTAAATCACTCGTAGCTTTCTTGTTTCATTGTGTTGAGCCAACATGCATCCAAATGCGTTATCTGATACTGACAAACATAACAATAGTGGGCTTCCTGGCCTGGAAGAGACCAAGACTGGTAGATTGGAGAAGTATCTCTTGATGATGTAAAAGGCTTTCTGACACTCATCTGTCCATTTGGTGGGCGCATTCTTTTTCCGTAGCTTAAGGATGGACTTCATAATTGCTATAGATTGTGCTATGAAGCGCCTAAGTAATTCAGCCTTCCCAAGAAACTCAATACATCCTTCTTGGTTACTGGTTGTGGAAGATCTTGAATGGATTTGATTTTTGTAGGATCTAGTTCTATGCCTCTGTAACTGACTATGACCCTAGAAATATCCCAGCGGGCACTCTAAATGCTCACTTGGCCGGATTCAATTTTAAAATGAACTTGCAAAGTCTGTTGAAGAACTTCCACAAGTGTATGATGTGGTCGGAGACTTTTTAAGACTTGATTATGACATCATTCATGTAGACCTCAATTTCCTTATGCATCATGTAATGGAATATGGTGGTTATCGCCCTCATGTAAGTGTCATTGACATTTTTTAGGCTGAACAACATTACACGGTAGTGGTATACTCCCCATGGGGTAATAAATATTATTTTCTGAGCATCTTCTTCGCTCATCAAAATCTAATGATAATCGGTGAAGCAATCCACATATGATTGTAATTCATGCTTTGCATAATTATCAATGAGTATATGGATGTTTGGAAGTGGGAAATTACCTTGGGACTAGCTCGGTTGAGATCTCAGTAGTCCATACAGATTCTGATTTTTCCCTCCTTCTTTGGCACTAGAACAATGTTTGACAACCACGTGGGGTATGTCGTTACTTCCACGACCCCTGACTTTATCTGTTTCTCGACTTCATCCTTGATTCTTATGCTGAGATCAGACTTGAACTGTTGAATTATTTGTTTGACCAGGGCGAATCCCTCATTGATAAATAGCTTGTGAGCTACAGTGTCTGTGCTCAACCCGATCATATCCACGTTTTGACCACGTGAATACGTTGATGTACTCTCTTAACAGATTTATTAGTTTTTATTTTCTTGGCGCGTCCAAATGCGTGCTTATCCAGGTTTTCTTAACTGTTTTCTGGTCTACGAGGTCAATTGCTTATGTCTCATCCAAATTAGGCATCTGCCTATTCTCATATTGATATTCCTCATCCACTTCTTCATTGTACTCCTTGTATTCTGTGTCATTCGACCCACTCGTCTTGTGACATGTCATGACATTATGAGTTGTTTTAATATTATTACTAAAAAATAAGGCAAAGTATCATTAGTATGTAAGAACATGTTATATAAATAAATAAAAGAGATTGTTTTTTGCATTAAATTGAGGCTCTTCGTTGATTTTGACAAAAGTAAAAATTGTGGTCCTGACTCGGATCAATCATCGAGTCATTTCCATTTTTAAATAATACATAGAAAAGTAAAGACATAAAGGGTGAAGGCTCGGGCCTCAAGCTGATTTTCACTAATTTTGGAAAAACATATTTAAAATTCTCTCTCTACCGAAGAGTGGGGTAGAGGTCCAGTTAAACAGCTACACATCCGGATCAGTGTCATGGATGGTGGGTGCGTGAAAGCATTCCTTTAGTATAGTAGCACACTCTTTCTCTTGGAACAGTATCCCCAAACCTTTTTTGGGTCCCCGCCATTGTGCATGGGCATGCAGATCAGAAATGACTTGTACGAACCCGAGAAAGGCTTTCTCATCTCTAGAGGACCTCTTTTTTTCTTTTTAGCATCAGAGGCTTATGCTGAGCTTGGTATGTACCCAAGGCCGAAGTGATACTCATTTTCGGGAAGTGACACTAGCTTTTGAATGCCTTAGAGCTCTCATCCTAGACCTTTACCAGGCTTAAACCCATTCTGGAGCATAGTTGCGGTGACCATCTTGTAGGCCGGTGACATTGGGATCTCTTCACGTCTCTTCAGTAGGTAGGTCCCACAAGTTCCATTACGTGGAAGTTTGTATCCATTGGGACTTCATCGATTACCGGTACAGAGTTATTTTGATAATTGTGAATACTTCCCACTCCATGGATCACAACCTCGTGGTCCTCCCAGACAAATTTCATTGATTGGTGAAGGGATGATGGCACAACTCTGGCCATATGTATCCATGGTCTCCCCAGTAGGAGACTGTAGTTGGCACTGATGTCTATGACTTAAAATTCTGTGGTGAATTTAGCGGGGCCCCATTTATATGTTGAGGTCCATTTCACCCGCAGGGTCACGTTGTGCCCCATCAAAAGCTCTCACATTGGTATGACTCTGGAATATCTTTCCAACATCATAGCCCAATTGCTTCAATGTTGATTGAGTCTAGCTCCATTATCAACAAGTACTCGGGATATAATCTTGCCCTGACACTTGATGGTGATGTAGAGGGCTTTGTTATGAGTCGTTCCTTCTCATGGAAATTCATCAGTAGTGAATGAAATCTGAAGTGCCATGATGACGTGACCCACTATGCAGCCTATCTTTCACTACTTGTCCCTGTTGGGATTTGGACTTCGTATAGTGCCTTAATTAGGGACAAATGATATTGTGTGGAGCTCAAGAGCAATGACATCACCGAGATTCTGGCCGGTGTTTTATGTAGGTGTTCGACAATAGAGTAATCTTTTGGCTGCATCAGGTGCCAAAAGTCCTCAGCTTCCCCATCAGTGATAGGCCTTCTTTGATTGGTTTCTTTGCGGTCTTTTTGCGCCAATTCTCAAGAGCATAACATCTTCTTGATCTTGTCATACCTTGAGCCATGGCCGCAAGTTCCTTTTTAGGAGCCAGGATGACCACTTGGGGTACTTGAATCACAAACGGCTTCTTTGGAGCCGGGATTAGCACCTTAAAATTAGGATGCTCTTGTAGCGTGAGAGAGGCGACTGTGCGCTCTATACTTTCAATGCCTTCTTGGGCCAATGGTTGGCATGCCACCCAATCTTTTTCTTTTTTAATCATATGTATGTGATTGACACCATGATTTGGAAGGGGATTTGTATTCACATTCGGTGCTGCGGCCTCTAGAATGAGCTCTCGCTTGTCAATCAAATCTTGTCACTTATGCTTTAGATTGATGCAATCCTCCATTGAATTCCCATTCCCCCTGGAATAGTAAGCTCAAGTTTGGTCGAGTCGGTAAAAATGACTCGCTAGGTTAGCAATCTTTAGCAGCACGACTTTGATGAGACCAACGATGCTCAATTTGGAGAACAAAATGGTTCGCATTTCTGGATGCGCGTGAATGTCTGAAGAAGCCTCTTCTCAAAATTCGAACGTGGCAAGTCGTACGCGGTCGGAGGTGGCTGATTACAGTGATTTTGAGGCGCTTAATGTGTGGGTGTGGGAATATGGTAATTTGGAGATGGAGCTTGGTAAGTGGGTATATGTGTTTGGTAATTTGGCCGTGGAGCTTGGTAGTTCAGCTGTGCATAATATACCAGCACAGGGCTGTAGGGTGATGTTATATAGTTGCTCAGAGTAAGAGATTGGTATACATCGAAGGATGATTGTGATCCTTCTCTTCTACTACTCCTAGAGCTCGGGGTGTGAGAGACATTTGTCACGTTGTCTTTCTTCTTCTTAGAGGCTCCAACGGAGCTTGATATGCCTGCTTTCTCAATGATACTAATGATTTTTCCTGTTTTGAGATCATCTTCTATAGTCCCTCCCATTCTGACTAAATCAGCAAATAGCCTCCCGGTCATTGTTAGCATTCTATCATAGCAGTCCAATTACTGAGATCAGATGAACGTTGAAACCAATTCTTCCTTGCTCATTGGAGGATGTACCCAAACAACTTTGACCCTCCACCTACTCACGTACTCACAGTAGGTTTCTGTTGATTTTTGTCAAATTTTCTCCAGAGAGTAGCGGTTAGGCACATTTTCCACATTGAAGTGGAATCTATCCATAAAGACTTTCACCATTTCTTCCCTATAAGCCGCAACAACTGATATCTTGTGCCATGAACTATTCAGATGGACCTGTGAGACTGCGGCTGAAGAGCCTCATTAATAGTGCCTCATTTCCTTTGGAGCTGACTAGTTGGTCATAGTAAGCTCTTAGATGAGCTTTGGGGTTTCCCATGCTGTTTAAAGGTTCAAATTTGGGCACTTTGAAGCCTTTTAGCAAATCCAAGTCAGGATGCATGCATAAGTCATCATATCTCAATCCCGTCGCTTTGCAGGATCCCTTGTTAGCTTTCTCGAATAGATCCATCATTTTCTGTTCCCCTTTTCTCTATCTCTTCAGTCCTACTCGGACCTCCACGCTTTTTCTATCTCCTCATAGTGATCCAATTCTGGCGAGGAGTCAATAGGATCAAGTTGTAGAAGGATAATGGGGTGTGCGGGGTGACTTTTGGGAGTGCTCGTAGCTCTGGGGTAGTATGGGCAGTAGTGTTTTGATGTATGCTAGGATTAACATAAATTGGTGGCGCCTGAAAGGTGGGCACATATTGAGAAGTCCCAACTATATGGGTGACATTTAGTAGAGGTGGTGTTTGGTAAGAGGCCCCGATATGTGCGTTTGGTGGGTACATGCGAGTTCAGAGATGGAAAGGGTGGTGAAGGCCTTCTTGCCTCAGTAGAAACTGCTTCTCTGGCAGCGTTAATGGATTCATTTCTTGCGACCTCCTAGAGGTTGGCGACTTTCTTAAGTAGCATAGTGATTACGTCCTCAGAGTTCGAGGTGTTCTGGAGGTTTGAGGCACAATGTCCTCAATCATAGCAATCTTGTTGCGAGTATCCTCGGGAATATCGATCATGTTTGTTTGGTTGTCTTGGTTTAGGGATACTGCCGTGGCTTTAGATTTGGTGAAGTATGTCAGTGCATTGCAATAGATCGACCCCTTTCTATACGAAAAAAATAACTCAAAAGCAAACGACGTTAGTACATTAGTTGGAAATCATAATTCAAGATATCTCACATAAGTTACACATAAAGCACGTAGACTCATGTATTTGATCAGAACTCTTGATTGAGTTTTCCATTCCGAGGGTATTTTGGTCATTTTGGCCAATTTTGGGTTTTAAGGTCTCGATTTGAAGTCTTGTCATTAATTTGCCACCACGTCCTCATTGAACCAAAAATTATCCTATAAATAGGGAGGAATAATTTATATAATATAGGAGCTCAGTCTTATATAGAATGCTAACGTATCACTCCTCGGGAAATCAGGCCCTTCCATAGTTTGGGTTACATAGAAATTATATCCTAATTTCTTCTACCCGAATCATAATTTTACCCTGATCGGGACATCAAGTCGAAAATGGTTTCATTTACAAAAGGGTGATACCTTTGATTGAAAACTACGAAAGGATGCCTATACTACCCAAAATATGACTTCTCTTTGAAGACATGACGCGTTGTCATCCTTACGACCACACATTTTCGGAGGCTTTTCTAAAAGAGACCCTATATCACGGGCCAATTTTCACCGGTGGTAACCAATGCTCGAGCTCGAACTTGAAGGCTTCACATTCTTCAATGTCTGAGAGCCCCTAAATGGTACAAGCATATCTTCGTCCTCGAAGTGCTTTTGTAGGTGGTCTTGAGAGGTTGAACCTTGCCAGTGTGGCACAAAAGTGAGAATATATCGACGTAAGAATCTTCAAAGGCAGTGAAGTCATAGCGCTAGAGCCGTGTATCCATGGTGATTCCTTCACGAGGCATAATAGAGTCATTGACTAGTAGGGAGTGAGGTCCCCACAAGTTTCGAATGACTTTCTCATCAATCAGTCTGACAACTGTCTTCTTGAAGGCCACACATTCATCAGTGTCGTGTCCAGGCTGGCTTCTGTGGTACATGTACCTTTTTTTGAGTAAAAAGAGGTGCACAAGTTAGAAGGACATGTGAGCTAGTGTACGCCTGTTCGGCAGCTTTCATCCTATCACAAACTTCGATGTTTCGCACTTCTCTTGGTGCGACTCTGAAGTAGGATCCATGGGATTTGAGGGCAATTGCTCACCACATTGGAGGTGATCTACGGGAATGCCCTTGTGGCGTCCCGTAATGATTAGAAGCTTCGTTGATGATTAAGGTAACTACTTCATGTTCCCCGCTTGTTTCCCCATACGGTATCGGGTCATCTTCTGGTAGGTGCATCATAAGGACATAGTCATCCACCATAGTCCTGACCTCTTTAGGGAGATTCTGGTATTGGGATTTTCCCTCGGGAGATTTCTCAGTCAATTTTCCACAAACTCTAAGATGTCATCTACTTCTTTCATCTTGGCATTCGCCAAGTCAGTTTTGTAGTCAACTTCCTTTAGTTTAGCTCTTGCCAACTCAATCTTTGCATCTATTCTACGGATCTTGGCCTGAAGAGACTCATTGATTCTTTATTGTTGATCAGGTCGATGATTCAATGTGGCACTTTGATTGTCTGAAGTCTCCATTGATAGCAAATCAACCTTTAAAAGGAGGTTATTTTTAGTCAGCTTTTGGCATTTTCTTTTATTTTTCTTTTGGGTTGGTGTTCGGAATGTAGGACCAAGCAATAGTTTAGAACGGAACACATGAAAACACATAAGCAGTTTATATCACAGAATCACATAAATAATTATAATATTCACATTCCTATACCTCATTACTTCAAGGCTTTCTAATCGCTTGAAGCATAAATGTGCCAAATGTTGATAAACCATTTCCCTATAATTATTTCATTAATAATAATATTTCCACGAATCTCCACTTCTATGTGGGGGTCATCTATGCAGCGTCATTCAAAGCTTCCTTCATACGAGCGTCTAAGTCCTATAGACACTCGTTAGTGAAGTCTACCTCTCGGTCAAGCTGGCTATGACAGTATGGTCATGCTCTATCTTCTCTTAGTATCGGGCATCTCGATCATCCGCTTGTCTCTGAATGCGGTGGGCTTTGATCTCAGCCTTTGAATCTCGATCTTGTTTGGTTTTGTAGAGTTTGCGCCTCAGTGCAAGGGTGCCTTACAAATATGCTCTCAGCCAGTCTAGATAGTCTTTATCACAACCAGGGCGGAGAGGATCATAAGCTAAAGTCTCTAGACCTCACCTGATTTGGCCCGTCCACTCTCGGATGATATCGACGACTCCTCTGATCTTGTCACCCTCGTAGTCAAGCATATATTCCCCCATATTCCCTAATTGGGGGATTACATGTTCCCTTTTGAACTGTAATAGGACCCTAAGAGATGTATATGGTTGGATTCCCCATATCCCCATAAGTGGCAAGAAAGGGCATTTTCAGCCTCTCACGGATATGGTCTCGGAGTAAAAGTCAGGAAATCTCCACTGGATACTATCCTCTCGGAGCCTAGAAAAGATGAAAGCCCACCTCTCTTTGGATTGGGTCCCAAAATTTGGGTAAGTGACTAGATGGTCATCTTCTCTACGCGCATGGTCTCGGTATGATGAAACCTCAGTTTTGTGGAGTTGTTTAATAATCCACCATTGGACTAAGAGGTTACAACCTTGGAAGTACCCATGTAGGTTTTGTCATTGACCTAAGACTCGGTAAATGTCAGACATGATGACTAGGACTAGGTCACAGTATTTGGTTTCCCCGCTAGTGGCATATTAAAGATAGCATGGGTCACAAAAATGACCCGGGTATCTATGGCCTGGTAACTGTCTTTGGGAAACACCATGGATCCTAGAAGGCATATAGCGAAGGCTAGAGGTCGGGTAGCTTCCCAAGCGGCAAAAGTATGAAACTCTACTGAGTGCTCTACGTAACCTTAGGTAGACGCAAACTGGGTGTGGAGGTCCCTAAAAGCTACGGTCAGGCCGATTATCCACTTGGCGCTAGCTAGGGATAACATCTTAAGGATCTAACTGGGAGTCGGCTTATGAGGTACTAGAAAGTTGCGGTCGGGTTTCTTTCTCTACCTCATACAGGTACCTACGCTGTCTATGCAGTTTTGGAACTCTCCTAAGGTCGAGTTATCTCAAAATTTCAGAACCTAAATACTATTATCTCATTATCCCAATACCCGGTAAAGACTTCTAGGAGGTCAGAATTGCCTTTCATGGTCATAAGAGAGGGTAGGTGTCCTAGACAATCTGTTACTTCTTTTTGTTGTGCGACACTCAGCCATGACCACCCAATTTTCAACATTTCGGGTGCTTTTACAACCATGTAAAATTTCAAATTTGGAGGCATCTACAAAATAGAACACAGTTAGATTTTCCTCCAAGGAGGAATGGTTCATCACATAGGGCATATAAATGTTTCCACATAGCAAGTAGTTGGATGCGGTGCCTTCGGGTCGGAGACTATTAGGACACGAGGGAGTCAGCCTGTCAGGTCTAAGTAGGTCTCAGATACCCAAACCTGTCTAAGTCTGTATGCGTAAATTCAAGGGATTTGGCTTCACTCTATCCTAGTTGTACTAGAGAGGTTTAGCAAATGACTTAGGGACCCAAGCAGACAACCTAGGGTGAACCATTGTCGATTGTTGGAACGATCGAGTACCAACCTCATCTTCAACGTCTTCCAAAGAAAAGTTTTTAGTTTTATACTGGAGGATGACTGCAAAATCTGCATAATCACCTTTGTGCACAGATGCAAGCGTGTGTGCATGCTATTTGGTGGAAGATGAATGCATGAATGATAGTTATAATTGCGGTATTTAAACACTTAAGCAATTTATATTATTTGCACAAGCATGTTGTATTGGAAAACTTATAGTTAGAACTTAGATTTATCCCCATCGGAGTCGCAATCTATTACAGTTCTCTTGTTATATAGGTTAGCGCATAAAACGCTACTAAGAGTTTGGATGGTACTCTAAATTGGATAATGTATTTTTAGAGTCACTACCTAATTTATAGGTAAATTAGGAAAACCAGTGTGAAAGGGTTTATTCAAATTCCTTTGAAAAATTCAATCAAAACTAGAGTCATGGTAAGGGTTCTGGTGACACATGGAAGGTGTTAGTACCCCGGTATTAAGGACCCGTAGAATACGGTTGACCTACGGGTTCTATAGCATGCTTTCAAAATGATTTAAATTGCTTAAAGTGTAAAAATCCGCAAAATAACTTGTCATTTCATTATTCAAAACTCAAGGCTTTAATTTAAAATTAATAGTCAAAACTTCCGCAAAATATAGTATGCACCGGATGGTTTAGCCAATTTAGTGTTCGGACTAAGAATACTCAAATGTGTATTTGAGTAGAACCCCACATTTAGTCTAAATACATTGACCATTTTTCACACTTGCATCTTTGTTTTAGAATCCTTTCTAAGTTTCAAAAGTGGTATGATTCTCTTTAAAAGACATGTATGGTTTTTTGGAAAAAGAGATAGTAAAAATGATTTTTTTAATTATTTTTTAACATGCCATATCTCCCAAGTTCAACTTATATTTCAGTTTGTCCAAAATCATCAACTTAACTCAAGTCAAAAATAGGTTTTTATTTGTCCAAATAACTATTCCTGTTGGGCTTAGCCCGAATTCTAAATTAAACTAAAAATTATTCATTTTCCGTCCAAGTTCAAAGTCTAATTTTCCAGCAGCTCATGTTCTTTAAAAGTCACTTAGGCCCATCTGGGTCCTTAAACATATCGGCCTATCAACTTCTAAATTTAACACTTTTAAAAATCCATTTTGTTTTCAGATTTAAAATATCCAAAGCAGTACTTTTATTATTTCAAAGTAGTCTGTCACTTGTCCGCTTGTGAAGCTCAATTGGTTATCAAGGGGGATATTTGGAAAAAGTAGTCTGTCACTTCCCCTTTTTTTTTTAGATTTAAAACAAGTTTTCGGAAACTCATTTATTGGCGATTTAACTAAACGATCTACGTAACGTTTGACTATCCTAGATTCCAACCATAATAAGTGCCAATATTATACAAGTGATAAAATTGAAATGGAGATTTGAGTTTAGGCTGGTGGGCCTACCGAAGCCCACTAGTTGGCTATTTTTACCCATAGCTGGACCTTCTTGCAAATATTATCTTCCCTTGCTCAATTTCTCAGCAAAAAACGAGTATAATTAGGCCTCGGCCCAATCGGCAAAACATGAAACACAGTCTAACTTGATTTTGGCTAGATAGAGGTGATGGGCCCAATAAGGGCCTATCTCGTGGCAATGCAACATGAAAAAACAAGGGTGCAAGTTAGATGTATCCAAAACCTATCAAAATAACTACTTATATGAAAATAAATAAGAAAATAGCCTCTAACGACTAGTGTTTAATTTAGAAGAAATTTGGGCTAAGCCCAAGCTAAATAGTAGTACATAAAGAAAAGGATAACATGTCAAACAGTAGGCCAAGCCCAAACTAAACAACAACGCTCAAAGAGAAGGAGAAGAATGTAAATAGTGGGCAAAGCCCACCAAAGCATATATAATATTACTTAAGAGTGATATACAATGTGATATATAACTCGTATACTTTCATAGACCAAGAATATTCAATATACTACTTGTATATCCCCTATGTATATCATATATACATCCTAAACTAACACTCAATAAATATTCCAACAGGGCATACATATGGCATTTTCACATAGAAGTGGAGACTTAAAGAAGATGCTAAGTCATAGTTGTATATCAATGCTACATATCCCTTATTTACTAGCCAGATTCATCCTATAAAACCACAATTCAATAGCCTAGGAAACAGACAATGTTGACATAGATTGAATGTGATTACAAATACACCATATAGGCTATTCAAACACTGATTTCTGTAACACATGACTTAGATGCATACAATGAATAACAGGCAACTTAACTGACCCTATTTGGTCTACTATGTTCATACAAAAGGAAAGAAGATGGGCATGCTATAGTAAACACCCTTATACTACTGGCCTTAAGTATGCCACAGAGGCATGTGACATATATCACCTTAAACTCTAGGCCCATCCCAATTTAATTAGCCATTTGGGCATTTTTATGCTTTGATGGGTGAAGTGGGTTGAGTCTGGGCACTTGAGCCTAGACTTGGTCGAGTTGTTTTACAACAATGGGTGGCCGAAGTGCCTATTTAAGTGACATTGCACCTTTGACCACATTTTGCACTTATAACCATGTTTTAAATAAAAGAAATGACTTAGCTAATTTCAATTGTAATAGAATTAAATCAATAGCTTCGATTTGAGCCTAAATTTGATATAATTCCAAAGTTAAAATCTCCAAGTCAAGCAAAACTCTTCTCTTTTAAACTTAAACAAAGCGATTTAAAATTGAGATGGAACTCCACTATCGTATTTAATTAATAATTTCTCAAATTTGATGGAGCGGCACATTAATCCTTTAATTCTGAAAAATTCTTTTGAGACAATTAATTTGTAATTATCGGTTAAAATTCCAAAATCATGATTAATGAGAAAATTATATAAAATTAAGATACGATATACACTATATATACCAAGTGATATTTTGTTAATTGAAACGTCAAAATATTCCCGGAATAATTTTGTAAAATAATATTCGCTTTGTGAAAAGTGTATTTCACTTCCGTCTGTGATTCGAGAAATCTGAATAATTAAATAAAATTATTGAAGGGTAAGAATTAGGTGTCAACAAAAGGGATAGAGCACGAATTAGACTAAATATCATATAACTCAACTCTATAGAATGATCTATGAAGTGAAAGAATAGTAACCATCCCTAGATGCCCGATAACCTCTTATTTATAAGTGTGGTGCACAACACACCTATAAACAAGACTCTACTAGATACGGCTCACATACTCCCTAGGACTGAGGTGCACAACACACCTATAAACAAGACTACCAAGATTTGCTCACATACTCCCTAGGACTGACCTACTCTGATACCAAGTTTGTCACACCCCAAACTAGGGGGTGCGGCCGGCACCCAGTGGTACTGGCCCAAGCGTGCCACTCTAACAACCAGGCTCTTGTACGGGTAGAACCTCCGGCCGACAAGGCCATACTAGGATATAATATAAACAACAACACTAGGGAATGACTGATAAGGCCACACTCTGCAAGATAAGCTATAATACAACCTTTGAGGGTGAATAAGAGGGATCAACCCAACATATGTATATAAACAGGACCGACAAGGCTATACATCACCATTGTACATATCAGATAATTTTATGAGCCTTTACGATTACCTATATTGTCATATGGTTGGGACAGGGCCCCAACCTACCCACTGATGGATGAACTCGACAACTCCTACTGAGGTGGTCTATTAAAGCCCCTATCAGACCCGGCGGCATGAACACACATCGCCCCCAGAAAAAAAAGATGACAATACAAAAGAAATGTATCAGTATGTAAAACATGAATAGAAATATGAAAAATGTAAGCTATAAAGAAAGGCATAAAAGTAATATAACACTCTGATAACTTGCGTGCCCTATAAGGTGAATAATGAAACTCTGAAACTGTATTGAACTCTTAGTATAGCATTTTTACTGTAAACCTACCCTCGGCTTATATCCCAAGGTGTAATATGTCACTTCCCTCAGGTGATGTGATGAGGTGTATGCATGGATGCACATATAAGTGCCTTCTTGGTCAACTATAACGCGATGCAATATGTGTAATGTACATGTACAACTTCCCACCGGCTATTACAACGGTGGTGTGTATAATATATATATATATATATGTATAAAACTGCCTACCGACATAGGTTTGGTGGTGTGGATGATGCACTATGATAACAATGACACTTGTGGCCTCTTTGGAACTCAGAACCCTTTGACTTTACTTTGGAACGACTCTTAGTTGACTTGACAATTAACTCTTTGGAACACTCCCTTTCAGAGTCTTATGATATTATGGACAAGCAATCAACCAACAGTGACTATGAGTACAATAATAACAAAAAACAACTCCCGACAAGGGATAACAATATACAGATAGAAATAAGCTTTCGACATTTCTTTTAAATATGATAAATACTTGGGATTTCATGCTTTTGAAAGAAAGGGATAACCTTACATACCTGCATCACTTAGTTAACAATGTCTTGCGAACCCCCATATGCTTTACGATCAATTATCTACACAATATAGAGGTTTTGGATTAAGATACAATCAAAACTAAGAATCGATTTGCTAGAACAATTCAACGAGCACCTAGAGTGCATATCCCTTTAGCTAACATGTTTATGGCTACCATCCATGCCATCGATTCATCTTCAACACCATACCAATAGCACCAACAACAACCACAACAACAATTACCATAACAACAACAACACAACAATATCAACAACCACAAGATCATCATATATAATCCATAACATCCAACACCATATCGACCAAATATCCCCTTCGGCCAATATAAGGCTCTTCTTTCCTAGTCCAATGTAATCCTATCCAGAGTGCAACTTGAGGAGAAATGTAAAACCATGATGTTGGTCATTAACTTCAAGTCTAACCCCGCAATCATCACGTACTTTCACCAACATTGAATGGAATATCTTGTTAGGCTCAATTATCATCTTGAACTTAGGTTGAACTTTACTCATAACTCTTTGAGTAGTTTTGGGTGGAGGAGGTCTCATGCCTCCTAAACAAGAACGCTCTATGGTGCCATGTGAGGGAGAGTAAGAATAACCACCACCGACAAACATAGCACGACTATAAGTTAGCTTATCATGACTTTGAGCTTCACTTTTATCATAAGCACTTGATACATCACTATCTTCATACTCAAAGTCACTACCTTATTACTACGTTCATCACAAGAAGAGTAAGAGTTGTACCTCAAAGTACCTTCATAATCATGAGCGTCATCATAATGATATTTTGGGTCATTAGCAGAGACATAGGGTCACATGAGTACTCCTTGTCTCATGTTCTTCATTGTAATGACCATAATCGTATTCACAACCTTCAGCTTAAGCATGTCACTCTTCATTGGACCCATAGTTCTCATCATTATAGCCACATTCCTTATCATTACAACTATCAAAGTTGTCATCACATGAATCATATTCCATGGAGAAGTACCTATTTAAACACTCAACAAAATAAACAAACATGTTAGGTTAGTGAAAAAATCTCACAAACACTCGAGTATGAGCACATTTGATTGTCTCACAAATTGCATCGGCCAAAGATTGTACTCTTGTTAATCTGGACTGGTCACAAGGGATTTAGTTTCTACTCTTATCCGGAATGGATTCTTGTTCAACTTAGAACAATAGACGACTCATTTTAAAACTAACGGACTTGAGCCAATAAATTAACAACAAAGTAAATAAAAATGAGAAAATCACAAAAAGAATTAGCACAAAAGAAATAGGTCCACAAGAACTAATTAACTGGTAAGTAAGGACAATTACTTAAAGTAATTAGCTAACAAAAAGGATTATCAATTACCTAAAGAAACTTAGAAACGAAGAAGAAATGAAACTGGCTTGAAGAACAAACTTGAAAGGAAATTTCAGGTAAATTCGGGTTGAACTAGGGGTTGTGGATTTGTATATGAGTTGTTATTGGCATGAAATACGCTCCTGCAAGTGTCTTAAGAGGGCCCACAAGTGGTTAGACTTACATAGGTGGGGTTTGGAAGGGACACGGTGGCTAGTTTAGTTTACGTGGGTGGGATTTGTGCACAATTTCGGCTAACTACGGGTAGGTTGAGTGTGTGGCCAAGTTTTGGGGGTGCGTGAGTGGGTCTTGGATACATCTTAGTTGAGTGATAGAGAGGGGTTGGGGTCGCGTGGCCTATACAGGGGAACATGGGTGAAAACAGTGCGCTTTTGTTCTTGTCTCGATGTTGTACGTGGGTGAGATGTAGAGGGTTGCATGGGCCACGTCCCTTAAGCCAAAACCAGTAGCTTGGTCAATTTTTTCCTCCCCTACGTGGCTGCTTAAGTGGCCAACATGTGTTGCCCACATGGCACGCGTGGGTGGCCACATGGCCTTTTCCTTATTTTTTAACTTTTGTTGACTTCTTTGACTTATTTGGTCCCACAACCTAGTATTTGCCTTTTTGGGGTAGAAAAATACCTTTTGATTAATACCCAAAAATTATTTGGATCAAACCCCTCTTTTTGGCGTCTTCTTAACTATGAAGATATAAAGAACCTCAAGAACACAAAAATAATTCAAATTTCCAACCACCCCTAAACAACTCCAAATTCACTAAAATTTTGGATCTACGTTCCCCTCACCTAGGAGAATGAAGCACAATAGGTCTCAATCTATAATCTCATCTTCTTCTACAAGACCCACTTTTAAGTTCTTCAAGTTTGAAGGTCCTTTAATGGTGGATGACCCAATATAACTCCAAGTCATCCCAAATTTTAGATTCTTGACCCTCTTCACTAGGAGAACAAAATCCAATAGTTTATAGGCTTCAATTCTCACTTCTTCTTCAAGATCCAAAACTTGTTCTTCAACCTTCAAGCTCCAACAATGGTGGAGGACTCAATATGACTCGGATTTACTTGAAACTTTGAATTTATACTTTAAAAACACTACGGAACAAGAATCTAGTATCAAAACAACAAAATCAACACAAAAGTTTTAGTTTTTTGGTGGAAAAGTTCTAGATTTTGTTTTGTAGTAACAAACCCAAGACTAGATTTGTAGAAATAAACCTAAAACTTAGCTCTGATATCAATTGATACAATAAAAGATATGAGAAACAATAAAGTAACAAGAAATAGTAAATGATAGCTAGATTGACAAAAAAAGACACAATTTGGCAACCAAAGTTCTAGATTAACTAAGACCTCCAAATCGCGTACAACTAAGCACCTAATCTCTTAGGATGACCTCAAGGGAATCTAAGTTTCCAAGAAACCAATTCTCTCAATAATGTGACAAGCACAATCAATGGATTCAATAAACCCTCAAACACTCAAACTCTCAATAGAGTATCAAAATATCATTCATCAAAATAGTCTAACTCAAAGGGAAATAAAAAGCTACTATTTATACTAGGATAGGTAGGAAGACTAGATAGCTATTACAATTATACCCTTAATGGAGTAAGGGCCTTGTTTGGTTAGTCTTCCTTTGGAGAAGGCTTGCATTTAAGTAATAGCCTCTTTTGCACAAATAACCTCCTCCTCCAATCTCTAACCAATCTCATACTTCTCTTTGTCTTCAAGTAGATTGAATCCCTGCAATGCCTCCAAAGCTATCCCTTAATTGTCCATCTTCACGCATAAGCCTCAAAGGTCCTCAAGTTCCCTAACTTGTCTTGGTGAGTACTTTGTTGATGAAGCTCGACTTGTATCATTAACCCACACAGGGACTTGATACTATATTATATGGCCCCATAGAGAGACTTGATTTTACTTTCACATGTACATGTATGGTTATATCAGTTATATGCCCTCAATGGCCTTTTTATGAGTTACATGTTGATTCATACACCCTTCTCTTAAATTACATTCATATACATGTTTACCTGCCTTACATATTCAGTACATCTTTCGTACTAATTTACCTTTTGTCGGGAGATGCTGTGTTTCATGCCCGCAAGTGCAGATAGATGATTTGACGAGCCTCCTTGGTAGGATCACTATTCAGTTTGAGTTAGAGCACTCCTCTTCTTCTGGAGTTGTTGTCTGAGTTTTGGGTATGCATTCATGTACATATTATGGGTATGGTGAGACCCTATCCTGACCTGATTATTTATTATATGACTTTTAAAGGCTTTTAGACTAGTGGGTTATGTATTGTCATTTTGTATGGTCAGATCGGCCTTCTTATCAGCCTGATAGTACTGTTTTTATGGCCTTGTTGGCCTTCTGGCATTAGCTGCGGCCTTGTCGGCCTTACGATATATGTACACATATTGGTCTTGCTGTCACTTATTCAGATTGATATTTCTAGTTTCTCTTATGATTGTCATTCTGAGGCCTTGTTAGCCCAGACAGTTTTATGTTTATGCTATGATATACAGACGGTACAGTCGGGCTGTTTAGGAGCCGAATGCTTACCACCCCTCCGAAGGGAAGTGTGATAAACTTGGTATCAAAGCAGGTTTGTCCTAGGGAATAAACAAGTCGTGTCTAGTAGAGTCTTGTTTATGAGTGTGTTGTGCACCACACTTATAAGCGAGAGGCTTCAGGACATTTAGGGATGGTTTCCGTTCTTTCATCTCATAGATCGTGTAATATAGTTGAGTCGTATGAATTCTAATCTAACTCATGCTTTATATAGTTTCCGTGATGCCAATTACCCAAAAGATGTTGGCTTATTCATATTCATAGTAAGTGAATGAAAGATCACTACCGGGTTGATGAGAAATAGGTGCAGTTATTATAAAATAATCTAGCATGTGAGTATTTATCTAGCACATATACAAGGAAGGCAATACGAGCATAGAAAGGTGATGTGTTGATTTTAGGATGACTAATAAAGTGGTGAGTATGTTCCGGAAGAGTTTAAGACTTATCGAATCAACAGAAGTATGTTCGATAAAAAATTGACATAGATTGCTTCTTTTGGAGGATGTACGAACAATACCTTTTTGGGATGGTGATTGTACTTGGTCGGAGAAGTTTGGGAACTTTCTGTTTGGGAGGTTGCAGGTATGGTCCATGAGGTACGGACCATATTTTTTTATACGATCTGTATATTTTTGCTCATCCAACTACTCCAAGTGGGTTATAGACCCGAGTGGGAGGGACATACTCTCGAGTTCCGTATTCCTGGCGTTCAACTAGCTGCTATGTCGGCACCCCATATTAATGAGATTCTGGCACCCGAGTTTGTTCCCTGGCTGATTACAGGGAGTGCTATGACCCGTGACGACGAAAGATATGGTAGCACTTTCCCAATATGAAGTCTCTCGTATTCTATGGCCAGTTGTAGGAGGATGCCTATGAGTTTATAGTGAGCATCCATGAGAGGATACATACCTTGGTTATCGTCAAGTCACACGGAGTTTGTTTTGTAGCTCTTCAGCTTATGCGGGATGTAAATTAATGGTGGAGGGCTTATAATGATTGTCGACCAGCGAGGTCTCTTCCACTGTCTTGGGATAGGTTTTATCGAATCTTTCTTGAGAAGTATGTGCCCATTAGTTTGCATTTGAGCAAGAGTGATGAGTTCTCCAAGTTGGAGTAGAGTGGTTTGTCAGTGGCTAATTATAAGACTCACTTCCGATGCATTGTCGTGCTATGTAGTGCCATTGCTATCTACAAAGGTAGAGAGAGTCAGATGCTTTGTGAGAGGGTTGAGTGTTCCTCTTCAGTTGGCTACATTATAGTTGGTGGCCTCTGGTCTTCTTTCGAGTTAGTGGCTGAGCATTCTAGGATGGTTGAGTCTATGAGGGGCAACTGCCCAGACAGGAGCTCGACAAGAGGATGCGGAGATATAGGAATTATAGTGGGTCTACATCATGTGGGTATGTGCAGCATGGTCGATTTTAGCATTCGTAGTCCGGTAGACCAATTCCGGCAGCCCTTAGACTACAGATAGTTCCTTTGCGGGGCAGAACGGTTATAGTGGTGGCCAATCTTTTAGAGGTTCTTAGTCTCGTACTCTAACCGTAGTGGTCACTCCAGATCTTCTATATCTATTCAGCAGTCGTCAGTGGCCAGGACTTGTTATAATTATGGAGAGATAGGGCATTTAAGGAGACAGTGTCCCAAGCTTGTATAATGTGGATCCCGTACACCCAAGACCCCAGAATATCCATCCAGCGGTGGCGGTTAGTCTAGCAGAGGGGGTTCCCAGTCAGGCAGTGGTGGCCATCAAACTAGTCAGAGTGGTTCTCAAATGAGTATAGGTGGAGCTCGTTCAGGATGATGTGGCTAATAGGGTGCACAGTCCGATAGAGGATGCACTCATTATTATGCCTTCCCTAATAGGCCGGAGGTTGAGGCATCAGATGCTGTTATCACAAGTATCATCTCATTCTGTAATGGGTCTGCTTTAGTGCTATTTGATCCGGAGTCTACGTTCTCTTATATTGTCTGCCTATTTTTCTACTAATTTGAATATGTGGTGTGATATGCTAGAGGTCCCTATTCATGTGTCTACACTAGTTTGTGATTATGTAATTGTAGATAGAGTTTATCGACTTTGTGTGGTTACTTTTATGGGTTACGAAATATGCGTGGACTTGGTCATTTAGACATGGTTAATTTTGATATTATTCTAGGGATGGACTGGTTATCATTGTACCAAGCGATTCTGGACTATCATGCCAAGATAGACACTCTAGTGATGCTTAATATTCCAAGGTTGGAGTGGAAGTGAACTCCTAGCCTTGCTCCTAACAAGATTATTTATTTTATCCAGGCTAGGAAGTTAGTAATCAAGGGTTTTTTGGCGTACCTTGCTCATATTCGGGATATGAGTGTGGATATTCCTTTCCTTGGGTCAATTCTAGTAGTGAGTGAGTTTACAGGAGTCTTTTACTTGTTGGGTATGCCGACCGGATAGGGATATTGTCTTTCCTTGTATGGCTCTCGGTAGAGGTGAGAGAATTGAAGGATAGACTTGTTGTTCGTGAAGAAGAAGGATGGCATCATACGTATGTGCATTGATTAGTTGAATAAGGTTACCATCAGGAACAAGTATTTGATCCCTCGTATTGATGACCTGGTCGACCAACTTTAGGGTGCCTCTGTGTTTTCAAAGATTTATTTGATGTCCGGGTATCACCGATTGAAGATTCGAGTCGAGGATGTTCCCAAGACAGCTTTTAGGAGTCGGTATGGTCATTACGAGTTCTTAGTGATGTTATTTGGGCTTAGTAATACCCCTACAGATTTTATGGACTTGGTGAATGGGATTTTCAAGTCGTACTAAGATTCTTTTGTGATTGTGTTTATTGATTATATTCTTATCTAATCGAAAAGTAAGGAGGACTACGAGCAACATTTGAGAGTGGTTCTTGGTTTGCTGAAAGAGAAGAAGTTATATGTTATGTTCTCGAAGTGTGAGTTTTAGCTTAGTTTAGTAGTGTTTTATGCACACGTGTTGTCCAAAAATGGGATTATGGTTGATCCGAATAAGATAGAGACAGTTAGGGACTAGCCTAGACCTACTTCGGTGATAGAGATTCGAAGCTTCGTGGGTCTCACTAGCTATTATCACTGGTTTGTCAAGTGATCTTCTTCTATTGCTTCTCATTTGACGTGGTTGACTTAGAAGGAAGTGCCTTTCCAATGGTCCGATGAGTGTGGGAAAAGCTTTCAAAAGCTCAAGTCACCTGTGACCACAACCCAATTACTGGCCCTTCTAATGGAAGGGAAGGCTTTACCATATATTGTGATGCTTCGAGAATTGGGTTGGGTTGTGTGTTGATGTAGAAGGGTAAGGTGATAGCTTATGCATCGAGACAGTTGAAGGTGCACGAGAAGAATTACCCTATTTATGAATTAGAGTTGGTTGTTGTTGTATTTACTTTGAATATTTTGATGCATTACCTTTATGTAGTTCATTGTGAGGTGTATACCAATCACCGCAGCCTTCAGCACATGTTCAACCAGAGAGATTTGAATTCTAGGCAGGTCAGTGGATAGAGTTACTTAAAGACTATCATATGACTATCTTGTACCATCTAGGAAGGACAACTATGGTTGTGGATGCTTTGAGTCGAAAGGCGGTGAGTATGGAGAGTTTGGTGCATTTGATAGTTGACGAGCGTCCTTTGGCATTGTACGTTCAGTCGTTAGCCAACAGTTTCATGAGGCTTGATATTTCGAATCCGAATAGGATTTTGGCTTGCATTGAGGCGACTCTCTTCTGGAGAAGATCAAGACCCATAAGTATGATGATGTGAAGTTCTGCAAAATTTGAGATAAGTTGATGAATGGTGAAGCCAATGAGGCTGTGATTGATGGTGAGGGAGTTTTGAGGATCAAAGGGATATTGTGTATTCCTCGTGTTGGTGATTTGATGAGATTGATTATGGAGGAGGCTCACAGCTCTAGATATTTGATTCATCCAGGTGCTACAAAGATGTACCGTGACTTGAAGCAATACTATTTATGGGGCAAGATGAAGAGAGACATTGTTGAGTTTGTGTCTCGATGTCAGAATTGTCACCAGGTCAAGTATGAGCATCAGCAACCCAGTGGTTTGTCTCAGGAGATTCCCATTCCCGAGTGGAAGTGCAAGCGGATTGCCATGGATTTTGTTGTAGGGTTGCCAAAGACTTTGGGAAAGTTTGATGATATTTGGGTCATTGTTGATAGGTTGACCAAGTCCGCTCATTTCATTCCGGTCCAGACGACTTACAATTCTGAGAAGTTGGCTAATATTTACATTCATGAGATTGTTCGTCTGCACGGTGTCCCTATTTCTATCATCTCAAACAAGGGTACTCAGTTTACTTCTCATTATTGGTGGACTTTGCAAAAAGAGTTGGGTACTCACTTGGATCTCAGTACAATATTTCACCCTCAGACGGACGGTTAGTCCAAGCAGACCATTTAGGTCTTGGAGGATATTACGAGCCTGCGAGATCTATTTTAGTGGTCATTGGGACCAGTTCTTACCTCTGACAGAGTTTGCATACAACAACAGTTATCACTCCAGCATTGATATGGCGTGATTCGAGGTTTTATATAGTAGGAGATGTCGTTCTCCGATTGGGTGGTTTGATAGATTTGACATTAGGCCTTGGGGTACCGATTTCAGGACAAGCTCCTAGCAGCGCAGAGCAAACATAAGGAGTATATGGACCGGAAGGTCCGGGATATGGAGTTTATGGTAGGTGACAGGGTTCTATTGAAGGTCTTACCCATTAAGGGTGTGATAAGATTCGGCAAGAGAGGGATGTTGAGTCTGAGATATATCAGACCTTTTGAGATTCTTTAGAAGACTGGAGAGGTGGCATATGAGTTGGCTCTGCCACCAAGTCTTTCTAGCGTCCTTATGATTTTCCATGTTTCTATGCTAAAGAAGTACCATGCCCATGGTTCCTACATTATTCAGTGGGACTCCATATTAGTTGATCAGAATTTGGAGTTCGATGAGGAGCCTCGGCTATTTTGGACAGGCCGGTGAGAAAGTTGAGATCTTAGGAGATAGCTTCTGTGAAGGTGCAATAGAAGCATTGTCCTGTTGAGAAGGTGACTTGGGAGACGGAGGCTGATATGCGGATCTGATACCCACACTTGCTTAATACTTCTGGTATGTTTCCCTTTTTAATTTCTCTCCGTTCGAGGATGAATGTTTATTTAATTTGTATATGAAGTAATGACCCGTCCGATCACTTTTTAGCTAAAAACCCTATTTAACTGTATTGCCCTTCCAGTAAACTATGTGTGGAGTTTGTGATGCGCGGGAATGGGTGGAACGGAGCCCGAAGTTCATTTATGTCATTTTGGAAAGAAAACCCAAATTAGAAGTCTTAGAATTGATAAGTTTGCCCCAAAGTTGATTTTTGAGTATATGGGTTCGTTTCTGGGTTCCGTCACTTCCAGTAGTTCTGAAGAGTCATTTATGACTTAGTTTAGTCATTGGTTCACTTCCCGAGGTATTCGGATGTACTTGTGTAATTGTGATATTTGGTTATTTTGGCCGATTCTTTAGAGAAGTATGTCTTAGCTCAATTGAATGAGAAATTCGAGGGCGCGAGTAAGTTTGTAGTACTGTTTACCTTGGGTTAGCATGTTTTATTTGTATCCTGGGGGTTTCGGGAATGTAATGGGTGTTTGGTGGAAGTGTGGAGTTGTTTTAATATTGCTGGTGTCTCATGTCCGCACCAGCGGTTGGTAGGCCACCTCTTCAGAGGTTGACTCGCATATGCAGGCCCTGTGCATTTGTTGTGCTCCTCCCCTGCGGATATTTCTCGCATAGGCGAAGGAGCCTCAGCGGAGTTTCTCCCACTTCAACTCTAAGGCAGGATATTAAGTGATGCCTCAACGGACCATTTTCTCGTTGAAGCAATACTATGCCTGCAGATTCGATTCCGCCGAAGCATTAGACATGGAATTAGACATACGGTGGGACTAGCTGGCTGATTTAGACATGGAATTAGGCAATGGGCCTGCTGGCCGATTTAGGTCACGCGTTTGTTGGACTAAATGGTGGACCACATACGGTGACAACCCATCATCCAAAAAATTATAAGAATTACATGGAATTACACAATTTAGCAAACGAACATTGGGTTTTAATAAAAATAATATGGCGACTAATTATGATTTTAATAGAGGATAAATCAAAATATTTGTAACCACGATGATTAGATAGATAACCCAAAAACACACAAACGATAGACCGAACTTGAAGTTTGTTAATTGTAGTGGATGGGAATAGAGGATAACACAAACACTGAAACACCCTAAGATGAGAATACGAAGGATCTTTATGATAAATAATTTTTAGTCGAGATTGGTATGCTAAACCTTTGCTAGGGAGTATGTTAAGAAGGTATATAGCTATTTGTAATGCATGATGCCAAAAGGAAGGTGGTAATGTAGCATGGGCTAGTAAAGTCCGAACAATATTATTAATGGTACAATTTTTTCTTTCGGCTTTCCCATTTTGTGAGGACGTATGAGGACAAGAAAATCGAAAATATATGCCATTAACGTTACAAAATTCCCGAAACGGCCCATTATCAAATTTCCTTCCATTACCACATTGAATATTTTTAATTTCCCGTTCAAATTGGGTACGGATGAATGCTTTAAATGATAAAAATTGGGTAAAAAACTTGACACTTTTTAGACAACGGAAAAGTCCACAAAAATTTAAAATAATCATCCAAAAATAACACATAATAACGATGGCCCAAAGAGCTCAAAATGGGAGATGTCCACAAATCACTATGAATAGCATCAAAGTACTAGAAGTAGAGGCTACAAATGGTAATCTAACATGTTTCCCAAGCGGACAAGAAGGACAAACATTAGTACTACGCGTACTATTACAATCAATTAAGAGAGGAAATAACAGACGCTCCCAGATGACCCAAATACGCATGCCACAAGGAAGGTACTAAAGAGGCAAACATTGACGGTGTGGCTTGATTAGTGATAGTGGTGGTGGTAGTAGTGATAGGATAGATCTCGCTCACACGAGTACATCTCATTAGAGGTATCCTCACCGTGAAATCCTTCACAAAAAGTCCAAAAGGGTCAAAGTCAACATAAACCCAATTATAAGTTGTAAATTTTTGAACAGACACTAAATTTTTAATTAAGTGAAGAGCATGAAGGACAATGTTTAAGACTAAAAGCGGATTCGGGGGAGATAAATTTGTGTGACCATAACCACGAATTGGAAACTGAATTACCATTACCAATATTATGCCACCATTTTGGTTCAAATTAAAATAAGACGACAGATTACCTGGTGCGGACATCATGTGAGAGGTAGCATCGGTGTCCATGTACCAATTTGTAACCGAGGGATTTAATCCAAGTGTATGCATTACTGCTTCGATATCCGTATGGATCGGGACTACTGTTGGGCCCACAACAGCGAATCCTTGCTGAGGCCGAGGCCCAAGCAGGCCAGCCTGCTGCGACGATGACCCAGTTGGTTGCTACCTATTTTGACCATTGGGCCTCTACTGGCCGACGGCCCAGGCTGATGAAGGAACTAGGCAGGGGGCAGACATGGGCCACTGCCCGTTGGCCCAAGGCATAGCCCAGGGTCACTGCCCAGCGATCTAATCCTACCAAAGGTTCATTAGCCCGGTCCCTTGCAAACTGTCACTGTCGTCGGTCCGTCCGCCACTACCGCCGCGGCCACCACCCTTTCCACCGCCACATCCACCACCGCGATTCCTTCCATAGTTTTGACCCTTTTTGCCACCCCCGTTATTACGGTTTTGACCATAATTTGCAGAGTATGATTGAGAGTCATTAGTTTCATAGGACGTGGCCACCATCATGGCAAAATTTGCTCCGTTAGCCGCCTTTTTAGCAAATCCTTCTTCTTCTAAGGTGTGCGTGGAACGTGTTTGGTAGAACGGTTGGAGAGGATTGCTTTGACAAAGAAGAGTGTCAAAGCCATTATACGCCTCGGAGAGGCCTGCAACCATCTGAAGAATGAGACGATAATTAGTGACGGGTGCGCAAACATTTTTGAGTTGATCCGACAACTCTTTGAGCCATTGATAATAGGCTAAGACGTTCGGAAAATCCTCCATATTAATGTGGGAGAATTCCTGCTCGAGGGTCACGACACAAGAATTTTTGTTGTTTTAGAAGATATCATGCAACCTGTTCCAAGCATCATTGCCATAGCGTTGGGCTCAATAATAGTATGTAAGAGGTCCGTAGAGATGGTGGAATAAATCTATTGGAGCACCGTAGCATCAAGAGTTCCCCACAACTCTATTTCATCATCGGTGGTAGGCACCTTCTCCTTGCCTTTCTCTGATGTGATGATGTGATGGAGGAACTCTTGTGTGATGATGTGAATTGTTAATACATATCTTAACAAGTTTTACTAATCTCAAATTCTTCTCCTTGCCTTTCTCTGGTGTGATGATGTGATGGACAATCATTTTTTCATTGTATTCATCCTATCGTGGACAATCATTTTACTTTGCATTCGTCCCATAGTGGACAATCATCTATGTTGTTGATTTTGGATAAAAGTATGCATTTGTATGAAAGTTGATAAAATACATGCAAAGTTAATTTTTCGAAAAAAGAAAAAAAGGTATGCATTTGCATTATATACAAAATAAATATTTTTTGCATTTTTATAGTAAATGAGGAAAGTAAATTATTTATTAGTATGATTAAAATGAAAAAATAGAAGATGAGCAATTTGTTTTGAAAGTTTTGAATATGCATGACGAGCCTAAAATAAATAAGCTAGCGGTGGGTTTCCAATTTTAAACTACCTTTTCTAATTTATTAATTCTAAGCCTACATATTCTAAAGATTTCAATAATTATACAAGTACAATAAATAATATTACAATACAAAATAAAATAAAACTGAATTAAAGAAAATAAAAAAAAAAAAAAAATAAATCATCTCCGATGGGTATCTTGCCCTTTTTGACTTTCGTAAGCGTTCCTTGCAAGCCATCAAGAACAAACGGTTAGAAACAATTGAATATAAATAACTTCGGATCTGTACCCAAAACAGTAAATATATTGATTACGGAGGGCAGACTTAAATATTGAAAAGATCATTCCAATCACGTCGTAGTTGCGAACATATGACTCGGTCATTTCCGTCGCCTTGCCTACCGAACATGTTAGTCTCTCGGGTGAAATAAAAATATTTAAGTTTCATCCTTGCCCAGTTCTGAAGGAACGCAAACCGAGGGACATCCTTTAAAAGGATAAAGCCTCAAATTTAATTTCATTGGCCTAAGTGTAGTATCATGTTCAAATCAGTAAATTATACCAAAACAGTAAAATCGAAACCGAGAACCATTTTCCGAAGGGACACGACCTCAAATTCAATTTAATTGACCTATGTATAGTATTTGTTCAAATCAGTAAAATAACAAAGTAGCCGCGTAATGGATATTCAAATACCAAAATAAACCAATAGTCCGCGATCAAAACATCTGACCCGAATTTTGAATTTTTGAACTGAAACAGAATTCGAATGCGTTTCGAAAATCCAACCCGAGATAGAACAGACCCGACCCGAATTTCAGGTCGACCCGACCCGAAACCAAACAATTTCTTTTTTCAGAAAACCAACAACAAAATATTGAAACAAAATTCTGAATATTTTACCCGTCGGAACAGTAACCCGACCTGGAATAGTGATCAAAAAACGAAAATCGCACAGCATCAGTCCAACACAATAGAATCAAGCAAATAGCAGCAAAGCAAAGTAATACAGTACCCCAAATCAATTGGTACAACATAAAATCAGCAGCATAGCCATAGAACCGAAAAAGTGCCGAATCCGAGAAACACATTTGTTTCCATTGCAAATTTAAGATAATCAATCAAAGGTAAAAAAAGATAATCATTAACAATAAGTCATATAAGAACCAACCTTATTTTCGAATTTTTGGCACTAATTTCAACTCGAAACAGAAAGCAGACCCGACCCGACCCGAAAATAGAGAACAACAAAAAAAGAAAATAGATTTTGACCGGATAACCGCAAGTTAGCGGATCTTAAAGGATGCCTAACCCCTTCCCTTTAGGATAATAAAGAACTCTTACCTAGAATCTCATTAGTTTCGCAGATCAATAATCGGAGTTCACATTGCAGCATTTAGTTAACATTTAGGTGCCCTAATTCACCTTAGAATAATTAGGTGGCGACTCCTCAACAACATTAATCAATCCAGAGGGAATCGACGCCATTACGTCGCGATCCGCGGTAAAAAACGGGCACGACAGCATGGCGACTCCAGCTGGGGAATCCAAGTTCTTAACCATAGCAAGCTCAGGTAAATTATTATTGCACTTTATTTTGCTCCTTATTTGATCTACTGCTTTAAATTGTTTCTTTTTTGAAACTTTGTATGTTTAACTGCTTTAATTGCTACTTTCTTTATTGCCTTTCTTAAATGGGCATTCCGCTCATATTTCTTCCACTTCAGAAAATTGACACCATCACACATAACACGCGAGGTGTGTTTCGCACACCCGCAAAATTTTCTTTCAAATTTCCAAATTTTGGGAGAGTTGGCGTATGCGCGGAGTGTCCGGACCATCTGGTGGCCGCGTAGCCTTATCACTCAAGCAGTCCGCTCGGAAACCTTGAGTCTAGTAAGCCAAATCTTAGAACATTTAGGATAGAGCTATATCACCATTTATTTTAAGTTATGCATGCATACATCTTAGGTGGTTTGATCGTTGATATCAACTCCACAATTAAGAAAACCACCAAATTGTCGACGGGTATCACGACCCAACGACCAATCAACATATTATGTGTAGCGTGATAATGATAGATGAATCCAAGACTAATCATGACATATCGAAATTGGAAAATGTACATTAATTTTGTCTTCATTTCCGATAAAAGCATTGCAGTTTAACAACTTGGATTAATCTGTCATAATCTCGCATATTTGGCGTTTAGGCTCACCTCTGGCATAGGAGAGGCCTCATGCATGTTAGGACGCACATTTAATTTCCGCACAATCTGATTGCTATTTTTCTGCTTTTTACTCTGTACATATTATGCAATAATTACCCGCTTCAATTATGTACATATCATGCCATCTCGCTTGCAACTCTGGGCATGCATATTTTCCCTTTGCACTTTTGGGCTATCGCACTACAATCAACTTTTACTGGGGCAACGCCATATCTTCTGGTCACGGGACAGAAACGATGTCACCACCCGAGGATAAATCGTTCTTGAACATCACGACTCGGACCTTGTGAAGCGTCAACAAAGTCCGAACAAACCAATCAGGGGAGTTGACTATACTGTCACACCCCACATTTTATTATTATTCTTTCCGCGACTTTTCTCCTTTCACCAATTTCTCTTATTTTTGTAGGAAGACCGTCATCGTAAATAGTCGGGGGCGATCGTTCTAAAACATAATCCCTGGAGATACTCCAGGAAAGAACAAAACAATAGTGTTCACAAAGATGACCGGGAGATATTTTCGACTGAAAGAAGTCAGCCAACCTCCAGTCCGAACAAACTAATCATGGGAGACCTTGACTATATTGTCACACTTTTACATTTATTATTCGTGACTTTCCTACTTTCACCCAGTGCTCTTATTTTTTTGAAAGAAGACCGTCCTCGCAAACAGTCGGGGGCGGTCGTTATAAAACATTATCCCTGGAGATACTCCAGGAAAGAACAAAGCAAAAAAAATTCACAAAGATGACCGGGAGATATTTTGACTGGAAGAAGTCAGCCAACACCAGATTCAACGAGGCATCACTCTGAGTTTGTCTATACTTTTGTTTTTTTACATATTTGCAAATTCAATTTATATGCTTCATTTTCGTTACATATTTCCTTTATATCATACATTTTACAACATATTTTTCACGAACTACGTGTGTCTGATTCTCACTATACGGTGTGATACGTAGGTAACCCTTCTCGAGCTCGACACCGCTAAAAATTGTAAATCTAGTCATTGCGGAACTCTACCCAATAAAAGTGGAACGAACTTGCCAAAGGGACGCACTCCGTTGTCCACCTGAAAAAGGGACGCATTTCTTTGTCTACCTTAGAAAGGGGCATACTTCCGCATCCACCTTAACAATGGATGTACTCGCCTCGTCCACCTTAGAAAGGGACATATCGGGCTTACCCATCTTTTCATTCATCCTGTCATGGACAGTCCTTTTTTTTTCTTTCATTACATTCATCCTAATGTGGACAATCATTTTTCATTGTATTCATCCAATCGTGGACAACCATTTATGTAATTTTTTATGCAGTCTGTAAGCTTGAATTGATCATTTTAACCTCCAAATATCAAGCTTTCATTGGAAAATTTATTTATTGAAATTGTATTATTTTCTTTCTTTCATTAATTTTGAAAGTTGTTGTCATGTGACCACGGAGTCATGGGTTCAAGTCGTGGAAACAACCTCTTGCAGAAATGTGAAATAAGGCTGCGTACAATAGACCCTTGTAGTCTGACTCTTCCCCGGACCCCGCGCATAGCGGGAGTTTATGATTTCTTTCATGGTATCTGTATTTGTGTAAGCAACCTTTTTATGAGATAACATTTCTTGCGTGGATTGACTTGTAAAGTTGTAAATCTTATGTCAATTTGGTTATATTGCATAATTAGTATTAGCGAATATTCACAGTATATATCATAATTACAAAATATACTGTGAATATTCGCTAATAATTAGACGTATAATTTGTCCATTTTCATGAGTTACGTTGCAGCATACTAACTTAAAATTTTCTATTAACTGTTCACTATTTGAGCTACTTTTACAGTTTTACGTACTATCAAAAGTTTGACGTCGTGCTTTGTCTTCCGTTACATATTATTGGTAATAAACTGTACAAAATAGCGGTAGAATGAAGTAGTAATATGGGGCAAACCTCAAAATAAATCTATAATTTTGTACGTAACATCACTTGGAGAAGCTAAGATGATTTTTTTATTCTTATCAAAAAATGTAATTCAGGATTGACATTACTTTGAAGATAATTTTTCCATGATCTGATGGTATATGTATAATGTTCTATATTACTTTTACCCTAAAATGTATAATGTTCTATTCTATATGTTGAAGGTTGTTTAATATTTAATATAGGTGAGAAATTAGCTACGATCAATTTAACAACTGATTAATGACGAAGTTCGTAGTTAAGTCTAATTTTTTTAATAATATTTGTTGTCAAATAAGGTTTTTGTCATGTTTTTAGTAGTACGCGATTTTGTCATGCTCAAAGCGCATACACTAAACTAGTTATATAGAAAAGGCTTATTTCGACATGTCTGTTTCTATGTCAATTAATTTCAAATCAAGGGTATATTAGTCATTTTGTGTATTAGTTGACAATGCTTACCCTATGTGTCAGTTTATTTCCGTAGCTGATCACTTAAACAATTAGTGTACCGTAAAACTACTGTTCGCTCTTTCTTCTCCAAAACCCTTGTTTGCTCCTTGTCATAACCTTCTGTTTCCCATCAACTTCCTTGCCTAATTGAGAGCCTACTGTATAACCGGGGAGAACCTATTGTCATAACGTTCAACCAATACCCAATTTCTTCGTAATAAACCCAGCAAAATTGCCCAAAGTTCATCTATCAAAATCCAACTCGAATTTTGCCAATCTTTTACAATACTCCCTCCGTCGGCCACATTATTAAAAATATCCTTCTCAAATTACTTGACTACTTTCTAAAAATAAGATATAATTAATTAAGTTTTTCTACTTTGACCTTAACATTGATTATTTTTTAAATTAATCAATTTTGATTAGAGTCCAATTAATTGGAAAGATAAGGATAATGTAGTAAAATTACCCATCTTATTTGTCTTAAGGGGCATGTAATGTTAGGGTTTTGGCCAGAGTTTCTTATCTTATTTAGATTCTACTATAATTGTGTTTTATTTCAAAAAACGTTTTCTTGATGGAAAAAGTTTCCTTGGTGGAAAAAATATCTTTTTGGAGGAAAGTTTTGGACTTCTATAAATTGAAGATCCGTCCCTCACAACAAATAACACAATAGCATTCACAATGTAGTCGTTTAGAAAGTCTTGTTTAGGATAGAGATTATTCTCTCTTAATTTTTATGCTTTCTTTTATGTTAGTTTTCATATGTAGGTTGATTGATCAAATCATATTAAATATTATATTTTTTTAGTATAGTTTTTGTGTCATCTGATTTATCGTCGTTCAAGGTTTATAATTGTTAGCTTCCTCATGACACCCTGATTATTTCGATCTCAACAAGTGATATCAAAGTCAATTGTTAAACAAGGTTGAAAACATATTCAAGGTGGATCAGTTAAAATGCAACCAACTCGACTATAATAAATATTTTTGTCACAAAAAAAGGATATAGCTATAGCACTATATGTGGAGATAATTTTCAATCAAATTTTCAATGCATATTTTTAAATACAAAAATAATTTTTAACTCATGCTTACTTTGACACATGAGTTCCAATTTTCAACGCATGCTTACTTTTAATGTATGAGCTCAAATTTTCAACAGTTGCTTACTTTCAAACGCTTGGACTAATTTCAATCCATGTTAACTTTAACGCATGGGCTCAAGTTTCAACTTGTGCTCACTTTTAAAGCACAAGGCTCAAATTTTCAACCATACCTATTTTTAATAATGACAAGCAACAGTGATGAAGATTATATAAAGAATGAGAATCAAGATTATTTTGCCAAAAAATTCAGGTAAAGGGGAGATTTGTTAGGGTTTGCCCACAATTTCTTACTATATTTAGATTCTACCATAATTGTGTTTTATTTCAAAAAAGTTTCTTGGTGGAAAAGATCTCTTCCATATTGAATAATTCTTTTTTGGAGAAAAAATTTCGGACTTCTATAAATTGAAGATCTGTCTCTCAGAGCAAATAACACAATATCACCAACAATGTAGTCGTTTAGAGAGTCTTGTTTAGGGTAGAGATTATTCTCTTATATTTTTTATGCTTTCTTTTATGTTAATTTTTATATGTAGGCCGATTGACCAAATCATATTAAATATTATGTTTCTTTAGTATAGTTTTTGTGTCATCTGATTTATCGTCGTTCAATGTTTGCAACTGTTAGCTTTCGCATGACGCGCTGATTATTTTGATCCCAATAAATAAAAGGGAAAGTGATCAAATAATATGGGACGGAGGGAGTATATACAAAGTCGTGTCTATACTCTATTTACTTCTACAATTCTAAGGTAAGGTTTACGTTTATGTTTATTTGAAACGACCATTTATCCTTTACTTATAAACCATATTCCTTTTTCTTACTGTAATTTCTAATGGTAAATTATGAAATGGATAGTGGATCGCAAAAGTTGCATGAACTTTGAATCCTTGAGCTTGAGCTATGAATTGACTTTGGAATCTTCTGGTGGTTATTTTAGCATTAAGAATATTGAGCTAAATTCTTAAAATTTGAAACAAAAAATTAAGGACAAAACTTGTGCCACTGAAAAGTAGATATAAAACAAGGAAGCAGGGGCCAAAGCTAAAGATTGGTAATTTCTGGAATTTCCATAACTATAATTTTTAGGTTGAAGTTAATTGATTGATTCTTAATGCAGATGAGAAGTTTTTCTGCAATCTTTAGATGTTTATGTATTGTAATACTAGATTGTATATGTGTAAAACATATTGCAAGGGTCAGAAGGCTTCTCTGTCTGAGTATTGGGAGGAATCTATCTTCTCTTACAGGAGAGTATTAGGATTTTTTTTGTTATTAATGTGTTTGGCTTCTAAAATTCATTGTAAATCTTTTTACAGCTTACTCAAAATATTATCTAGGGGTTTGGATAATATTTGGCTGAAATTAAAAATAGAGTGTGTAAAGTTGAAGTTAGAAAGGAGTTATTTAAAAGCTGACAAGTAGTGTTTGGACAGAAATCTCATTTGAGAAAAAAAGTTAGAATTTTTGGGTGAAAACTATTTATTCACTTGTAGTTTCAAATAAATTTTTCAATATTCAAAACACTTCAACTTGCAAATACTTAATGAATTCAACATTTGCAAGTTTAGTCAAAACAATACAAGGATTTTAAATAATTTCGTGTATCGCTTGTACAGAAATCAGATATTGTTAATAACCTTGTATTTTGAAGTACTTAAGTCTCTGCAATTTTTTAGAGATTTGATGTATGCATCTACCGCTCATAGCCGTTGCAAGTTGTCACCAGCCGTGCGACCAGCGCAACTTTTTCCTTCAAAGGTTACATAGTTGATGTACATTATATTAAAAAAGAAACAAGCAGCAAAGGTTGAATAGACAACCTCACAACATAATCGAGTGAAGAAAATACTATGGACAATTTATCCTTTTTTTAGATAAAGAAGAGGAAGCTGCTTCTTTTGTTGATCAGTTTGCACTTCAATTCAATTTTGATTTTTTATTTCGTTTTGATTAATGTGGTGTTTTCGAAAAAAAAAAACACTTGCTCATAGCTTCTTTTGGTGGATCAGATCAAGTTTATGATGCCTGGATTGTAAGGAAATACACACATGCATCTCCTTTTAGTTATGTTGTTGTAGTTCATTCATGCAGCTACCGTATTCAGGGAAGCCTTTCACGCTCTCCGTAAAGTCGCATGCAGCTACCGTATGCAGCTACTTCCCGACACTTCTATAAACAAGTATTAAACCCTTTCGTAAAGTCGCATATCTTCTTGAGATACTTAAGTTAGTCAACGACACGGCATGTCGGAAAACTACAAGGTGTAACATCCACCCACAAAATTGAAGGTCTATGAGTCTACTTTCTAACGCATTAAATCGTTCATCGATACGATGTTAGATTAGAGAGACATTCGCATTTGTGCAAGACTATGCAGGTAGCCCCTTTGGGACCCACTTGAGGTGGTGGAAATTCTTTTTAAGTATAAAAATCGGTGGCAGCATTGCAAACCTCATTTTCTCTCTACTTTCATATACAAAACCCTCCTAAGGTCTCTCCTAAAGTTACTACATGATCCAAGGGCGAAATCTCAAGTAAACAATGTGATTTTGGCATCGGGAATCTCGTAGAGCAACTAAGATCCTTGTTTTTCTTGTTGTGGTGAAGTTGTGGACTGCTCGAGCTTGTGTTGGAGGTTGATTTGGGTAGTTTAAGGTAAGATTTTACTTCCTTCTCATGTGTTCTAAGCTTGTAGAAGTTGTATCTAACTTATAGAGCTGAAAAATATGAAAAGGGAAGCTCGGAAGTTGTGGTGTTGTGGTTGTTGGTTGATGGACTGTTTTGTTAGTATTTTTATGATGTTTTGGGCTGGAAATGGATAGGATAACTTAAGTATATTGTTGTTACTGTTATAAACATGTTCATGAAGATATAAAAGGATTTAAACTATAGTTCGTTGAATTGTAAACTAAGCTTTCCGCTCGTGTGAGTATTAAGCTATTTAGAAAGCTTGTTAAATGTATTATTGTTGTTGGGCTATTTTTTTATTGTCTTGATCTTTCGGGAAGTTAAGAAAATAGGGGAGATGATGTCCGATTTGTTATAGAAAAAAATGTATCATTCCAATACTATAATTATAACAAAGTTCTCTTCTCCCATCATCCTCATAACTCAAGGTAAGCCCTTTTCATGTATTTCCACGCAATTCTTATCAAGTATGCTTAATTCTTAAGTAAAATTCATTGTTTCTAACCTAGGGTTTTCAAGAAAACTCAACCCAAGAGATTAAAGTTCAAGCTTTGGGTTTCTTCTTCAAAGATTATATTTTTAATACAAGTTTTGGAGCAATTAAGGTATGTAGAGCTTCTATCCACATGTGGAAACATAACTGTTCTTCCCCACATCGCTTTTAATCCATGAAATATGAATTTCCTCAGACCTAGTGTTTTGCTCTAATTTATGATGACCCTATATACATGTACAACTATATACCATACTTAAATCATGTTTTCGTTAATTGTATTCATGATATGTCATTGTGATTCTCATGAACTTTTCCCTAATCCATGAACCCATGTCTTGAATTCTATGAGTTCTTAAATACAAGTCATGAATCATTGTTACTCAATCCATGACATTTTACATCTTTTTCACGATTTATAAAAGTTATATTAGATTTCTATTCACATGCTAAATTATAACTACAAACCATGTTTTACAAGTTATATTCATGAAATTGACGGGCTTACAAGCCAAATATATTCATGTTCATATTTTGAGAGTTGTTGACACACAATTTTGTCCTGTCTTTTCCAACTTATTTGCAATTTTAAATATTTTTGACACCTCAAAAATAATTTTAATATAGGCATATATATATATATATATATATATATTATTTTCAATATCATTATTTATTATTATTATTATTCACATGTTTTACTATCATTTGCCTTTTTTTTAAATCATAATCATAATTTTACCCTAATGTTCTATGTTATTCTATTTTTCGCAAAACGACATCACATTTTCCATTTTAAGCATTTTAAACATTTCGCAAATATTATGTTTTATTATTATCACATCGTTATATCTTATTTTAAATAATTTACATTACGTCAAAGCATTTTTAATATTAAATCCCTTTTTATATTTTAAACCTATAACCCATTTTATTTTCCAACCCAAAACAATTTCTACCTAAAACAAATTCAACAAAAAAATAGGGCCCAGTCGGCCAAACCCGACCAGGCCCAATCGAAACCCCCATTTCGGCCCACCCGAAAGGCCCAATCGACCAAACCCCATCTCTTATTCCCAACACCTAAAACAAAACTCAAACCAAACAACCCTAAATCCTTTTCACCCTTCCCCCCAAATTACCGCACACTCCCATACCCCACACCCCCGAAAACCCGTCGGTCACCGCCACCCTACCCCACCTATGCCGCACCTCCCCATACCCCTGACACCACCTACGCCGCACCAGACATTTCGCCCATACCTACACCCCCAAAAACCTGCGATTTCAACCCCTAAAATCCGCAACCTTTTGCCCCTTTATTTCGATTTCAAACTCGGTTTTGGAGGGGTATGGAGGTGAACGTTGGGGGGAAATACCATCTATAACCCCCCTCCCTTTGTTCACTATTTTTTTTTGGGGGGGGGGGGGGGGTTGGTCGATTTTTAGGTCCGAAAATCTAGGTTTAAACTTTGAAAATCCGAAATCTTCTTAAAGGCTGTATGGTATTTTCTTGTGTTGTTCTTCATTATTGAGAAGTCCAAAATTCAAAAAAACCCAAAATCGTCTTAAGGGTATTTGTTCTTTTTTTTTTTTTTTGCATGTGTTATTCATCTTAAAGAGTCCGAAAATATAAATTAAAATTATTGGGGTTTTGGTATCAAAGAATCTAAAATTTTTGCTATTCTTCACTGTTTTTGGGTTCGGTCTGGTCGAGTCGATTCTACTTTCTGTTTCGGGTTGAAAACCAGTGCCAAAAATAAGGTTGGTTCTTATATGATTTTGTTATTGATTATCTTTTTTTTTTTTTACCTTTGATTGGTTATCTGAAATTTGCAATGGAAACAAATATGTTCCTCGGATTCGACAGTGTTTTACGGTTCTATAACTATGCTACTGATTTTACATTATACTAATCGATTCGGGGTACTATGTTACTTTGCATTGCTGCTAATTTCTTGATTCTAATGTGTTGGACTGATGCTGTGCGATTTTTGGTTTTCCGGTCACTGTTCCAGGTCGGGTTACTGTTCTGACGGGTAAAATTTTCAGAATTTTGTTTAAATATTTTGTTGTTGGTTATCTGAAAATCTGAGAAAAACTTACTTGGGTCGGGTCATTGATCCGGGTCTGGTCAGTCCGATTTGGGTAAAAATTCCAGAATTTCATTTTGATATTTTGTTGTTGGTTATCTGAAAAATCCAAGAAAACTAATTCGGGTAAGATTTTCTGAATCGGGTCGGATTTTTTTTTTCGGAATGCTGGACTGCCTTTTTAAGGCAATATTGTTGTTGTACCCTTACTGTATTTTGATGCATTATGTTTGCCTTACGGAGTTGATTTGGACTGTTTTACCTCCCTCGTACTATTTTGCTTTACTGATTTGAACAAATACTACACTTACGCCAATGAAATTGAATTTGAGGTCGTGTTCCCATCGGAAAATGGTTCCCGGTTTCGGTTTGCTCTTTTTGGTATAATTTACTAATTTGGACAAATACTACACTTAGGCCAATGAAATTGAATTTGAGGTCGTGTCCCTTCGGAAAATAGTTCCCGATTTTGGTTTTTTTTTTGGGTATAATTTATTGATTTGAACATGATACTACACTGGCCGATGAAAATATCCGTCGATTTTTTAGGCCTCCACAGTTGGAAAGACGGAAATAAGAACTTTCGGGCAAGGATGAAACTTAAATCTTTTTTTCATCTGAGAGACCAACATGTTCGGTAGGCAAGGCAACTAAAATGACCAACGAGTCATATGTTCGCAGCCACGACGTGATTGGAATGATCTTTTCAAAATTTAAGTCTGAGCCCTCCGTAATAAAAATATTTATTGTTTTGGATATGGATCTGAAGTTATTTATATTCAACTGTTTTCTAACTGTTTGTTCTTGACAGCTTGCAAGACATATTTATGAAAGCCAAAGAAGACAAGTTACCCCCGGAGATGATTTATTGTTGTTTTATGTTTCTTTAATTCAGATTTTGTTTTATTTTGTATTGTAATATTTATTGTACTTGTGTAAATTATTGAAATGTTTAAAATAGGTAGACTTAGAATCAATAATCTAGAAAGAGTAGATTTAAAATTGAAAACCCGTCGTTAGTTTATTTATTTTTAGGCTCGGTTAATTCAAAAATAGAATTCCGCCTCTAGTTATTTATTTTTAGGCTCGTCATGCATATTCAAAATTTTCAAAACAACTTTGGTCATCTTTTATTTGCTTTATTAATCATAAAATTAAGTTTGTCTTTTCGATTTGCAACTCAAAATGATTTCCAAAAAAAAAAATATACTTCTTTGGCATTATAAATAATTTGTTTTTCTATCAATTGTCAAAAATTGCATATTTTTATTCAAAATCATACTTACATGTATTTTATAATCAATGCAATGCAAATGCATGTTTTATCCAAAAAAATTATTTTACATGTACTTTGTAAACAATGCAAATGCATACTTTATCCAAAAATCACTTTAGATGTATTTTATAAATAATGCAATACAAATGCATGTTTTTTCCAAAAAACACTTTACATGTATTTTATAATCAATGCCATACAAATGCATATTTTATCAAAAAAATTCATTTACATGTACTTTGTAAACAATGCAAATGCATACTCTTTTCGGATTTTATGTCGGAATTTATTTCTCAACACCGCAACAGTAAAATGATAAATCTTTACATTGTCAAAATGCATCTTTTTATTAATTATTTGCAAACATCTTTTTAACTTTATATACTTTTAAACATGAATTTTTCCTTTAGCATAATAATTAATCTGAGTTGATCGGATAACCGCAAGTTAGCGAATCTTAACGGATGCCTAACCCCTTCCCTTTAGGATAATAAAGAACTCTTACCTAGAATTTCATTAGTTTCGCAGACCATAAAATCAGAGTTATTTTACAGAATTTAGTTAACATTTAGGTGCCCTAATTCACCTTAGAATAATTAGGTGGCGACTCCTCAAGCAAGCATTTTTTATCAAATCCAGAGGGAATCGACGCCATCGCGTCACGAGACGCCGGGTTAAAAACGGGCGCGACAACATGGCGACTCCACTGGAGAATTTCAGGTTCTTAACCATAGCAAACCCAGGTTAATTATTATTTGCGCTTTATTTTCTTACTGTTTAATTTATTACTTTAAATTATTTTCTTTGTGAAATTTTGCATGCATAACGCTTTAATTGCTACATTATTTTACTGATTTTCTTAAATTGGCATTCCGCTCATATTTCTTCTACTTCGGAAAATTGACACTATCACACATACACGCGAGGTGTGTTTCGCGCACCCGCAAAATTTTCTTTCAAATTACCCAAATTTTAGGAGAGTTGGCGTATGCGCGGAGTGTCCGGACCATCCGGACCATCCGATGGCCGCGTAGCCTTCTCACTCGAGTAGTCCGCTAGGGAACCTTGAGTCTAGTCAGCCAAATCTTAGAAAATTTAAGATAGAGTTATACCACCTTTTATCTTACATCATGCATGCATACACCTTAGGTAGGTCAATCATTGGCATCGACTCCACAATTAAGAAATCCACCAAAATTGTCGACGGGTCTCACAACCCAACGACCAATCAACATATTATGTGTAGCGTGATAATGATAGATGGATCCAAGCCTAATCATGTCGTACCGATATTGGAAAATTTCAACCTTTATTTCCAACGGAAAGCATTTCAATTCAGTGGCTTTGATCAATCTACCATAATCTCGCATATTTGGCGTTTAGGCCCACCTCCGGCATAAGAGAGGCCCCACGCATGTTAGGACGTGCATTTAATTTCCATACAATTTGCTTGCTATTTTCTGTTGTTTTCCACTCTGAGCATATTATTTGAAGCAATAATTACTCGCCTTATACTAACTTGGTTTTCTTCATTTTTCAGGAGGTTTACTTTGCCTAATTTATTTCCCCAAAGGTTGATTCGTGTTGACTAAAATTGGCGGAGCACCCCATCTTTTATTTCTCAATCATGCCTACCCAAATTGTATTAGTACTTAATGAAACAAGGCGATTTAAATTGAGGCCTGAATCGCATTTATGCATTTTAATGTATTTTGCCTCCACCTTTTGAAAGCTTAAAATGACAAATCCGCATTGCTTTTGTTATTTCAAAATTTGTTTTGTTTAATAATTTTCTTTTCTCTTTCATTATGCAAACTAATAAATTTATCGATAATATGTGACATATAATGAAACAAGCAAACAAAATCCCAGACAACAGACAATACTTTGAAGAATATGAGGAAGACTCGCAACCGGAAGAATTGAGGCATTTTGAGAATACACCGAAGCCAAATTTAGATGAAACAGGGATAGTAAATTTAGGAGACGCAAAACCTGTGAAGGAAACAAGAATCAACATCCATCTGAGCCTCACACAAAATAAAGGGTTGGTGGATCTTTAGAGGCAATATATCGACGTATCTGAGTGGTCTTATGACGATATGCCAGGTTTGAGCACATATCGACCTCAGATGAATGGAGCAGTCGAGGCAGCCAACAAAAACATCAAAGGAATACCACGAAAGATGGTTGATAATTACAAGTAGTGGTATGAACCTTTGCCCTTTGCACTTTTTGGCTATCGCACTACAATCAGGTCTTCTATTAGGGCAGCGCCATATCTTTTAGCATATGGGATAGAGGTTGTGTTAGAAATACAATCCTTAAGAATTATCCAAGAACCGAGTTGAGCGAAGCTAAGTGGGTACATAATCGGTACGAGCAATTGATGTTGATTGATGAAAAGCGAATGAACGCAGTCTCTCACGGACAACTTTATCATAACAGAATGGCCAGAACTTTCAACAAGAAAGTGAGACCAATGATTTTCAAACCGGGGCGGTTGGTGTCAAAACACATATTCCCACACCAAGATGAAGCTAAAGGAAAATTCACACCTAACTGGCAAGGGCCTTACATGGTTCACCGAGTGTTACCTGGAGGAGTGCTAATCCTGGCTGAAATGGACGGCGAAGTATGGCCAAAAGCTATCAATGCAGATACAGTGAAGAGATACTATATCTGGGAATTGTTATTCTCTATGTAATACCTTTTCTATGTTGTAAAAGTTATGCTCCCTTGGTAGGATACGCATAGAACCCACATAGGGTTTCATCTCTTTAAGACAGAAATTTCCCAAAAATCCCTTTTTGCTTGTAGCATGAACTACGTTATGACCTGATTCCCTCGACGGGATACGTAGGCGGCCACATCGGCTTCGGTCCTACTTTTTAGAAAACCTTACAATCCCCTTTGTTTGTAACGAACTACGTTATGACCTGATTCCCTCGGCGAGATACGTAGGCGGCCTATATCGGCTTCTGTCGTACCGTTTAATTTTTTTCTCCCTTATCTTGCATGTAGCGAAATACACCCATCTGATCGCCTCGATGGGTCAGGCAAATAGCCCACACAAGACTCGGTTGTCCATTCGAAAGTTCATCATCCTCACATATCGGAAACTGGGGCAAAATTATAAGGGTTCACTGCAAGAAGACGCCGATAGACATGGAAAAGTGTCGGCCAACTAAGTCTTCAGCAGAAGAAGGATTTTGTATAAGACGTTTGCTTTGTTTCACTACATGTCACTTCTTGACAGACATTTATATATATACATACTTTCTTATAAACAAATTGTTTTCAACAAATATTTTCATTAGGGTTCGACAGAAATTTTTATCGATATGCATACTTTCTTACAAACAAATTGTTTTCAACAAATGTTTTCATTAACGGCTAGCCAAGACCGGGAACCAGACATGGGCTACATGTCCGAATCAGCAGGACGTGCAAGTATCAAGAGCCCTTACAAAGTCAACGCGAATCAACTCCCCCTCCCCAAACTCACAAGTTTTCTTTGAGTACAGGTTCTTCAGGTTGAGAGAAGTAGGGAAGCCACATCACTTATGATCAATTTCACAAGGAATTTCCGCATCACAGCTCACCACAAGGATCACGTTCCTGTTTTGCGTCTATACAAAGACATTATCTTGACCTACAGGGTCCCAACCATTATGTCTGCGCAAGAATGTTATTTCGAATCACAGGGAACTTCAACACAGACTACCGATGGCAAAGATGTCGCATCACATTTTCGTCTGTGCAAGGACGACATTTCAATTCATAGTCCACAGGAGTTTGAATCGGCAGAAGATTCAGCACAACATGGAACCATCTATTACAGCAAACTGACGGCAAAGACGTCATTTACATCAAACGACGGCAAACACATCGCATCACATTTTCGTTTGTGCAAGGGCGACATTTCAATTCACAGTTCACATGAGTTTGAATTGGTAGAAGATTCAGCACAATGTAGAACCATCTTTTACAACATTACAACGACGTCAACAGCATTACAACGACGTTAACAACATTACAACGACGTCAACAACATTACAACGACGTCAACAGCATTACAACGACGTCATCAGCATTATGTCAGCATAACAACTATCTCTTACAACAAACAGCATTACAACAATATCATCGACGTTATGTCAGCACACAACAACTATCTTTTACAGCAAATAACATTTCAATAATGTCATGGACGTTACGGCAGCACAACAACTATCTTTTACAACAAACAACATTACAACGACATCATCAGCATTATGTCAGCACAATAGCTATCTCTTACAGCAAACAGCATTACAACGACATCATCAACATTATGTCTACACAACACATTTACGCAACGACGTGATCAGCATTACATCTACGCAACAACGTCTTCAACACTACGTCTACACGACGACGTCTTCAACACTACGTCTACACGACGACGTCTTCAACACAACACGTCGATACAACGACGTCATCAACAGCACAACACGTCCATACAATGACATCATCAACAACATTACATCGATGGCATCAATAACATTATGTCGATACAACGACGGCATTAGCATTACACCTTTACAACAACGTCATCGCATTACGTTTGTGCAATGACATCATTTTGACTCACATGGTCGTATTTTATGTACTCATTCTCTACCATTTTGTCTCAACAGTTATGAACTAATGTTTCTTAGTTTGCAAGAGCTTTAATTTGCAGGAACTTCATCACAACGTGGTTCTTACGGCCATCCGAGGTAATTTTGGTCAGCATTCTAATGCGAACGTCGTTCCGCTATTCTCCAATAATTTTGCCGCATCTGCAACCAGTGTCATCATTACTCGACACTGGGCAATATTTTTTGAATCCGCACCAACTTTTCAATTTCTTCTCCCTCGAAATTCTATCTCTACCCGTGCATGCCCACTCCTCGTTCAAAGCCCGATGATCAGGACACAATTGGCTACTCAGTCAACTTCTTTGTTCGAAAACTATTTGATCGTCTTCGGCCAAAGAGGGGCATTATTGTCACCCAATTTTGTCCCATTTTTCCGATTTATTTGCAATTTTAAATATTTTTGATACATCAAAAATAATTTTAATATAGGCATATATATATATATATATATATTATTTTCAATATCATTATTTATTATTATTATATTCACATGCTTTACTATCATTTGCCTTTTTTTAAATCATAATCATAATTTTACCCTAATGTTCTATGTTATTCTATTTTTCGGAAAAGGCATCGCATTTTCCATTTTACGCATTTTAAACATTTCGCAAATATTATGTTTTATTATTATCACATCGTTATATCTTATTTTAAATAATTTACATTTCTTCAAAGCATTTTTAATATTAAATCCCTTTTTATATTTTAAACCCATAACCCATTTTATTTCACAACTCAAAAAATTTCTACCTAAAGCAAAATCAACCCAAATTCCACAAAAAAATAGGGCCCAGTCGGCCAAACCCGACCAGGCCCAACCGAAACCCCCATTTCGGCCCACCCGAAAGGCCCAATCGACCAAACCCCATCTCTTATTCCCAACACCTTAAATCCTTTTCACCCTTCCCCCAAAATCGCCCGACACTCCCCTACCTCACACCCCCGAAAACCCACCGGTCATCGCCACCCTACCCCACATATGCCGCACCTCCCCATACCCCTGACACCACCTACGCCGCACCAGACACTTCACCCATACCTACACCCCCAAAAACCCGCGATTTCAACCCCTAAAACCCGCAACCTTTTGCCCATTTATTTCGATTTCAAACTCATTTTTGGAGGGTATGGAGGTGAACGTTGGGGGGGAAATACCATCTATAAACCCCCCTTTGTTCACTTTTTTTTTTGGGGGGGGGGGGGTTTGGTCGATTTTTAGGTCCGAAAATCTAGGTTTAAACTTTGAAAATCCGAAATCTTTTAAAGGTTGTATGGTATTTTCTTATGTTATTCTCATTATTGAGAAGTCCGAAATTCAAAAAATCCCAAAATCGTCTTAAGGGTATTTGTTGTTCTTTTCTTTTGCATGTGATCTTCATCTTAAAGAGTCCGAAAATATAAATTAAAATTATTGGGTTTTGGTATCAAAGAATTTGAAATTTTCCTATTCTTCACTGTTTTTGGGTTCCGGGTCGGGTCGGGCCGATTCTGCTTTCTATTTCGGGTTGAAACCAGTGCCAAAAATAAGGTTGGTTCTTATATGATTTTGTTATTGATTATCTTTTTTTTACCTTTGATTGGTTATCTGAAATTTGCAATGGAAACAAATGTGTTCCTCGGATTCGACAGTGTTTTACGATTCTATGACTATGCTACTGATTTTACATTGTACTAATCAATTCGGGGTACTATGTTACTTTGCCTTGCTGCTAATTTCTTGATTCTAATGTGTTGGACTGATGTTGTGCGATTTTTGGTTTTCCGGTAACTGTTCCAGGTCGGGTTTCTGTTCCGACAAGTAAAATTTTCAGAATTTTGTTGTTGGTTATCTGAAAATCTGAGAAAAACTTACACGGGTTGGGTCATCGATCCGGGTCTGGTCAGTCCGGTTTGGGTAAAAATTCCAGAATTTCATTTTGATATTTTGTTGTTGGTTATCTGAAAATCCAAGAAAACTAATTCGAGTAAGATTTTGTGAATGGTGTCGGGTTTTCTGAATGGGGTCGGGTTTTTTTTTTCGGAATGTTAGACTGCCTTTTTAAGGAAATATTTGTTTTACCCTTACTGTATTTTGATGCATTATGTTTGCCTTACGGAGTTGATTTGGATTGTTTTACCCTCCTCGTACTATTTTGCTTTACTGATTTGAACAAATACTACACTTAGGCCAATGAAATTGAATTTGAGGTCGTGTTTCCGTCGGGTTTTGGTTTGCTCTTTTGGGTATCATTTACTGATTTGGACGAATACTACACTTACGCCAATGAAATTGAATTTGAGGTTGTGTCCCTTCGAAAAATAGTTCCCGATTTTGGTTTTCTGTTTTGGGTATAATTTACTGATTTAAACATGATACTACACTGGCCGATGAAAATATCCATTGATTTTTTGGGCCTCCACAGTTAGAAAGACGGAAATAAGAACTTTCGGGCAAGGATGGAACTTAAATCTTTTTTTCATCCGAGAGACCAACATGTTCGGTAGGCATGGCAACTAAAATGACCAACGGGTCATATGTTCACAGCCACGACGTGATTGGAATGATCTTTTCAAAATTTAAGTATGAGCCATCCGTAATCAAAATATTTACTGTTTTGGATATGGATCCGAAGTTATTTATATTCAATTGTTTTCTAATTGTTTGTTCTTGACAGCTTGCAAGACATATATATGAAAGCCAAAGAAGACAAGTTACCCCTCGGAGATGATTTATTGTTGTTTTATGTTTCTTTAATTCAGATTTTGTTTTATGTTGTATTGTAATATTTATTGTACTTGTGTAAATTATTGAAATGTTTAGAATAGGTAGACTTAGAATCAATAATCTAGAAAGAGTTGATTTAAAATTTGAAACCCGTCGCTAGTTTATTTATTTTTAGGCTCGGTTAATTCAAAAATAGAAATCCGCCGCTAGTTATTTATTTTTAGGCTCGTCATGCATATTCAAAATTTTCAAAACAACTTTGATCATCTTTTATTTGTTTTATTAATCATAAAAATAAGTTTGTCTTTTCTGATTTGCAACTCAAAATGATTTCCAAAAAAAAAAGAATTACTTCTTTGGCATTATAAATAATTTGCTTTTCTATCAATTGTCAAAAATGCATATTTTTATTCAAAATCAAACTTTACATGTATTTTATAATCAATGTAATATAAATGCATGTTTTATCCAAAAAAATCATTTTAGATGTACTTTGTAAATAATGCAAATGCATACTTTATCCAAAAATCACTTTACAAATGTATGTTTTTTCCAAAAAACACTTTACATGTATTTTATAATTAATGCCATACAAATGCATGTTTCATCCAAAAAAATCACTTTACATGTACTTTGTAAACAATGCAAATGCATACTCTTTCCGGATTTTATGACCGCAATCATCTTTGCGAGATCTTTAAAAGAATAAATGGTAAAATCTTTACATTGTCAAAATGCATCTTTTTATTAATTATTTGCAAACATCTTTTTAACTTTATATACTTTTAAACATGTATTTTTCCTTTAGCATAATAATTAACCTGAGTTTGACCGGATAACCGCAAGTTAGCGGATCTTAAAGGATGCCTAACCCCTTCCCTTTATGATATTAAAGAACCCTTACCTATAATCTCATTAGTTTTGCAGACCATAAAATCAGAGTTATTTTGCAGCATTTAGTTAACATTTAGGTGCCCTAATTCACCTTAGAATAATAGGTGGCGACTCCTCAAGCAAGCATTTTTTATTAAATTCAGAGAGAATCGATGCCATCTCGTCGCGAGGCGCCGGGTTAAAAACGGGCGCGACAGGAGTTGCACAGATTATCGAAAAGGCTCAGACAACCTGAAACTATATTTGCCAGCGTAGGATAAGAATCGCTCCACCCATAGGATGATTCATTTATGTTACCCCTTTGTGAGATTATTGGATCCATCTTGTCATGTTCATGTCTCATACCCTGGCAAGGTACGAGATGGCTTAGGTGACCTGGCAGAGATCAGATGCCACGTTCACACGTGGTGGTTACATGCCAGTTTTGTTAATGATCTCCCACAGATATTTAGATATACAGTTTTATAGATTTTATATATGTTATTATATTAATGTAAGATCATGTTCATGTAAGATCATGTCCATGTTCATTGTTCATTTTCATTTTCATGTTCCTATTATTTCATGTTCCCGCTTATTCTTCCAGTTTCTTTACATACAGTACAATTCAAATGTACTTACGTCTCTTTTTCCCAAGGCCTACACTTTATAGTGCAGGTACTGAGTTTTAAGATAATGGATCTGCACGGTAGGACTTCACCTGTATCAGCTATTGGTGAGCCATATTTTATTCGGGGTGTCAGTTGGTTATATTTCATGATTATATTTTATAGTAGAAGTATGTTAGGGCCTTGTCCTGGTAAACAGGTTTGCAGTCAAACTCATATTTCAGAGGTTCCATAGACTAGTCTAGTTTGTATGGCATGGCAGTATTATTTTCAGACTTGTCATATTTTTCAGATATTCTACAATATATTTTCTAGACTACATTTTAGCATTCAGTTTGTATGTTTTAAACCATTATTATTGAATATTTTGATGCCCATGATAATTAGCAAGCCATGTGATTCGCTTTGTCATATGTAGTCATGCACCGAGTGTCGTGTTTTACCCAGGCCATGATTTGGGGTGTTACAAAACTTGGTATCAGAGCCTAGGTTCAAATGTCTTAGGGAGTCTATGAAACGGTGTCCATTGGGGTCTCTTTTTTGTGTGTGAGGCGCCCACACATGTAAATAGTTAACCACAAAGACATCTAGAATTGTCTTACTTCTTTCATATTCTAGATCGTGCAGTTAGAGATATACCTTCAGGACATCCTTCTAACTCGTGCGAATTGCGTATTTCATAAAATGCCTGCTAAAAGGAAATCAGTTACAAGCAAGAGGGTTACTACTTGCTTGTGAAGACGATACTCAGGCTCGAGGGAACCAATTCGGGTACATCACCCCCACCTGATACTAGAGGACTTGTGGAGGTTTGTATTCCAGTTCCGCCGCCTAGTTCTACTGACTCGGGTTTTAGGGGAGATATTCAGCTGCTTACCTAGATTGTGGTTGCTCAAGTCCAATGTCAGGGAATGACTCCAAGTCCCAAAGCTAGTGGGGAGTCATCCAGTTTCAGGACTCAGGAGTTTGTACATATGGACCCTCCGGTGTTCACAGGATCTAGCAAGACAGAGGATTCGCATAATTTCATTGATGGGGTTCCGAAGATCTTTTGTATTATGCATGCTACTGAGATAGAGGAAGCAAAGTTGGGAGCTTATAAGTTGCAAGACGTTGCTCATATTTGGTACGAGTCATGGGAACAATCCCGAGGGGAAGATGTGTCTCCTGCAACTTGGGATGAGTTTTTAGATGCCTTCATAGAACACTTTCTGCCACTAGACGTTAGGGAAGCAAAGGACTTTGAATTAGAGAAGCTCAAGCAGAATGGTAGGAGTGTGCATGAGTACTACCTTCACTTTGTTTCTTTGGCTAAGCATGATCCTCACATGGTGCTAGACATGAGAGCTAGAGTTAGGCATTTTGTGTGGGGTCTTGACTCTCATTTGTTTGGTACCGCTAATATTTCTGCTCAAGAAAAGGAAATGACTATTACCAAGATGGTTGCTTTTATGCAAGGTAATGAGAGCAGAATGAAAGAGGAGGAAGCATTGCAGAAGAAGAAGACAAGGAGTTCAATAAGAGGGATAAGTCTTCAAGTCACTTCAGTCATGGGGGAGGTAGAGGAAAAATAATCTTTTAAAATAGGTCATCATGACCTTCTCCATCTTCAGCCAGTGCTCCAGTCCCTAAGTTCAGGAATGATCATAAGACGTAGAACTTCAGAGCATCAGGCTCCAGTTCACATGCCAATGTGGGTCAAGGTACCTTTAGTAATTTAGTTTGTGGTAAGTGTAGTAAGAGACACCAAAATGAGTGTCACATGGGTATGGATATTTGTTATGGGTATGGTCAGCAAGGTCTCTTTCAGAGAGAATGTCCATCAGCGAGGAAGGGTACAAGAGGTAATGTGGCTCAATCCACAAATTCAGCATTTTCTCACAATTCTCAAGCCCAATCAGGGCGTGGTACAACTAAGTCTGGTAACACATGCAAAGGTCCAAACTGCTTGTATGCTTTAGCCAGTCGTCAGGATATAGAGGCTTGTGCATATGTTGTCACTAGTATACTAACCGTTTTCACTTTTGACGTTTATTCCCTTATGGATCCTGGATCCACTCTATCATATGTAACCCCATTTTTTGCTAAAAATTTGGGATGGAACTAGAACAGTTGCATCAACCCTTTGAAGTATCCACTCCAGTTGAAGAGTCAGTTATAGCTAGATGAGTATATAGGGGTAGACTAGTTAAAGTCTATCACCGTATTATAGTAGTCGATTTGGTAGAATTGGAAATGATAGACTTCGATGTAATTATGGACATGGATTGGTTGTCTTCATGTAATGCCACGGTAGGTTGTAGAACCAAAATTGTCAGTTTCAAATTTTCAGGTGAACCAGTCATAGAATGGAAGGGTGATGCAGTAGCACCCATAAATAGGTTTATCTCGTATCTTAAATCCAGAAAGATGATATCCAAGGGGTACGTTTACCATCTAGTTCGGGTTAAGGGTGCAAATACCTAGACCCCAACTCTTTAGTCCGTACCAGTTGTCAATGAGTTTTCATAAATTTTTCAGAAGATCTTCCCGGAGTTCCTCCCGATAGGGAGATTGACTTTGGAATTGATTTACATCCCGACACTAAGCTGATATCTATTCATACAGAATGACTCCAATAGAGCTAAAATAAATAAAATCCCAGTTGAAATATCTCCTTGATAAGGGGTTTATTAGACCAAGTGTCTCGCCTTAAGGTGCACCAGTCTTGTTTGTTTGGAAGAAAGATTGATCTTTGCGTATGTGCATTGTTTATCGCCAGTTGAACAAGGTCACCATTAAGAACAAATATCATCCTCCCAGAATTGATGACTTATTTGATCAACTTCAAGGTGCCTAGTGTTATTCCAAGGTTGACCTTAGATCATGGTACCATCAGCTTATTGTTAAGGAAGTTGACATTCCGAAGACCACCTTCAAAACTCGTTATGGTAATTTCGAATTTTGTGTCATGTAATTTAGATTGATGAATGCCCTAGCTGCTTCCATAGATCTTATAAACAGGGTCTTCAAGCCTTATCTTAACCTTTTTATTATTGTCTTCATTGATGATATTCTAGTCTATTCTAGTAGTGAGGCCGATCATGCAGAACATCTCAGAATAGTATTGCAAACACTTCAGGACTGCAAACTTTATGCAAAGTTTTCAAGCGTGAATTTTGACTAAAGTCAGTAGCATTCTTAGGTCATGTGATTACAAGCGAAGGCATCCAATTTGATTTTTAGAAAATAGACATTGTGAAGAACTGGCCCAGACCCATCTCAGTCTCTATGATAAGAAGTGTTTTATATCTGGCAGATTATTACAAGCGCTTCGTAGAAGGTTTTTCTTCCATCTCAACTCCATTGACTAGATTGACTCAAAAGAAAGTCAAATTTCAGTGGTCAGATGCATGTGAGCATAGTTTCGAAAAAATGAAAATGAGACTGACTTCTGCTCCAGTGTTAACATTGAAAGAGGGGACCGAAGGGTTAGTTGTATATTGTGATGCTTTAGGAATTGGCCTCGGATGTAATTTAATGCAGCATAGTAAGGTCATAGCTTATGCGTCCAGACAGCTTAAACCTCAGGAAAAGAAATATCCGACGCATGGCTTAGAATTGGCAGCCGTGATTTTCGCGCTTAAGATATGTCGTCACTATTTGTATGTGGGGTTTACATTGACATTTTCATAGATCACAAGGGCCTTCAGTATATTTTCAAATAGCGGTAGTTGAATCTTAGACAGAGAAGGTGGCTTGAATTGATAAAGGATTATGCTGTGGATGTTATCTATCATCCGGGAAAAGCAAATGGCAATGCTCTCAGGAGGTGATCGATGGGGAGCTTAGCTCATGCTGAGGAAGAGAAAATAACCATGAAGAAGGAAATTCATTGACTAGCCAATCTAGGAGTTCTACACATGGACTCCAAAGATGGTAGTGTTGTTGTCCATAACAAGTCTGAATCCTCCTTAGTAGTTGAAGGAAAGGAAAAACAGTTTATTGATCCCTATCTGTTGCAGCTAAAAGAGGGGATTTACAAGCATAATACTAAGACTTTTAAACAATGGAGAGATGATGGTACTTTGAGGTACCAAGATAGGTTATGTGTTCCGGATGTGGATGGACTCAAAGAGCAAATCATGACAGAAGCTCACAATTCTAGGTATTTCATTCACCTAGGTTCTACAAAGATGTATCATGATCTTAAAGAGATTTATTGGTGGAACGATATGAAGAGGAATGTGGCATACCTTGTAGTCAAGTGTCCGAATTATTAGCAGGTGAAAGCCGAGCACCAAACGCCTGGTGGGTTGCCTCAGAATATTGATATTCTTGTTTGGAAATGAGAGATGATAAACATGGACTTCATAACAGGTCTACCTCGCTCATCCCGAAGGCATGATTCGATTTGGGTGATTGTGGATCGACTTACTAAATCAGCCCACTTCTTATCAGTCAAGACCACAAATTCAGTAGAAGATTATGTTAAGTTGTATATCCAAGAAATTGTTAGGCTTCATGGGACCCCAGTGTCCATTATTTCAGATCGTGGTGCTCAGTTCATAACGCACTTTTGAAAGTATTTTTTAGAAAATATTGGTTACCAAGATAAATCTCAGTACAATTTTTCATCCTCAGATAGATGGCCAGGAAGAGCATACTACTCAGACCCTTGAGAAATGTTGAGGGCATGTGTTATTGATTTTAAAGGTGATTGGGATAATCATTTACCTCTCATCGAATTTTCTTATAATAACAGTTACCATGCCAGTATTCAGATGGCACTATTTGAAGCTTTGTACGAGTGAAGGTGTAGGTCGATAATTGGTTGGTTCAAAGTTAGTGAAGCAAAGTTGTTAAGACCAGACTTGGTCCATTAGGCTATGGAGAAAGTCAAGTTGATTCAGGAACGTTTGAAAACAACTCAGAGTTTCCAGAAGTCCTATTCAGATGTGAGGCGTAGAGATTTGGAATTTCAAGTTGATGATTGGGTATTTCTGAAAGTTTCACCTATGAAAGATGTCATAAGGATTGGAAAGAAATGGAATCTCAGCCTCAGACACATCGGACCGCACAAGGTTCTATGAAGAATTGGTCAAGTGGCTTATGAGCTTGAATTACCACAAGATTTGATTGTTGTACACCCGATGTTTCATATATCTACGTTGATGAAGTGTGTGGGAGACCCGTCATTGGTTGTTCCTATTGACACCATTAAAGTTAAGGATGGCCTGACTTGCGAAGAGGTCCTTGTGGCTATTCTAGATTGTCATATTCAAAAGTTGAGGACTAAGGAAGTTGTCTCAGTGAAAGTGTTATGGAGAAGTCAGAAAGTTGAGGAGGCTACATGGAAAGCTGAAGAGGACATGAAGTCTAGATATTCACACTTATTTGAAGAGTATACAGAAACCATCTGAGGTAAATACCTTCAGTATTCATGTCATGTCCATTTCGTATCTATGTCTCATGTTTCATGTTCATGTATTCATTACTCATGTCTCATGTTCCCATAATCATGTAATCATGTCAGTTTAGTCCCCGTGTATCATGTACTCATGTCATGTTCACTCTTATTCTTAATCATGACCCATCATTCGAGGACGAATGATCTCAAGGATGAGATATTGTAATACATCGTACCTCCAAACTACATCATGTTCATGATTAAAGAGTGTAGGAAACCAAGACGGGGAGTTAAAGTTAAAGGCCCAGTTTCAGTTCTGTAAATCCTATTTTACGCTAGAAATATACGGCCATAGAAAATGTTACAGACCGTAGGAAGTGACCATACAAATCACCATCAAATTGATGATATACGGTAGGATTATATGGACCGTATAAAATATAAGGACCATCCCTTTTGACCGTAAAGTTCCCTCAGTTTTTGGCAGTCACTGATTAGTTGTACTTAGGTGACAGTCATTTTTTACGAACCATACATAATTGTACGGCCCGTACCCCTCATCGTACAAAATTATACAATACATACCAAGACCATAGAAAATTATACGGGTCATACAATACAGCCGTAAAAACCCCGACGACAGAAATAGTATAAATACGCAACTTAGTCCTGACAAATCAATTTTCTTATTTTTCCAAACCCTAGAACGAAGTTCTCTTCTCTCATCATCCTCATAACTCAAGGTAATCCCTTTCCATATATTACCATGCGATTCTAATCAAGTATGATCAATTCCTAAGTAAATTCATTATTTCTAACTTAGGGTTTTTAAGAAAACCAAATCCAAGAGATTAAAGTTCAAGCTTTGGGTTTCTTCTTCAAAGATCAGATTTTTAATACAAGTTTTGGAGCGATTAAGATATGTAGAGATTCTATCCACGTGTGGAAACATCATTGTTGTTCTCCACATTGCTTCTAATCTATGAAACGTGAATTTCCTCAGACCTAGGGTTATGCTCTAATTCATGATGACCCTTAAATACATGTACAACTATTACCATGCTTATATCATGTTTTCTTTAATTGTATTCATGATATGTCGTTGTGATTGTCATGAACACGTCCGGAATCCATGAATCCATGTCTTGTTTGCTGGAAATGTCTATATATGTATACTCATTAATTTATATGAATTTGTTATTCATTTGATGATGACAACCCCTAACTTTTAGAGCATGGATTCCATAGCATTGCTTACAGGGTTATGATATCTCAGTAGAAATAGGTCATGATTATAGAGTAGAGACCAAGGTAAAATACTGGAATAGAATGACCGTCAGGATCACATTGATATTCTAGCAGGCTAATAAGATACGAGACCTCATTAAGGTGTGATAGATGCATGACCCGATCTTTCCTTTTAACGTTTATGTTAATTAGTCCCCGGACCTATGTCATACTATGTTATCCAGTTGTGAGAAAAGTTCAGATGTGCAGTTTCTGGTCCTTATGAGGGGGCCATAGTATATATATTGAGAGTTGTCATAATATACATATTGAAGGTGAACGATAAGGGTAGGGTAAAAAAATCATATCGAGAAATTCAATAGTTAGCGGTTATTAACCAAGCGGAAAGGTATGACACGACTAACGAATAAGGTCGGTTAGGGTAAGAAGAATTAGAAATGGAAGAGTATCTCGTTGGAATTTTTAGGACAAATACGAGGTAGAATGTTAGTGAAGGATTGGTAGGGAATCCAAGTGAAGTGCTACGAGTAGAGAAAGAAACCCGTAGGAAGAGGAAGTTAAAATTTGACAATGACAAGATCTGTGGATCGTGTGATAGTAAGTTGTATAAATATAGAAGTCTCTCTCGCAACTACCAACTATAACAACTAATAGTTATATGAGAGATGGTTATGCAAGCCGGACTTAACGACATATCTATTTTCGCCTTTCTTTATTTTATCTAAAACCGCTATGAGAAGTGAATTGATGATTTAACAAAACCTATCAGAGGATTGATATCCTCCCACGTTGTAAGAGTACTAATGCTAGAAAGTAACTCAAGGCAAGCCAAAGTTGAGTTAATGACTTGGAAAGTTTCGGCGGAGCTTGGCAACATTATATTAATATAAGTGAATGATTGGATGTAGAAAGGATAGACGATAGGGGAATAACCGTTGACAGTCGATCAAAAGTGAATTTTCACGATCAAGCTTCGTAATGTAAGTTGTACTCATCAAGTTCTAATGTATTAGACGAATACACCACTCCATGCACACGAGTAACGTTGGAATTGCCTTAACAAGAGGAGTATATTCAGGGGGAATTAAGTCGCTGGAAAAGAAAAATTGCAACAGGGTGTGTAGGCTATAGTTTGACCTATAAAGGGTAGAATCTTAAAGTGCTAAAGTGTTAATTATGCCCCCTAAGGGCGGAGAGGGAGAGCGACGTAGTAGAATGCCAAGTAGAAGGGTGTTCCGCTAGATGAAAGAAAAGGACAAGAGGACTATGACAAGATTAGAAGCAAATGAGATTATAATGCTTAACAACTTGGGAAGACTGTGTAAATACGAATGATAAGACAGTTAAAGAAGACCAAAATGATGAAAAGTACACTCGGACATTCAATCTTCAGGAAGCTAAGACGGAGGAAAAAATAGAAAAAACGAACATGAATTTAGGAGAGTTTCTATAGTTAAGATATGAAGGTAGACGAATTTAGAAAATCAATGACGAGCTAAGAAGAACCAAGTTATAGCTAGACAAGAAGCTATTGATGCGTCGACAAAGGTAAAAAGATAACATTGTTGATCTGAATATATGAGGATCGGTTTCACTACTACATAGTTACAACTCTCATAAAGTATGTTTGGCGAGTAAGGTAACTGACTATGGAATGAAGTAAGTTCAAACTGAGAAACCATAGAACTCTGAATATGAAATAAAGCATGGATGGTGTTTCAAATAAGGATGATAAAGTGAGAATGTGATGATAAAGCTTAAAAGAAATAGAAAAAGGTTGAAAATGAACTTGTTGCTCAAGTTGCCATATAACGTCGAGTTCTTCGGAAACTGGTGGACGTTCAATAAGATAGTGGTTTATTGATTTATTACCCATCATGTGCAGTAACTAAGGAGTGAGAAGTGAGGGCTATGTTGGAACCACACATGCAAAGAGTCCTAAAATATGTATGAATTAGGGTAAATTAGGATATACAGATAGCAAGTATTAAGATGGGCCGGGAAAAAGAGAGTTGCCCTCTTCACGAATTAAACCACAATACTCGTATATAAAGTGGGTACATGTAGTAGTTATGCCAAGACATTCAGATCATGGAAATCTCATGACCCTCAAACAGAAGAAACGAAAGTGATAAGAAGGACAATGGCATAGATCACCCAAAAGAGTTAATTAAGTTCCACGGGTCCAACTTATTGAACTCTAATGACTGCGGAACTACCATTCAGAAGACACCAACATCACCGTTAGTAAGGGAGTGAACAACAACAATAGTACTAATCGGGATTCAAGGAAAGGTCCAATAAAAAGAAAGACTATGGAATCATGAATACATTATCAGGACTATTTCTATAATAGAAAGTCATGCCACAATGAATATCTAAAATAAAGGATTTGATAACATAAGTAGACTCTATACGACCCCTATTAAACATATGGCACAATCACTTAAAAATATATTATGAGCGTGAATTCCATCCCTTAACAAGGGACGAGAATGATGAAGAATTTAAGAAAATTTTAAACATTAGATCCAGCGGATATGTTCAGTTTATGACTAACTTCTAAAGGTCATGTAATGGTTCAACTGAATGTACTAACCAGATGCTTGTGGAAATATAATGAGCCTATGTGAATTAGACCTGAAGGATACATGAGATAACCGTCTACCACTTATAGGAGTTTACCTACAACAATAGTTACCTTTCCAATAGTGAGATGGTCATGTACAAGGCAAGGCATAAAATAATTACCAACTGATTAGTTTGAATCAAGAGGAACAGAGTTAGTCACTCCTAGATCATCAAGCCTCTGAGGAGACAAAGACGAGGCAAGAATGGTTGTGCATAACAACAAGCAGACAAAATCTTACTCGGAGGTCTAACATCATGATCTAAACTTTGAGTTAAATGATTGAGTATTCTTGAAAAATCTCACCTATGAGAGACGTCACACGGATTGGTAAAGAAAAGTAAGCTAAGTCCATAATACATCGAGCCATATAAATATTTTTTCAATGAATTGGGCAAATAAGTTATGAATTGAAATTGATGTCGGAGTTGGTGTGTGTCTCCCCAGTGTTCCACGTGCCAATTCACAAGTTGAGGACAAATGATATAGCCTCCGTCAAGTATGATCAACAAAAAAGAACATTGAGGAGATAACCTAGGAAACATAAGGAGAAAGAAAGACCAAACATCCCTACCTATCCTAAGCCAAAGATACCGAGAGAACTGAGGTACCACAAGAAATAACAACACTAGAACCAGCCCTATAAGGTAAATGACAACTTGGGAGTGTTCTTTTAATATATGACCACAGTGTAAAATCCAGTACATAAGTATGATACTTGTATAGCCCTATAAGGCTTGTAGGTTGGATTTTAGTTGTTTGCAGGTTTGGATGATGTTTATTTTATAAAGGAAACTCTATCAAAATTTTCGTAAGAAGACCTTGATAGGACCTCTTATTCGAGGATGAATGTTATTAAGGGTTGGAGGATGTTAGACACCATACTTTCATGTTAGAATGCATTGTAAGTGAATCAATATGAGCTGGAGAGGCAAAGTACCTTTACTAAGATAAATCAGGGTTAAAACAAATGTTAAGGAAGTATTGTGAGGGTTAGAGGTTAAGCGAATCGAAAATATTATAACTCATACTTTTAGGATAAATTAGGAGTTCTTAATATTCTAAAGCGTTCATATTTTAAGGTGTTTTAAGTGTTTAATAGTCATATGTTAATTTTTGAAATCAAGCGAATTGCAAAACAAAAGTCGGTAAAAACTATCGTAACTTACGTTCATAAATTAACTGAAACTTTGGGTCAAATATTGCAGAGCTTTTCTCACAATCTATTTGCATTTTTAGGGTGATCCTTCCACAAAAATTAAGGTCTATGAGTCTAGTTTCCAATGCATTAAACCGTTTGTCGATATGATGTCGGAGTACAGAGATATTTGCGTTTTCGCGACACTCGCAGGCAACCCCTTAGGACCCACTTGAGGCGGTGGAAATTCTTTTTAAGTATAAAAATCGGTGGCAGCATTGTAGACCTCATTTTCTCTCCACTTTCAGTTCCAAAACCCTACTAAGCTCTCTCCTAAAGTTACTACATGATCCAAGGGAGGAATCGCAAGTAAACAACATGAGTATGGCATCGAGAATCTCATAGAGCAACTAAGATCCTTGTTCTTCTTGTTGTGGTGAAGTTGTGGAATGCTTCAGCTCATGTTGGAGGTTGATTTGGGTGGTTTAAGGTAAGATTTTACTTCCTTCTAATGTGTCTAAGCTAGTATAAGTTGTAACTAACTTGTATAGTTGGAAAATTTGAAAAAGAAAGCTCGGGAGTTGTGGTGTTGTAGTTCTTGGTTGATGGACTGTTTTGGTAGTATTTTTATGATGTTTTGGACTGGAAATTGATAGGAGAACTTAAGTATATTGTTTTTACTGTTATAAACATGTTCATGAAGATATGAAATGGTTTAAACTATAGTTCGTTGAATTGTAAAATCGAGCTTTCCACTCGTGTGAGTATTAAGCTGTTTAGAAAGCTTGTTAAATGTATATTATTGTTGGGCTGTTTTCTGATTGTCTTGAACTTGCGGGAAGTTAAGAAAACATGGAAGATGCTGCCTGATTTGGTATAGAAAGAAAATGTAATTATAACACTCGTATCGTGACGATAGTATTGTTTCCATTGTTGTAGACTAAGGAGTTGCAGGATTAGCTTAACTTATGGTTAGGCAGTACATTATAAGGTATGTAAGGCTTATCCCTTTCCTTCTTTTCCATGAATCTGATGAATGTAATATAAGCGAATGTCCTTCCAATAAATGCTCTACTCTTAAAATCTAGAAAATGTGCAAGTTGTTCCTTCGCTGGAAACATATATTGACTTATGACCATGCTTATGTTCCAATTCTTGGCTTCTCACGTGAATCATATGTTGATGGTATTTCATGATTCTTATATTAGCATATGTTGACAAGGTATCTCATATAATGTATTTGGAGGTTTACCGACCTTACGTCACTCCGGAAGGTTCAGACTATCATTCCATGAGTCTATCATGCATTATATATATTGTTGACACTCAATTTTGTCCCATCTTTTATGATTTATTTGCAATTTTAAATATTTTTGACACCTCAAAATAATTTTAATATATATATATATATATATATATAAGGTTATAATATCGTCGTTCATTCTCAATATCATTTTTTATTATTATTATTATTATTCACATTTTTTACTATCATTTGCCTTTTAAAATCATAATCATATTTTTTACCCTATTCTATGTTATTTTATTTTTGCAAAATAATTTCATCGCATTTCTATTTTTTTTAAAGCATGTAGTATTTCACAAATGTTATATTTTATTATTATCACATCGTTATATTTTTATAATTTATATTTTTCTTCAAAACATTTTTTGTTAATAATAAAGCCCTCTTATTTTAAACTAACTCCCCATCTTTTATTCACCCAAACCACCGCAAAATCAAACCCCATAACCCAAAAAAAAGGCCCAATTAGCCACCCCAACCGAAGCCCAACCCCAATCGGCCCAATATCGGAAGCCCAACCTTTTTATCCCCTTTATCCCCTAAACCTAATCCACAAAAACAAAACAACAAAACAAAACCTCTCCTCTCACCCTTTCCCCCCAATCGACCACAACCCCCATGCCCCCGACCCCACACCATCACCCACACTACCGGTCACCTAACCTCACCTCACCACCACCAACCCCTGACACCCGACACACCCCATACCCTTATCCCCGAAAATCCGCAACCTACCCTTTCAAATCCGTGACTTTCGCCCCTTTTAATTTCGAATTTCAAACTCGAAATTAGAGGGGGGTATGGGTTGAACGATAGGGGGAAACCATCTATAACCCCCCCCCCCCCCTTTGTTTCTTCATTTGGGGGAGGCTAATTTTCGGGTTCTAAAAGATGAGGATTTTGGAGGTCCGAAAATCGAGTTTTCAAATTTGAAAAAAAAGAAATCAGAAATCTTCTTAAGGTTGTTTGTTTCTTCTTTGCATGTGTTCTTCATTTTAAAAGGGGGCTAATTTTGGGGTTCTAAAAAAGATAAGGATTTTTGGGAAGCTGAAATTAAGGGTAAATCCGAATCCAAAATAGTTGGTTTGTTGTTAATCTTTGTTTTAAAAAAAATACTTTTGTTCCCTAATTTTCAATCCAAAAAATACCTTTTGAATACTAGTTTCAATCCCCAAAAATATGTTTTCTTTTTTTATTGTTTTCTGTTTTTGGGTCGGGTCTGCTTTCTGTTTCGGGTTGAAACCAGTGCCAAAAATATGAAAATAAGGTTGGTTCTTATATGATTTATTGTTAATGATTATCTTTTTTTTTTTACCTTTGATTGGTTATCTGAAATTTGCAATGGAAACAAATGTGTTTCTCGGATTCGGAACTGTTTTCCGGTTCTATGGTTATGCTACTACTCGGGCTTCGCGACGCGATGGCCGATTTTATATTGCACTAATCGATTCGAGGTATTGTATTACTTTGCCTTGCTGCTATTTTCTTGATTCTAATGTGTTGGATCCGCTAACCGATGTCCGTGCAATTTTCGTTTTTCCAAGATTAATGTTGCAAGTATTTAATGAAATGATACATTTGTACAAGTATGCATTTGTATGGCATTAATATACATGTTGTTTCATTGGTATGACATTGTAAAAATTTTAGAATTTTATTTCAATATTTTGTTGTTGGTTATCTAAAAAATAAATAAAAATTTGTTTGATTATCAAGAATAAACGGTTAGAAACAATTGAATATACATAACTTCGGGTCGGGTCGACCCAAAATTCGGGTTGGGTCTGTTCTATCTCGGATATCCGAAGGGACGTGGCCTCAAATTCAATTTCATTGGCCTATATGCGTATTTATATAAATCGTAAATCGGTCAAAATCAAGCAAATCAAGAAATCGCAAGACAATCCGTGTAAATGCCAAAAAAGTGAACGAAACGAGAAACGAAAGAAGAAGAAAAAAAGCGCGGCCAAATAAAGTGAAACAGGATTTTCAAAAGCGGATTCGAATATATGTTATATAAATCAAGTAAATCAAGTAAATCAAGAATCAAGAAATCAAAAAAGACAATCCGTGCACGGAGGTTTAAATGCCAAAAAAGTGAATGAAACGTAGAAACGAAAAGAAGAAGAAAAAGCGCGGCCTCGAATTTAATTTCATCGGCCATAATGCGATTTATATTAAATCAAGACAATCTGTGCACGGATGTTTTTGAAAATGCAAGCAATTGCAAACAAAGTAGTACCAAGCAAATTGACCTCAAAGAAGGCATAGTGCAACAGATCAAATGCAACGATTTATCCTTCAAAATATAGCATATGTTTGCCTTAAGAACATGGCATCCATTGGTGATCAAGTATAGCAACTCCTCAAATGCAAATAGTTCAAAGTAGGGTAGTACAAAATCAAGCATAGAGGTGTGGCAACTTGTTCTTTTTCAAGGGAGCTATAATACAATAGCAAAGCAAAGTGCTACAATAGCTTAGCTCAAGTGTATCGGTGGTTCACCAAATATAGCGACTCAAGTGTATCGGTGGTTCACCAAATATAGTACTCAAGTGTAGTATCAATGTCCATAAAAATCAAAAGCAATAGACTAAATCGAATGGCTTAGCAAAAGAGCTACTTGCCTAAAAATGTAGCAAGTGATTTGGCTCAAAATGCAATGACAGTTCGACTAAAAATGCAGACTACTATTTTACCTTAAATAGCAGTGAATTCACTTGAGTGTACAACCACTGTTTTACCCATATAAAGCTAATCATATCAAGACTAAGGACACAAGATTCCATTCATGTCTCACAAACTAGGCATAGTAAACACTAAAACAAATAAGACAAGTGCATGATCAAATTGACAACCACATGGACACAAGATTGAGAAATTAATAGATGACATTCAATGAGAACAAACTTTGTCTAGGCTAAGTATGTATAATTACATTTATGCTCAAACATGAACCTAACACGGTATGTTTAAGGCAAAATCATGTTTTGATCGTGGACTTGATTCTAATGTGTTGGTTTATTTTGGTATTTGAATATCCATTACGCGACTACTTTGTTATTTTACTGATTTGAACAAATATTACACATAGGCCAATGAAATTGAATTTGAGGTCGTGTCAAATGATTCTCGGTTTCGATTTATTGTTTTGGTATAATTTACTGATTTGAACATGATACTACACTTAGGCCGATGAAACTAAATTTGAAGTTGTATCCTTTTAGAGGATGTCCCTCGGTATGCGTTCCTTCGGAACTGGGCAAGAATGAAACTTAAATCTTTTTATTTCACCCGAGAGACCAACATGTTCGGTAGGCAAGGCGACGAAAATGACCAACGAGTCATATGTTTGCAACCACGACGTGATTGGAATGATCTTTTCAAAATTTAAGTCTGAGCCCTCTGTAATCAATACATTTACTGTTTTGGGTACGGATCCGAAGTTATTTATATTCAATTGTTTCTAACTGTTTGTTCTTGATATCTTGTAAGGAACGCTTACGAAAGTTAAAGAAGGCATGATATCCCTCAAAGATGATTTTTTTTATTTTTTATTTTCTTTGGTACAGTTTTATTTTATTCTGTATTGTAATATTATTTATTGTACTTGTGTAATTATTGAATTGTTTAGAATAGGTAGGATTAGAATTAATAAATTAGAAAATGTAGTTTAAAATTGGAAACTCACCACTAGCTTATTTATTTTAGGCTCGTCATGCATATTCAAAACTTTCAAAACAAATTGTCCATCTTCTATTTTTTTCATTTTAATCATACTAATAAATAATTTACTTTCTTCATTTACTATAAAAATGCAAAAAATATTTATTTTGTATATAATGCAAATGCATACCTTTTTTTCTTTTTTCGAAAAATCAACTTTGCATGTATTTTATCAACTTTCATAAAAATGCATACTTTTATCCAAAATCAACTTTACATGTATTTTTAAACAATGTTGTATAAATGCATACTTGTACATCATTTAATTTTATATTTTTTAAACATGCATTTTCTAAATACAATAATTAACTTGAGTTTGACCGGATAACCGCAAGTTAGCGGATCTTAAAGGATGCCTAATCCCTTCCCTTTAGGATAATAAAGAAGTCTTACCTAGAATCTCATTAGTTTCGCAAACTAATAATCGGAGTTCACATTGCAGCATTTAGTTAACATTTAGGTGTCCTAATTCACCTTAGAATAATTAGATGGCGACTCCTCAACAATATTAATCAATACAGAGAGGACTGACGCCATTACGTCGCGAGCCGTACGGGCACGACATATATATATATATATCTATTTTTTCACCGAGCCACACTATAGCCAGCCGGGTACGACACCTATTGTGCACACCATTGTAGTTGGGTACGTTATGATGATGTTAGCCTCATAGAGCGGCTTGATGATGATGATGTAGCCCCATAGTGTGACTCATAAACTAAAGCGTGCATGTCATACGCCCTTAGTAGAATTCCAAAGTTACAGGTTGTCTATCGTCATCTCTACTTACATTACTGCTTTTACTTTTTCTTTCTGCCTTACATACTCGGTACATTATTCGTACTGACATTCTTTTTGTTTGTGGACGCTGCATTTCTTTTTGTAGATCCAGATAGACAGGTTGGCGGACTATCTAGGAGGCTGTCTTGATCAGCATTGGTTGACGAGCTTCACTCTTCCGGACTTGCCTAGTCATATTGGTATGCATATGTATAAATGGTTTTTGTGTACGTGGGGTCCTGTCCCGACTCATGACAATTTTTATGTATTCTTAGAGGCTTATAGACAGTCGTTCTGTGTACAATTTTGTGTATAGCCTTGACGACTCATATGATGATGTATATAGTCTATCATGAAGGTCATTTCGGCCCGCATATATATGATCATGTTGTTATGTAGCACTGTTGGGCTATTTATGTTTAGTTCTGGCATTCACACAATATAGTTCATGTTGGCCTCGTCGTCCCTTATAATGTTAAAGATGATTAAAGGATGTGTAAGTTGATGCTCGACAAGTAAGGTTCGGATGCCAGTCTCGGCCTTCTGGTTTGGATTGTGACATATTCAATCAGTTGAATTCAAGTATTTTATCACTAAAATATTAACAACATTATAATTTTTAATTAGTTAATTGATTTTTAAAGCTCAAAAAGATACATTAAAATCTATATGAAGATAAAAATAAAAGACCTAAGTCATTCGCGATCATCTAAACTTGTCCACAAAATTCACTTAGACACTTTATCTCACATTTGTTTCGATTGAACAACTGTACTAATAAAAAAGTGTACATATTGGACACTTTGTGCTGATGTGACAATGTGTGTGTTATACACCTTAAAGAAGAGCGTGAATGGGTTATTGTTTTAATAAAAATTATTAATTTTGCTCTTCCTCCTCATTTCTTCAACCTACCATCAGTGCACCACCAATTGTCGCCATTGCAACCGCCATTATCGTTGCTGTAAAACACCAATCACACTTTTAAACTCAGTCCAATCTATTTGATGTCTCTCCCATAAAAAGAGTAAGAAAATTTGAATTTGGGTGTCAAAAATTTTCCGGTGAAACTCCATATGTTTGCCCAAGGTTCTGTCCCAAGTCCCAACATATTGCTATATCAATATAATCTAACAATAATAAATCACACCTATTAAGCAAAGTTGACATGAACAAAACAAAGAAAAGAAGTTCATCAAGAAAAGAAATCAGATCTGCGTTACAAGAAAAATTCCGGCAACACTATTTTTTCCGGCAACGTTCAAACAAAATCTATACACCATGCAAAGTCTGAGATTAAATTGATACTTCCTATCAACACAAAAATCACAAAAAATGTCCTTCGTGAAAAATGCTCGTGTCTGTAATTGAACTGATTTTCTTCACTCACTAAGCAATTTACTACATGTTTGTGATGAGAATATTTCCTTGATCTCAACTTCTAGGAGCCGCTTTTATTGTTCCGTGCATCTGGCTTCCACTCAGATTTTGTGGTATACTTTTTGATTGAGAAGAGGTTTCAAACAAGATCAAATGCTAATGAAGTTTGGAGCAATCTTTTTAATATGATCAGTCAGAAGTCAAGAATGCTAGCAAGTCATCTGCTTTAATATTTGAAAACGGCGCCATAGAATGGGAAATTGGATTTTGATGCATTGCTTTTGAAATTTGTTTTTGCATTTAGTCTTATTGTACCTCCTTGAGCGAATATTCAGGCGTTCAACCTTCCAAGTATATCGTCTTTTATGGTGCTATTTTTAATCCCTTTTCTAAAAAATTAATGGAAACACCGACGGGGAAATGGGAGATGGCAGGGACACGGCGCCGGATTTAGTGATTCAGTTCGATTTTTTTATTTTGGATACAAATCGAACCGAAAAATCGAATTAAATATATAGTTTTTTTATTTTTTACTTTTTTATTTTAGACTACTACTATCTCTTGAATCATAGTCATTGAAGCTAATCTATGAAGCTTTTATGGAAGTCGCATGCGTCATGAACTTGATTAACATATCACGGAAACACTGACATAAAATGTAGGGAGAGAAAATAGATGTAAATTGATAAAACTTTAAATGGTCATAACTATGCGCTCGGATGTCCGTTTTACCCGATTTATTTTCTGATTTTGCGTATTTTTTCAAGATGGGGACGGTCAAACCACCGCCAAAGGCGGTTTGGCGCAGCCAATTTTTAGAAATACGTATGTTTTCCCAATCAATTTGTGTTTTCCCCCAAATCGATTTCTAATTTTCCTTTTTCTTTAGTAAAACTCTCACGATACACAATAGATTTCAACGTCTAAATTTCATGATAGTGTAGGTGTGAATGTCAGTTTCAGTTTTGAAAATTCAACTTTAAAAAAAATAAAAAACCTCGACCTGACCCGGCCCACTAAAAAAAACTGATATAATCCGATACGTTCGGCATATAAACCGAACATATCATTTTTTTTAAAAGAAAGTTGTATTCGTTTTTTTTTTAAGAAAACGATTTTTATTCGATTCATATTTTTCGGATACAAAATCGAACCGAACCGAACCGATATACGCCCACCCCTAGGGGTGAGTTTAGATTATTTTTTTTGTTTGTTTTTAGGTTTTGATGAAAAATATTTTTTAAATGATTTATTTTTAATTATTATTTTGGATCCACATGCCACGTGTTCTCTTTTGATTAGTCATTATGTCACATCATTTGCGAATGTAAGACATACACTATAATTTTGGCATATTGTCAAAAAAGTATTCAATAGGTACATTTTTTAATAGGGCAGATGTTCAATCGAAATAGGTATGAGATAAGGCGTCTAAATGAATTTTGTGAACTAAGTTTAGATGGTTGTGAATGACTTTGATCATAAAATTTTCAAACACTATTGTAATAATTTATATAAATAACACATTAAAATTTACATGAAATGTTAATAGATTTTTTATACCTTTTGCAAATAATATACGTTGAGATACAATACAATTCATATTGAATAAAACAACTTAGTATTAATATTTCACCTTAATATTTTTAATGGCGATCATTTCTTTTTTTTTGCAAACAAACTAATTAGTTGGATTTAAGTACTATTCGTTCAATTAAATTCATATAGGATAATTAAACTTAACAATGTGGAGTCTTTTTTGTTTCGAATGCCAAGAAAATTTGCACCGCTGCTCCTTCGGATGCGCACAAGATATTTTTTATACTTCTCGATTTGTGGTCAAATAAGAATAAGTTGACGTTCAAAGTAAGTATTTGAGCAAATACAGTTCATCTTTACGGCAATGAGTATATTTTGTTGCTTAGTTTAGTGCACACAACATGATGATAATGCATTTGTCTTTAGATATATGGTATGCTTAGTTTAGTGCACACAAGTGACTAAGTTGTAGATTGTTCAACTAAACCAGTTAGGTAATTTATGATTCATACTTGATTAAAAAATTATGATTGATTGTTTCTAAAAGTCAAATTTGATTTTTTAATTTTTCACCAGTTGGTTAGAACGAACATTTGTCGATTTTTTAATTAAATTTAAGGCCTAGTTTTTTTAATATTGTAGCTTAACTTCTACAAAGTAGTACACAAGATAAAGTACCTTCATAAAGTAAATATTTCCTTGAAAGTAGAATAGAACAAAGGAATTGGAGTATTATAGTACAAACATAGCGTTTGAATATTATTTATAAAAGTTTATTTTCATTAGTACAAGATGTTAAATATACATACTATACCGTGATATACACTTGAGGTATATCACGGTTTTGGTCCAAAATCAGTCCGTGTATTACCTTAGTTTATGTATATTGTTTTAGTGTAATAATTAGTCTTGTACACTTACCATAATACTTGTATTACCATAATTGTATAGTTAGTGTCCAAGTAAAATAAAGTTTTAGGAGTAGAATAGGAATATGATTCTCCTATTATGGAAATATGTAAATTGTATATACACTCATTCAATTAATGAAAATAATCAAGGGGATTATTTCTTACATGGTATCAAGAGTCTAGGTTAATATTTTCTCCCACTTTCTCCCTACTATTTCCGTCCAACCACCGAATCTGAGCCCCATTCCTCGGTTTTCGTGCTCGGAAATTATTTTTCTCTTCCCCATTTTTTTCTCCCCAATCCATACGTCACGTCTTGCGTTGCTATTATGGATAGGAACATGTTTCACCCTGCCCTTATTGTTTCTAATATTAAGAATCACATCTCTCTCATTCTTGAAATAGAAAATGTCAAATACGCGACGTGGACCGAACTGTTCAAAATACATGCGCGCTCGCATCAAATTCTCCATCATATTATCCCCGCGGCTCCTACAGATACGGAGGTGCCCAAACCAGAGGATGATCCTACATTATGGACGACCCTTGATGCTACTGTTCTTCAATGGATTTACTCCACTATTTCTAGCGACCTCTTGCAAACGATTATTGAACCCGACGCTACGGCGATGGAGGCATGGAATAGAGTACGTGATATATTCCAAGATAATCAGAATTCTCGTGTTGTTACCCTTGAGAAGGAATTTCCCCACATCTATATAGAAAAATTCCCAAACGTTTCAGCATATTGCAAAAGGTTAAAGGATTTGGCGGACCAACTCCGCAATGTTGGCGCGCCTATTTCGAATGATCGTTTGGTCCTAAAAATGGTTGCATGCCTTTCAAAGGCATATAGTGGTGTTGGCACGCTTCTTCGTCAGAGCAGCCCTATTCCGTAATTTTATCAAGCTCGTTCTATGCTTACCCTCGAAGAAGCCGTCTTGGCCAAAAAGGCGGCTACCGGTGCTAGTCCCGTAGTCATGATGACGTCCTCTACAAAACCTCCGGGTGGTGTTGATAGTTTCGGCCAAAACCATACTCATGGTGGCGGCAAAAATAGTCGGAAAAATAATGCCAAAAATTGTGGGGGCAAACACGGTGCTTCTGGAGATGGTCACGGTGGCAGTAGGTCTCAAAATATCGGCAGTGGGCCACAACCCAACTGGTCCCATCCTTGGGCCTTCTGACCGTGGGCCTGGGCTAGTGGGCAGTGGCCCAATAGTCCCAACAGCCCAGCAGTTTCGCATTCTGGCCACTGGACTGCCCAACAGCGTTTTTTCAGGCCCAATCCAGTTTGGCCCAGTGGTTCTCGCCCCAGTTCTGGGCCGGGACAGCAACCCGGTGTACTTGGGCCCCAGCCCCCTCAGGCCCATCATGCAGTGGCCCCCATTCCTTCCGACATTGAAGTCGCGATGCACACGCTTGGAATAAATCCTTCGGACCTAAATTGGTATATGGACACCGACGCTACTACTCACATGACGTCCGACTCAGATGGTTCATTTGCACGTCATAAGGCTCGGCTTGTGGGTGATGGTAAGACTCAGCAGGTTGGTGTGGACTGTGGTGAGACATTTAGTCCGATGGTCAAACCGGCTACCATTTGCACTGTGCTCAGCTAGGCTCTTTCGAAAGCATGGCCCATTCATCAGTTAGATGTGAAAAATGCTTTCTTACACGGTGATCTCAAGAAAACTGTCTATATGCATCAGCCCTTGTGTTTAGGGATCCCAAACATCCTCATCATATTTGTTTGTTGAAGAAGTCCTTATATGGGCTTAAGCAGCCTCGTTGGGCCTGGTATAAGAGGTTTGCCGACTATGTTTCGACTATTGGGTTCACACACAGCAGGTCAGATAATTCTTTATTCATCTATCATCGTGGTTCGTCCTTGGCCTATATACTGTTATATGTGGATGATATTATTTTGACTGCCTCTTCCGATGCCTTACACCAGTCTATTATGACAATAGTCAGCTCTAAGTTTGCTATGAAAGACTTGGGGCCCTTGAGTTATTTTTTGGGGATTGCTGTCACTCGTCATGCAGGTGGGTTGTTCTTATCCCAACGGAAGTATGCAGTTGAGATCATTGAGAGGGCTGGGATGTCATCTTGTAAGTCCACTTCCACTCCAGTTGATACTAAGCCCAAACTTGGGGCTGCGGCCGGCGCACCGTATGAGTATCCGACCCGCTATCGCAGTCTTGCAGGGGCCCTTTAGTATCTTACATTCACGAGACCAGATATTACGTATGCCGTACAACACGTGTGTTTGTTTATGCATTAACCTAGAGTTGAGCACATAAATGCGCTCAAATGTATCCTTCGGTATATTTAGGGTACACTTGACTATGACTTGCATTTATATCCTTCATCAACGTCAACACTTGTCTCGTATACACATGTTGATTGGGGTGGCTGTCCGGACACCAGACGGTCTACGTCTGGCTATTGTATGTTTCTTGGCAATAACTTGGTCTCCTACTCTGCGAAGCGTCAGTCGACTTTATCCCGTTCCAGTGCAGAGGCCAAGTATCGAGGGGTAGCTAATGTGATCTCTGAATTATGTTGGTTACGTAATTTGCTGTTAGAGCTTCATTATCCTATTCGGAAAGCGACCTTGGTGTATTGTGATAATATTAGTGCCATCTACCTTTCTGGTAATCCGGTTCAGCACCAGCGCACTAAACATATCGAGATGGACATTCACTTTGTTCGCGAAAAGGTTGCTCGTGGTCAAGTTCGCGTCTGCCATGTCCCGTCCATGTATCAAATTGTCGACATCTTTACAAAGGGTCTTCCCTCGGTCCTTTTTGAAGATTTTAGGGACAGTCTCAGCGTTCGAAAATCGCCCGCTATGACTGCGGGTGTGTGTTAATTATACATACTATACCGTGATATACACTTGAGGTATATCACGGTTTCGGTCCAAAATCAGTCCGTGTATTACCTTTGTTTATGTATATTGTTTTAGTGTAATAATTAGTCTTGTACACTTTCCTAATACTTGTATTACCATAATTGTATAGTTAGTGTACAAGTAGAATAAGGTTTTAGGAGTAGACTAAGAATAAGATTCTCCTATTATGGAAATATATAAATTGTATATATACTAAGGGTGGCCGGTGGGCCGGGACGGCCCGACCCCGCCCGGTCCCACCCCTACCCCTAGTAAAAAAAAATGGTAGTGGAACTCGAACTCGGGACGGGACAATGTCTCGTCCCGCCCGAGCCGAGCCTTCCCCAGGCCCGCCTACCCCGACCCCATCCCGAGCTCGCCTCCTATCCCGCCCGAGAGCCCCCTTTGCAAATATAGTTGTGCACCAACGACCATTTTAGATTTTGGTCGTTGGGCAACGGCCATTTTTGGCCTCCCCCTCTCCCCCAACCCCCCTACCCCTTAATATTTATTTTTAACCCATAAGTTATTATATTTACACTTTAACCCAATTTTCCAACTATAAATAACTCATTTCCTCTTCATCTTTCTCACAAATCTTCCTACAATCTCTCTAATCTCTCAACAAGTCTACATTGTTTACTAAATATTCAATTTTATTTATTCATTTGGGAATTGGGAGTGAAGTTGGCAACTAGCTTGAGGATCTTCCATCGAGCAACGTTTCAATTTTCAACCTCTCGATTACACGTCGACGTTTGGTACATTCGTTCCTTCATTAAATTATTATTGTCTGTTTATTTTATTTAGCGCACTTAATTTAATGTCTTTAATTATTTATTATCATAATTAAAATTAAAGGATTAAGAGGTATGTTTAAGGGTAAGGTGCTTCTTCTAGTAGGGGCGGCAACTGGGCAAGGGTACTTCTTCTAGTCATCTTATTCCTACACATGATGATTTTGTTGATACTCAACATTTTCCTACAATACCATTAGATTTAAACGAGGAGCTATTTTCTGGATCTCAAGAAGACTTTAATTTAGACGATGATCTAGATGATACACCCACTAATGTTGATGACAACACACCCACTAGTGCTCCTTCAACTGAAATGGTTCATATTCCCCCTAGTATGAGACGAGGTCCAGCAAAACGACCATTAAAATCATATGCATGGACATTTTTTGATAGGGACGTAGAGAATCAAGTAGCTATATGTAAAATTTGTAAAAATGTTTTAAAATTTAAAACTGGAAAAGGTCATGGTGGGACGGGGGGTTTAATTAGACATGTAGTAAGTGCTCATCCAGCTAGGTATGCCTAATACCAGGCTTCAAAACCGGGTGCGCAAACCCCCGCTCCATCGGGACAAGGTTCACATACTGATACTGTCCCGAACCAAGTACAGTGTCAAATTAACTCTATGACGGGGGAATTGTAGGCCCTAAATACAATAAACATAGAGATAGGGTTTGCCTTTTTCATTTCCTTCATCTCCCGATTTTATTCATTACATTAGAAATATATATAATCCTGCTTTTTACGGTTTTCCTAGATCACCTGTTAAGAGAGATGTATTTAAATTCGCGCATGAATATCAACAATATTTACGTTATTCATTATATCATTTTAATGGCAAAGTATCTATCAAGTCTGATATAGGTCGTAGTACTAACGACCATGATTATTTAACTGTAACTTGTCATTGGATAGATTATAAATGGTCTATGCAAAAACGTATCTTAGCGTATAGATATATAGATGATAGGCACACTGGTACTTTTATTGCAGATAATATTTATCAAGTGTGCCATTATTACGGAATAACCGATAAAATTATGACTATTACATTAGATAACGCTTCTTCTAACAATTACGCAATTACAATTTTAAAAAATAGTTTAACTCCATCTTTTCCAGATCATTTTCATATAAAATGCGCGTGCCATATATATAACTTAATTGTAAAGGATGGTCTATCACTTTTTGAAGACATTCTTAGTAAAATACAATTTGCTATAAACTTTATTTTTAAAAGTAATAAAGTACAACGAAGAAAAGAATATAAAAAAACTTGTCACGATTGTGGACTATCTTATAGAAAAATTCCACAAGAAATATCCACTAGGTGGAATTCTTTATACGAGCAACTACTTGTTGCTTATGACTATAGAAAACCTATAACTTTATTTTTTAACTCTCATAATCAAAATCCAGCTGATATGATTGTAGATAGTGATTGGGTAAAAATTTCCGAACTTATTGTATTTTTAGAGATTTTTTTCAAGCAACAAAAGAATTTTCCGGTATATATTATCCTACTATTTCAACTATGTTGTTTTATATAACTCTAATATTATTATTACTTAGTGAATATATGGAAAAACCAGCTTATATGGCAGCTATTAAAAAATGTTTATCAAAATAAAAAAATATTTTATTCCTATTCCCACTATTTATATTATTGGTTTTGTATTAAATCCGACTATTAAAATAGACGGTACTAAATCACTAATTGAAACTATTTACGATTGTATAGAAGTACTACCACCTCCAAGTCCCAAAAATCTAAATCACCCACCACCTATTGAACAAACTAAAGAAGAAGTGTTGTCTAGCGTAGAAGACCAATGCAAAAAAGTATATAGGTTTTATCAACAAGAAAATGCTAGTAACTTACCGGCTTCCATACCATCTTCTTCATCTTCAACACAACCTCACAAAAGACATGTTGTTTCGCGCTAGTATTGAAAGCCTCGAAATAGAATGTGCGGTCGTACCTCTACTACTAACCAAATTAGCGAGTTGGATATTTTTTTTTTTTTTTGGGGTTTTGTACCGTACCAAGAAGTTATCAATGAAGATGGACATAAAGACTTGCTGAAATACTGGAGGGGGAATGAGAAGACCTTTCCGACACTTTCATTGATGGCCCGAGATGTTTTGAACATTCAAGCGTCATCAACCGCGTCTCGAAAGCATTTTTTCTCATTGGCAGATATCAAATAGGAGACCACAGACACTCATTAGCCGGAGACAGCTTGGAAGTTGCAGTATTATTCAGAAATTGGATGCGAGCGGAGTGGAGAAGGTGCGGTCAATCGGAGATCAACGAAGAAGAAGACGAAAACTACAACGAAATCTTATCCGAAGGTGGTGGAAGCGACGTGGATCAATTTGACCAACAAATACCAATTCCAACCGAAGAACCACAGGAAATTATCAAGCAATTAAAACAGGTTTTTTTGAGAATGTAATTTTTTTAATTGCAATTTTATTATGTAATTTGCAACTTTTGGACAACACCACAAAGTTGCAATTTAGATTTTTGACAATTGTATTAGTATTACAAAAAAATCATATGTCTATTAAATAATATAAAAGGCACAAAACCAGCCTTGGTATGTTTTTATAACACTATCTTGTGTTGTTTATTGAGTTTTTTTTTATACATATGTTATTAAAAAAAAAAAAGGAAAACCCGCCGGAACCCGCCCCGATCCTGACCCCGACCCGACCCCGGCCTGCCCCGATTCCGACGGGATCGAGATCGGGACGGGATTGGAGCAAGTCCCGCCAGACCCGACCACGCCAGAGCCCGCCAGACCCGACCCCGACCCCTTCGCCCGTCCCGCCCCGACCCCGCCCACCCGCCGCCAAACCCGAGCCCGGCCCTCTGGCCACCTCTAATATATACTCATTCAATTAATGAAAATAATCAAGAGGATTATTTCTTACATGGTATCAAGAGTCTAGGTTAATATTTTCTCCCACTTTCTCCCTACTATTTCCGTCCAACCACCGAATCTGAGCCTCATTCCTCGGTTTTCGTGCTTGGAAATTATTTTTCTCTTCCCCATTTTTTCTCCCCAATCCATACGTCACGTCTTGCGTTGCTATTATGGCTAAGAACATGTTTCACCCTGCCCTTATTGTTTCTAATATCAAGAATCACATCTCTCTCATTCTTGAAATAGAAAATGTCAAATACGCGACGTGGGCCGGAACTATTCAAAATACATGCGCGCTCGCATCAAATTCTCCATCATATTATCCCCGCGGCTCCTACAGATACGGAGGTGCCCAAACCAGAGGATGATCCTACATTATGGACGACCCTTGATGCTACTATTCTTCAATGGATTTACTCCACTATTTCTAGCGACCTCTTGCAAACGATTATCGAACCCGACGCAATGACGATGGAGGCATGGAATAGAGTACGTCATATATTTCGAGATTATCAGAATTCTCGTGTTGTCACCCTTGAGCAGAAATTTTCCCACATCTATATAGAAAAAATTTCAAAACATTTCAACATATTGCAAAAGGTTGAAGGAATTGGCGAACCAACTCCGCAATGTTGGCGCGCCTGTTTCGAATGATCGTTTGGTCCTAAAAATGGTTGCATGCCTTTCAAAGGCATATAGTGGTGTTGGCACACTTCTTCGTCAGAGCAGCCCTGTTCCGTAATATTATCAGGCTCGTTCTATGCTTACCCTCGAAGAAGTCGGCTTGGCAAAAAAGGCGGCTATCGGTGCTAGTACCGTAGTCATGATGACGTCCTCTACAAAACCTCCGGGTCGTGTTGATAGTTATGGCCAAAACCATACTCATGGTTGCGGCAAAAATAGTCAGAAAAATAATGCCAAAAATCATTAGGGTAAACGCGATGGTTCTGGAGATGGTCACGGTGGCAGTAGGTCTCGAAATATCGGCAGTGGGCCACAACCCAACTGGTCCCAGCCTTGGGCCCCCTGACTGTGGGCCTTGGCCAGTTGGCAGTGGCCCAATAGTCCCTACAGTCCAGCAGTTTCGCATTCTGGCCACTGGACTGCACAACATCGTTTTTTCAGGCCCAATCTAGTTTGGCCAAGTGGTTCTCGCCCCAGTTCTGGGCCGGGACAGCAACCGGTGTACTTGGGCCTAGCCCCCTCAAGCCCATCATGCAGCGACCCCAATTCCTTCCGATATTGAAGCCGCGATGCACACGCTTGGAATAAATCCTTCGGACCTAAATTGGTACATGGACACCAGCGCCACTACTCACATAACGTCTGACTCAGATGGTTCATTTGCACAGCATAAGGCTCGGCTTGTGGGTGATGGTAAGACTCAGCAGGTTGATGTGGACTATGGTGAGACGTTTAGTCCGGTGGTCAAACCGGCTACCATTCGCACTGTGCTCAGCTTGGCTCATTCGAAAGCATGGCCCATTCATCAATTAGATATGAAAAATGCTTTATTACACAATGATCTCAAGGAAACAGTCTATATGCATCAACCCTTGGGGTTTAGGGATCCGAAACATCCTCATCATATCTGTTTGTTGAAGAAGTCCTTATATGGGCTGAAGCAGTCTCCTCGGGCCTGGTATAAGAGGTTTGCTCACTATGTTTGACTATTGGGTTCACACACAGCAGGTCGGATAATTCCTTATTCATCTATCGTCATGGTTCGTCCTTGGCCTATATACTGTTATATGTGGATAATATTATTTTGACTGCCTCTTCCAATGCCTTACGCCAGTCTATCATGACAATGGTCAGCTCTGAGTTTGCTATGAAAGACTTGGGGCCTTTGAGTTATTTTTTGGGGATTGCTGTCACTCGTCACGCAGGTGGATTGTTCTTATCCTAGCGGAAGTATGCAGTTGAGATCATTGAGAGGGATGGGATGTCATCCTGTAAGCCCACTTCCACTCCAGTTGATACTAAGCCCAAACTTGGGGCTGCGGCCGGCGCACCGTATGAGGATCCGACCCGCTATCGCAGTCTTGCGGGGGCCCTTTAGTATCTTACATTCACGAGACCAGATATTACGTATGTCGTACAATAGGTGTGTTTGTTTATGCATGATCCCAGAGTTGAGCACATAAATGCGCTCAAACACATCTTTCTATATATTCAGGGTACACTTGACTATGACTTGCATTTATATCCTTCATCAACGTCAACATTTTCTCGTATACACATGTTGATTGGGGTGGCTGTCCGGACACCAGACGGTCTACGTCTGGCTATTCCATGTTTCTTGGCAATAACTTGGTCTCCTACTCTGCGAAGCGTCAGTCGACTTTATCCTGTTCCAGTGCAGAGGCCGAGTATCGAGGGGTAGCTAATGTGATCTCTGAATTATGTTGGTTACGTAATTTGCTATTAGAGCTTCATTATCCTATTCGAAAAGCGACCTTGGTGTATTGTGATAATATTAGTGCCATCTACCTTTCTGGTAATCCGGTTCAGCACCAACGCACTAAACATATCGAGATGGACATTCACTTTGTTCGCGAAAAGGTTGCTCGTGGTCAAGTTCACGTCTGCCATGTCCCGTCCAGGTATCAAATTGTCGACATCTTTACAAAGGGTCTTCCCTCGGTCCTTTTAGAAGATTTTAGGGACAGTCTCAGCGTTCGAAGATCGCCCGCTATGACTGCGGGTGTGTGTTAATTATACATACTATACTGTGATATACACTTGAGGTATATCACGGTTTTGGTCCAAAATCAGTCTGTGTATTACCTTAGTTTATGTATATTGTTTTAGTGTAATAATTAGTCTTGTACACTTACCTAATACTTGTATTACCATAATTGTATAGTTAGTGTACAAGTAGAATAAGGTTTTAGGAAGTAGAATAGGAATAAGATTCTCCTATTATGAAAATATGTAAATTGTATATATACTAAGGGTGGCCAGTGGGCGGGAACGGCCCGACCCCGACCTGACCCTGTCCCGAGTAAAAAAAAAAGGGTAGCTGGACTCGAACTCGGGACGGGACAATGTCTCCTCCCGCCAGACCCGAGCCAGCCCCAGGCCTGCCCCTCCGACCCCGCCCCGAGCCCGTCCCGAGCCCGCCCCCGATCCCGCTCGAGAGCCCCCTTTGCAAATATAGCCGTTGCACCAACGACCATTTTAGATTTTGGCCGTTGGGCAATGGCTATTTTTGGCCTCCCCCCTCCCCCAACCCCCTACCCTTTAATATATATTTTTAACCCATAAGTTATTATATTTACACTTTAACCCAATTTTTAACTATAAATAACTCATTTTCTCTTCATCTTTCTCACAAATCTTCCTACAATCTCTCTAATCTCTCAACAAGTCTACATTGTTTACTAAATATTCAATTTTATTTATTCATTTGGGAATTGGGAGTGAAGTTGGCAACTAGCTTGAGGATCTTCCATCGAGCAAAGTTTCAATTTTCAACCTCTCGATTACACGTCGACGTTACGTCGGCGTTTGGTACATTCGTTCCTTCATTAAATTATTATTGTATGTTTATTTTATTTAGCGCACTTAATTTAATGTCTTTAATTATTTATTATCATAATTAAAATGAAAGGATTAAGAGGTATGTTTAAGGGTAAGGGTGCTTCTTCTAGTAGGGGCGGCAACCAGGGCAAGGGTACTTCTTCTAGTCATCTTATTCCTACACATGATGATTTTGTTGATACTCAACATTTTCCTACAATACCATTAGATTTAAACGATGAGCTATTTTCTGGAACTCAAGAAGACTTTAATTTAGACGATGATCTAGATGATACACCCACTAATGTTGATGACAACACACCCACTAGTGCTCCTTCAACTGAAATGGTTCATATTCCCCCTAGTATGAGACGAGGTCCAGCAAAACGACCATTAAAAGCAGATGCATGGACATTTTTTGATAGGGACGTAGAGAATCAAGTAGCTATATGTAAAATTTGTAAAAATGTTTTAAAATTTAAAACTGGAAAAGGTCATGGTGGGACGGGGGGTTTAATTAGACACGTAGTAAGTGCTCATCCAACTTGGTATGCCCAATACCAGGCTTCAAAACCGGGTGCACAAATGCCCGCTCAATCGGGACAAAGTTCACATACCGATACATCGTCCCGGACCAAGTAAGTGGGGTCAAATTAACCCTATGACGGGGGGAATTGTAGGCCTAAATACAATAAACATAGAGATAGGGAAGCAAATCAAAAATAGGTTGTGGAGGGTTTGCCTTTTTCATTTCCTTCATCTCCCGGTTTTATTCATTACATTAGAGATATATATAATCCTTCTTTTAACGGTTTTCTACATCAACTTGTTAAGAGAGATGTATTTAAATTCGCGCATGAATATCAACAATAGTTACGTTATTCATTATATCATTTTAATGGCAAAGTATCTATCACGTCGATATAGGTCGTAGTACTAACGACCATGATTATTTAATGTAACTTGTCATTGGATAGATTATAAATGGTCTATGCAAAAACGTATCTTAGCGTATAGATATATAGATGATAGGCACACTGGTACTTTTATTGCAGATAATATTTATCAAGTGTGCCATTATTACGGAATAACCGATAAAATTATGACTATTACATTAGATAACGCTTCTTCTAACAATTACGCAATTACAATTTTAAAAATAGTTTAACTCCATCTTTTCCAGATCATTTTCATATAAAATGCGCGTGCCATATATATAACTTAATTGTAAAGGATGGTCTATCACTTTTTGAAGACATTCTTAGTAAAATACAATTTGCTATAAACTTTATTTTTAAAAGTAATAAAGTACAACGAAAAAAAGAATATAAAAAAACTTGTCACGATTGTGGACTATCTTAAAGAAAAATTCCACAAGAAGTATCCACTAGGTGGAATTCTTTATACGAGCAACTACTTGTTGCTTATGACTATAGAAAACCTATAACTTTATTTTTTAACTCTCATAATCAAAATCAGCTGATATGATTGTAGATAGTGATTGGGTAAAAATTTCCGAACTTATTGTATTTTTAGAGATTTTTTTTTCAAGCAACAAAAGAATTTTCCGGTATATATTATCCTACTATTTCAACTATGTTGTTTTATATAACTCTAATATTATTATTACTTAGTGAATATATGGAAAAACCAACTTATATGGCAGCTATTAAAAAAATGTTTATCAAAATAAAAAAATATTTTATTCTTATTACCACTATTTATATTATTGGTTTTGTATTAAATCCGACTATTAAAATAGACGGTACTAAATCACTAATTGAAACTATTTACGATTGTATAGAAGTACTACCACCTCCAAGTCCCAAAAATCTAAATCACCCACCACCTATTGAACAAACTAAAGAAGAAGTGTTGTCTAGCGTAGAAGACCAATGCAAAAAAGTATATAGGTTTTATCAACAAGAAAATGCTAGTAACTTACCGGCTTCCATACCATCTTCTTCATCCTCAACACAACCTCACAAAAGACATCTTGTTTTCGCGGCTAGTATTGAAAGCCTCGTAAATAGAATGTGCGGCCGTACCTCTACTACTAACCAAATTAGCGAGTTGGATATTTTTGTTTTGCAGGGTTCTGTACCGTACCAAGAAGTTATCAATGAAGATGGACATGAAGACTTGTTGAAATACTGAAGGGGGAATGAGAAGACCTTTCCGACACTTTCATTGATGGCCCGAGATGTTTTGAACATTCAAGCGTCATCAATCTGCGTCTCGAAAGCGCTTTTTTCTACCGGCAGATATCAAATAGGAGACCACAGACACTCATTAGCCGGAGACAGCTTGGAAATTGCAGTATTATTCAGAGATTGGATACGAGCGGAGCGAAGAAGGTGCGGTCAACCGAAGATCAACGAAGAAGAAGATGGAAACTACAACAAAATCTTATCCGAAGGTGGTGGAAGCGACGTGGATCAATTTGACCAACAAATACCAATTCCAACCGAAGAACCACAGAAAATTACCAAGCAATTAAAACAGGTTTTTTTGAGAATGTAATTTTTTAAATTGCAATTTTATAATGTAATTTGCAACTTTTGGACAACACCACAAAGTTGCAATTTAGATTTTTGACAATTGTATTTGTATTACAAAAAAATCATATGTCTATTAAATAATATAAGATGCACAAAAACAGCCTTGGGATGTTTTTATTACACTATCTTGTCTTGTTTAATGAATTTTTTTTTATACATATGTTATTAAAAAAAAAACTTGCCGGAACCCGCCCCGATCCCGACACCGACCCGACCCCGCCCCGATCCCGACACCGACCCGACCCCGCCCCGCCCCGATTCGACGGGATCGGGATCAGAACGGGACTGGAGCAAGTCCCTCCAGAGCCCGCCAGACCCGACCCCGACCCCTTCGCCCATCCCGCCTCGACCCCGACCCCGCCAGACCCGGTCCACCAGACCCAGCCCGGCCCATTGGCCACCTCTAATATATACTCATTCAATTAATGAAAATAATCAAGGGATTATTTCTTTCATGGTATCAAGAGTCTAGGTTAATATTTTCTCCTTACTATTTCCGTCCAACCATCGAATACGTGCCCCCTTCCTCGGTTTCCGTGCTCGGAAATTATTTTTCTCTTCCCCATTTTTTCTCCCCAATCCCTACGCCACGTCTTGCGTTGCTATTATGGATAGGAACATGTTTCACCCTGCCCTTATTGTTTCTAATATCAAGAATCACATCTCTATCATTCTTGAAATAGAAAACGTCCAATACGCGACGTGGGCCGAACTGTTCAAAATACATGCGCACTCGCATCAAATTCTCCATCATATTATCCCCGCGGCTCCTACAGATAATGAGGTGCCCAAACCAGAGGATGATCCTACATTATGGACGACCCTTGATGATACTGTTCTTCAATGGATTTACTCCACTATTTCTAGCGACCTCTTGCAAACGATTATCGAACCCGACGCTACGGCGATGGAGGCATGGAATATAGTACGTGATATATTCCAAGATAATCAGAATTCTCGTGTTGTCACCCTTGAGCAGGAATTTTCCCACATCTATATAGTAAATTTTTCCAAACGTTTCAACATATTGCAAAAGGTTGAAGGAATTGGCGGACCAACTCGTAATGTTGGGGCGCCTGTTTCGAATGATCGTTTGGTCCTAAAAATGGTTGCATGCCTTTCAAAGGCATATAGTGGTGTTGGCACGCTTCTTCGTCAGAGCAACCCTATTCCGCAATTTTATAAGGCTCATTCTATGCTTACCCTCGAAGAAGCCGGCTTGGCCAAAAAGGCGGCTACCAGTGCTAGTACCAAAGTCATGATGACGTCCTCTACAAAACCTCCGGGTGGTGTTGATAGTTTCGGCCAAAACATACTCATGGTTGCGGCAAAAATAGTCGGAAAAATAATGCCAAAAATCATGGGGGCAAACACGATGGTTCTAGAGATGGTCATGGTGGCAGTAGGTCTCGAAATATCGGCAGTGGGCCACAACCCAACTGGTCCCAGCCTTGGCCCCCCTGACCGTGGGCCTTGGCCAGTTGGCAGTGGCCCAATAGTCCCTACAGCCCAGTAGTTTCGCATTCTGGCCACTGGACAGCCCAACATATTTTTTTCAGGCCCACTCTAGTTTGGCCCAGTGGTTCTCGCCTCAGTTCTGGGCCGGGACAGCAACCGGTGTACGTGGGCCCCAGGCCCATCATGTAGCGGCCACCACTCCTTCCGATATTGAAGCCGCGATGCACACGCTTGGAATAAATTCTTCGGACCCAAATTGATACATGGACACCGGCGCCACTACTCACATGACATCCGACTCAGATGGTTCATTTGCACGGCATAAGGCTCGGCTTATGAGTGATGGTAAGACTCAGCAGGTTGGTGTGGACTGTGGTGAGACATTTAGTCCGGTGGTCAAATCGGCTACCATTCACACTGTGCTCAGCTTGGCTCTTTCGAAAGCATGGCCCATTCATCAGTTAGATGTGAAAAATGCTTTCTTACACGGTGATCTCAAGAAAACAGTCTATATGCATCAACCCTTGGGGTTTAGGGATCCCAAACATCCTCATCATGTATGTTTGTTGAAGTAGTCCTTATATGGGCTTAAGCAGTCTCCTCTGGCCTGGTATAAGAGGTTTGCTCGACTATGTTTCGACTATTGGGTTCACACACAGCACGTCGGATAATTCCTTGTTCATCTATCGTCGTGGTTCGTCCTTGGCCTATATACTGTTATATGTGGATGATATTATTTTGACTACCTCTTCGATGCCTTACGCCGTCTATCATGAACAATGGTCAGCTCTGAGTTTGCTATGAAAGACTTGGGGCCCTTGAGTTATTTTTTGGGGATTGCTGTCACTCGTCATGCAGGTGGGTTGTTCTTATCCCTGCGGAAGTATGCAGTTGAGATCATTGAGAGGGTTGGGATGTCATCCTGTAAGTCCACTTCCACTCCAGTTGATACTAAGCCCAAACTTGGGGCTGCGGCCGGCGCACCGTATGAGGATCCGACCCGCTATCGCAGTCTTGCAGGGGCCCTTAGTATCTTACATTTACGAGACTAGATATTACGTATGCCATACAACAGGTGTGTTTATTTATGCATGATCCCAGAGTTGAGCACATAAATGCGCTCAAACGCATCCTTCGGTATATTCAGGGTACACTTGACTATGACTTGCATTTATATCCTTCATCAACGCCAACACTTGTCTCGTATACGATTTTGATTGGGGTGGATGTCCGGACACCGGACGGTCTACGTACGGCTATTGTATGTTTCTTGGCAAAACTTGGTCTCCGCTCTCGCAAAGCGTTAGTCGACTTTATCCCGTTCCGTTAGAGGCATAGTATCGAGGGGTAGCTAATGTGATCTATGAATCATGTTGGTTACGTAATTTGTTGTTAGAGTTCATTATCCTATTCGAAAAGCGACCTTGGTGTATTGTGATAATATTAGTGCCATCTACCTTTCTGGTAATCCGGTTCAGCACCGCCGCACTAAACATATCGAGATGGACATTCACTTTGTTCGCGAAAAGATTGCTCATGGTCAAGTTCGCGTCTGCCATGTCCCGTCCAGGTATCAAATTGTCGACATCTTTACAAAGGGTCTTCCCTCGATCCTTTTTAAAGATTTTAGGGACAGTCTCAGCGTTCGTAGATCGCCCGCTATGACTGTGGAGGTGTGTTAAATATACATTATATACTGTGATATACACTTGAGGTATATCACGGTTTTGGTCCAAAATCAGTCAGTGTATTACCTTAGCTTATGTATATTGTTTTAGTGTAATAATTAGTCTTGTACACTTACCTAATACTTGTATTACTATAATTGTATAGTTAGTGTACAAGTGGAATAAAGTTTTACGAGTAGAATAGGAATAGGATTCTCCTATTATGGAAATATGTAAATTGTATATATACTCATTCAATTAATGAAAACAATCAAGGAGATTATTTCTTTCATGGTATCAAGAGTCTAGGTTAATATTTTCTCCCACTTTCTCCCTACTATTTTCGTCCAACCACCGAATCCGAGCCCCTTCCTCGGTTTTCGTGCTCAGAAATTACTTTTCTCTTCCCTATTTTTTCTCCCCAATCCCTACGTCACGTATTGCGTTGCTATTATGGCTAGGAACATGTTTCACCCTGCCCTTATTATTTCTAATATCAAGAATCACATCTCTATCATTCTTGAAATATAAAATATTCAATACGCGTCGTGGGCCGAACTGTTCAAAATACATGCGCGCTCGCATCAAATCCCCCATCATATTATCCCCGCGGCTCCTACAGATACGGAGGTGTCCAAACCAGAGGATGATTCTACATTATGTACGACCCTTGATGCTACTGTTCTTCAATGGATTCACTCCACTATTTCTAGCGACCTCTTGCAATTGATTATCGAACCCGACACTACGGCGATGGAGGCATGGAATAGAGTACGTGATATATTCCAAGATAATCAGAATTCTCGTGTTGTTACCCTTGGGCAGGAATTTTCCCACATCTATATAGAACATTTCCCAAATGTTTCAGCATATTACAAAAGGTTAAAGGAATTGGCAGACCAACTCAGCAACATTGGCGCGCCTGTTTCGAATGATCGTTCGGTCATAAAAATGGTTGCATGCCTTTCAAAGGCATATAGTGGTGTTGACACGCTTCTTCATCAGAGCAGCCCTATTCAAAGGCATTTAGTGGTGTTGACACGTTTCTTCATCAGAGCAACCCTATTCCGCAATTTTATCATGCTCGTTCTATGCTTACCCTCGAAGATGCCGGCTTGGCCAAAAAGGCAGCTACCGGTACTAGTCCCGTAGTCATGATGACGTCCTCTACAAAACCTCCGGGTGGTGTTGATATTTTCTACCAAAACCATACACATGGTGGAGGCAAAAGTAGTCGAAAAAATAATACCAAAAATTGTGGGAGCAAACGCGGTGGTTCTGGAGATGGTCACGGATGTAGTAGGTCTCGAAATATCGGTAGTGGGCCACAACCCAACTGGTCCTAGGTTTGGGACCCCTGATCGTAGGCCTGGGCTAGTGGGCAGTGGCCCAATTGTCCCTACAACCCAGCGAATTGTGATAATTTCACATTCGGCCACCGGTTCGGCCCAAAGCACTGCGTTTTTCGAGCCCAATCTAGTTTGGCCCATAGGTTCTCGCCCCAGGTCTGGGCCGGGATAGCAACACGGTTTACAAAGGGTCTTCCCTTGGTCCTTTTTGAATATTTTAGGGATAGTCTCAGCGTTCGAAGATCGCCTTCTATGACTGCGGGGTGTGTTTTAAATATACATACTATACCGTGATATACATTTGAGGTATATCACGGTTTTGGTCCAAAATCAGTCCGTGTATTACCTTAGTTTATGTATATTGTTTTAGTGTAATAGTTAGTCTTGTACACTTACCTAATACTTGTATTACTATAATTGTATAATTAGTGTACAAGTAGAATAAGGTTTTACGAGTAGAATAGGAATAGGATTCTCCTATTATGGAAATATGTAAATTGTATATAAACTCATTCAATTAATGAAAATAATTAAGGAGATTATTTCTTTCATAGTGTCAAGAGTCTAGGTTAATATTTTCTCCCACTTTCTCCCTACTATTTCCATCCAACCACCGAATCCGAGCCCCCTTCCTCGGTTTCCATGCTCGGATTTTTTTTTCTCTTCCCCATTTTTTTCTCCCCAATCTCTACGTGACACATCTTGCGTTGCTATTATGGCTAGGAACATGTATCACCTGGCCCTTATTGTTTCTAATATGAAGAATCACATCTCTATCATTCTTGAAATAGAAAACGTCCTATACGCGACGTGGGTCGAACTGTTCAAAATACATGCTCGCTCGCATTAAATTCTCCATCATATTATCCCCGCGGCTCCAACAGATACGGCGGTGCCCAAACCAGAGGATGATCCTACGTTATGGACGACCCTTGATGCTACTGTTCATCAATGGATTTACTCTACTATTTTCTAGCGACCACTTGCATATAATTATCGAACCCGACGCTACGACGATGGAGGCATGGAATAGAGTACGTGATATATTCCAAGATATGCAGAATTCTCGTGTTGTTACCCTTGAGCAGTAATTTTCCCACGTCTATATAGAAAATTTCTCAAACGTTTCAGCATATTGTAAAAGGTTAAAGGAATTGGCGGACCAACTTCGCAAAGTTGGCGTACCTGTTTCGAATGATCGTTTGGTCCTAAAAATAGTTGCATGCCTTTCAAAGGCATATAGTGGTGTTGGCACGCTTCTTCGTCGGAGCAACCCTTATCCGCAATTTTATTACGCTCGTTCTATGCTTACCCTCGAAGAAGCCGGCTTGGCCTAAAAGGCGGCTACCGGTGCCAGTCCCATAGTCATGATGACGTCCACTACAAAACCTTCGGGTGGTGTTGATAGTTTCGGCCAAAACCATACTCATGGTGGCGGTAAACATAGTCGGAAAAATAATGCCAAAAATTGTGGGGGCAAACGCGGTGGTTCTGGAGATGGTCACGGTAGCACTAGGTCTCGAAATATCGGCAGTAGGCCACAACCCAACTGGTCCCAGCCTTAGGTCCCCTGACCGTGGGACTGTGCCAGTGCGCTGTGGCTCAATAGTCCCTACAACCCAGCAGTTTCGCATTCTGGCCACCGGACTGCCCAGCAGCGTTTTTTCAGGCCCAATCTAGTTTGGCCCAGTGGTTCCCGCCCCAGTTCTGGTCAGGGATAATAACTCGGTGTACTTGGGCCCAGCCCCTTCAGGCCCATCATGCAGCGGCCCCCACTCCTTCCGACATTGAAGCCGCGATGCACACGCTTGGAATAAATGATTCAGACCCAAATTGGTACATGGACACCGACGTCACTACTCACATGACTTCCGACTCAGATGGTTCGTTTGCACGACATAAGGCTTGGCTTGTGGGTGATGGTAAGACTCAGCAGGTTGGTGTGGACTGTGGTGAGACATTTAGTTCGGTGGTCAAATCGGCTACCATTCGCACTGTGCTCAGCTTGGCTCTTTGGAAAGCATGGCCCATGGTGATCTCAAGGAAACAGTCTATATGTATCAGCCCTTGGGGTTTAGGGATCCCAAACATCCTTATCTTGTCTGTTTGTTGAAGAAATCCTTATATGGGCTTAAGCAGTCTCATCGGGCCTGGTATAATAGGTTTGCTGACTATGTTTCGACTATTGGGTTCACACACAGCAGGTCGAATAATTCATTGTTCATCTATCATCGTGGTTCGTCGTTGGTCTATATACAATTATATGTGGATGATATTATTTTGACTGCCTCTTTCGATGCCTTACGCTAATCTATCATGACAATGGTCAGCTCTGAGTTTGCTATGAAAGACTTGGGGCCCTTGAGTTATTTTTTAGGGATTGTTGTCACTCGCCATGCAGGTGGGTTGTTCTTATCCCAGCAGAAGGATGCATTTCAGATCATTGAGAGGGCTGGGATGTCATCCTGTAAGTCCACTTCCACTCCAGTTGATACTAAGCCCAAATTTGGGGCTGCGGCCGACGCACCGTTTGATGATCTGACCAACTATCGCAGTCTTGTAGGGGCCCTTCAGTATCTTACATTCGCGAGACTAGATATTACATATGCCATATAGCAGGTGTGCTTGTTTATGCATGATCCCAGAGTTGAGCACATAAATGCACTCAAACGCATCCTTCAGTATATTCAGGGTACACTTGACTATGACTTGCATTTATATCCTTCATCAACGTCAACACATGTCTCATATACAGATGTTGATTGGGGTAGCTGTCCGGACACCAGACGGTCTACGTCTGGCTATTGTATTTTTCTTGGCAATAACTTGGTCTCGTGCTCTGCGAAGCGTCAGACTACTTTATCCCGTTCCAGTGTAGAGGCCAAGTATCGAGGGGTAGCTAATGTGATCTCTGAATCATGTTGGTTACGTAATTTGCTGTTAGTGCTTCATTATCCCATTCGGAAAGTGACCTTGGTTTATTGTGATAATATTAATGCCATCTTCCTTTCTGGTAATCCGGTTCAGCACCAGTGCACTAAACATATCGAGATGGACATTCACTATGCTCACGAAAAGGTTGCTCGTGGTCAAGTTCGCATCTGCCATGTCCCGTCCAGGTATCAAATTGTCGGCATCTTTACAAATGGTCTTCCCTCGGTCCTTTTTGAATATGTTAGGGACAGTCTCAGCGTTCGAAGATCACCCGCTATGACTGCGGGGGTGTGTTAAATATACATACTATACCGTGATATACACTTGAGGTCTATCACGGTTTTGGTCCAAAATCAGTCCATGTATTACCGTAGTTTATGTATATTGTTTTAGTGTAATAATTAGTCTTGTACACTTACCTAATACTTGTATTACCATAATTGTATAGTTAGTGTATAAGTAGAATAAGGTTTTAGGAGTAGAATAGGAATAGGATTCTCCTATTAAGGAAATATGTAAATTGTATATATACTCATTCAATTAATGAAAATAATCAAGGGGATTATTTCTTTCATGGTATCAAGAGTCTAGGTTAATATTTTCTCCCACTTTCTCCCTTCTATTTCCGTCCAAAACCAAATCCAAGCCCGATTCCTCGATTTCCGTGCTCATAAATTATTTTTCACTTTCCCATTTTTTTATCCCCAATCCCTACGTCATATCTTGCGTTGCTATTATGGCTAGGAACATGTTTCACCTAGCCCTTATTATTTCTAATATCAAGAATCACATCTCTATCATTCTTGAAATATAAAATATTTAATACGCGACGTGGGCCGAACAGTTCAAAATACATGCGCGTTTCGCATCAAATTCCCATCATATTATCCCCGCGGATCCTACAGATACGGAGGTGCCCAAACCAGAGGATGATCCTACGTTATGGACGACCCTTGATGCTCTTTGTTCATCAATGGATTTACTCACTATTTTCTAGCGACCACTTGCATATAATTATCGAACCCGACGCTACGACGATGGAGGCATGGAATAGAGTACGTGATATATTCCAAGATATTCGAGAATTCTCGTGTTGTTACCCTTGAGCAGAATTTTCCCACGTCTATATAGAAAATTTCTCAAACGTTTCAGCATATTGCAAAAGGTTAAAGGAATTGGCGGACCAACTTCGCAAAGTTGGCGTACTGTTTTGAATGATCGTTTGGTCCTAAAAATGGTTGCATGCCTTTCAAAGGCATATAGTGGTGTTGGCACGCTTCGTCATCGGAGCAACCCTTATCCGCAATTTTATTCGCTCGTTCTATGCTTACCCTCGAAGAAGCGGCTTGGCCTAAAGGCGGCTACGGTGCTAGTCCCGTAGTCATGATGACGTCCTCTACAACACCTCCGAGTGATGTTGATCGTTTCGGCCAAAACCATACTAATGGTGGCGGCAAAAATAGTCAGAAAAATAATGCCAAAAATCGTGAGGGCAAACACGGTGGTTCTGGAGATGGTCACGGTGGTAGTAGGTCTCAAAATATCGGCAGTGGTCCACAACCCAACTGGTCCCAGCCTTGGGCCCCCTATCCGTGGGCCTGGGCCAGTGGACAGTGGCCCAATAGTCCCTACATCCCAGTAGTTTTGCATCCTGGCCACCGGACCGCCCGCCAAAGCACGAATTTTTTTCAAGCCTAATCAAGTTTGGCCCAGTGGCTCTCGCCCTAGTTCTGGGCTGGGACAGCAACCCAGTGTACTAGGGCCCCAGCCCCCTCAGGCCCATCATGCAGTGGGCCCCACTCCTTCCGATATTGAAGTCGCAATGCACACGCTTGGAATAAATCCTTCGGACCCAAATTGATACATGGACACCGGCGCCACTACTCACATGACGTCCGACTCAGATGGTACATTTGCATGGCTTAAGGCTCGTCTTATGGGTGATGGTAAGACTCAGTAGGTTGGTATGGACTGTGGTGAGACGTTTAGTCCGGTGGTCAAATCGGCTACCATTCACATTGTGCTCAGCTTGGCTCTTACGAAAGCATGGCCTATGGTGATCTCAAGGAAACAGTCTATATGCATCAGCCCTTGGGGTTTAGGGATCCCAAACATCCTTATCTTGTCTGTTTGTTGAAGAAATCCTTATATGGGCTTAAGCAGTCTCATCGGGCCTGGTATAAGAGGTTTGCTGACTATGTTTCGACTATTGGGTTCACACACAGCAGGTCGGATAATTCCATGTTCATCTATCATCGTGGTTCGTCGTTGGTCTATATACAATTATATGTGGATGATATTATTTTGACTGCCTCTTTCGATGCCTTACGACATTCTATCATGACAATGGTCAGCTATGAGTTTGCTATGAAAGACTTGGGGCCCTTGAGTTATTTTTTGGTGATTGCTGCCACTCGCCATGCAGGTGGGTTGTTCTTATCCCAGCAGAAGGATGCATTTCGAGATCATTGAGAGGGCTGGGATGTCATCCTGTAAGTCCACTTCCACTCCAGTTGATACTAAGCCCAAATTTGGGGCTGCGGCCGACGCACCGTTTGATGATCTGACCAACTATCGCAGTCTTGTAGGGGCCCTTCAGTATCTTATATTCGCGAGACTAGATATTACATATGCCATATAGCAGGTGTGCTTGTTTATGCATGATCCCAGAGTTGAGCACATAAATGCACTCAAACGCATCCTTCAGTATATTCAGGGTACACTTGACTATGACTTGCATTTATATCCTTCATCAACGTCAACACTTGTCTCCTATACAGATGTTGATTGGGGTAGCTATCCGGACACCAGACGGTCTACGTCTGGCTATTGTATGTTTCTTGGCAATAACTTGGTCTCGTGCTCTGCGAAGCGTCAGACTACTTTATGCCGTTCCAGTGCAGAGGCCAAGTATCGAGGGGTAGCTAATGTGATCTCTGAATCATGTTGGTTACGTAATATGCTGTTAGAGCTTCATTATCCCATTCGGAAAGCGACCTTGGTTTATTGTGATAATATTAATGCCATCTTCCTTTTCGGTAATCCGGTTCAAAGCACCGATTGCACTAAACATATCGAGATGGACATTCACTATGCTCACGAAAAGGTTGCTCGTGGTCAAGTTCGCATCTGCCATGTCCCGTCCAGGTATCAAATTGTCGGCATCTTTACAAATGGTCTTCCCTCGGTCCTTTTTGAATATTTTAGGGACAGTCTCAGCGTTCGAAGATCACCCGCTATGACTGCGGGGGTGTGTTAAATATACATACTATACCGTGATATACACTTGAGGTCTATCACGGTTTTGGTCCAAAATCAGTCCATGTATTACCTTAGTTTATGTATATTGTTTTAGTGTAATAATTAGTCTTGTACACTTACCTAATACTTGTATTACCATAATTGTATAGTTAGTGTATAAGTAGAATAAGGTTTTAGGAGTAGAATAGGAATAGGATTCTCCTATTAAGGAAATATGTAAATTGTATATATACTCATTCAATTAATGAAAATAATCAAGGGGATTATTTCTTTCATGGTATCAAGAGTCTAGGTTAATATTTTCTCCCACTTTCTCCCTCTATTTCCGTCCAAAACCAAATCCAAGCCCGATTCCTCGATTTCCGTGCTCATAAATTATTTTTCACTTTCCCATTTTTTTATCCCCAATCCCTACGTCATATTTGCGTTGCTATTATGGCTAGGAACATGTTTCACCCTGCCCTTATTATTTCTAATATCAAGAATCACATCTCTATCATTCTTGAAATATAAAATATTTAATACGCGTCGTGGGCCGAACTGTTCAAAATACATGCGCGTTCGCATCAAATTCCCCATCATATTATCCCCGCGGATCCTACAGATACGGAGGTGCCCAAACCAGAGGATGATCCTACGTTATGGACGACCCTTGATGCTATTGTTCATCAATGGATTTACTCTACTATTTTCTAGCGACCACTTGCATATGATTATCGAACCCGACGCTACGACGATGGAGGCATGGAATAGAGTACGTGATATATTCCAAGATATTCAGAATTCTCGTGTTGTTACCCTTGAGCAGTAATTTTCCCACGTCTATATAGAAAATTTCTCAAACGTTTCAGCATATTGCAAAAGGTTAAAGGAATTGGCGGACCAACTTCGCAAAGTTGGCGTACCTGTTTTGAATGATCGTTTGGTCCTAAAAATAGTTGCATGCCTTTCAAAGGCATATAGTGGTGTTGGCACGCTTCTTTGTCGGAGCAACCCTTATCCGCAATTTTATTACGCTCGTTCTATGCTTACCCTCGAAGAAGCCGGCTTGGCCAAAAAGGCGGCTACCGGTGCCAGTCCCGTAGTCATGATGACATCCACTACAAAACCTTAGGGTGGTGTTGATAGTTTCGGCCAAAACCATACTCATGGTGGCGGTAAAAATAGTCGAAAAAATAATGCCAAAAATTGTGGGGGCAAACGCGGTGGTTCTGGAGATGGTCACGGTAGCAGTAGGTCTCGAAATATCGGCAGTAGGCCACAACCCAACTGGTCCCAGCCTTAGGTCCCCTGACCGTGGGACTGTGCCAGTGCGCTGTGGCTCAATAGTCCCTACAACCCAGCAGTTTCGCATTCTGGCCACCGGACTGCCCAGCAGCGTTTTTTCAGGCCCAATCTAGTTTGGCCCAGTGGTTCCCGCCCCAGTTCTGGTCAGGGATAATAACCCGGTGTACTTGGGCCGAGCCCCCTCAGGCCCATCATGCAGCGGCCCCCACTCCTTCCGACATTGAAGCCGCGATGCACACGCTTGGAATAAATGATTCAGACCCAAATTGGTACATGGACACCGACGTCACTACTCACATGACTTCCGACTCAGATGGTTCATTTGCACGACATAAGGCTTGGCTTGTGGGTGATGGTAAGACTCAGCAGGTTGGTGTGGACTGTGGTGAGACGTTTAGTTCGGTGGTCAAATCGGCTACCATTCGCACTGTGCTCAGCTTGGCTCTTTCGAAAGCATGGCACATTAATCAGTTAGATGTGAAAAATGCTTTCTTACACGATGATCTCAAGAAAACAGTCTATATGCATCAACCCTTGGGGTTTAGGGATCCCAAACATCCTCATCATGTCTGTTTGTTGAAGTAGTCCCTATATGGGATTAAACAGTCTCCTCGGGCCTGGTATAAGACGTTTGCCGACTATGTTTCGACTATTGGGTTCACACACAGCACGTCGGATAATTCCTTGTTCATCTATCGTCGTGGTTCGTCCTTGGCCTATATATTGTTATATGTGGATGATATTATTTTGACTACCTCTTTCGATGCCTTACGCCAATCTATCATGACAATGGTCAGCTCTGAGTTTGTTATGAAAGACTTGGGGCCCTTGAGTTATTTTTTAGGGATTGCTGTCACTCGTCATGCAGGTGGGTTGTTTTTATCCCTGCGGAAGTATGCAGTTGAGATCATTGAGAGGGCTGGGATGTCATCCTATAAGTCCACTTCCACTCCAGTTGATACTAAGCCCAAACTTAGGGCTGCGGCCGGCGCACCGTATGAGGATCCGACCCGCTATCGCAGTCTTGCAGGGGCCCTTCTGTATCTTACATTCATGAGAACAGATATTACGTATGCCGTACATTAGGTGTTTTGTTTATGCATGACCCCATAAGTTGAGCACATAAATGCTCTCAAACGCATCATTCGGTATATTCAGGGTACACTTGACTGTGACTTGCATTTATATCCTTTATCAACGTCAACTCTTGTCTTGTACACAGATGTTGATTGGGGTGGCTGTCCGGACACCAGATGGTCTACGTCTGGCTATTGTATATTTCTTGGCAATAAATTGGTCTCCTGCTCTACGAAGCGTCAGTCGACTTTATCCCATTTCAGTGCAGAGGCCGAGTATCGAGGGGTAGCTAATGTGATCTCTGAATCGTGTTGGTTACGTAATTTGCTATTAGAGCTTCATTATCCTATTCGGAAAGCGACCTTGGTGTATTGTGATAATATTAGTGACATCTACCTTTTTAATTTGATTCAGCACCAGCGCACTAAACATATCGAGATAGATATTCACTTTGTTAGCAAAAATGTTTCTCGTGGTCAAGTTCGCGTCTGCCATGTCCCGTCCGGTATCACATTATCGACATCTTTATAAAGAGTCTTCCCTCGGTCCTTTTTGAAGATTTTATGGACAGTCTCAGCATTCGAAGGGCGTCCGGTATGACTGCGGGGGTGTGTTAAATATACATATTATACCGTGATATACACTTGAGGTGTATCACGGTTTTGGTCCAAAATCAGTCCTAGTATTACCTTAGTTTATGTATATTATTTTAGTGTAATAATTAGTCTTGTACACATACCTAATACTTGTATTACCATAATTGGATAGTTAATGTACAGGTAGAATAAGGTTTTAGGACTAGAATAGGAATATGATTCACCTATTATGGAAATATGTAAATTGTATATATACTCATTCAATTAATGAAAATAATCAAGGGAATTATTTCTTTCATGGTATCAAGAGTCTAGGTTAATATTTTATCCCACTTTCTCCCTACTATTTCCGTCCAACCACTGAATTTGAGCCCCCTTCCACGGTTTCCGCGCTCGGAAATTATTTTCTCTTCTCCATTTTTTTCTCCCCAATCCCTATATCACCTCTTGCAATGCTATTATGGCTAGGAACATGTTTCACCCTGCCCTTATTGTTTCTAATATCAAGAATCACATCTCTATCATTTTTAAAATAGAAAACGTCCAATACGCGACGTGGGCCGAACTGTTCAAAATACATGCGCGCTCGCATCAAATTCTCCATCATATTATCCCCGCGGCTCCTATAAATACGGAGGTGCCCAAACCAGAGGATGATCCTACGTTATGGACGACCCTTGATGCTACTGTTCTTCAATTAATTTACTCCACTATTTTCTAGCGACCTCTTGCAAACGATTATCGAACCCGACGCTACGGAGATGGAGGCATGGAATAGATTACGTGATATATTCCAAGATAATCAGAATTCTCGTATTGTTACCCTTGAGTAGGAATTTTCCCACATCTATATAGAAAATTTCCCAAACATTTCAGCATATTGCAAAAGGTTAAAGGAATTGGCGGACCAACTCTGCAACGTTGGCGTGCCTGTTTCGAATGATCGTTTGGTCCTAAAAATGGTTGCATGCCTTTCAAAGGCATATAGTGATATTGACACCCTTCTTCGTCAGAGCAGCCCTATTCCACAATTTAATCAGGCTCGTTCTATGCTTACCCTCGAAGAAGTCGGCTTGGCAAAAAAGATGGCTACCAGTGCTAGTCCCGTAGTCATGATGACGTCCTCTACAAAACCTCCGGGTGGTGTTGATATTTTCGGCCAAAACCATACTCATGGTGGCGGCAAAAATAGTCTGAAAAATAATGCCAAATATCGTGGGGGCAAACGCGGTGGTTCTGGAGATGGTCACAGTGGCAATAGGTCTCGAAATATCAGCAGTGGGCCACAACCCAACTGGTCTAAGCCTTGGGCCCCCTGACCATGGGCCTGGGCCAGTGGGTAGTGGCCCAATAGTCCCTACAACCCAACAATTTCGCATTCTGGCCATTGGACTGCCCAACAGCGTTTTTCAGGCCCAATCCAGTTTGGCCCAGTGGTTCTCACCCTAGTTTTGGGCAGGGATAGCAACCCGGTGAACTTGGGGCCCAGCCCCCTCAGGCCCATCATGCAGCGGCCCCCACTCCTTCCGACATTGAAGCCGCGATGCACACGCTTAGAATAAATCCTTCAGACCCAAATTAGTACATGGATACCGGCGCCACTACTCAAATGACATCCGACTCAGATGGTTCATTTACACGGCATAAGGCTCGGCTTGTAGGTGATGGTATGACTCAGTAGGTTGGTGTGGACTATGGTGAGACATTTAGTCCAGTGGTCAAACCGGATACCATTCGCACAGTGCTCAGCTTGTCTCTTTCGAAAGCATGGCCCATTCATTAGTTAGATGTGAAAAATCTTTCTTACACAGTGATCTCAAGGAAACAGTCTATATGCATCAGCCCTTGGGGTTTAGGGATCCCAAACATCCTCATCATGTATGTTTGTTGAAGTAGTCCTTATATGGGCTTAAGCAGTCTCCTCGGGCCTGGTATAAGAGGTTTGCCGACTATGTTTCGACTATTGGGTTCACACACAGCACGTCGGATAATTCCTTGTTCATCTATCGTCGTGGTTCGTCTTTGGCCTATATACTGTTATATGTGGATGATATTATTTTGACTACCTCTTTCGATGCCTTACGCTAATCTATCATGACAATGGTCAGCTCTGAGTTTGCTATGAAAGACTTGGGGCCCTTGAGTTATTTTTTAGGATTGTTGTCACTCGTCATGCAGGTGGGTTGTTCTTATCCCTGCGGAAGTATGCAGTTGAGATCATTGAGAGGGCTGGGATGTCATCCTATAAGTCCACTTCCACTCCAGTTGATACTAAGCCCAAACTTGGGGCGGCGGCCGGCGCACCGTATGAGGATCCGACCCGCTATCGCAGTCTTGCAGGGGCCCTTCAGTATCTTACATTCACGAGACCAGATATTACGTATGCCGTACAACAGATGTGTTTATTTATGCATGATCCCAGAGTTGAGCACATACATACCCTCAAACGCATCCTTCGGTATATTCAGGGTACACTTGACTATGACTTGCATTTATATCCTTCATCAACGTCAACACTTGTCTCGTATACAGATGTTGATTGGGGTGGCTGTCCGGACACCAGACAGTCTACACCTGGCTATTATATGCTTCTTGGCCAAAACTTGGTCTCCTGCTCTGCGAAGCGTTAGTCGACTTTATCCCGTTCCAGTTAGAGGCCGAGTATCGAGGGGTAGCTAATGTGATCTATGAATCATGTTGGTTACGTAATTTGTTGTTAGAGTTCATTATTCCACTCGGAAAGCGACCTTGGTGTATTGTGATAATATTAGTGCCATCTACCTTTTTGGTAATACGGTTCAGCACCTGCGCACTAAATATATCGAAATGGACATTCACTTTGTTCGCGAAAAGATTGCTCGTGGTCAAGTTCGCGTCTGCCATGTCCCGTCCAGGTATCAAATTGTCGACATCTTTACAAAGGGTCTTCCCTCGATCCTTTTTAAAGATTTTAGGGACAGTCTCAGCGTTCGAAGATCGCCCGCTATGACTGTGGAGGTGTGTTAAATATACATACTATACCGTGATATACACTTGAGGTATATCACGATTTTGGTCCAAAATCAGTCAGTGTATTACCTTAGTTTTTGTATATTGTTTTAGTATAATAATTGTCTTGTACACTTACCTAATACTTGTATTACAAAAATTGTATAGTTAGTGTACAAGTAGAATAAGCTTTTAGGAGTAGAATAGGAATAGGATTCTCCTATTATAGAAATATGTAAATTGTATATATACTCTTTCAATTAATGAAAATAAGCAAAGGGATTATTTCTTTCATGGTATCAAGAGTCTAGGTTAATATTTTCTCCCACTTTCTCCCAACTATTTCCTTCCAACCACCAAATCCGAGCCCCCTTCCACGGTTTTCGTGTTCGGAAATTATTTTTCTCTTCCCCATTTTTTCTCCCCAATCCCTACGTCACATCTTGGATTGCTATTATGGCTAGGAACATGTTTCACCCTGCCCTTATTATTTCTAATATCAAGAATCACATCTCTATCTTTCTTTAAATAGAAAACGTCCAATACGCGACGTGCGCCAAACGGTTCAAAATACATGCACACTAGCATCAAATTCTCCATCATATTATCCCCGCGGCTACTACAGATACGGAGGTGCCCAAACCAGAGGATGATCCAACGTTATAGACGACCCTTGATGTTACTGTTTTTCAATGTATTTATTGCACTAGTTCTAGCGACCTCTTGTAAATGATTATCGAACCCGACGCTACGGTGATGGAGGCATGGGATAGAGTACGTGATATATTGCAAGATAATCAAAATTCTCGTGTTGTTATCCTTGAACAGGAATTTTCCCACATCTATATAGAAAAATTCCCAAACGTTTCAATATATTGCAAAAGGTTAAAGGAACGTTGGCGCGCCTATTTCGAATGATCGTTTGGTCCTAAAAATGGTTGCATGCCTTTCAATGTCATATAATGGTGTTGGCATGCTTCTTCGTCAGAGCAACCCTATTCCGTAATTTTATCAGGCTCGTTCTATGCTTACCCTCGAAGAAGCCGGCTTGGCTAAAAAGGCATCTACCGGTGCTAGTCCCGTTGTCATGATGACGCCCTCTACAAAATCTCCGGGTGGTGTGGATAGTTTCGGCCAAAACCATACTCATGGTGGCGGAAAAAATAGTCGGAAAAATAATGCCAAAAATTGTGGGGGCAAACGCAGGGGTTCTGGAGATGGTCATGGTGGCAGTAGGATACGAAATATAGGCAGTGGGCCACAACCCAACTGGTCCTAGCCTTTGACACCCTGACCATGGCCTGGGCCAGTGGGCAGTGGCCCAATAGTCCTTACAGCCCAGCAATTTCGCATTCTGGCCACTGGACTGCCCAATAGCATTTTTTCAGGCCCAATCCAGTTTGGCCCAGTGGTTCTCGCCCTAGTTCTAGGCCGGGACAGCAACTCGGTGTACTTGGGCCCTAGCCCCCTCAGGCCCATCATGCAGTGGACCGCACATTCATTCCACGCTTGGAATAAATATTGGTACATGGACACCGGCGAAGACTCAGATGGTTCATTTGCATGGCATAAGGCTCGGCTTGTGGGTGATGGTAAGACTCAGCAGGTTGGTGTGGACTATGGTGAGACGTATAGTCCGATGGTCAAACCGGCTACCATTCGCACTGTGCTCAGCTTGGCTCTTTCGAAAGGATGGCCCATTCATCAGTTAGATGTGAAAAATGCTTTCTTACACGGTGATCTCAAGAAAACAGTCTATATGCATCAGCCCTTAAGGTTTAGGGATCCCAAACATCTTCATCATGTCTGTTTGTTGAAGAAGTCCTTATATGGGCTTAAGCAGTCTCCTAGGAGCCGGTATACAAGGTTTGCTGACTACGTTTCGACTATTGAGTTCACACACAACAGGTCGGATAATTCTTGTTCATTTATCATCGTGGTTCGTCAATGGTCTATATACTATTATATATGTGGATGATATTATTTTGACTGCATCTTTTGATGCCTTACGCCAGTCTATCATGACAATGGTCAGCTCTGAGTTTGCTATGAAAGACTTGGAGCCCTTGAGTTATTTTTTAGGGATTGTTGTCACTCGTCATGCATGTGGGTTGTTCTTATCTCAGCGGAAGTATGCAATTAGGATCATTGAGAGGGCTGGGACGGCATCCTATAAGTCCACTTCTACTCCAGTTGATACAAAGCCCAAACTTGGGGCTGCGGCCGACGCACCGTATGAGGATCTGACCCGCTATCGCAGTCTTACCGGGGCCTTTCAGTAACTTACATTCACGAGACCATATATTATGTATGTTGTATAATAGGTGTGTTTGTTTATGCATGATCCCGAGTTGAGCACATAAATGCGCTCAAACGCATCCTTCGGTATATTCAGGGTACACTTGACTATGACTTGCATTTATATCCTTCATCAACGTCAACACTTGTCTCGTATACAGATGTTCATTGATGTGGTTTTCCGGACACCAGACGATCTACGTCTGGCTATTGTAAGTTTCTTGGCAATAACTTGGTCTCCTGCTCTGCGAAGCGTCAGTCGACTTTATCCCGTTCCAATGTAGAGGCCGAGTATCGAGGGGTAGCTAATGTGATCTCTGAATCATGTTGGTTACGTAATTTGTTGTTAGAGCTTCATTATCCTATTCAAAAAGCGACCTTGGTGTATTGTGATAATATTAGTGCCATCTACCTATCTGGTAATCCGGTTCTGCACCAGCGCACTAAACATATCGAGATGGACATTCACTTTGTTCGCAAAAAGGTTGCTGATGGACAAGTTCGCGTCTGCCATGTCCCGTCCAGGTATCATATAGTCGACATCTTTACAAAGAGTCTTCCCTCGGTCCTTTTTGAAGATTTTTGGGACAGTCTCAGTGTTCGAAGATCACTTGCTATAACTGCGGGGGTATGTTAAATAAACATATTATACCGTGATATACACTTGAGGTCTATCACGGTTTTGGTCCAAAATCAATCCGTGTATTACCTTAGTTTTTGTATATTGTTTTAGTGTAACAATTAGTTTTGTACACTTACCTAATACTTGTATTACCATAATTGTATAGTTAGTGTACAAGTAGAATAAGCTTTTAAAAGTAGAATAGGAATAGGATTCTCCTATTATGAAAATATGTAAATTGTATATATACTCATTCAATTATTGAAAATAATTAAGGGGATTATTTCTTTCATGATATCAAGAGTCAAGGTTAATATTTTCTCCCACTTTCTCCCAACTATTTCGATCCAACCACCGAATCCGAGCCCTCTTCCTCGATTTTCGTGCTCGAAAATTATTTTTCTCTTCCCTATTTTTTTCTCCCCAATCCCTACATCACCTCTTGCGTTGCTATTATGCCTAGGAACATGTTTCACCCTGCCCATATTGTTTCTAATATCAAGAATCACATCTCTCTCATATATTTCGAGATAATCAAAATTCTCGTGTTGTTACCCTTGACCAGGAATTTTCCCACATCTATATAGAAAATTTCCCAAACGTTTTGAGAATGAATTTTCCCACATATTGCCAAAGATTAAAGGAATTGGTGGACCAACTCCGCAACGTTGACGCGCCTTTTTCGAATGATCGTTTGGTCCTAAAATGGTTGCATGCCTTTCAAAGGCATATAGTGGTGTTGGCACGCTTCTTCGTCAGAGCAGCCCAATTCCGTAATTTTATCAGGCTCGTTCTATGCTTACCCTCGAAGAAGCCGGCTTGGCCACAAAAGTCGGCTACCGATGCTAGTGCCGTTGTCATGATGACGTCCTCTACAAAACCTCTGGGTGGTGTTTATAGTTTCGGCCATAACCATACTCATGGTGGCGGCAAAAATAGCCGGAAAAATAATGCCAAAAATCGTGGGAGCAAACGCGGTTCTGGAGATGGACACGGTGGTAGTAGATCACGAAATATCGGCAGTGGGCCACAACCCAACTGGTCCCAGTCTTGGGCCCTCTGACTGTGGGCCTAGGCTAGTGGGCAGTGGCCCAATCGTCCCTACAGCCCTGTAGTTTCGCATTCTGGCCAATGGACTGCCCAACAACATTTTTTCAAGCCCAATCCAGTTTGGCCCAATGGTTCTCACCCCTGTTCTGGGTCGGGATAGCAACCTGGTGTACTTGATCCCCAGCCCCCTCAGGCCCATCATGCAGTGGCCTCCACTCATTACGACATTGAAGATGCGATGCACACGCTTAAAATAAATCCTTCGGACCCAAATTGGAACATGGACACTGGCGCCACTACTCACATGACGTCCGACTCAGATAGTTTGTTTGCACGGCATAAGGCTCGGCTTATGGGTGATGGTAAGACTCAGTAGGTTGGTGTAGACTGTGGTGAGACGTTTAGTCGGTGGTCAAACTGGCTACTATTCGCACCGTGCTCAGCTTGGCTCTTTCGAAAGCATGGCCCACTCATCAGTTAGATGTGAAAAATGTTTTCTTACACGGTGATCTCAAGGAAACAGTCTATATGCATCAACCCTGGGGTTTAGGGATCCCAAACATCCTCATCATGTTTGTTTGTTGAAGAAGTCCTTATATAGGCTTAAGCAGTCTCCTCGGGCCTGGTATAAAATGTTTGCCGACTATGTTTTGACTATTGGGTTCACACACAGCAGGTCGGATAATTTCTTGTTCATCGATCGGCGTGGTTCGTCATTAGCCTATAAACTGTTTTATGTGGAAGATATTATTTTGACTGCCTCTTCCGATGTCTTACGCCAGTCAATCATGACAATGGTCAGCTTTGAGTTTGCTATGAAAGACTTGGGGCCCTTGATTTATTTTTTGGGGATTGCTGTCAATTGTCATGTAGATGGGTTGTTCTTATCTCAACGGAAGTTTGCAGTTAAGATCATTGAGAGGGTTGGGATGTCATCTTGTAAGTCCACTTCCATTCCAGTTGATACTAATCCCAAACTTGGGGCTGCGGCCGGCGCACCGTATGAGGATCCGACCCGCTATCGCAGTCTTGCAAGGGCCCTTCAGTATCTTACATTCACGAGACCAGATATTATGTATCCCGTATAACAAATGTGTTTGTTTATACATGATCGCAGAGTTGAGTACATAAATGCGCTCAAACGCATCCTTCGATAAATTCAGGATACACTTGACTATGACTTGCATTAACATCCTTCATCAACGTCAACACTTGTCTCGTATACAAAAGTTGATTGGGGTGGCTGTCCGGACACCAGACAATCTACGTCTAGCTATTCTATTTTATTTGGCAATAACTTGGTCTCCTGCTCTGCGAAGCGTCATTCAACTTTATCTCGTTCTAGTGCAAAGGCCAAGTATCGAGGGGTAGCTAATGTGATATCTGAATCATGTTGGTCACGTAATTTGTTGTTAGAGCTTCATTATCCCATTCAAAAAGCGACCTTGTTATATTGTGATAATATTAGTGCCATCTACCATTCTGGTCATCCGTTCAGCACCAGCGCACTAAACATATCGAGATGGACATTCACTTTGCTCGCGAAAAGGTTGCTCATAGTTAAGTTCACGTCTGCCATGTCCCGTCCAGGTATCAAATTGTCGACATCTTGACAAAGGGTCTTCCCTCGATCCTTTTTGAAGATTTTAGGGACAGTCTCAGCGTTTGAAGATCGCCCGCTATGACTGCGGGGGTGTGTTAAATATACATACTATACCGTGATATACACTTGAGGTGTATCACGGTTTTGGTCCAAAATCAGTCCTAGTATTACCTTAGTTTATGTATATTATTTTAGTGTAATAATTAGTCTTGTTCACATACCTAATACTTGTATTACCATAATTGGATAGTTAGTGTACAAGTAGAATAAGGTTTTAGGACTAGAATAGGAATATGATTCACCTATTATGGAAATATGTAAATTGTATATATACTCATTCAATTAATGAAAATAATCAAGGGGATTATTTCTTTCATGGTATCAAGAGTCTAGGTTAATATTTTCTCCCACTTTCTCCCTCTTATTTTCGTCCAACCACCGAATCCGAGCCCCCTTCCTCGGTTTTCTTGCTCGGAAATTACTTTTTTCTTCCCCATTTTTTTCTCCACAATCCCTACATCACGTCTTGCGTTGCTATTATGGCTATGAACATGTTTCACCCTGCCCTTAATGTTTCTAATATGAAGAATCACATCTCTATCATTCTTTAAATAGAAAACGTCCAATACGCGACGTGGGACGAACTGTATAAAACACATGCGCGCTCGCATCAAATTCTCCATCATATTATCCCCGCAGCTCTTACAGATACGGAGGTGCCCAAACCAGAGGATGATCCTACGTTATGGACGACCCTTGATGCTACTGTTCTTCAATGGATTTACTCCACTATATCTAGCGACCTCTTGCAAACGATTATCGAACCCCAACACTACGACGATGGAGGCATGGATTAGAGTACGTGATATATATCAAGATAATCAGAATTCTCGTGTTGTTACACTTGAGCAGGAATTTTCCCACATCTATATAGAAAATTTTCCAAACGTTTCAGCATATTACCAAAGGTTAAAGGAATTGGCGGACCAACTCCGCAACGTTGACGCACCTATTTCGATTGATCGTTTGGTCCTAAAATGGTTGCATGCCTTTCAAAGGCATATAGTGGTGTTGGAACGCTTCTTCGTCAGAGCAGCCCTATTCCGCAATTTTATCATACTCATTCTATGATTATCCTCGAAGAAGCCGGCTTGGCCAAAAAGGCGGCTAACGGTGCTAGTCCCGTAGTCCTGATGATGTCCTCCACAAAACCTCTGGGTGGTGTTGATAGTTTCGGACAAAACCATACTCATGGTGGCGGCAAAAATAGTCGGAAAAATAATGCCAAAAATCGTGGGGGCAAACGCAGTGGTTCCGGAGATGGTCACAGTGGCAGTAGGTCTCAAAATATCTGCAATGGGCCACAACCCAACTGGTCCCAGCCTTGGGCCCCCTGACCGTGGGACTGGGCCAATGGGCAGGTGCCCAAGAGTCCCTATAGCCCAGCAGTTTCGCATTCTGGCCACTAGACTGCCCAGCATTATTTTTTCAGGCCCAATCCAGTTTGACCCAGAGGTTATCGCCCCAGTTCTGGGCTGGGATAGCAACCTAGTGTACTTGGGCCCCAACTCCCTCAGGCCCATCATGCAGCGTCCCCCACTCCTTCCGACATTGAAGCCGCGATGCACACGGTTAGAATAAATCCTTCGGACCCAAATTTTTACATAAGACACCGGCGCCACCACTCACATGACGTCCGACTCAGATGGTTCATTTGCAGGGCATAAGGCACGGCTTGTGGGTGATGGTAAGACTCAGCAGGTTGGTGTGGACTGTGGTGAAACGTTTAGTCTGGTGGTCAAACCGGCTACCATTCGCACTGTGCTCATCTTGGCTCTTTCGAAAGCATGGCCCATTCATCAGTTAGATCTGAAAAATGCTTTCTTACACGGTGATCTCAAGGAAACAGTCTATATGCATCAGCCCTTGGGGTTTAGGGATCCCAAACATCCTCATCATGTCTGTTTGTTGAAGAAGTCCTTATATGGGCTTAAGCAATCTCCTCGGGCCTGGTATAAGAGGTTTGCCGACTATGATTCGACTATTGGGTTCACACACAGTAGGTCGGATAATTCCTTGTTCATCTATTTTTGTGGTTCGTCTTTGGCCTATATACAGTTATATGTGGATGATATTATTTTGACTGTCTCTTCCGATGCCTTACGCCAGTCTATCATGATAATGGCCAGCTCTGAGTTTGCTATGAAAGACTTGGGGCCCTTGAATTATTTTTTGGGGATTGTTGTCACTCGTCATGCAGGTGGGTTGTTATTATACCAGCGGAAGTATGCAGTTGAGATCATTGAGAGGGTTGGGATGTCATCCTGTAAGTCCACTTTCACTCCAGTTGATACTAAGCCCAAACTTGGGGCAGCGGCCGGCGCACCGTATGAGGATCCGACCCGCTATCGCAGTCTTGCATGGGCCCTTCAGTATCTTACATTCACGAGCCCAGATAATACGTATGCCGTATAGCAGGTGTGTTTATTTACGCATGATTCCTAAGTTGAGCACATAAATGCGCTCAAACGCATCCTTCAGTATATTCAGGGTACACTTGATTATGACTTGCATTTATATCCTTCATCAACGTCAACACTTGTCTCGTATACAGATGTTGATTGGGGTGGCTGTCCGGACACTAGATGGTCTACGTCTGGCTATTGTATGTTTCTTGGCATTAACTTGGTCTCCTGCTCTGCGAAGCGTCAGTCGACTTTATCCCGTTCTAGTGTAGAGGTCGAGTATCGAGGGGTAGCTAATGTGATCTCGGAATCATATTGGTTACGTAATTTGCTGTTAGATCTTCATTATCCTATTTGGAAAGTGACCTTGGTGTATTGTGATAATATTAGTGCCAACTACCTTTCTGGAAATCCGGTTCAGCACCAGCGCACTAAACATATCGAGATGGACATTCACTTTGTTCGCGAAAAGGTTACTCGTGGTTAAGTTCGCGTCTGCCATGTCCCATCCAGGTATCAAATTGTCGACATCTTTACAAAATGGTCTTCCCTCGATCCTTTTTGAAAATTTTAGGGACAGTCTCAACGTTCGAAGATCGCCCGCTATAACTGTGGAGGTGTGTTAAATATACATACTATACCATTATATACACTTGAGGTATATCACGGTTTTGGTCCAAAATCAGTATGTCTATTACCTTAGTGTATGTATATTGTTTTAGTGTAATAATTAGTCTTGTAAACTTACCTAATACTTGTATTACCATAATTGTATAGTTAGTGTACAAGTATAATAAGGTTTTAGGAGTAGAATAGGAATAGGATTCTCCTATTTTGGAAATATGTAAATTGTATATATCTTCATTCAATTATTGAAAATAATCAAGGAGATTATTTCTTTCATGGTATCAAGAGTCTAAGTTAATATTTTCTCCCACTTTCTCCCTACAATTTCCGTCCAACCACCGAATACGAGCCCCTTTCCTCATTTTCCGTGGTCGGAAATTATTTTTCTCTTCTCCATTTTTTTCTCCCCAATCCCTATATCACCTCTTGCATTGCTATTATGGCTAGCAAGGAACATGTTTCACCCTGCCCTTAATGTTTCTAATACCAAGAATCACATCTCTATCATTCTTTAAATAGAAAACGTCAAATACACGACGTTGGCCACACTGTTTAAAATACATGCGCGCTCGCATCAAAAATCTCTATCATATTATCCCCGCGGCTCCTACAGATATGGAGGTGCCCAAACCAAAGGATGATCCTACTTTATGGATGACCCTTGATGCTACTGTTCTTCAATGGATTTACTCCACTATTTCTAGCGACCTCTTGCAAACGATTATCGAACCCGATGCTACGGCGATGGAGGCATGGATTAGAGTACGTGATATATATCAAGATAATCAAAATTCTCGTGTTGTTACCCTTGACCAGGAATTTTCCCACATCTATATAGAAAAAATTTCCAAACGTTTCAGCATATTAGAAAAGGTTAAAGGAATTGCAGACCAACTCCGCAACATTGACGCGCTTGTTTCGAATGATCGTTTGGTCCTAAAATGGTTGCATGCCTTTCGAAGGCATATAGTGGTGTTGGCACGCTTTTTCGTCAGAGCATCCCTCTTCCGTAATTTTATCAGGCTCGTTCTATGCTTACCCTCGAAGAAGCTGACTTGGCCAAAAAGGCAGCGACCGGTGCTAGTCCCGTAGTCATGATGACGTCCTCCACAAATCCTATGGGTAGTGTTGATAGTTTCGGCCAAAACCATACTCATGGTGGCGGCAAAAATAGTCGGAAAAATAATGCCAAAAATCGTGGGGGCAAATGCAGTAGTTCCGGAGATGGTCACGGTGGCAGTAGGTCTCGAAATATCGGTAGTGGGCCACAACCCAACTGGTCCCAGCCTTGGGCCCCCTGACCGTGGGCCGGGCCTGGGCCAATGGGCAGTGGCCCAAGAGTCCCTACAGCCCCAAAGCAATTTTGCATTTTGGCCATTGGACTGCCCAACAACATTTTTCTAAGGCCTAATCCAGTTTGGCGCAGAGGTTATCGCCCCAGTTCTGGGTCGGGACAGCAACCCGGTGTACTTGAACCACAGCCCCCTCGGGCCCATCATGCAGCGGCCCCCACTCCTTCCGACATTGAAGCCTCGATGCACACGCTTGGAATAAATCCTTCGGACCCAAATTGGTACATGGACACCGGCGCCACTACTCACATGACGTCTGACTCAAATGGTTCATTTGCACGGTATAAAGCTCGGCTTGTGGGTGATGGTAAGACTCAGTAGGTAGGTGTGGACTGTGGTGAGACGTTTAATCTGGTGGTCAAACCGGCTACCATTTGCACTGTGCTCATCTTGGCTCTTTCGAAAGCATGGCCCATTCATCAGTTAGATGTGAAAAATGCTTTCTTACACGGTGATCTCAAGAAAATAGTCTATATGCATTAGCCCTTGGGGTTTAGGGATCCCAAACATCCTCATCATGTCTGTTTGTTGAAGAAGTCCTTATATGGGCTTAACCAGTTTCCTCGAGCCTGGTATAAGAGGTTTGTTGACTATATTTCGACTATTGGGTTCACACACAACAGGTCAAATAATGCATTGTTCATCTATCATCGTCGTTCGTCCTTGGCCTATATACCGTTATATGTGGATGAAATTATTTTGACGGCCTCTTCCGATGCCTTACGCCAGTCTATCATGACAATGAGCAGCTCTTAGTTTGCTATGAAATACTTGGGGCCATTGAGTTATTTTTTGGGGATTGCTGTCACTCGTCATGTAGTTGGGTTGTTCTTATCCCAGCGAAAGTATGCACTTGAGATCATTGAGAGAGTTGGGATGTCATCATGTAAGTCCACTTCCACTCCAGTTGATACTAAGCCCAAACTTGGGGCTGCGGCCGGCGCACCGTATGAGGATTCGACTCACTATCGCAGTCTTGCATGGGTCCTTCAGTAACTTACATTCACGTGTCCAGATATTACGTATGCCGTACAGCAGGTGAGTTTATTTATGCATGATCCCATATTTGAGAACATAAATGCGCTCAAACGCATCCTTCGGTATATTCAAGGTACACTTGACTATGACTTGCATTTATATCCTTTATCAACGTCAACACTTGTCTCATATACAGATGTTGATTGGGGTGGCTGTACGGACACCAGACGGTCTACGTCTGGCTATTGTATGTTTCTTGGCAATAACTTGGTCTCCTACTGCGAAGCTTCAGTCGACTTTATCCCGTTCCACTGCAGAGGCCGAGTATCGAGGGTTAGCTAATGTGATCTCTGAATCATGTTGGTTATGTAATTTGTTGTTAGAGCTTCATTATCCTATTTGGAAAGCGCCTTGTTGTATTGTGATAATATTAGTGCCATCTACCTTTCTGGTCATCCGGTTAAGCACCAGCGCACTAAATATATCGAGATGGACATTCACTTTGTTCGCGAAAAGGTTGCTCATGGTCAAGTTCGCATCTGCCATGTCCCGTCCAGGTATCAAATTGTCGACATCTTTACAAAGGGTCTTCCCTCGGTCCTTTTTGAAGATTTTAGGGACAGTCTCAATGTTCGAAGATCGCCCGCAATGTCTGCGGGGGTGTGTTAAATATACATACTATACCGTGATATACACTTGAGGTATATCATGGTTTTGGTCCAAAATCAGTCCATGTATTACCTTAGTTTATGTATATTGTTTTAGTGTAATAATTAGTCTTGTACACTTACCTAATACTTCTATTACCATAATTGTATAGTTAGTGTACATGTAGAATAAGGTTTTAGTATTAGAATAGGAATAAGATTCTCCTATTATGGAAATATGTAAATTGTATATATATACTCATTCAATTAATGAAAATAATCAAGGAGATTATTTTTTTCATGGTATCAAGAGTCTAGGTTAATATTTTCTCCCACTTTCTCCCTCTTATTTCCGTCCAACCACCAAATCCGAGCCCCCTTCCTCGGTTTTCTTGCTCGGAAATTACTTTTTCTTCCCCATTTTTTTCTCCACAATCCCTACGTCACGTCTTGCGTTGCTATTATGGCTATGAACATGTTTAACCCTGCCCTTATTGTTTCTAATATCAAGAATCACATCTCCATCATTCTTTAAATAGAAAACGTCCAATATGCGACGTGGGCCGAACTGTTCAAAATACGTGCGCGCTCGCATAAAATTCTCCATCATATTATCCCCGCGGCTCCTACAGATACGGAGGTGCCCAAACCAAAGGATGATCCTACGTTATGGACGACCCTTGATGCTACTGTTCTTCAATGGATTTACTCCACTATTTCTAGCGACCTCTTGCAAATGATTATTGAACCCGACGCTATCGCGATAGAGGCATGGAATAGAGTACGTGATATATTCCAAGATAATCAGAATTCTTGTGTTGTTACCCTTGAGCAGGAATTTTCCCACATCTATATAGAAATTTTCCCAAACGCTTAAGCATATTGCAAAAGGTTAAAGGAATTGGCGGACCAACTCCGCAACGTTGGCGCGCCAATTTCGAATGATCATTTGGTCCTAAAAATGGTAGCATGCCTTTCAAAGGCATATAGTGGTGTTGGCACGTTTCTTCGTCAGAGCAGCCCTATTCGCAATTTTATCAGGCTCGTTCTATGCTTACCCTCGAAGAAGCCAGCTTGGCAAAAAAGGCGGCTACCGGTGCTAGTCCCGTAGTCATGATAACGTCCTCTACAAAACCTCCGGGTGGTGTTGATAGTTTCGGCCAAAACCATACTCATGGTGGTGGCAAAAATAGTCGGAAAAATAATGCCAAATATTGTAGGGGCAAATGCGGTGGTTCCGGAGATGGTCACGGTGGCAGTAGGTCTCGAAATATCGGTAGTGGGCCACAACCCAACTAGTCCCAGTCTTGGGCCCCCTGACCGTGGGCCTGGGCCATTGGGCAGTGGTCCAATAGTCCCTACAACCTAGTAGTTTCGCATTCTGGTCACTGGACAGCCCAACAACATTTTTTCAGGCCCAATCCAGTTTGGCCCTAAGGTTATCACCCCAGTTCTTGGCCGGGATAGCAACCCGGTGTACTTGGGCCCCAACCCCCTCAGGCTCATCATACAACAGCCCCCATTCCTTCCGACATTGAAGTCGCAATGCACACGCTTGGAATAAATCCTTGGTACATGGACACCAGTACCACTACTCACATGACGTCCGACTCAGATGGTTCGTTTGCACGGCATAAGGCTCGGCTTGTGGGTGATGGTAAGACTCTGCAGGTTGGTGTGGACTGTGGTGAGATGTTTAGTCTGGTGGTCAAATCGTCTACCATTCGCACTGTGCTCAGCTTGGCTCTTTCGAAATCAAGGCCCATTCATCAGCTAGATGTGAAAAATGCTTTCTTACATGGTGATCTCAAGGAAACAGTCTATATGCATCAGCCCTTGGGGTTTAGGGATCCCAAACATCCTCATCATGTCTATTTGTTGAAGAAGTCCTTATATGGGCTTAAGCAATCTCCTCAGGCATGGTATAAGAGGTTTGCCGACTATGTTTCAACTACTGAGTTCACACACAGCAGGTCGGATAATTCCTTGTTCATTTATCATCGTGGTTCGTCCTTGGTCTATATACCGATATATGTGGATGATATTATTTTGACTGCATCTTTTGATGCCTTACGCCAGTCTATCATGACAATGGTCAGCTCTGAGTTTGCTATGAAAAACTTGGGGCCCTTTAGTTATGTTTTGGGGATTGCTATCACTCGTCATGCAGGTGGGTTGTTCTTATCCAAGCGGAAGTATGTTGTTGAGATCATTTAGAGGGCTGGGATGTCATCCTGTAAGTCCACTTCCACTTCAGTTGATACTAAGCTCAAACTTGGGGCTGCGGCCGGCGCACCGTATGAGGATCTGACCCGCTAACTCAGTCTTGTAGGGGCTCTTCAGTATCTTACATTTACGAGACCAGATATTACATATGCCGTACATCAGGTGTGTTTCTTTATGCATGATCCCAGAGTTGAGCACATAAATGCGCTCAAACGTATCCTTCGGTATATTCAGGGTACACTTGACTATGACTTGCATTTATATCCTTCATCAACGTCAACACTTGTCTCGTATACAGATGTTGATTGGGGTGGATGTCCGGACACCAAACGGTCTACGTCTGGCTATTGTATGTTTCTTGGCATTAACTTGGTCTCCTGCTCTGCGAAGCATCAGTCGACTTTATCCCGTTCCAATGCAGAGGTCGAGTATCGCGGGGTAGCTAATGTGATCTCTGAATCATGTTGGTTACGTAATTTGTTGTTAGAGCTTCATTATCCTATTCAGAAAGTGACCTTGGTGTATTGTGATAATATTAGTGCCATCTACCTTTCTGGTCATCCGGTTCAGCACCAGCGCACTAAACATATCGAGATGGCTTTTCACTTTGTTCGTGAAAAGGTTGCTCGTAGTCAAGTACGCGTCTGACATGTCCCATCCAGGTATCAAATTGTCGACATCTTTACAATGGGTTTTCCCTCGGTCCTTTTTGAAGATTTTAGGGACAGTCTCAGCGTTCGAAGATCGCCCGCTATAACTGCGGGGGTGTGTTAAATATACATACTATACCGTGATATACACTTGAGGTATATCACGGTTTTGGTCCAAAATCAGTTCGTTCATTACCTTAATTTATGTAGATTGTTTTAGTGTAATAATTAGTCTTGTACATTTACATAATACTTGTATTACCATAATTGTATAGTTAGTGTACATGTAGAATAAGGTTTTAGGAGTAGAATAGGAATAGGATTCTCCTATTATGGAAATATGTAAATTGTATATATACTCATTCAATTAATGAAAATAATCAAGGGGATAATATTTCTTTCATGGTATCAACAGTCTAGGTTAATATCTTCTCCCACTTTCACCCTACTATTCCCGTCCAACCACCGAATCCGAGCCCCTTCCTCGATTTCCGTGCACGGAAATTATTTTTCCCTTCCCCATTTTTTTTATCCCAAATCCCTACATCACGTCTTGCGTTGCTATTATGGCTAGGAACATGTTTCACCCTGCCCTTATTGTTTCTAATATCAAGAATCACATCTCTATCATTTTTGAATTAGAAAACGTCAATACACGACGTGGGCCGAACTGTTCAAAATACATGCGCGCTCGCATCAAATTCTCCATCATATTATCCCTGCGGCTCCTACAGATATGGAGGTGCCAAAACCAGAGGATGATCATACGTTATGGTCGACCCTTGATGCTACTGGCCTTCAATGGATTTACTCCACTATTTCTAGCGACCTCTTGCAAACGATTATCGAACCCGACGCTACGGTGATGGAGGCATGGAATATAGTACGTGATATATTCCAAGATAATCAGAATTCTCGTGTTGTTACCCTTGAGCAGGAATTTTCCCAAATCTATATAGAACATTTCCCAAACGTTTCAGCATATTTCAAAAGGTTAAAGGAATTGGCGGACCAACTCCGCAACGTTGGCGTGCCTGTTTCGAATGATCGTTTGGTCCTAAAAATGGTTGCATGCCTTTCAAAGGCATATAGTGGTGTTGGCACTCTTCTTCGTTAGAGCAGCCCTATTCCGCAATACTATCAGGCTCGTTCTATGCTTACCCTCGTAGAAGCCGGCTTGGCCAAAAAGGCGGCTACCGGTGCTAGTCCCATAGTCATGATGACGTCCTCTACAAAACCTCCGGGTGGTGTTGATTGTTTTGGCCAAAACCATACTCATGGTGGCGGCAAAAATAGTCAGAAAAATAATGCCAAAAATCGTGGGGGAAAACGCAGTGGTTCCGGAGATGGTCACGATGGCAGTAGGTCTCGAAATATGGTAGTGGTCCACAACCCAACTGGTCCTAGCCTTGGGGCCCCTGACCGTGGGTCTGGGCCAGTGGGCAGTGGCCCAATTGTCCCTACAGCCCAGCAGTTTCGCATTATGGCCACTGGACTGCCCAGCAGCGTTTTGTAAGGCCCAATCTATTTTGGCCCAGTGGTTCTCGCCCCAATTCTGGGCCGGGAAAGCAACTCGGTGTACTTGGGCCCCAGCCCCCTCAGGCCCATCATGCAGCGGCCCCCACTCCTTCCGACATTGAAGCAGCGATGCACACGTTTGGAATAAATCCTTCGGACCCAAATTGGTACATAGACACCGGCGCCACTACTCACATGACGTCCGACTCAGATGGTTCGTTTGCACGGCATAAGGTTCGGCTTGTGGGTGATGGTAAGACTCAACAGGTTGGTGTGGAATGTGGTGAGATGTTTAGTCCGATGGTCAAACCGGCTACCATTCGCACTCTGCTCAACTTGGCTCTTTCGAAAGCATGGCCCATTTATCAGCTAGATGTGAAAAATGCTTTCTTACATGGTGATCTCTAGAAAACAGTCTATATGCATCAGCCCTTGGGGTTTAGGGATCCCAAACAGCCTCATCATGTCTGTTTGTTAAAGAAGTCCTTATATGCCCTTAAGCAGTCTCCTCAGGCCTGGTATAAGAGGTTTGCCGACTATGTTTCGACTATTTGGTTCACACACAGCAGGTCGGATAATTTCTTGTTCATCTATCGTCATGGTTCGTCCTTGGCCTATAGACTGTTATATATGGCTGATATTATTTTGACTTCCTCTTCCGATGTCTTACGCCAGTTTATCATGACATTGGTCATCTCTGAGTTTGCTATGAAAGACTTGGGGCCCTTAAGTTAATTTTTGGGGATTGCTGTCACTCGTCATGCAGGTGGGTTGTTCTTATCCCAGCGGAAGAATGCAGTTGAGATCATTGAGAGGGCTGGGATGTCATCCTGTAAGTCCACTTCCACTCCAGTTGATACTAAGCCCAAACTTGGGGCTTCGACCGGCGCACCGTATGAGGATCCGACCCGCTATCGCAGTCTTGCAGAAGCCCTTCAGTATTTTACATTCACGAGACCAGATATTATGTATGTTGTACAATAGGTGTGTTTGTTTATGCATGATCCCAGAGTTGAGCACATAAATGCGCTCAAATGCGTCCTTCGGTATATTCAGGGTACACTTGACTATGACTTGCATTTATATCCTTCATCAACGTCAACACTTGTCTCGTATACAAAAGTTGATTGGAGTGGTTGTCCGGACACCAGACGGTCTACGTCTGCCTATTGTATGTTTCTTGGCAATAACTTGGTCTCCTACTCTGCGAAGCGTCAGTCGACTTTATCCCATTCCAGTGTAGAGGCCGAGTATCGAGGGGTAGCTAATGTGATCTCTGAATCATGTTGGTTACGTAATTTGTTGTTAGAGCTTCATTATCCTATTCAGAAAGCGACCTTGGTGTATTGTGATAATATTAATGCCATCTACCTTTCTGGTAATCCGGTTCAGCACCAGCGCACTAAACATATCAAGATGGGCATTCACTTTGTTCGCGAAAAGGTTGCTCGTGGTCAAGTTCGCGTCTGCCATGTCCCTTCCAGGTATCAAATTATCGACATCTTTACAAAGGATCTTCCCTCGGTCCTTTTTGAACATTTTAGGGACAGTCTCAGCGTTCGAAGATCGCCCGCTATGACTGCGGGGGTATGTTAAATATACATACTATACCGTGATATACACTTGAGGTATATCACGGTTTTGGTCCAAAATCAGTCCGTGTATTACCTTAGTTTATGTATATTGTTTTAGTGTAATAATTAGTCTTGTACACTTACCTAATACTTGTATTACCATAATTGTATAGTTAGTGTACAAGTAGAATAAGGTTTTAGGAGTAGAATATGATTCTCCTATTATGGAAATATGTAAATTGTATATATACTCATTCAATTAATGAAAATAATCAACGGGATTATTTTTCTTTCACAAGAAACACTGCACATCGCAACGCACGTAGAGACAAATATGTAATAAAGAAATTAAAATTCACTCAGTAATATTACCAACAAATCATAAACTTTCGTTTGGAAAGTGTTGCTCGAATAGGGGTGGCCAACGGGATGGATCCGGGGGCTGGGTCTCGACGGGACGGGACCCAACGGGACGGGGGTAGGGCGGGATAGATACCTGGCGGGACTAGCGGGTTTTTCCGATGTCTTGTCCCCGTCCCGTCGGAAAAAGGGACCGATATTATCAGGTCGGGGCGGGACGGAGTCGGGATCGGGTTTTTTCCAAATTTTTTTTGCACTTAATTTTAAAAAATAACATCTAAACAAGATAGTGTAATAAAAATATTCCAAGGATATTTTTGTGCCTCTTATATTATTTAATAGAAATATAATTTTTTTGGTAATACAATTGTCAAAATTGCAACTTTGTGGTGTTGAAAATTGCAAATAACATAGTAAAATTGCAATTAAAAAAATTACATATTTCAAAACACCTTTTCTATTTTCTTTATAATTTCTTATGATTTTTCGGTTGGAATTGGTATTTGTTGGTCAAATTGCTCTATGTCGCTTCCACCTCCGTCGGATAAGATTTTGTTGTAGTTTTCGTCTTCTTCTTAGTTGATCTCCGGTTGACCGCACCTTCTCCGCTCCGCTCGTATCCAATCTCTGAATAATACAACAATCTTCAAGATGTCTCCCGCTAATGAGTGTCTTTGCTCTCCTATTTGAAATATTTCGGCCGAAAAAGCTCTTTCAGACGTTGTTGATGATGCTTGAATGTTTAACACATCTCGAGCCATCTTTGACAGTGTCAAAAATGTCTTCTCATTCTCCCTCCAATATTTCAGCAAGTCTTCACGTCCTTCTTCATTGAGAACTGCTTGGTACGGTACAACACCCTGCAAAACAAAAACACCAAACTCGCTAACTTAGTTAGTAGTGTTACCACTATACATTCTATTTCTAAGGCTTTCAATACTAGCCGCATAAACAACATGTCTTTTTTGAGGTTGTGTTGAAGAAGAAGAAGAAGAAGAAGAAGAAGAAGAAGGTATGAAAGTCGATTGGTTGCTAGCATTTTCTAGTTGATATGCCTATATACTTTTTTGCATTTATCTTGTAGGCTAGACAACACTTCTTCTTTAGTTTATTCAATATGTGGTGGGTCATTTGGATTTTTTAGAGTTGCAGGTGAAAGTACTGCTATACAATCATAAATAGCTTCAATTAGTGTTCTACAATCATCTATTTTAATAGTCGGATTTAATACAACACCAATAATATAAATAGTTGGAATAGAAATAAAATATTTTTTAAATTTGATAAACATTTTTTTAATAGGTGCCTTATAAGCTGTTTTTTTCCATATATTCACTAAGTAATAAAAATATTAGAGCTATATAAAACAACATAGTAGATATAGTAGGATAATATATACCAGAAAATTCTTTTGTTGCTTGAAAAACTTTCTCTAGAAATACAATAAGTTCTGAAATTTTTTCCCAATCGTTATCCACAACCATATCATTTGAATTTCGATTATGGCCGTTAAAAAATAAAGGTATAGGTCTTCTATAATCATAAGCAACAAGTAGTTTCTCGTATAAAGAATTCCACCTAGTGGCTACTTCTTCGGGAATTTTTCTATAAGGTAGTCCGCAATCGTGACAAGTTTTTTTATATTCTTTTTTTCGTTGTATTACTTTTAAAAGTAAAGTTTATAACAAATTGTATTTTATTAAGAATGTCTGCAAAAAGTGTTAGACCATCCTTTACAACTAAGTTATATATATGACACGCATATTTTACATGAAAATGATTTGGAAAAGATGGAGTTAAAAGATCATTTAAAATTCTAATAACATAATTATTAGAAGAAGCGTTATCTAATGTAATAGTCATAATTTTATCGTTATGCCATAATAATCACAAACCGAATAAATATTTTCTGAAATAAAAGTATCGGTGTGTCTATTATATATATATATATATATATATATATATATATATATATACACACACGCTTACATACGTTTTTGCATAGATCATTTATAATCTATCCAATGACATATTACCGTTAAATAATCATGACCGTTAATACTACGGCCTATATCAGACGAGATAGATACTTCACCAGGAAAATGATATAAGGAATAACGTAAATATTATTGATATTCATGCTCAAATTTAAATACATCTCTCCTAACAGTTGATCTAGAAAAAACGTTAAATGTAGGATTATATATATCTCAAATATAATGAACAAAACCATGAGAGGAAGGAAATGAAAAAGGCAAACCCTCCACATCAACTAATTTTGCTATTGCTTCTCTATCTCTATGTTTATCGTATTTAGGGCCTACAATCCCCCCCCCCCGTCATAGGGTTAATTTGACCCTGCACTTGGTCCGGGACAGTATGTGAATCTTGTCCCGACTGAGAGGACATTGGCGCACCCGATTTTTCAGCCAGGTGTTGATTCCACCTATCTTGGTGAAAGTTTTGTACGTGTCTTAATAAACCTCCCGTCCCACCCTGACCTTTTCCAATTTTAAATTTAACAACATTTTTACAAATTAGACATATTTCCCACCCTGACCTTTTCCAATTTTAAATTTAAAAACATTTTTACAAATTAGACATCTAACTACTTGATTCTCTTCATCCCTATCAAAAAATTTCCACGCATCTGATTTTAGTTTTCGTTTTGTTGGGCCTCATTTCATACTAGGGGGAATATGAGACGTTCCAGTTGGAGGTGCACTAGTGGGTGTGTCATCTAGATCATCTTCTAAATTAAAGTCTTGTTGAGTTCCAGGAAATATCTCATCGCCTAAATCTAATGGTATTTCGAAAAAAAAAATCAGTATCAACCAAATCATTATGTCTAGGAATAGGATGACTAGAACTAGAAGAAGTACCCTTGTCCTTGTTACCCCTACTAGAAGAAGCATGACCATTATCATTACACGTAATCATACGTTTCAATCCTTCCATTTTAATTATACAAATAAATAATTAAAGTAAATGAAATTAAGTTCGCTAAATAAAATAAAGAATCAATAATAATTTAATAAAGGAACAAATGTACCAAACGCTGACGTAACGTCGATGTGTAATTGAGAAGTTGAAAATTGAAACTTTGCTCGATGGAAGATCCTCAAGCTAGTTGCCTACTTCACTCCTAAATGAATAAATAAAATTGAATATTTAGTAGACAATGTAGACTTATAGAGAGATAGATTGAGAGATTAGAGAGAATGTAGGAAGATTTGTGAGAAAGATAAGAGAAAATGAAGTATTTATAGTTGGAAAATTGGGTTAAAATGTAAATATAATAACTTAGGGGTTAAAAATAAATATTAAGGGGTAGGGGGGTTGGGGAGGGAGATGCCAAAAATGGTCGTTGGTGCAACGGTTATTTTGTGCAAAGGTGAGGGATCGGACGGAACTACGGGTCGAGGCTGGCGGGAATGTGGCGAGCCGGGCCCGGGCGTGACTAGAGATGACAGTGGATCCTGGACCCGGTGGATCCAGATCCATTTTATAGGATATGGATCTTCAAAATTTGGACCCGACGGATCCGGATCGAACTCGGATCCGTTTCTGACGGATCTGGACCGTCCGGTCCAGATCCGACCCATGGATCCATTTTTTATTAAATATATTCATAACCTAGAATGGAATTTTATAAGTATTTTCTTAAAATTGCTAAGCACATCCTTGCAAGTTTAATTCTCAAAACAAGTTTAATTTATCCCCGCGTTAACTCATGTCGCGCCCGTTTTTTACCGTGGCTTCGCAACGCGATGGCCACGATTCCCTCTGGATTGATTAAAAAATGCTTTGTTGAGGAGTCGCCACCTAATTGTTCTAAGGTGAATTAAGGCACCTGAATGTTAACTAAATGCTGCAAAATAACTCCGGTTTTATGATCTGCGAAACTAATGAGATTCTAGATAATGGTTCTTTATTATCCTAAAGGGAAGGGATTAGGCATCCTTTAAGATCCGCTAACTTGCAGTTATCCGGTCAAACTCAGGTTAATTATTATGCTAAGAAAAATGCATGTTTTTACAAGTATAAAAAATAATATTGCAAGAAGTTAATAAAATGATGCATTTTGTACAAGTATGCATTTGTATGTCATTAATATACATGTAAAGCTGGAAAAAAGTATACATTTGTATGAAAATTGATAAAAATGTATGCAATGTGATTTTTATGGGCGACGGGCCTAAAAGTAGATAAACTAGCGATTTCCAATTTTAAAAAATAACCGAGCCTAAAAACAAATAAACTAGCGATGAGTTTCCAGTTTTAGATTACCATATTAATTAATTCTAAGTCTACCTATTCTAAACATTTCAATAACTTCAGGAGTACAATAATATTACAATACAAAATGAAATAAAGCTGAATTAAAGAAAGTAAAAACAACAACAAAATAAATAATTTCCGAGAGGTATCTTGTCTTATTTAACTGTGTTCCTTGCAAGCTGTTAAGAACAAACGGTTAGAAATAATTGAATATAAATAACTTCGGATCCGTATCCAAAACAGTAAATGTTTTGATTACGGAGGGCTCAGACTTAAATTTTGAAAAGATCATTCCAATCGCGTCATGACTGCAAACATATGACTCGTTGGTCATTTTAGTTGCCTTGCCTACTGAACATGTTGGTCTCTCGGATGGAAAAATGCTTAAGTTTCATCCTTGCCTAGAAGTTTTATTTTTCGTCTTTCCAACTGTGGAGGTCTCAAAAATCGACGGATATTTTTTCTTCGGCCAATGTAGTATTTATTTAAATCAATAGAACAGTAAAGAAAACAGAAACTGAGAAAACAATTTTCGAAGGGACACAACCTCAAATTCAATTTCAATTTCATTGGCCTAAATGCAGTATTTGTTCAAATCAGCAAATTTCAAAAATATTACAGATGTCCGAAACAGTCTTAAAACATAGCAGTTTCTAAGCCAAGAAACCAGGTGCAACTATGCTAAAATACAGCAGTGATAAACATCAAAAGTGTCCAAAAATGCAGAAGTAATTTGGCCAAAAACTAGCAGCAACTGTGCTAAAAATACATCATCAAATGGTCCTAAATGCAGCAACAATCAGTCATGCATAGCAGCCAAAAAAATACATTGCTTTGAGCGCCAAAATGCAACAGGTTTTAGCAAAGAAATCAACAACAATTAAGCTCAGAAATACAGCAATTATGAACATCGACCGTGCTCAATGGTTTGGCCAGAATACGATGTCAAACAATAGCAACCAGTAGCATCAAACAATAACCATAAATGGCATAACAAAAACAGTAACAGATGTAGCATTTGTTACACATCTGTTACTGCTATCATGTAGTACCAAAGTGTCACGAAATTCAACCAACAAATAACATCTGTTTTCAATCAAAGGCATCATCTAAAATGCAACAACTCAACTCAATATACAACAACATAATGGTTAAATATGCAGCAAAAGATCAACAAAAAAATGAAGCAAAACTCGACTTAAAATAACTCAACATTCAGCAAAATCTGGGCCAAATATTGCAGCGACAAACTGTCCTTAGAGAGACCCGATCAAATTTCGACAAAACAGTAAAGAAAATTAGGTAATTGACCAAGTTCTGAAAAACAGACACGGATAGATGACCCGGATTTCGGGTCGACCCGACCCAAGAAATGCAACCCGAAATAGTGGTGACCCGGAATTAATTTTTTTTTATTTTCCAGATAACCAACAACAAAATATAAACACAAAATCTGGAGATTTTACCCAAATCGGGTTGACCCGAACAGTGACCCAAATCGGATACCCGAAAATAGTGAAGAACAACAACAAAAGCAGATTTTCGGATTATATTTCGAACTCTACAAGATGAAGAACACATGCAAAGAAGAACAAATAACCTTAAGAAGATTTCGGATTTCAAAACTTAATGCTCGATTTTCGGACTTCAAAATCTCCGACCCGAAACAGTGAACAAAGGGAAAAAATCCACCCAAACTCCGACGAAAACCCCCCTCAAAACAGTGAACAAAGGGGGTTTATATAGATGGTACCCCCCAACGTTCATCCCATCAAATCGAGTTTGAAATTTGAATTAAAGGCAAAGATTTCTGATTTTTTGGAAGCGGATTTAGAGGGATAGGGTATGGGGTGTTGTCGGGTGAGGCATAGGTGGTGTCAGGGGTATGGGGAGGTGCGGTGTAGGTGGGTAGGGTGGCGGTGACCGGCGGGTTTTCGGGGTGTGGGGTACGGGAGTGTCGACCGACTTGGAGAGGGTGAGGGGTGTGGAATAAAATGTTTAGGGTTTTTGGGATTAGGGGTTGGGTTTAAAGGGGATAAGGAAATTGGTGTTCGGCCGAATGGGCCGGTCCAGGTGAGCCGAATTGGGGTGTTTCGGTTGGGCCTTGGATGATAGGGTCCGAAATAGGGGGTTTGGGTTTAAAATATAAATAGGGGTTTTATTTTATATATATATAATTAAAATAAAAAAGCTTTGCAAAAATTATAAATTGTAAAGATGACAATATGATAAAAAATATAATATTTGCAAAATGCTTGATGCTTAAATAAAAAATAAAAATGCGATGTCGTTTTGCGAAAATAAAAATACAACAATAAAAAAAGTATGATTATGATGTTAAAATGCAAATGACAGTAAAAAATACAAATAATAATAATAATGATATTGAGAATAATATATATACGTATATATGCCTATATATTAAAATTATTTTTAGGTGTCAAAATTTTTTAAAATTGCAAATAAATCGAAAAAGATATGACAAAATTGGGTGTCAACAACTCAAAAACCAATAAACAAAAAGGTAACTTCGATAATAAAATCAATGTTATTTTAGTGAATGATTAACATCTCCATATACAAGTAGTTAAAATTATATTTACTTTATTTGTGAAGATTACAAGCACATGCAAGTTCTGCATTGTGGAAATACTAGTCAGCATTTTTCACAACTATTGTCATTGTCCAATATTTTCAATTAATAGCTTACAATCAAAACGAGACAACGAATAAAATATCTCATATGAACATTTCAAAACTGAAACACAGTAAACTGTTAGCTAAATAAAAATCGTTTGTCAGTTCAAAAAAAATATTCTTAGCAAGGCAATTTTTTTTATATGTGGATCCAGATCCGATCCGTGAATTCGGTGGATCCGGATTTGGATCTGATTTTTATGGATCCGATGGATCTAGATCCAGATCCGGATCTGGATCCAGGTATGAAAAACGGATCTGGATCTAGTAGGATTCGGTCCAGATCCGATCTGTTGTCATCCCTAGGCGTGACGAGCCCAGGTCCTGTCCTGATACCAATTTTTTTTATAGCGGAGTCGGGGCGGGACGGGGCGAGGTCGGGTCGGGAATGGGCCGCCCCGCCCCGTTGGCCACCCTTAGCTCGAATATGCCATATTGCAGATTGTAACTGGTCCTTGGTTTTTCATTATTTGAGTTTACACCCAAAAAGAATAGCGCAATCCAAGCATACAAGCATAGTCGCAGCTAAGTGACATTTTCTTTAAAATTCATACAAGCATATTTTAAAAAAGGAAAAAGAAATTACACGTGTCACGTGACGTGTCAGTTGTGTTTACACCAAACAAGCTCCTGTTATTTTCAGACAAGAGTACCTCCATCACAAAAATCATCATAGGAAAAGCACCACCCACCACTGGACCCACTCTATCAGTTGTCAACTCAACCCGAACCGGAACACTCCGGGTTGGCCTGCGAAATCTTACACGTGTTGCTTCCCTATTGCAAGCTTTAGTTGAGCGAAACCAGCTAAGAAATCGAAAAACTGTAAGAAAAAGAAAAAGGAAAAAACAAGACTGAAGAAGACAAGGTTGTTTCGAAGGTGAGAAAAAGCAGGGTTTTGTTGTGGAAATACAGAGACGAGAGAAGAGAAACAGTGATTTCCACACACAATTCAAAGTGCGGCTAAGCCTTTAGGGTTTCAAAGTGCAACCCCTGCAGTTAGGTAAAGTTCATTACTTGGGAATTTAAGTGAAAACATTTTGCTTCTAATTGACATAATCTTCTTCTTTTTTACTCCATCTTCTCTTCTATAGCCTTCAACCATTTTATTTTAAGCTTGACCCAACTTCTCTTCTTATATTATATATAGGTTTCTTTTTTTGGGAGGTCTTGGGTTTCTTTCTGTTTCCCATTTGCTTAGTCTGTAAACTGAATGCCTTTTATTTTCCCTTCTGGACATCCCCTGTATATTTGTGTTCCTTTATTATTCAAATTTGCATTTTGTTTAGTTTCAGGTTGTCATTACTTCCATTTGTTGATAGGGATTTTACAAGTTTCAGTTTCATCAAAGGGGCATGAGAGCCTGGTAAGGTTTAAGTTTTTGTTTTCCTAGTCAGTTTTCTCAGTTCAATATGACACATTTTCATCTTCCAATGCTTCACAATAACAGGCATGCAGTCTCAACTATTCTGCTTTAAGGGTAAGTGTTATTTTGATTCCATATCTACAAATACTAGTGTGAAAGTGTAGAGATTATGAGGTTTAGCGCGGAATTGGTGAATATGATGCTCATCGTGGATCCAAAGGTTGCATGATGAGAAGTTTATTCACCTTTTTTTCTTTTTCACCCATTAGTTCTTGGGTTTGAATGAATTAGAATCTAGTAAGATTTGTTATGTGCAAATAATATGCTCTTGTGGATTTGGGTGCACGAGGAATGAGGAGGTTAATTCACCTTCGTGCACCCATTAGTTGATGATTCTCGAATGTCTGTCTCTAGCCCAATTTCTGTCTGCAACAAAAGTATGTAGTTCAGAAGAATTTTTAGGGACTACTTTTGGTTGCATAGTATTTTAGTCTATATCAAATTTTCCTAATATTTCCCTATTTGAATACCTAACGATTCAACGAAATTTTAGTGGAATCTCCACTTCTTTTAGATGTCAATATAGTTTATATGGACATGTCACTACGAAAAGAAGTTTCTAGAATTGTAGAAAGATATGAAAATAAAAGATAGAAGAAAGCCTTCCTTTTACTTAACACTGACCTGTTTGGAAACAAAATAGAGAGAGCCTTCCTGTTACTGTATATGTGCCTGATCTGTATTACAGGCTAAAAAGAAGAGCTTGAAGCGGAGCCCCCAGGGCTTTGTTCAACAGTAAAGTATCTACTGTGCTGGATGTGGACGTCACGAGTTTGAACCTACCGAGGACTAAACCCTTGTATTTAAGTGGAAGGAAGGTGGAGGAGCAGACCTATACTCCCCAAGTTTCACACCTGTGCACCAACTTGGGTTGAGCCAGCTAACAGATGGGGAATTTCTTTTTATTTAAAAGTAGAGACATACTTGGTTTAATTGAAAAAACATGGGCTTTTTTTCTTCCTTTTTTGTGCTGATGCTCGAATGGCTGATATTGTGGTAGATAAGTCTCTCAAACTCAACAGTTAATATTTTGCGAAGAAATAATAATCAGTGGGAAGAAAATGAACAGTATTTGTGTGTCCTGTATTTACAACGCTGTTAAATCTTTTTGGTGATGTAGGAGCACTTTAACCATAATGTAGTGTTGCCACCTTTTAGGTCAATTTGAGCTTTCTATTTTGCTTGCTTTGTAATAAAGGACTAAAAATAAAATGACATGTAGGTCAAATCAATAATTTTTTTCATGTTCTGACGATATTATTTATTATAAAGTATAAACAATCAGATGTGAAATTGGTATAGTAGGGTTTTCATTTATAATCAGAAAGCTTCATCTCTTGTTATTTACTGATTTATATTTTGGTTGGTTCACTTTTTAATCTTCTGCAGGGGAATCTTGCTGGAAATTCCTCTGCATTAGCCTTATCTTTTCCAGATATGAAGGACAATTTTGTATCATGCTACCAGAATCACTTTGTTTCTTGGTTGTGAGCCAATAATACATTATGACACTCGAGGACTTCTTCGCCTTTACTGAGATGAGTAATGGGCTTACAGCTGCTGCTAGAGTTGAGGAGCTAGTATCTATAATGCAGAAAGAAGTTTGTGTTGTCAAGAACACTGGTGAAATAACAAGGCAATGGTCGGCTGTGGCTAGCGCAATTGCTGCAACTGAGAATAGAGTGTGTCTTCAACTATTTATCCAGCTGAATGGACTCTGCATTATTAACAGTTGGTTAAAGGATGCTCAGAAAATTTTCTGTGACAACAATATAGAAGAGTTGATCACTCAGTTACTGGTAGCGGTTGAAAAGCTGCATGTAGACTATGAGAAATCTGTTTCTTCTGGAATCAGGGTAACAGTGAAATGCCTCCTTGACCATGAGAGCTCTAAGGTGCAAGAGAGGGCTCGAGTGCTGTTTGATATTTGGGAGAAAGAAAAAGATGACGATGCAGGTGAAAAAGCAGAGACATTAATGGGTGATGGGATGCGAGTCGTTGTGGCAGAAAATGGGCAGTCAGAACCTTCTCCTGAGAATGGCGGAGGTAAATGTGAGGAAAATGTTAATAATAATGTGCTATCTTCAAGGTCTGGTGTTGGTAATTCTTCTAGGGTTGACAATACTAAGTCATCTGACCAAAATTTGGATGGGCATCAGAAGTCTTCTCCTATTGGTGAAGATCACAAGGTAGAAGCAGAGATTATCAGTGCAATCGATACGTGCAGTTCTGCAGGTTTAAGACATGGTTCTCTTGATAGGCAGACAGGGGTTCCTGTTTTGGAGTCTATTAATTATTCAAACCACACTCAACTAGACACAAGTTCAGTGAAGACTAGTTCTTCAGATACTGATGCAGGAGATTCTGGCAGTGGATCAGATTTACAAAGAAAAACAGATATCAATGATGAAGTGAACAAATCGCCTTCAGTCGAGGGGAAGACATTAATGGATGATAGTAGACCTACAAATCATAGCAGAAGTTCCATGCTTGGTGCTAAAGACAGGAAATACAACATCGACAGATTGCATAGTTTGGAACGTACCCAAGATTTGGTGAGGGTGGATCTCATTGCTGGGGTTGACAAGCAGATTAGTGGTGAAAGTGTAGATGATTTGGAAAAAGACACTGAACCACCACAGACAGGTAGTAAAGACTCTGAAGGTGATATTGAATTAGATTATGGCATTATTGATCCTTTGGAAGTTGCTCGACAAGTTGCACTAGAAGTGGAGAGGGAAGTTGAACAGAGTTGCAGTTCTTCTGAGAAAATACAAATTCATGAGCCTGATAGCCCTGATTCTATAAGTGCAACTGTTGAGAAGCAAGTATTAAGAGGAATGTCTGAAGCTTCAATTACAAACTCAGAAGCTGGACCCAAAAATGATAAAGTAAAGCTGGATGTTGATGCCAATGCTGAGAAGGGCCTGTGTGATTTTGATCTGAATCTAGAGGTTTGCTCAGACGATATATATCAGCTTGAAGATCCCATATCTACCTGCATCTCTGTTGTTTCTGCTTCCAAGGCAGCAGCTTCCCCTGGGATGCCTGTTGCTACATTAGAATTTGAAGGGGCTCTTGGATGGCAAGGATCTGCTTCAACCAGTGCATTTCGGCCAGCAATTCCTCAAAGTGCGAAGGCTGACAGCAGCAAAGAGCAACAGCAAGGGTGGCTTGATATTGATCTGAATGTAGCTGATGGTGGAAATGACAAATCTGCAGAATTTTTCACAAAAAAATCAGAAAGAGTGGAGTTGGATCTCAACTGTGCAAGTGAGGAGGGTGAGGCACCATCAGATTGGCGGATGGTGGGAAGGGGGAATGGACATTGGAGTCTATTTCCTTCGTCCGAGCATCTTTCATCACGCAATTTTGATCTAAATGACCAACCGTCGTTTCTCAACAATTCTTCGGACCTATCCTACTTGAAGAAACCATCTCAAAATATTTGTGCGGCTGGAGGGATGAATTCTGTGGTATCCATTATGGGCATGAAGGTAGAGGTGAAGCGTGAAGATGTTCCTCTTTCCTTTACATTCCCAAATGGTAGGACAACAGAAAATACAGTTGCACGAAGTGGGAGTGTCCTAGGAATGGGATCTCCATTTCTATATGCCCCTTCTCCTGTTTTTGGTTACAATCCAGGTCCTCCCATCCCATTCTCCTCAGCGATGTATGGACCTGGTGGCCCTATTCCTTACATGGTGGATTCCCGAGGTGCACCTCAGATTGTTGGCTCTGCTTCAGAAATACCACCATCCTTCACTCAACAACCATTCATTATAAGCATGGCTGGGGCACCTGTTTCAAATGGGGTTGGGCCACCACGGAGTGGTCTGGATCTCAACACTAGCTTGATACTAAGCGGAGGAAATAGAGACCTTGGAGGTCTGAGGCAGTTTTTCACACAAGGACAGGTCAGGTCAATGGATGAACACTTGAGGACCACCAGCTCACAACCCTCAACCAGTTCACTTGTTGGTGAGAAACGGAAAGAACCGGAAGGTGGTTGGGAACGTTACCCTTTAAACATCATCCACCACCATGGAAGTAAAACATAAAGTATCTGGTTTCCTCTGATTGGGGGGGGGGGGGGGGGGGGGGGGGTTGGTGTCTAATAGCAATAGGTAAATTCAAGCCTTATTGGTTTTGTGGGAGGGGGGCATAATATATAGCTGAATAAGGACATGATTTCTGAATGTAATATGCTTCTTGAGATGACTGGCCAAAGAAGAGTAGATGTTAGGTTTCATTGTTTTAAAAGAAATGTTAAATTGTTATTCTCGTCAAGTTTCATAGGTTGTTGCTACCACGGAGAACTTACATGTAACTGTAATCTCTCATTTACACCATAGAAATGTAGAAAAATGTCTCTTTTTCTATATCCTCTTCTTATCAATGCTCTAGATTATAATTGCAACCAAAATACCGTAGGTGCCTCAATGACAAAGAAGGAACCAACTGAGCAACTTTGCACCCAGTTTTCTTTCCCTGGATTAGGGAGGTACTGAAATGATAAGAGAAAGGTGTGACTTTTTAACCAAAAACATTTGCAAGACAAGTCAATTGTTCATCTTTCTAGACTAAGAAAGATGGCCACAAGTGATTCTAGCTCTTCTGTGTTTTAAAAGGCAGGTTTGGTACTCGCCCAGGGCAGCTCATTGATAAAAACACATCGGAACTCACGTATGGGGCTTAGTTCTATGAGACTTACGGCCTAAGCGCCCAATTGTACGTCCTAAACACGCCTAACACCCAACACTCGGGGCTTGCCTTACTGTTCTTACAAAGCGCCCAATTGTACGTCCTAAACACGCCTAACACCCAACACTCGGGGCTTGCCTTACGGTTCTTACACTATTTATGTGTCAAATTCTTTAGTTAACACTGTTAACCCTCATAATTATTTTATAAATGAATGATGCTTAATTAATAGTCCAGCTGGTTCAAAATATTTGTTTCTCTTTTTTTTTAGTCCGTTTAAAAAAGAATGTCTCTTTCCTTTTTTGACGATTCTTTAATTTCAACTTACACATGGTTAAAGATCATTTTGGTACATTCTACATATCTTTAGTTAACAACCACAAGATTCATAAGTCTTCTTTACTTTCTTAAACTCTGTGACAAATCAAAACCAGACAAACATTTTAAAACAGAGGGAGTAATTTTTTCATCTATAGAAATAAGAAGATCGAGAATAACTCAAATAACAAGCCGTAATATTGCTCTTTCCCAACACCATGATGATTAATATCACATAACATTTCTTTAAAAAATACATACCCGAAGTTTACATCTTCACTTGTTATTAGTCTTCATGTTTTTGGCATATCTATCTCTCAAAATTATTACTCCCTCCGTCTCAATTTAAGTGTCTTAATTTGACTTGACACGGAGTTTAAGAAATAAAAGAAGACTTTTGAATCTTGTGGTCTTAAATTAAAGATGTGTGAGGTCTTTTAAATCTTGCGGTCTTAAACTTGCATTGGGATTGAAAAACTTACTAAAAACACTTTTTTTGGGACAGACCAAAAAGAAAAGTAGTTAAATTGGGACGGAGGGAATATATTTTATTATTTCGCTATTTAAAAAATAATTTTATATTTATTCATGAAGGAGTGTTTTTAATTATAATACTAATAAAGTTTATTAATTATTTTCTTTTAGGGAGGTAAATTGCATAGTATAATAGTAATATATTTTAAGAAATTGTGATTCTTTTACGTTCGAAAGTTAAGATGTTAGAGTTGATTTGCCTTTCATAATAACTTTTATATCATTGCATTATTTATACTTGTAAAATCATATTAGAAGTTTTGTTTTTTTACGAGTTTCATTAATTACATGTTTAATTATTTTATACTATTAATGTATTTTTATAATTTTATTATTATTATACTACTTACTACTTTACTACATTATAAATTAAAACTTAAAGATTCATGAGACTTACGCCTCACCTCGTGCTAAGTAAAACACTCCACCTTATGCCCCCGCCTTGTAAACACTGTTTCTTACATCATTGATTGAAAATTTTCTTGCAAAACAACTTTATGTGTGATGTTTAAGTTTAATATTAGTAAAGTAGAATTAATGGATTGACTGTTCTGTTTAATTTTGTAACTAACAGACGAATTATGATAAGCAGGAGATAATAGTTTTGAAGGCCACCCAATTATCAGTAATTATCTATTAAAGTTGTGGCTTTTTTTTTAACAAGGTCACCCAATTTTGTCTATATCACTTCAAAAGTGACTATATTAATATTTGTCCAACAAAATATGACGTGACATTTTATTTAGTTTATATGAACTTTTTGCTCAGTCCACATGGCAATAAATCCGACCCGACTTGACCCCACCCAACGTTAACCCATAACCCAAATTAATCCTATTCTCTCTTAATTAAAATAGAGTATCACTCTTTCTGAAATTCTTAACCAATAAAACATTATAAATAAAATAATTTTGTAATATAAATTCTATACATTTCTACTGGCCTGACTAACACACGCAAAGCAATTAGTGAAAATACAAATTCGATAATTGTAAGATTTCAAGAAAAGATTAAGCAAAACTACAGTTTTTTTGGGTCAAGTTCTCTGTTCTTCTTGAAGTCACTGAGAAAGAGGTCAACACTATAACACAATGACAGCTCAGTAAACAATTTACATGTACTCTCTTTACATTAATTACAATAGTATAGTTGATCTTTGAAATTCCTAAAACAACACTACATAACCTTACAATTCAGGCTTACGGCAGAAGTCAATGACTTTGGCACCATGTATTTATGTTTAACAATCAACTTATATGCATAAATAAAACATTCACCGTAAATTTAAAATTCTAATTCCGCCTCCGCCAAACTCTATTTTAATTGAGAGAGAATAGGATTAATTTGGATTATGGGTTAGGGTCGGGTCCTGGTTTATTGCCATGTGGACAGAGAAGAAGAAAAAAAAGTCCACGTGAACTAAATAAAATGCGTGTCATATTTGTTTTGGCCAAATATTAATAGGGTCTTTTAAAGTAATATAGGAAAAGTTGGATGACCTTGTTATTAAAAAAAACATGAATTTGATAGATAATTATCAATAGTTGGATGACCTTCTCAGTTACCACAAAATATTTAAAAGGATATTATCCTTATACATTGATAGTGTAATTTATTTTATCATCAATATAGTTTAGTCATCCTATTTATCAAGTCATTGCTTAATTTACTAATAAAATTTTAACTGTAATGACCTTATAAATAATCTAATATTGCACCGAACTTGAATTCTATTTTAAAAATATTTTCAAACCTATGGTTAAACACAAGGAATGTTCTAAGTTTAAGAAAAAGTATGTTCGGTGCACTATTCTTTCTTAATGTCGATGTTGTCACAACCTAGCCTTGGGGGTGTGGCCGGCATCCGGCACCCTAAGGTCAGAGCGTACCAACTGTAATACCTGAATCTTATGAAATGAATCTTGGACCAACAAGGCCTCCAAATGATAATAAAAAAAGACAGAAAGTAACAATAACCTGCACGCAGAAGAGGTCCAACACAACATATATACATAAACTAAGGCCGACAAGGCCGTCATAAGTATACCAACAACTGACAAGGCCACACAAGACATATATACAACAACCTCTAGTCTGCAAACCTCTACGAGTACTAACATGTATCGTCAAGTTGGGACAAGGCCCCGACATACCCCAAAATGGTTATATATATGCAACAATGCCTACCGATTCTGTATAGCAACTCCGGAGAAGTGGAGTGCGGTAACCAACAGTTGGAGGCAGCCCTACTGAGGAGGGAAGTCGGTCTGTCTATTTATACCTGCGGGTATGAAATACAACGCCCCAGAAGAGGACGTCAGAAAAAAACATGTACTGAATATGTAAGTGAAGTAAAATATATAAATGAAGAATGTAATACAAGGGAAGAGTACAAAATTCAACTTGAAATTCAGAAAAAGCCTCTAAGGGCATACACTGTCATAACTATGAATTTATGCATGTCTGTAAAAATCAAGCCACTCAATGGGGCCATATAATCTAGTATCAAGTCTCTCTGTGGGGAAAATCATATCATAACTTACCCGGCCTCGAAAGAACTCGGTAATATCGTACCCGACCTTAATATGGCTCGATAACGTCAAGACCAACTGCAGTGGTGCGCACGTATAAGTGTCGTACCCGGCCAACTCGGTAAGAAAATAGATACATATATACAAATGCAATGCAAGACCTCAAGGACACCATGAATAGAGTCAGAGTGACCTATAGTCGCTATCCTTCGACTATCGTTATTGTCACTACGTTCATCAACTTTCAGCCAACTAACCAGAGATATATAGAATACTAGATCAAAAGAGACATGAGTTACATTAATGAGGAAGAAGACATGAATGTTTTAGTTAAGCATCGAAAGTGTCTCTTTAGGAAATCATTTGTATTACAAATCATGCCAAAGAACGAATAAGCCTTACATACCTTGTCGTCGAAGCTATTTAAGTTCCATGAGTCTTCGTACACTTTACGAACGATTATATACATTATATAAATGGTTTATATCAATATTGAATCCATAGCTTTTAGAAAATTTCACTTAGACATTTTATCAAACTTTATAGTGTCATTTGTAGCTCAAATTCTACATATCCTATCACAACAATCTTTATTATCACCCCTACTCATCACCACAACTCTATCCATATCTTATACCATTTTCAGGGCGGATCTTTTCATCATCTAAAAATCCTGAAGAGGGTAGGAATATAAATGGTATACTAATAAAGTTCTATCTAAGTTTATCAAATAATAAGCATGTAGTACGAAAGCAGTTATTATCAATTCGAAATTCATTTTTAAAATAAAAGTTTATAACCTTCTATCAATATTAACATCATAATTGCAGAGACTTATACTTATCAAGATCATAATTAGAAACACATAGTCTGAAAACATACCTCTTAGCAGAATTTCAAGATCACCGAAGATACTCAACCCACCCTGGCTCTGCCTCCCTTTTTTCCTTCACTGAATTCGACGGGATAAATGGCCTAGGTGCTGGGAGTTGCTCGACAAACTCTTTCTTAAATCCTTTTAAGAGATGTAGTTTTATGGACTAGTATGGTTCTAAGTATAAGCTTTCAAAGTATTTCTTCTCTAGTATTATGATATTATTCTTGATATGGATTATAGACTAAATGGGGGTTTAGCTATTCATGAGAGAGAATATTTATTAGATTGAAATTGTTGTATTTCGAAAGATGATTTCAGAAGTTACAATGAGACTCTTTATATAGATAACCTCTTCGATTGCTTACATTATTGCTATGTTGCAAAAGTCTAAAAGCAAATAGTAATTTGCAGATTTTCTTCAAAGTTGTTTGTCTTTGTTGCCATTTTTTCAACGTTGTCAGCTATCATCTTTGTCATTGATTCTTTGTGGGTCCGACGACTTTTGCAATTTGTTGAGGCCGTTTGCTTTCTTTCACAAATATCTTGCAAGCTGTCTTCTTTGCCTAATAAGACTATTTTTTTTTCTTTCTTCAAAAATTATATTTGAAGAACTCGATACTCCTATAGAATAGGAACGGTATCGTTTCAATTTTTTCAGTAGATACTCCTATAGAATAGGAACAATATCTCTTTTAGTAGTACGATGATAATATATGGGCTTGCTGTAGTTAGGCTACATTGGGCCGTATCAAATTGTTACATTGTGGCTTTATGTAGTTACACTACATTGGGCCGTTTCATGCGAAAGTATTAGAGGATCCTTCTTTTTTCATAGTAGTATAAGTAATATTGGCATAATTTTTTATGTTGATAACATACCTTTTCCTTTGACTTGTTAAAAGCTTGTATTTTTCCATAGTTGCACTGGAATGGTTATGTTTCATATTTATAATCTGGTCATGCATGTTTGTAAGTTGCATAGTGTCTTGGGATAGTATGTCGTTGTTGTAGAATAGGGTAATGATTTCTTCAACTTCTCCACCTTTGGAGGTTCCAATGATGCAGGCTTTTCTTGCTTTTAACATGTCTTCTATTTTTTATTTCAGTGTTAATAGTCCAATGGCTCTTTTGGCACTTAGCCATTTTTTGATTTTTTCCAGGGTACATGGTATCTTCATCATCTCCACTGATGTTGCTATTTTTTCCAGTTTTAAACAATTGACATATTATAATAGGTTTCCCAGTTAAATCGGTTGAGGCATCAGATAGTTGTACACCATAGATACCTTTTTCGAATGATTCCATCATTGCTTTAACATAATCTATTATAACAAGAGGTAGTTTAGCAATATTGTAAAAATTTTCATCTACTATTATTTTATCTATAAAATCATAAGTAAATAATTTTAAAACTATATCAGGGTTAGATTTTTCACTACACAAAAAATTTGGGTATTTGCTAAGTTTTGCACTTCGTAAAATATGAGGATTAGATTTATAATAATAAAATTTATTTATTTGTTCGTAAGCTGTAATATATTCAGGTGCAAATTTCAGTTTGTCACACATTGATACTGTTGTTGGTATTTGAGAAGATGAGGATGTTATGAGAGATGGTATAGTGGATGGCATGGTTGCAAGCTTGGATGTAAAAGTTTTTGGTTTTTCTGTAGTAGGTTGATGGGATTTTAAGTCTTGTAGGTTTTTGAAGTCTTGGAAAGCTTTTGTCAGTTGGTTTAGCAGATGTGTATTTTCTTGTGTTTTGGTTGTTATGATTTCTTGGTTATCTTTGATGATTTTCGTAACATTGGTAATATATTTTTCAAACTTGTCACTGCTGGTTGACATTGTTGTACCTGCTAATAAAATCAGCTAGAATATTTTTAGTTCGAGATATATTTTTGATAATAAAATCGTAATAATAAAAGAATGATTGTCATTTTCTTATTTTGTTTAGTTCCGGTAAATGATCTATTTTATTTGTAATGAAAGCTCTCACTTGGGTATTATCAATTCTAACCATAAATTTCACTTGTTAAAGTGGTAATGAAATCTCTTTATTCTCAATTTTACTACTAATAGTTCTTTTTCATTAATATGATAATTTTTCTCGTTTGGTTTCCATGTTCCACCTCCATATTCACAAATTAGTGGTTTATCTTTATCTATATCATCTTTATCATATGCTATGAAGACTACTCTCCATCCTATATCACTAGCATCAGTAAAAAGTTCTAGTTGATCTAGTTTCGTTGGTATTCTATGTTTTGGCAAGATCATGATACATCTTAGTAGAACTTGGGTGGATAGAATACCTAGAATTATGTGTTTCTGCTATAATTCGCTCTCTGAGCCCATCTACATTTGGAACACACAATCTATCTCGATACCTCAAAGTACCATCATCTCCCCTCTTGTTCAAAAGTTGTAGTCTTATGTTTCTGAATCCCCTTTTTCAGCTGCAACAAATAGGGATCATTAAACTGATTTTCCTTCACCTCAGCTACTAATGAGGATTTAGACTTGTTCTAGACAACAACACCACCATCTTTGGAGTCCATGAGTCAAACTCCTAAACTGGCTAGTCGATGAATCTCCTCATCATGGACTTTTCTTCTTCAACATGAGCTATGCTTCCCATGGATCACCGACTAAAAGCATCGACCACAATATTTGCTTTCCCCCGATGATAGAGAATATTAACATCATAATCCTTTATCAATTTGAGTCATCTCCTCTGTCTGAAATTCCAACTCCCACTACTTGAAAATATATTGAAGGCCCTTGTGATCCTTGAAAATGTCAACATGAACTCCATACAAATAGTGACGCCATATCTTGAACGCAAAAATCACGATTGTCAATTATAAATCATGAATCGGATAGTTCTTTTAATGAGGCTTGAGTTGTTTGGATGCAAATGCTATAACATTGCCATGCTGCATTAAAACACATCCGACACCAATGCTTGATGCATAATAATACACTACGAGCCTCTCGGTTCCCTCTGGCAATGTTAATACTGGAGCAAAAGTTAGTATCATTTTCAATTCTTCGAAACTACGCTCACAGGCATCTGACCACTGAAATTTGACTTCTTCTGATTCAACCTAGTCAATAGAGTTGAAATGGAGGAAAAATCTTGTACGAAGCGCCTATAATAACCTGCCAGACCCAAGAAACTTCTTATCTCAAAGACTGAGTTGGGTCTGGGCTAATTCTTTACATCGTCTATTTTCTAAAAATCAACCTGGACACCTTCACTTGAAATCACATGGCCAAAGAATGCTATTGACTTTAACCAAAATTCACACTTGGAAAACTTCACATAGAGGTGGCGGTCCTGAAGCGTCCACAACACTATTCTGAGATGTTATGCATGATCAACCTCACTACAGGAATAGACTAGAATATCATCAATGAAGACAATGACAAAAAGGTCAAGATAAGACTTGAAGACCATGTTCATAAGATTCATGAAAGCAGCTGGTGCATTGGTCAATCCGAACGACATGACACAAAATTTGAAATGACCATATCGAGTTCTGAAAGCAGTTTTTGAAATGTCAACTTCATGAACCTTAAGCTGATGGTACCCTGATCTGAGGTCAATCTTGTAATAACATTGGAACCTTGAAGTTTATCGATTAAGTCATCGATTCTGGGAAGAGGATATTTGTTCTTAATAGTAACCTTGTTCAACTGACGATAGTCAATACACATACGCAAAGACCCATCCTTCGTTCGAACAAACAAGACTGGTGCATCACATGGTGAGACACTTGGTCTAATAAACCCTTTATCAAGAAGGTCTTTCAACTGGGCTTTTAATTCATTTAGTTCTGCTGGAGCCATTTTGTATGGTGGAATAGAGATCGGCTTAGTGCTGGGAAGTAAATCAATTCCAAAGTCAATCTCCCTATCGAGAAGGACTCCGGGAAGATCTTCAAAAGACTTCCGGAAACTCATTGACAATTGGCATGGATTGAAGAGTTGGGGTTTGGGTATTTGTATCCCTAACCCGAACTAGATAGTAAATATACCCCTTGGATATCATCTTTCTGGCTTTAAGATAGGAAATAAACCTACCTATGGGTGCTACTGTATCACACTTCCATTCTATGATTGGTTCATCGGGGAATTCGAAACTGACAATTTTGGTTCTACAGCCTACCATGGAATAACACAAAGACAACCAATCCATATCCATGATTACATCAAAGTCTACCATGTCTAGCTCTACCAAATCGGCTACTGTAATGCGGTGATAGACTTTAACTGGACAATCCCTATATACATGTCTAGTTATAACTGACTCATCAACTGGAGTGGATACTTCAAAGGATTCATGCAACTTTTCTGGATCCATTCCAAATTTCTTGGCAATGAATGGGGTTACATATGATAAAGTGGATTCGGGATCCATAAGGGCATAAACATCAAAAGTGAAAACGGTTAATATACTTGTGACCATATTTGCACGGGCCTCTGTATCCTGACGATCTGATAGTGCATACAAGTGTTTTGGACCTCATCATGTTTTATCAGACTTAGCTGGACCACGCCCTGATTGGGCTTGAGAATTATGAGAAGTTGCTGAATTCGTGGACTGAGCCACATTACTTCATGTACCCTACCTTGCTGATGAGTAGTCTCTCTGAAAGTGACATCGCTGACCACACCCATAACAGATATCCACACCCAGGCGACACTCCACTAGGTGTCTCTTACCACACTTACAACAAACTGGATTACTAAAGCTACTTTGACCCACATTGGCATGTGACTGAGAGCTTGATGCTTTGAAGTTCTACCTCTTATGATCATTCCTGAACTTTAGGGTTAGAGCACTGCCTGAAGATAGAGCAGGTACTGATGACCTATTGTTAAAGATCTGTCTGCCTCCACCTCCCCTATGACTGAAGTGATCTGAAGACTTGGCTCTCTTATTGAAATCATTGTCTTTATCTTTTTGCAACGCTTCATGTTCTTTCATTTTTCTCTCATTACCCTGTATGAAAGTAACCATCTTGGTAATAGTTATTTTCTTATTCTGAGTAGAAATATTAGCTGCATCATACAACTGAGGATCAAGACTATACACAAAACGCCTAACTCTGGCCCTCGTGTCTGGAAACATATGTGGAGCATACTTTGCCAAATAAACAAAGTAAAGATAGTACTTATGCACACTCCTGCCATTCTTCTTGAGCTTCTCAAATTCTATGGTCTTTGCCTCCTTGGCCTCTATTGGCAGAAAGTGTTCTATGAAGGCATTTGTGAAATCATCATAAGATAGTACTTACGTACACTCCTGCCATGACTTATACCAGATGTTAGCAACATCCGGCAACTGATAAGCTTCCAACTCTACTGCCTCTAACTCAGTAGCATGCATAACATGAAAGATATTCTTAAGCCCATCAATAAAATTATGTGGATCCTCTGTCTTGCTACACCCTTTAAATACCAAAGGGTCTATACACATAAACTCTCGAGTCCTGAAACTGGATGACTCCCCAGTAGCCCCTATATTTGGAGTCATTCCCTGACATTGGGCTTGAGCAACCACAATCTGGGTGAGCAACTGAATAGCTCCCCTAATATCTGAGTTAGTAGAACTGGGCGGCATAACTAGAATACAAACCTCCGCAGGCCCTATGGTATCGGGTGGGGGTGTTGTACCCGAATTATCTCCTTGATCCTGAGTATCTTCTTCACGAGCAACATTAGTAGCAGCCCTCTTGCTTGTAGTTGATTTTCCTTTAGCAGACATTTTCTAAAATACGCAAGTCGCATGAGTGAGAAGGATGTCCTGAAGGTATAGCTCTAATTGCACGATCTAGAGTTTGAAAGAAATGAGACAATCCTAGATGTTTTGGTGGTCAATTGATTACATGTGTGGATGCCACACACACATAGAGAGACCCCATTGGACACGGTTTTATAGACTCCCTAAAACACTTAAACCTAGGCTCTGATATCAATTTTTGTAACGCCTCTAACCATATGGTCTGGGTGAAACACGACACTAGGTGCCTGATTGCATGTGATCGAGTGAACCACATGGCTTGCTAACCATCATGGACATCAAAACATGTACTAATAATGATTTAAAATATGTGAAACAAAATACTAAAAATATAGTTTGAAATGTAATAGCGGAAATATCTGAATATAACATAATAAGTCTAAAAATAATGCTGACACGACTGACATGACATGCTAATTGGTCTAGACTATGAAACCTCTTAAATATGAGTCTGACTGCAAAACTGTTTACCAGGACAAGGCTCTGGCATACCTCTACTATAATATATGACATGTAAAATAAGTGACAAACACCCCGAATAAAATGGGGCTCACCAATAGTTGATACTGAGGCAAATCCTAGCGAGCAGATTTGTCGTCCTGAAACTCAGTACCTGCACCGTGAAGTACAGACCCCGGAAAAAGGGACGTTACTATATTTGAATTGTACTGTATATAAAAAATTGAAAGAATAAACGACACATGATTATAATAGGAACATGAAAATGAAAATGAACATGAACATGGATATAATCTGGCACGAGTTTGATAACGTGCATAAAATCTATATATATGTATATATGTGGGAAGAACATTAGTATAACCGACATGTAACCTCTGTCTGATCAGCTAAGTCATCTCATACCTTGCCAGGGTACGAGACATGAACATGACATGATGGATCCAATAATCTCATAAAGGGATAACATGAAAGTATCGTCCTCTAGGCGGAGCGATCCTTATCCTACGCCGGCATACATAGTTTCAGGCTGTCTTAGACTTCTCGGTAATCTGTGCAACTCTCTAAATATGTACTTGAATATAGTTGACTTGTAAGCCCGTGAATTTCATAAATATAACTTGTAAACATGATTCATGGTTATAATTTAGCATGTAGATAAATATATAATATAGCTTGTGTAAAACATGAAAACATGAATAACTTCATGGAACAGAGTAATAATGATTATAAATTGTATTTAAGAACTCATGGAATTCAAAGCATGCAATCATGGATTATGAACAAGTTCATGACAATCATATTGACCAATCATGAATACAATTGACGGAATGTATTAGAGACATGACATATAATATTATACATAATTATGGTTATCATGATAAGAGAATAAAATCCTAAGTTATGGAATTTCATGCTCTCATGGAAAAACATGGCGCGGGGAAGAACATAGATATTTCCACACGTGGATAGAAGCTCTACATACCTTATTCGCTCCAATACTTGTATTAAAAATCTGAAATTTGGAGAGGAAACCCAAAGCTTAAATCGTGAAATCTTGGGATGGGTTTATCTTGAAAACCTAGGTTAAGAACAATGAATTTTACTTAGAATTCATGACGATTATATTAGAATTACATGATAAAGGCTTACCTCGATGTAGGAAAAGGTTGGATAGAGCGGAACTTCGTTCTAGGGCTTGAGAGTATGAAAAACTAATTTTTGGAACTAAGTTGCTTATTTATATTGTTCAGTGTGTCGGGACTTTTACGGCCGAAATCGACGGACCGTAACTTTTTCTACATATAATCGCATTGTCACCCAAACGTAAATTTCTAGTGACTTTCCTAAGCTGGGAAAAATGTTACGGTAAAAAATGACAGGCCGTATAATTTTATACGGTCCATAAAAATTACTATTTTTCATCGAATTCAAAAACAGAATTTACGATTGAAATTGACGGTCCGTCAATCTTGAGCGTAAAACTGGGTCTGCAGAACTGAAGCTGATTTTTCAACTTTAACTCCGTCTTTATTTTCTACACTCCTTAATCATGAGCAAGGCTTAGTTTAGAGGAACAGGGTGTTACATTTTGGGCGGCTATGTAGGGTTAAAATTTCAATAACTTTGGTGAGATTATTATCTATTAGTTTGGAGAAAAAGGAAAAGAAAAATAAACGAAAATGCCCATGCGTAAAAAAAAATGATTATTCGAAAATATCCTTTTAAAAATATTGCATTTTTAACTATTTAGAAAACAAATTGCAAAATACCTAGTAAATATATATGTTGTATACGTTCGGGCAATACAATTCACATATTGTATATCTTAGTAGAATACAACAATGTGATACAATATCTTTATTGTTGTATATCTTTGGGGTATATAATTATGTGAATTATATACCTCAAAAATATACAGCGTGCAATCTGTGCTATATAAATGTTTTAATGGAAAACTTTAAATAGGTACAAACGGATAATTTCTTACCTCGCATTCACGAAACACTACATAAATTTGAGAGTATTAGTTTCAAAAGTAGGATGACTCTCTATTTGCAGTCCAAAAATAGGCTAGAGTTGAATGAGCCTAGTCCGTATAACATAAATAACTATAGTTTTTAGGCTTCTAACAAATAATAGCCATCTTTTACTTAATTATATTAGTATGCGTACGCACGCGATGCGCGATTGTTAAATAAATTAGTACGTACCCGTGCGATACACAGTTATTAAAAAAATTAGTTATGTAATAATATTATCCTGTGAGCACATTAAATCTAATTTTTTTTTAAAATGATATAATTGTGATTTTTCTTGCTAAGCAATTTATCCTAAAATAAAAAATTTGGTAAAAACTTATCATGTTTACACTAAACTAATAAATATATTACACGTGTCTTTATATACATTCTTATCACTAAACATTAAATAATTAAAATCTTTTGTTAGTTTATAACTCAACCATAGTAAATTAGTGTGATTTAGTGTAAACATAGAAAGTGTATGAATTTTTAAGATAAAAAACTACCTTAACATCTACACTCAATTATACATAATGTTGGAATTCCTTCAATTACTGTAAAAAGTTATTTGATAATTGATAAATTTTGTTGATATAAACTTCTAATTTTAATACTTTATAGGTGCATTCCATGTACAAAAGAGGACTCATTGTTTAGCTTTTCACTTGACTTATATTATTGCTCATTATTTTCCTTTTATAATAATATTAATAAACATAATTTTTCCTACTCTTAAAATTTTATTTATTTGTAAACCTTTATTCTATTTCTCAAAATTCTATTATTTAAATTTGTTAATTAAAATTTTTGGTATTTTCTTCTGATCTTATCTTTTAAATCAAGTCAAATTTTCTCTCACTACTTCTCCTATGTATATATTCTTTTCTCTACTACAATACTTTTTATATAAATAGAGAAGTTTTTTATTATTTTAGCATAAAATCTAATAATAATTTTAATAATTGTTAGTTTAGTATTATATGCAATAGGCAATTTAAATTGTCAGTTTGAGAAATTAAAATTTTATAATTTTATTTTGTTGCTTTGCATTTTTTTGGTTTTCAAGCGTTCATTTATTTTCAACTTTATCTATTAAATTTCAATTACATGATCTTATTCATAGTATAAGTTTTCTCATGCCTGTTATGTGGTCTTATTAATAATGACTAACAATATAAATTTTCTCAACTTCTCAGTTATGTGGTCTTATTAATAATATGAATTTTTCTTTAATCTTTTCTGAGTATCCCTAATCGCTACTCTCTTTTGAATATAATATTGATAAATATTCATTCTTACTCCTGAAAAGAAATTTCTTTTATTTTAATACTAAAATTTCTTTTATTATTCAAATTTTATCAATAAAATATTCAAGAGTTTTTTCAACTTTTTTTCTATTTTTAAAATTAGTTCACACTTGAATCATTTCAAACTTCATTTCTCCTCAAGCGCAACATAAGGAAAACACGAGTGAAGGAATTAGGGATAAGCTTGATAAAAATATAATGCTATATAAAAATCACCATCTACTTTGCTCGTTTCATCTCTTTGATAAACTGCTCGATCTAAGCTAATTCTATATTGCATGTGCAATTTAGATCATGCTCGACATTGTGGTTGATGCATCGAAGAAGAGACAAAGAGTTTTGTGGAAGCTTTTCTCAATTATTTTTTTCTAACTATTACAATATGAGGAATGAACCTATACTTATAGTGGTAGCAATCTGAAAAAAGGTAGAGAGAAAATACATAGTAACAACTAACTACCTCTAACAACTTTCCTAACAAACTTCACAACTAACTTCTAACAAACTTTACATAACATGTGAGTGTAGAGTGTGTTGAGTGTGGTGTGATATTGCTGCTTGCTTTGTGTTGATGCTGTTGTTGGCCATATGTATCTCAATAGCCCCCCCTCAAGCTAGGTACTGAGAACAAGTTTTTCTGACCTAGCTTGGATAACAAATAAGCATGATGTCCCTGAGTTAACCCTTTGGTCAGCACATCTGCAGGCTGATCAGAGGTAGGAATATACAAGGTAGAAACCAATTCTTGTTGCACCTTTTCTCTGATGAAATGATAATCAATATCAATGTGTTTTGTACGTTCATGGAACACTATATTTCCAGCAATTGGATAGCAGATTTGCTATCACAATATAAAGAAACAAGAAACTTCAATTGTATATCCAATTCAACAATATCTAAAAGTTCAATTGTATATCCAATTCAACAATATCCAATGCCTAATCAGCATCACAGTATGCAGACAGACAATTAGAATCTCCTACAGGCATAAAGATGCCTAAGTCCGGTGCTTGTTTGATGTATCTGACCACCTTGTTAGTTGCTGCCATGTGTGAGATATTGGGTGTTTGGATGAATTGACTCAAACACTGGATAGCAAAAGCTACATCTGGTCTGGTGTCGGTCAAATACAGAAGCCTCTCAATCAGCCTTTGGTAGCTACTAAAGGATCACTGATCACACTCCCAATTGCACTAGCAGTTGCATCATCAATTACCTGCTTATCATACATAACTGAAGTCAGCTTAACATTTAACTCCATTAGTGATCTAACTGGTTTGGCTCCTACCAATTCCATATCAGTAATCAGCTCCAGCGCATACTTCCTTTGATGCATTACAATGCCACTTTTATTCTTGGCAAACTCAAAACCCAAAAAGTATCTCAACTCTCCCAGATCTTTGATTTTAAAGTGTTGTTGCAGTATAGTCTTGGTTTCTTTAATGAGAGTCTCATCATTCCCAGTAATGAGTAAATCATCCACATAGATAAGAACTATAACTATTCTATCCTTATCCTTTTTTGTAAGAAGAGAGTAATCCAAGTGACTTTATACAAAACCAGATGATATTAAAGCAGTGGTCAATTTAATATTGCACTGTCTTGAGGCTTGCTTAAGCCCATATAATGACTTTAGTAGCCTACACACCTTTCCTTGCTTATGTGCAAATCCTTGAGGCATGCTTATATAGACCTCTTCATTAAGATCTCCTTGCTGAAAAGTATTGAACGCATCCATCTGATGTACAATCCATCCATTTGCAGCAACAATGAAATCACTGATCTCATAGTTATCATCTTCACTACTTGTGAAAATGTGTCCTGATAATCAATGCATTCTCTTTGGTTGTATCATTTTGCTACCAGTTTTGCTTTAAATCTTTCAACCTATTGCCTTCTTATGACTTGGTAAGTCCACTATCTCCCAGGTATTGTTTTCTTCCAAAGCATGAATCTCAACCTTCATGTCTTCTATCCATATTTTATCTTTTGCTGCCTCAAAATATTATTGTGGCTCATATTCTTCTACAATTTTGGTTATGAAACTCTGATAAGACACTAACAGCCCATCATAGCTTATTGCATCTGATAATGGATACAAACATGTCTGCACACTCTTTGAGTCTGTTGTAGGTTGTATGAAGTCCTTCATCCATGTAGGAGGTTTTCTGTTCCTAACAGACTTCCTCACCTCCAAAGGTGCTTGAGTGACAGAAGTATCTTGTGGAGATAGTATGGCCTCAGATGAAGATTTGCATAATTAGTTATTGCTTCATTATTTTCATTATGAACTAACTCTCTTGTCTCTCCATGACTTCATCAGTAGTTGATACTCTTGTTCCATTTGACTCAGTGGGAGCTTCAGCTACAACCTGTTCTTCAGCTACATTGTCACCTATAACATCAGCAACACTTCCTTTAGGAGTCAAAGAATAGTTTATGCTCATGTCTGAAACATGTGACTCAACATCACACTGTTTGTTTTGTCCAAAAGGAAAAATATCTTCATAAAAGGATAAATCACTGCTAACAAAAATAGTATTGTTAGTCAGATTCAGCAATTTATAACCCTTTTGCCTAGAGGCACACCCAAGTAGTATTGATTTTATGGCTCTTGCTTCAAACTCTCCCCTTTGACTAAGTTAGTGGCATAACATAGACATCCTATAACCTTCATATGAGACAAATTAGGTACCTTTTTAAACAACCTTTCATAAGGTGAAATGTTCCCTATCACCACAGAAGGAATTCTGTTAATTACATACATAGTTGCCTCCACACAATCTCCCCAAAATCTAGTTGGTAAATGACTTTAAAACTTGATAGCTCTGGCAATTTCCAAGATGTGCTTGTGTCTCCTTTCCACTGCTCCATTCCGTTGTAGAGTATATGGACAAGAACTTTGATATATAATTCCAACCTGTGTAAATAACTTAGTACAAGAGTTATTAAACAATTCTGAGCCATTATCTGATCTGACATACTTAATAGCCACATTAAACTGTGTCATTATCATTGCACATATATTCTTAAGAACAATAGCCACTTCAAACTTAATATGTAATAAAAATACTCAAGTCTATCTGGTGTAATCATCAACAACAGTGAGGAAATACCTCATGTTAGTGTAAGTAGGGGTCCTATATGGTCCCCATATATTAAAATGTAACAGTTGAAAAGCAAAATCAGTTTTACTACTGCTAATAGGAAATAATATCCTAGTCTGCCTAGCCACATGACAAACTTCACAATGTTGTATTGTAAAACTAGACTTATTGCCAAAGCCATCTATCTTCCTGAGAACACTCATTGGTACATGTCCCAGTCTCCTATTCCAGAGTCCTGCTTCTAACTCAACTGTTGTAACTGAAGTTGACACATGTGTATGTGCCTGTATCAGTTCAGAATAGTTACCTTTTGTCTAGCATGTATAGCCCATCCTCTTCCTTACCAATCTCTTTCACCTTCCCAGTGAAGAGATCCTATAGGACAAAAAATTAGAAAAGAACCTTGCACAATAATTTAACTCCCTTGTCATCTTTGAAACCGAAAGAAGGTTAAATTTGAAACTTGGTACACATAACATATGTTTTATGCCATCACCTCCTGATAACCTGCAATTTCTTGTTTGAGTAATTATTGTTGTATCTCCAGTAGGCAATTGAACTTTCCCTGCACTCTCTAATAAATTAATTTTCTTAATCATATTCTTGTTATTTACCATGTGATTAGTTGCTCCTAAATCAACTATCCAAGCAGGACTACTTCCTTTATTGAATACATGTTTACCTGCCATATGGGCTTTGGGAGCTTATGTAATGTCTGATTGTGCACCTTCAGCTGCTGCATTCTGGTTCAGCATTGTGAGAACCTTCTCATACTTCTCTGGAGTGCATGATCTCAACAGAAGGTTAAGTTGTTCATGTTGTTCCTGAGACAATTGCCTGAAGCTTTCCATGTTCCTCTGATTTGAATATTCATATATCCACCACTGTGTTATTGTGGTGAGTGATTTCTTTCTCCATGTGAGATACATGTCATTACTGAACTTGCCTTCTTCTTTTCTTTAAAATCTGAAGGATAACCTATAAGCGTGTAACAAGTATCCCTAACATGCCCCTTATTCTTGCAGTAATCATAATACATTAACTTGTAACATGTCTCCGTAGCATGCCCCTTCATTTGATAAAAATCATAAAATGCATTTAAGGTGTATGGCTTCTTTTGTCTGTGTTGAGGAAATCTACTGACTAAAGTTATATTCTCAGTAGCTTCTCGATGGTTGTGTGTCCTCCTGTTATCTGTTTCTGGCTTTCATCTTGTGCAATCATTGCATATGCTTGATTCACACTAGGTGTAGGAGACATTAGAAGTATATGACTCCTTGCTTGACTATAGCCATCATTTAATCTCATCAGAAACTCTAGCAGTCTTTGGTTAGCCAAATACTCTATGTACTCTCTAGGACTAGCACAATCACAAGTTGGTGGAGGGATGATTGAGTCAATTTCATCCCATAGATCCTTCAACCTTAAATAATAGCTAGATATTGGTGATACACATTGATGTAACATTGCAACCTCTTTTTTCAATTGATACAATCTAGACAGATTAATTTTATCAAATATTTCATTCAGATCTTTCCACACTGCATGTGCAGTAGATCTATAAAGTATCCTACTGAGAAAACTCTTATTGACATTCCTCGTAATCCACGAAATAACCATTGCATTATACCTATCCCACAGTTTCATCTAATTAGGACCATATATGTATCTCATTTAACAGTTCCATCAACAAATCCAATTTCATTCTTTGTTAAAAATGTTAATTTCATGGCTCGACTCCACAGTGTATAGTTCTCCATGCCTACTAATTGAATTTCTACTTGTACTACATTAGGTGTATGTGAAGCACTCAAAAATAGCGGATGATTATGATCAACTATGTTTGAAGCTGAATTCGAACTTTCATCAACAATTATCGAAGCAATTGGTGATGTAGTCTCCATGATTTCACAATTGTATTATACTATAACAATTCAGAAACAGAAAATAACCTACGCGACTCACAAATTTGAAGAAAAATAGATCATAATTGAGAAGTGACTAGCTCAGATCTCCACAGCGAATCCCTCAATTTTCTGTTGCAATATTGCCGAAAAATCCCTCGATTCACACTGCATGTAATCTGATACCATGATAAACTGCTCGATCTGAGCTAATTCTTGATTGCATGTGCAATCCAGATCATGCTCGACATTGTGGTTGATGCATCGAAGAAGAGACAAAGAGTTTTGTGGAAGCTTTTCGCAATTATCTTTTTCTAACTATTACAATATGAGGAATGAACCTATACTTATAGTGGTAGCAATCTGAAAAAAGGTAGAAAGAAAATATATAGTAACAACTAACTACCTCTAACAACTTTCCTAACAAACTTCACAACTAACTTCTAACAAACTTTACATAACATGTGAGTGTAGAGTGTGTTGAGTGTGGTGTGTTATTGATGATTGCTTTGCATTGATGGCCTTATGTATATCAACACTCTTTTCTATTGATATCCTATTTTGAAATTGAGGATTATAACGGCCTCTTTTAACATATATGTGTGTCTTTTAGTGGCGGATCTAGGATTTTCACTAAGGGTGTTCAAAATATAAAAAAGTAAACATACGAAGAAGTCAAAGGGGGTTCAACATCTACTATATATACATAAAAAATAATTTTAACTATGTATAAATAGTATTTTTTTCGCCGAAGGGGGTTCGGATGAACCCCTCACCACTAGTGCCTTTACTTCATTTTTTTTTCTAACTGATGAATATCAGAAATAATGCATTTATCAAGTTTAATTAAACATTCAAAAAGAAGGGGGAAATTCATCGGACAAAAAAAAACATATTTGATATAATTTAATAATAGATATTCATAATGAGTATTTCTGAAGTTGAGAATACAATAACCATTGTGATTACTAAAAATAAAATGTTAACGGCTATTTTTGCTTTATCACGTGGCTAATGCGAGGGATACATACACAGAAATAATGAAAAGAGTTAGGAGTATGATATAAACTCACATTCAAGGAATATTATCATTTCAAAACCAACACAAAATACCGAACTCACATTCAAGGGAAAAAAGATGTACTCACATGATCACATCCAATGCATCTATTTCATTGTAACCAAAAGACTCAAATCACTTGTCAATAGATACCAATTATGCATTCACCTGCATGAATTCGTGATAGGCTATAGAATGCAAGAATCAGTCAGTTCCTATCAAGTGTTTTTGGTATTCTTTGACAAACTCAGCAATAAGATCTAAGGATCTAATAAATTTTTAAATTCTGTTGTATCATATGATCATATCTACAAAAGGATAGGAACATATTACCTTGTCAACATATAAAGTAGATCATATTTTCAAGTTCCTGTACTACACCTTTAGACTGGCCCTCTGTCAACAAATTAATTGCACTAAGCAAAGTAGATCATCTGATCATGAAACATGTATTATATATAAATATATAGTATTAAAAAAAGACCAACAACATGGAAATGAAGAAATAGTACCGCTAATTAATACAAAAAATATAACACTTTTTAACAAACAAAGCATATAGTTAAGTATAATGAAAAAAGACGTGCTCACATTCAATGTGTATGTGTTTCCGTGTCACCAAATGATTCAAATCAAGCTTCGTGAACACATACTGCATGGAAGAAATTTAAATTTTCATTTGTAGAAAAAACCAAAGACAGAAAAAAAAAAAAAAATTAAGCGGTGCCTATGTGTTTGTGTATTTGAAGGCGCTGATGCCTTTTATTGTGGTGTATAGTGCAGGTAAACGAACGTGGGTTTTTTTTTATGCATGGAGTTCGTGGGGGGTAATGGGTAGTTTAGTTAGGATTTTTTTTCTTTATTTTTCATGATGTAACAAAATAACGTCTTTTTAAAAAGTACTTTGAATTTGATAAGTCCTACAAATACGTTAGTGTTACAGATAAGAAGTTGAAACCACTTAATTTTCAAAAGCATAGGCATTAAATTTAAATTTTAAAATTTTATCTTTCAATTTTTTTTAAAAAAATCATACTTCAATTATAATATTTCTTAACCAATTTCATGCTAATTTATCCATGTCGCTTATTCTTAAGTGGCACTTTAAATAATGTCATTACGAACTGTCCTTTTTCATATAGATATGAATTTTATTTATATCTCTTGAATTAATTAATAGAATGCCATTGTTGGGGGCATTCCTGCAACACTTTAGTCATGATTCTTATTCTTTGCCATGATAAGCACTTACTCACCTTCACTAAGCGCATTAATCTTTCCTTCAAATTGAAAAAAGACACCCACAGTGGAAGACAATGTGATGGTGCTTTAGGCAGATCCATATATATCCTATGTCTTCTCAAAATATCAAGAAGAACAATTTATAAGGTTTCCTAGAAATAGAGTAATAAGAATATTATGTTTTCTCCTAAGCAACAAAAAATAAGACAACAAATGGTCTAATTGAGCCTCTTAAAAATACCAGAACTTTCTCTTTAATAAGGACATATCAAATAGTACACAAGAGTATACAGAGTAATTGTTTACTACCAACAGGTGTTATATTGACTCATGAATTATAAGCAGACTAAATACTTGAAACATATAATATGACCCTGTACAGAAGCTAATGTAAGAATACATACTACATACCTCTCACTAATGAATAATTCCCACTGCCTTCTCCTTTGCTGCACTCGGAGCTCCAATCATGGTTCCTCCAGCTTGCCCGATAGTGTAAGCCAAATCCATAGATGGGTATTTTACATTATCAGGGGACTTAAATGTCAATAATCAGAGCCTATACCATTGCACGCAGAATTACTTACACTAAGTGGAAGGAAATGCTAAAGCTTTATTTATATTTGAAAAGTAAATAAATGAAGCAGTAAGCAAATATAGATATCTTGTGAGCTTAGAGCAATAAGTAAAATAAAATAGTTTTACTTGCAAAGATCAAGGCGAGGCAAAGTAATCTCCGAACACTAAATTCTATCCGTCCAGGATAAATTATAAAGAATGAGCAAACGCATATCAGGCCACCCCAGCTGTGCCAAAACTGCTGAATCCTACAGACTACAGAAGAATAAGGAATCCCAAAGCCGTCAATTTATGAGCATGCATGCATATTCATCTAGATTACATAATTGATATAATCCCAAAGCTGAAGGAAGAATAGATACAGTATATTTGTGAGCATCAATAACTTCGACCCTGAGAAACGAACAAACCTTTTGTTGGAAATTTGTCTTTGGTGGGGAGGTGCGTCCACCCATATTTAATGAATTAAACACTAGGGTTCCGCATGTTGGAGGCTTTGTCTCTTCACACGTACATAATCTACTAAATGAGTAGATGACCTTAGGGCCAAGAATCGTCAAATTTCGTTGAGAAATGAAAGAGATATTGGTCCACAAAGTAAGGTGTTTGAGGCATGGAAATATGGTGTGGGACAAATCTACCACATCGGTGGAAAAAGGAAGAATTGCTCTCTTTATAAGTCTCAAAATTGGCTAAGGGTTTGGGACCCCAAGGGGTAACCCATGTGTTTGAAGGAGGGAGGACCTAGATGTGCTTGGGTTCAAGGCTAAGCCCACACGCGCGCCGCCGCCGCCCGCCCATCCGGTCCGGGTCTCGAGTTGATTTTTGGAGCATTACTTGGATGATTAACTCCTCCATAAACAACCCTCCTTCAATGGCCATTAACAGTCATGTCTTGGCAGTTGAGAAGTCTCCCCTTATGCTATATATTGATGTCTTTTGGCTCAATTGTGTGACACATAGAAAAACGAGACAACATATATACACAGAGACAAAACAGAAAGTCCAAAACGTGAGCAGAAACGTTGCGACAAAAACAGAAAACTCTTCCTTCCTTTTATATTCTTCAGCAAGTCATTTCGTGTTTGTTTTCTACGTCAGAATCAACCTATTTGCTTTGTAGTGTTGATTAGTTGTTGTTTTATCTTGGGAGACTATTGTCCGTTAACGTAAAAGCATATATACGGGGCAATCTTGTCTTAAAGACAGAGATCCATCTCTCAACTTAGTCACAGTTGTAACAATCCAGATTTTAGTGTTTCTTGATTTCAAGTTATCAAGATTTAAGACTCAACAACTTTGCGGCAGTTTTGAATTGTCTATTTGTTTATCCTTTCGAACACTTATAATATTTATTTACTTCCCGTATTGCTTTACAATATCCAACAAGTTTAAGATAAGATTGTATTAGTGTTCGAAAGATGTCGGTCCAAAGTTATGTGACCAAATCTTGATATGGCTGTGGTTTTCTGGTAGAAGAGACTTGTGATTATGATGTTGAAGGTCAACATGTTCATGGTGTCACCGCTCCCGAGAGTGGTGGGAACATGCGCCCACGAGAGGCTGAGGATGTCAAATGGGACAAGAGGAGAAGGCTGAAGATGTGGTTCTATCTTGTAGAAGAAGGCCTATATCTATCCCAGACAAAGGATCCGAATTATGGTAAGGAGGCAGTCCGATGAAGTGACTGAAGTGGGCCAGAATTCAAAATTGGAATAAGTAATTTTTTTTCTTGTCAAGAATAAGATTAAATGATGTCTGATTAAAAGGGGCTTAAAGTAAGGAGGAATATGAAAATGTTTTCACGAAATAATTTATATTCCTTACGCTTTAAAATCAGAAGTTTAATCTCATCTTCCTCCCCATTTAAAGATTGTATTTTGTAAACGATTTAAAAAGATCCGTTCTTTTAAGTGTAACTATTAAAAGTGTGTAAAGTATGTTCGCACATACGAGGGAAAAAGATCCATTGACTGTGCGAAAACTGTTACCACTCTTAAGTAAGCACCAACAATTGTCTGGGCACCAATCATAAGGGAAGAAGACTAAAAGCTAATGTTTTATCTTAAGACGTTGACTTTGTCACACTATTTGACAGAAGATCCTTCATTTGATAGGATGATATTGGACACTCAGTCGTACAAAGCCTACGGGCGACTGGAGTGCGCCAGAATTCATTTAATAGGAAAAGTAATGGACACCTAGTGTGATGGGCCAGAGTTTCTAGGTCTTAAATGATCTGAAGCCCAAAAGAAAGGCAGAAAAGAAATTGGACACTCGGTCTGCCAAAGCAACTAGAGTGGGCCAGAGTATCCAGATCACATATGATCCGGTTATGCCCTAACCACGGACAAGAGGTTGTTCATGTGAAGCAACGCCACCTCTAAAGTAGAAGGGGCTGGAGAGGTTGTCCTCAATAGGACTTCAGGGAATGGGATCACTCTAAAATGAGGTGATACATGTCCCAAACTTGGTTTAAGGGACGCTGTTGGTCAAGCTAGTTTGAGACTAGTCCAATAGGTCTATAATAACTAAGAATGGTACAGTATGTATGTAGCAAAATGAATGATATATTTGTAATCCGTATATCTATGCCATCATAGATTAAGACACGTTAAATAGAAAGTCATTCAAAAGCTAACAATGTTGAGATTGTTGCCTTCTGTCGACATAAACCCTCAAAATGAATGTGAGGTAGGCGAAGAGGCAAAATCACCTTTCCAAGTTCTGTCAAAAGAATAGCAAAAGAAGCATCGCTCCTCTAGAACTTAGTCACACCTATATGAGTGATTTGAAGTTTATACAAAATCGAGGGGGGAGACAAGTACGTTGTGACATTCATTGATGATGGTACAACGTATTGTATCCTTTATTTGTTGAAAAGCAAAGATGAAGTTGTTGAAGCGGATAAGCGCTACAAAGCAGAAGTTGAAAATCAACTAAGCCTATGGATTGAGGAATTCGTAGTGATAGAGGGGGAGAATGTGAAGCATCGTTCATTAAATGACTGCTCATTACTCACCTTAATCTAATGGTGTTATCCAAGCGCAAAGTCGTACGCCCAAAATATGTGGGGCAAGGCGATCCTTACCACTAATCCGATTCTCAATAGAATTACGCATAAGGATAAGTTAACCTTCCGTGTGAAACATGGAAATGATCTCACATACAAATGTTATGATGTGGGGTGTCTTGGTAGAAGTTAGGATACCGAAACAGGTCAAGTTGGACCTAAGACTATAAATTGCATAGCCACTGGATTTGCAAATAACAGTAGTGCTTATCGCCTCTTGGTGTCAAAGAATGATGTATTCTTGAGGATAACTTTCCTTGAGAAGGAAAAAGAAGTAATTACTCGAGGTTAACAAGAACCCGCGAGGGCCTTACTGTCCGGAACTAGACGTTCCGTATCTACAGGACTCGAAAGTTGTTGTCTATCCGGAACTTAATATTCCAGATCTACAGAACTCAGGGATTCTAGATGTTGAACTGAGACGGAGCAAAGAGGGGACAAAGACTTGTTCCAAGCCTTCTATCTTGTATGGTTGAGAATGAACCATGGACAATTAACAAATAATTGTCATCTTCAGAAGCGCTGCTTTGGAAAGAAGCTACAAAGAGAGAAATAGATTCCATCATATAGAACCATACTTGTGTGATGGTTGATCTTCGTCCGGGAAAAGAACCTTTGGGTTGTGAAAAAGGATACTCAAAAGTGAGTACCAAGTAGATGGATCTACTGACGAGTATAAAGCCTCGGCTACTTGTACATGTGCTCCCCTGTGAGTAGCTTAACATCCAGGGCCATTTCAGTCTTGCGTGGCATGGATGTTGAAACAGCCTTCCTAACCGGAGAGTTGGAAGTGGAGGATCGAGTTGGTTCTGCCGGATCGTTGGGCTTCTTCCGAACTTTCATTTTGGTCCCGAAATGTTTACATTTTGGTCCCTGGAAGTTTCAGATAAAATAGAAACAATGAATCTGACCACAGAAACATTGACTCTGAAGTTAGAAAGCCAACAGTTGGAAAATCAACAGTCTGAAAGTGGAAGTTATATTGAAATAAAAGATACGGGTATTCATATGACATCTTAGGAATTGGATTTCTAAGACATCTAACGGACTGGTCTAACTCTAAACTCAGTTGTGAGATACTTGACAGTCTCGTTGAAGCCACCAATGGATATGAATCATAGAACTGATTGGAATCATGGTGCACCCATAGACAAGGAGCGATATGTGCAGGTCACATGTAGTTCAATGTATTGTACATACTACAACCGACCTGATATCGTCCTACAAAGCAAATCAATTGAACTAAGGTTCACTTGTGATTCTGGAAATGATCGATAGAAGGTGTTAAGTCGGATATGACGATATCTGAAATATTTGCTTATCTATGGATCATGGTATTATGGATGTCCTGTGGTTCTGGGAGAACACAGTGATGCAAATTGGACATCAGATATGAAGAACACCAAAGCCACAAGTAAATGTGTATGGTGGGTCTTGAAAAATCCTCTAAGCAAACTTTAAATCGGCCGATTCATGATGGAATCGGAGTTTATCGCTTTATACAAAGCATGAAAGAAGTTGAGTAACTTCATGACTCCTTAGAGTCCCTTATTGGGAGAAACCCGTGTCTTCAGCAGTTATACACTGTGGCTAGCCGGTCGGCTTCAGGAAGGACACGGATGACGACGTCTGGACATATCTGTCAGGATCTTTCGGAGACATAAGACCATATGGCAGTTGTTGACACCCAATTTTGTCCCGTCTTTTCCAATTGATTTGCAATTTTAAATATTTTTTAACACCTCAAAACAATTTTAATCTATATACATACATGTGTATATATATATTATTATTCTCTTATTATTATTATTATTCGCATTTTTTACTATCATTTGCATTTTTTATCATAATCATAAGTTTTATCCGAAAATTCTATGTTATTTTATTTTCGCAAAATCGCATCGCATTTCCATTTTTTATTAAGCATTAAACATTTCGCAAATATATTTTATTTTTATTATTATCACTTCGTTACGTTATTTTAAATAATTCACATCTTTTACAAAAAATATATAAATATGTTTTAATATTAAGCCCCTTTTCATATTTTTAAAATCCATAACCCATTTTTATTTTCCTAACCCAAAACAATTTCTAAACCCATAACTTTTTTTTCCCCAAAACCCAAAACAATTTCTACATAACCCAAAACAATACAACTTCCCCTTTTATTTTTCAACCCAACCGGCCAGCCCAAAACCGAAGCCCAACAACCATCTTTAATCTCCCCTCACCCAAAATAAATCAAAACCCACAAAACAAAACAACCCCCCCCCCCAAACGGCCCACACCAAACAAGCCCAATACCACTCACCCGACCCGTAACCCGCAAGCCCATAACCCCCATCCCTTTTAATTCCCCAAAACCCCAAAACAAAACAAAAAAAATTTCGAACCCTAACCCCCTTCACAAATCGCCGCCTGCCCCCATACCCCCATCCGACCGGTCACCTCGCCCCCTGCCACCAACCCTGACACCACCACACCCCTCCCGTCACTTCGACCCACGCCCATACCCCCCTGAAATCCGCTTCCCAAATTCAGAAATCTTTACCTTTAATTCGAATTTCAAACTCGATTCTTGGGGGGAATCCACCTATAAATACCCCATGATTGTTCTTCATTTTAGAGGGGAGAAAAATAGATTTTTGGAGGATTTTTCGGAAGATTATTCCATATATACATAAATATTTGTTGTGTTCTTGATTTTAAAGCATTTGCCTTCTTTGTTGTTCAAGAATCAAGCCCGAAAAGGTTTGTTCTCCCATTTTGATTCTCTGATTTTCATCTCTAATTCGGGTCGGGTCACTAATTCGGGTCGGGTCGGGTCGACCCGATTCGGGTAACATTTTCAGAATCCTTGCATTTTTCATATTCATGTATGTTGGTTATCTGGAATTGATTGAATTATTTGATGTTGGTTTGAATCTCTAATTCGGGTCGGAGTTATCGACCCGGTCGTGTCGACCCGATTTGAATTTCCAAATTTCTTGCATTGTTGCTTGTTGTTATCATTGGTTATTTGAAATTGATGAAATTATTTGAATTTGGTGTTGAAATCGATTCGAGTTTGGATCACCGATCCGGGTCGGGTCATCTTGACCCGGTCGGGTCGACCCGATTTGAACATTTTCGGAATTCTTGCATTTCATGTTCTTGTTATTGGTTATCCGAATTTGGTATTGAAATCGATTCGAGTTTGGATCACCGATTCGGGTCGGGTCATCGATTCGAGTCGGGTCGACCCGATTTGGATATTTCCGAATTTCGAACTCGGCTCGGATACTTTAAATTGCTCCTTCGCTCGTTTCTTTGGCATCGCTTTTTCTTGTTTTATTAATATCGCATTTAGGCCGATGAAATTGAATTCGAGGCCGCACTTTATTTTCATTTCTCTGTTTTCATTTTTGTTTTAAACATCCACGCAACGGATATTTACCGTTTAAAACACTGTTTTCTTGTTTTTAACTAAACATCGCGTCTTTTCGGAAATTGCCTCTGTTTTTTATGCTTACTTGCATCGCCTCTGTTTTCGCTTACTACTGCTGCGTTTTTCGGTTCATTGTTTTAAGCATCCGTGCAACGGATATTTCTTGTTTTACTATTTTTTAAACTAAGCATCACGTCTTTTCGAAATCGTCTCTCTTATTGCTTATCGCCCTTCATTATCGTTATCAATTCTTCGTTAATGTTATCGCTACCGCTATCGCTATCGCTTCGTTTTTTTCGTTTTTCGTTCCGATTTAATTTTCTTGATTTGAACACGATACTACACGGCCGATGAAAAATATCCGTCGATTTTGAGGCCTCCACGATTGCAAAGACGGAAATATAACTTCGGGCAATGATGAAGACTTAAACCTTTTATTTCATCCGAGATCAACATGTTTAGTAGGCGAGGTGAATTATATATTCGCAGCCACGACGTGATTATAGTGATCTTTTCTATTTCACCCGAGAGACCAACACGTTTAGTAAGCGAGGCAATCAAAATAAACCACATTAGTCATATGTTAGCAGCCACGACGTGATTGGAATGTTCTTTTCAAAATTTAAGTCTGAGCCCTCCGTGATCAAAACATTCACCTGTTTTGAATACGGATATGAAGTTATTTGTATTTAATCGTTTCTACCCATTTGTTCTTGACAGCTTGCAGGGATTAAAGTAAATAAAGGCAGATTATTCCTCGGTGTTTATTTATTTTATTTCTTTCTTTAATTCAGCTTTTATCCCGCTTTGTATTGTAATATTATTTATCGCACTTATGTAACTATTGAAATGCTTAGAATAGGCAAACTTAGGATTAATTCATAGGGTAGTTTAAGATTTGAAACCCGTCGCTAGCTTATTTATTTGTAGGCTCGGTTAAATTCAAACTTAGAAATCCTTTGCTAGTTTATTTATTTTAGGCTCGTCACGCGTATTCAAGATTTTCAAAACAACTTTTGTCACCTTTTATTTGCTTTATTAAATCATACCGAATAAGTTTATCTTTTGTCAATTTACAATTCATTGATTTCCCAAATTTTACTTCTTTGGCATTATAAATAATTTGTTTTACTATCAATTGTCAAATACATATTTTTTCAACTCTACATGTATTTCTCTTTAAATACCATACAAATGCATATTTAAAAAAAAAAAAAAAAAAAATCTCTACATGTATCTTTCTTTTTTAAATGCATCATTTACTAATTATTTGCAAACATCTTTATATCGGTTATACTTGTAAAAACATATATTTTTCTAGTAATAATTAACCTGAGTTTGACCGGATAACCGCAAGTTAGCGGATCTTAAAGGATGCCTAACCCCTTCCCTTTAGGATAATAAAAAACCCTTACTTAGAATCTCGCTAGTTTCGCAGACCTTAAAATTGGAGTTACATTTCAGCATTTAATTTAATATTTAGGTGTCCTAATTCACCGTAAAAATAATTAGGTGGCGACTCCTCGATTCTTTACCCAGGAATCACCGGAACACGTCTGTGCTCCGCTTCCGACCTCTCGCGGGGGGTCGGGTCAAAATCGGGCGCGACAGCAATTGATTATCATGGTGTCATTTCCTTTATTACTAATCAAAAGATATATCGGACCCTTTTAACTAAAGGACTACCCGGAGATCAAGTGTTCTTCCTGTCTAGGGGAACGGGCTTAAAACCCAAACAATACGAACCTTTGTGGTGGTAACCCAACCATACTGACTGGAGATCCCAAGAATTTGGTTCAATGGGAAAACTAAGTTGCAAAAGGTTCTGTTGAGCGCTTCAGTGGAAGCAAGAGCACTTCAGATGATGATTTCTGTAGGGAAACATGAATCCAAAGTTGTTCCCGTGATAAACATTAAAGTGCTACATACATGGTGGGTAAAGGTTAAGCTTCCAAACCTTTAACGATCCTCAAACAGTTGAGGATAAGGTTGGGGAAACTTTTAATGATTCCTACCACTTGTGAAGTGGGGTATAGCAGGAAACCTTGTAGGAGATCACCTATTTAAGTGCGAAGGACAGGCCGCCTCAAATGAATGCACTTAAGAATCCAAGTGTGTCCATGGACACAACGGACAAAACAATAAGAAGAAAATGGATAAGGAGAGTTATTGTGTTGGTATCATTGTCTTGGCTTACACTAAACACTGACGGTTCAAGACATCAAGACATCACGTTCACCGCGCAGTAAGTAAATCCGATGCTATTCAACTAGGGAAGGTTCAAAGCAGAAGCTACCTCTCTTGATGCAATATCTTTTCACTGAAAGATAGCTGAAAGTAGGCACCATGTGTGTGCGCCAAAATCTCTTTCAAGAGGGGATTGTTGGAAATTTTCCTTTGGTGAGGAGGTGCGTCCACCCATATTTAATGAATTAAACACTAGGGTTCCGCATGTTGGAGGCTTTGTCTCTTCACACGTGCATAATCTACTAAGTGAGTAGATGACCGTAGGGCCAAGAATCGTCAAATTTCGTTGAGAAATAAAAGAGATATTGGTCCACGAAGTAAGGTGTTTGAGGCATGGAAATATGGTGTGGGACAAATCTACCACATCGGTGGGAAAAGGAAGAATTGCTCTCTTTATAAGTCTCAAAATTGGCTAAGGGTTTGGGACCCCAAGGGGTAACCCATGTGTTTGAAGGAGGGAGGACCTAGATGTGCTTGGGTTCAAGGCTAAGCCCACACGCGCGCCGCCGCCGCGCGCCCGTCCGGGCTCGGGTTGATTTTTAGAGCATTAACCAGCCATTACTTGGCTGATTAACTCCTTCATAAACAACCCTCCTTCAATGGTCATAAACAACCATTACTTGGCTGGTTAATTCCCTCGTTCAATGGCCATTAACAGCCATGTCTTTGCAGTTAAGAAGTCTCATCTTATGGTAAATATTGATGCCTTTTGGCTCAATTGGGTGACACACAGAAAGACACAGAAAAATGAGACAACATATATACACAGAGACAAAACAGAAGAGAAACAGAAAGTCCAAAACGTGAGCAGAAACGTTGCGACAAAAACAGAAAACTCTTCCTTCCTTTTCTATTCTTCAGCAAGTCATTTCGTGTTTGTTTTCTACGTCAGAATCAACATATTTGCTTTGTAGTGTTGATTAGTTGTTATTTTATCTTGGGATACTATTTTCCGTTAACGTAAAAGCATATATACGGGGAAATCTTGTCTTAAAGACAGAGAATCATCTCTTGACTCAGCCACAATTGTAACAATCCAGATTTTAGTGTTTCTTGATTTTAGGTTATCAAGATTCAAGACTCAACAACTTTGCGGCAGTTCTGAATATTGACTATTTATTTATCCTTTCGAACACTTGTAATATTTATTTACTTCCCGTACTGCTTTACATATCCAACACCTTTAAACCTAGACTAATGCAAGTAATTCGTAATTCAACTCCAAACGATTCACATATGGAATAAAAAGTTGGAAAAACTACAAAACAACAATCATGGAGCAAAATTCTAAAAACAACAGTTGAGATACCTTATTAAATAAAGTGGCAGAATCAACAATGATCTTTTCCCCATGTTCCAATTGGGATACTTCAAAGCATCACCACTTATAACTTCTTTCAACTTCTCAATTGGCCAGTCCCTATTAGCGACAGTATTATCAATTTTACAGTTAACAAGATGTATAAAAGAAACATGAAGAAATTATTTGTCAAATATCTGGCATGCTAAAATCTAGAGATAAGAATGTAGAAATGTATTAATCTCTCTTGGGGAGTTTTTCTCATTAATACAAATATATATATTGTGTACAATGTAGAATCCTAATACAATAAGGATCATATTTCTACCATAATTATACATCACTAATAATTACATGAGATATGGTGAGTATTTAAATAATATTCACTAATACACCCCTCAGTCGGAGCGGGAGGAGGCCGGACTCTTAGATTAGATCTGAAGTCGAGGTATAGCTGTCTAGTTAGTCCTTTAGTGAAGATATCCGCATACTGATAGGAAGATGACACATGTAATACCTTAACATGTCCTATAGCAACCTTCTCACGAATAAAATGTATATACATCTCTATGTGCTTGGAACCGGATTATGAGATAAATGTATGGCATATATGTTATCGCAATATACCAAAGACGCCTTACGCAGGGACACTGAAGCTCCAAAAGAAGGTTTCGGAGCCAACAGATCTCAGCAACAATATTTGCAACACCTCTATACTCTTCTTTTGCACTCAAACGAGATAGGATGGCTTGCCTCTTGGCATACCATGAAATGAGATTATCCCCTAAGAACACACAATAGCCGGAGGTGGAGCGTCTCGTTTCGGACATCCTGCCCAATCTGCATCCGTATATGACAACAGTCTGGTCGGTGCAGAGGGGTATAGATGCAATCCATAATCTAGTGTACCCTATATGTATCGAATGATATGTTTAAGAGCAGTAAAATAAGGCTCCTTGGGGGCATGCATAAACAAACACGCATGCTGAGCGACATAAGCAATGTCAAGCCTAGTAAAAGTAAGATATTGAAGTGCACCTGTAAGACTTCTATAAAGTGTTGGATCGGACAATGGATCACCATCAACAACACTTAGCTTTGATTTAGAGTCAACCGGATAGGCATGATCTTGCAATTAGCCATTTTAGCCCTGTACACAATCTCCTCTACATACTTACGCTGACATAGAAACATAGTATCTGCAGATCTAATCACTGATATCCCTAAAAAGTAACTCAACTCCCCCAAGTCAGTCATGGCAAATTCGATTTTAATCAGTGTAATGATCTCATTTTTCAAAACATCAGATGAGGTAGTGAGAACAATATCATCCACATATAACAAAAATAAGCAATGTCACTACCTCGATGAAAAATAAAGAGAGAATTATCACACTTGCTGCAAACAAACCCAATCCGCATAATGTAATTAGAAAAGCGTTCATACTACGCTCTGAGGGCCTATTTCAAACCATAAAGTGACTTATGAAGACGGCATACATAATGAGAGGCTGCAAGATGGACAAACCCTGGCGGCTGGTGCATGTAAATGTTTCTTTCAGGTCCCCATGTAAAAATGCATTATTCACATCAAGCTGATGGATCGGCCAATGCTTACCATGGCAATACTCAAAATGTGTGAATAGTAGTCGGTTTAACAACCGGGCTGAATATCTCACCACAATCAATACCCTCCTACTGATTAGTACCATTAGACACAAGTCTCGCATTATATCGCTCTAAGTCACCATTGTCTCTCAATTTGTGACGAAATAATCACAGGCATCGGATCACATTCACCCCATCCGGTCTAGAAACCAAATCCCAAGTGTGTTGTTTTATTAAAGCATTAAATTCCTCACGGATGGTCGCATTCCAATTAGGTCTAGTTTAGCTAATTTTGGATTTTGGGGAATTAGGGATATGATTTGTGTGGATAAGTTAAATTGGACTTTGGGTTTGAAAATCCCGTGTTGGGCACGGGTTTCCATACGGTGCATGGGGCAGGGTCAGATTGGGTATTTTAGTGTGGTTGTGGGTCATTGTGATGCGAGACAGGTACAGTGGCTAGTGATTATCGGATTTGGTGCACGGAGGGAGAAGTATCATATGAGGGTACGTTAGATCGAGATTGGGTGAGTGGGGTCGGTGATATGGGCAGATCAAGTGATTATGGGTTGGTCGATGCGGGTACCGGTGACAATGTTAAGGTCTGGGTGTGGGTTCTGGTGCTGTGTGGGGTTCCGTGATCTGGTACTGTTGTGATATCATTTTGGGTGATTGGAGTGTCGGCGACAGGCGGTGACATAGTGGTAGTCAGCTGGGTATGCCGGTGAGTGGTTGAGGAGACGACGGGATGTGACATAGAGATATATAGCCGATTGTCGGTGGTGGTAGGGCAATCAATGGTGACCGATGATGGTCGAACCGATTTCCGATGGTGGCAGTGGCAGTCGGTAGAGACGGGGACGTGGGGGTAATGGTGGTGGTACAGGCTGGGTGGTTGTCGGACAGATCGCCAGTGGTGGCAGTAGCGGGATGCGATGGTGACAGAGTAGTGGCGCTGCTCTGAACAGCATGACGGAGTGCTTGGTGGACAAGCGGTGATGTGTCTGAATCATCAAAAAATCTGTAATCAGTGACTCGGAATTTTTGAATGTTGTCAAATGGAAAAACATAATTGACAAAGGTGATGTGGCATGAGATTATGATTTTGTCGGTGGATAGCTCATAGCATAAGTACCCCCTATGGTTCGATGGGAAACCTAGGAAGGCGCACGGAGTGGACCGAGGTGCTAATTTATGGGGGGCCGTGGATGTCATATTTGGGTAACACATATAACCAAAAATTCTAAGATGTCATAGGTAGAGATCCGACGGTAGAGAATTTCGGTGGGTGTCCTATTTTGAATCGCACGGGTAGGTAAGATGTTAAGAATGTGTTCTACCATTTTTAATGCATATAGCCAAAATGTAGGGGGGAGACGCATGAAAAATGAGAGTACGAATCATATTATTAATGGTACAAAGAATTATTTCGGCTTTACAATTTTGAAGGGAGCTATGGAGGCACGAGAAATGAAAGATCATGCCGTTAGCCACACAAAATTTATGAAATATGGAATTATTGAACTTACGATCATTATCACATTGAAACGTTTTTATGTCTTTTTCAAATTGTCTTTTAACTAGTGTACGAAATTCAATGAATTTGGAGAACATTTGAGATTTGAGTTTGAGCGGATAGATCCAAAGGAAGTGAGAGAAATGATCCAAAAAAAATACCAAATAATATTTGTGGCCTAAGTTGCTAGTTATGGGAGAAGTCCATAAATCTGCATGAATAATATCAAAGGGAGAGAAAGTGATACTCATAGAAGGCATGAATGGTAGTCTAACGTGTTTTCCTAGATGACACGAGGAGAAACTATGAGAAAGGTTCTCTTTATTACATTGGATTGAATTTCGGTTTCTAAGGGAATAAAAAATGTGAGAACCCGGATAACCAAGTCTACTATGCCACGTTGAGGGAGATATTGTTGTTAAAGCGGTGGGAGGAGTGACGAGGGCAGATAGAGATGTGGGAGGGATGACACTGATATCGGTCATGGATAGGAAATGATGGAGGTCTCCTCGCTGTTGCACCTCGTAAGGAGTTTCCGGTGCGGAGGTCCGTTATAGAAAGTACAAATGGGTCAAATTAATTAAAACGAAGTTATCGGTGGCAAATTTTCTAACGGAGATTAGGTTCTTGATAATGTTCGGGGCATATAAGACGTTTTTAAGGGAGATGTGGGAATGCGGTGGTGGGGTCAGTATGTGGCCAAACCCTTGAATTGGAACACGGTGAATATATCCAACCATAATAGATTGTGGAGTATTTAAATGGCACAATTGAGGAATATTACCATAATTGTTGGTGAGGTGAGACGTGGCGCCCGTATCCATATACCACGTATTATCGGGTTGCTGATGAGTCATCGTGCCAAAGACCTGGCACAAATCGGTTTGGAAAGGGCCTGGAGCGGATTGGTGGGCTCCAAGACATTGGGCCTGAATTGTGTGGCCCGGCGGCTGTGTGCTCAGATTATTGGGCCACTGCTGGGTCGCATGACCTTGGGCCTAATGGTTGTGACCCATCGGGTGTAATCCCAGGCTATTGGGTCGCTGTTCCAGCCAAGGATTTTGTTGGGCCGCAGGTTTTAGATTGCTGCTGAAGGCCCAGTCCCCATGTTTGCTTCTGCCGCTGCAAAAATATCCACTGTGTGTATTTTCGGCCATGAGGAGTTGATGGACAGCAAGTGAGAGGAAGGAACAAAAAACAATTTGGGGTTTCGGGGCGTAGCCGAGGTGTATATTGGTTGTGGGGGGTTGTATGCGAGCAGTAGACGGCCTGTTGGAGAGAGGGAATGTGAGGAGGATGTATATTAGTGGTATAACGGTGGTATACATCGGTTTTTGGTTCCAGTATGTTGGTTTGGGTTAGGGAGAAAGTATTGGCTTCTGATACCATGTAGAATTGTATTAATCTTCCTTGGGAAGTCTTTCTCATTAATACAAATATATATAGTGTATACAATGTGGAATCCTAATACAATATGGATCATATTTCTACCATAATTATACATCACTAATAATTATATGAGATATGGTGAATATTTAAATAATATTCACTAATAAAGAAGCCTCGCACATATGTGCTATGCACGAGCCCGACATGTAAATGATCAAACATGAAATGTAAATTTCTTTAATATGCTTAGAACGAAAAATTTTGCTACCAATGTATTCAGGAACATTGGCCAAAGGGGAGAGCATATCACACTTAAAAGGAGTACTAAACCTCCCATTCAAATCTGGTGTAATTCAAGGCTATGACACCACTTAAACTCCACCACCTCACCCTCTCTTTTCCCTAAAAAATGTTCTATATGCTCCTAACATTATTAAAACTTGATCTCTATTAGGAAATTTGCTAGTGACAATTTTGTATCTATTAAGTTCGACCCTTTTTAATTTTCTGTGAAGGACCTACGTATGGAGACAACTCTTACTAGATGCAATAGTGTGGGGGACCTATATCCTTTCTCTTCTAATTTCATTGCAAGTGTCAATCCACATACACCTCTAGCTGCAATCTCTCCTTCAACCTGACACAGTCGACTTGGGCACTAGGAGCACCGATTTTTAACTTTCTTAGAAGTCACAATTTGATTCAATGTAGTAAAGGAAAATTTACCCACAACTGCTATTCTTGTCCACTAGGAAAACATGTTAGACTTCCTTTTAAATCGTCTTTGAGTGTTACTTTCTCTCCATTTAATATCATTCATGCAGATTTATGGACATCTCCCATTACTAGCAACATGGGTTATAAATATTATTTGGTACTAGTAGATGACTTCTCTCATTTTCTTTGGGTCTATCCGCTCAAATATAAGTCTCAAGTCTACTCCACCTTTCTTGAATTTCGATCCTCCGTTAAAATGCAATTTGAAAAGACTATTAAATCGTTTCAATGTGACAATGGTCGTGAGTTTAACAATTCACCCTTTCATAATTTTTGTACGGACAATGGCATGGTGTTCCGATTCTCTTGCCCCCATACCTCACTTCAAAATGGAAAGCCGAAAGAATCCTTCGCACCATTAATAATATGATATGTACCATGCTATTTCATACCTCTCTGCATTCCCTTTTGGGTCTACGCGTTACAAATGGTAGCATACCTTCTTAATATATTACCTACCCGTACCCTTCAAAATAAAACTCCCACTGAAATTCTATTATGTCGGGTCCCTTCCTATGGTCACCTCTGAATCTTTAGCTGTCTATGCTACCCTAATTTCGCTCCACGGCTCCTCACAAATTAGCACCTAGGACTACTCCTTGCATCTTCTTGGATTTTTTGTCAAACCATAGGGGTACATATGCTATGATTTGTCCATAAATAAAGTATTTGTCTCTCGCCATGTTACATTTGAGGAGCACATCTTCCCTTTTGCAAACTACCAAAAATTTGAAGTTACTGACTATGGCTTTCTTGACGATTCGGACACTTCTTCCTTATTTAGTAATATGATCCATGGAGTTAGTAGTTCGACACAAAACTCACTGCCCCGGTCATCTCCCCCGGAACCCACTGCTCCCGTCACCTCTCACTGCCACCCCGTGACTACCCCACTACCACCCGCAATCTCCCTCGGCCTACCCATTGATCCCGTGATAACCCCACTGCCCCACTGCCACCCGATACCATCACCGACCACCCAGCCACCGTCAACCAACCCCCTGCCCGCAAGTCCCATCGTCTCCTCACAACACCACTACCCGAGCCCCGTCATCCCATCACCGCTCCATTGCCTGGGTCCTCACCCGCCATAAAACACCTAAACAGTCCCCATTCCAACGCACCACATGGAAACCTCTGCCCAATACGGGATTTTCAAATCGAAAGTCCATTTTAAACCTATCCACTCAAGCCATCTCACCTATACCCAAGAATCCAAAATTAGCCAAGCTTGACCCTAATTGGAATGCGGCCATGCATGCGGAGTTTGATGCGCTCACTACACAACAAACTTGGGATCTTGTCCCAAAACCAGAGGGGTCAATGTGATTCGTTGTATGTGGCTATATCGTCACAAATTCAAGGACAATGGTGAGCTTTAACGCTATAAGGCGAGACTTGTGGCAAATGGCATGGTGCAACAAGAGGGAATTGATTATGGTGAGACCTTCAGTCCAGTGGTTAAACCAGCCACCATTTGCATTGTTTTGAGCATTGCTATAGGAAAGAATTGGTTGATTCATCAGCTTGATGTGAAAAATGTGTTCTTACATGGGTATTTAAAAGAAACTGTATACATGCATCAACCACCTAGCTTCATGCATCCTTTGGCTCCTCAGTATGTCTGCGGATTTCGAAAGTCACTTTATGGCTTGAAACAAGTCCAGGGCTTGGTATGACCGCTTTTCCACTTACATCTTGCAGATTGGGTTCATGTGCAGCAAATGTGATAACTCACTTTTTATTTTTCATCGAGGTGATGACATTGCATACCTATTGCTCTATGTGGATGACATTGTCTTGACTGCCTCCTCATATGTGTTGAAAAATGAGATTATCACCATGCTCAAATTAGAATTTGCCATGACAGACTTGGGTAAGTTGAGTTATTTCTTGGGGATTTCTGTGACTAGATCCAAGAATGCAATGTTCTTGTGTCAGCATAAGTATGCCGAACAGATTGTCTACATGGCTAAAATGGCAAACTGCAAGATCATGCCCACTTTAGTCGACTCAAAGTCGAAGCTTAGCGTCGATGATGGGGATCCGATGCTTGATCATTCTCTTTATAGGAGTCTAGCTGGTGCACTTCAGTATATTTACCTACGCATTAGTTAGAGGGATATTTAGGCTGTGGAAACATGAGAATTCATTCGCTTTGTGAGAATTCCCGATGACCGGTGACACGAGTCGTGGTTGCCACAGATCCGCTTTCGCTATGAAAAAACCCGTAAGTTTCCTAAACTAGTAATTTACTATTCAAATACTACAGAAAGTTTAGCAAAAATAGGTATATGCAGCGATGGTACTTTAGTAGTAAGATATGTTGTGATCAGAATTCTTCATGAGCTTAACAAATTATTTGAGACTCGGTGTTGCGATCATAGTTGTTCAATATTATTTACTTATGAAAAGTAAGTTTGAGAGTACTTCAGACTGATCATACAGGTGCCTGAGTATGTGTAGCAAATGCCATCCCATCTCTCCACTCCACTCCGAACTAATGGAATTGGAATATGAACTCCCCATTGCTCATGAACATGATTACTACCCCGGAGATATATTGAAACGGATTACACTGATCTCCTCAGTTTCATATTAAAGGGAATTGACTCTTAATTTTCTCACTTCATGTTGCAGATGGTTCATGCATCAGACTAGCCAAGTGCTCCTCCGGCACAACTTTAGGGAAGGAAACAAAGTGGCACACCTACTTTTTAAGGAGGCAGCTCATTCCAAATCTGATCGTCTGAAACACTATGCAGTACCCCCAGCTTTTGTTATCAAGCAGTTAACCTATGATATGTCGGCTAGTATATTTTGTGTTAGATATGTAAAGGAAGAAATATGTAGCAAACTTAGGCAATCAAAGCGTCCTATGTGACGTCAGTGTCACTTCCTTAGGATGTTTTAATATGTGCCTATTTTAATATTAATATAAGTATCTTTGCTTTTCAAAAAAAAAAAAATCAAAAAATGATTTACTTTTATCTTTCATACCTACGCAATATTTATGGAACATTTTGCTTCCGATGTAGACGGAAAATAAATAAATGTGGTAAAAAAGAAAATAAATTAAAAGCTCAAACGGTAGGAAAAGGAAAGAGAGAATAGAAAAAGACAGGTACACGTGTAGCTTTTGTACGGCTTAACGTTTTGACATTTCTAGTGAATATGTCCGCGCTTTGTGCGGTCGTTAAAAAAATAAAATATAATTAAATAAGTTTAGTTATAATATTTAAAAATTATCTTTACCTTTTGATCAATTTAATCTCTATATTTTGTAATCATATTATTGTCCGTTATTTTTGGATACCATTCTCAAAATTAATTACTTTTTATACGTTCTGCAACCTTATATATATATATATATATATATATAAAAGATAGAATTTTCACCTTCACAACGTACATTATATTTTTTCTCAAAATTTTATCGAACGATATTAAGATCTGGATTGTTGTACAATATCTTTCTTGATCTATGAAAATAGAATTGAATAATTAAGTAGGACAATATATATTTAGTGAATATGAAGTAGTAAGTATCAATTTTGGTACCTTGTTGTGCCATTTGTCAAAGTTGGATGATATTCCTGCATATCATATCTACAAAATGATATTAACACGGTTAAATAACTCAATTTAAATAATAAACGATTCAACTACGTTCCGTTCAAATTGTAAATTAATCGGAAGATTCAACTACGTAATACATCTTTAAATTCAAATAGATATTCACATACATACAAAGTAAATTTTCACTAAAAAATTGACAAATTTAACAAAAAATAGTTTCATACATATTTATGAATATCAATACTTTCTAAGCATAACTTTATGAGAAAAAAACATAAAAAAGGTAATAGATAGTTATCAATTAATTTTTGTCGTTGTAGGTGTCGTACTTTCTGGACAGTATCCTCCTGTAATACTATTATGTATTAGATGTAGAGATAAACTTCAAACATTTGTCACCAAAAGAAAAAATAATTTTTTTCTCTAATCCAATATTGCTCTAAAAAACGTTACATTAAACATCAAAAGACTAAAATATGCCTAATTTAAGCTTTTAAGGAAATCAATTAAGACCTACAAACCTTATAATCTCTTTTATCATTGCACCTGTGATGTTGATTTTGTATATACTTTTGAGTTCCCATAATCTGCAAATCTGCACCACAAAATAAAAGTCATAAGTTCAATATACTGCTGATGAAAAAAAAAAAGCAAGTTCAATAGTCATTGATAGATTAGTTGATGTTCTTACCCTGAGAGAAAAGCACTCGATTGGAGCAGTATACAAAATTTAGATAATGTATGAATAGGCATTTAATTGTCATTAAAGTAACATTATTGCTCCTACGTGTGGGTTGATTTCAATGTTGCTCCAACGTGGGTTGATAATTGATTCAGGCAAATGATAAATTGAGGGGTTAATTGCAAAGATTAGTCATAAAGACAAGGCTACTGCTACGTGGGCTTGATTTTAATATTTATTTATGAGGTTTTTTTATTAATTCATTTACTTAATAGATTATGTACAAAAATGAATTAAAACATGCAAAAAAAAAAAAAAAAAAAAAAAAAGAGAAAAAGGATAAATAAGAATGCTAGCCATGAAAAGGTGACACTTCACATTATTTATGCCTAGCTTATATTTATTGATTTTGTGTTTTTGATCTCTTCATCTATTCTACAATACTCTCCATTTATTGGAATGAGAATATCATGTTGGTGTGATTTTAATTAGATGTCATAACTTGTACATTAAATTATGAATTATGAAATTAATGAATAATAATAATTAAAGTAGAAGTTATGAAGATGAAGGGGTGTGAGTTATGGGGATGACTTTTTAAAATTAAAATGATATAAAAGGTCAAAAAATATATAAAAAGAATTTTTGGACACAAAATTGTTTATTCCTAACTTTATATTATATATAGATTATTGGAGTAATAGTTAGGAGTAGTTCTTAGTAGGACCACTGTCCCAACTCCCACTCGTGTGGTTCCTTATACAATGGAAGCATTTGAGATTTTTCCTTTTCTAAAGTTATAATTAAGGGGTTTGGCATCTGTCCTTTGTGGGTTCATTGTTCAACAATCTATAATGTAAGGAATTCGAATTCACAATCCAATATTCTCCTTAAATCTATTAAAATCCTATTATACATAAGATTCTTTTTTCTTCTTTCAGTAATAGTTTTTATGGCAAGTTTAACAATTGGTAATATTTCGATGTCAACATTTTTATATCTCGAGACTAGTTTTCTCGGCCATTCAAAAACAAACTCTTAGGTAATAATTATTGAATTTTAGAATCATTTTGTGATAAAAGAATCAGGAATACCGACTCTGTTATATTTTCATTTCTAACATAATGTTGTCTATTATAATCACTTGGTTATTGAATATTTCCTGCAAAAACTTTCGATTTATCTGGTTTGAATTAATCAAGGTGGCATTCATTTTCTCCAGTAATTCTTATTTTTTCATTATCGTAGTATTTCGTGGGGAAGAGGAGAAACTTTTTGCCTTTTTCTAAGAAAATTATCACAATCAGCACTATAGTTTAGTGGGTCCCGGGATCAATACATGCTATCCCAGTCAAAAAAAAGAGAAAAATGATAATTCCTCCATTTCCCTGACTTATTTTTTTCTTTTGATTCATTTTTAAAAAAAGGACATACTAATACATATGAAAATAATTAATTTTACACTTCTATTTTATTTTTAAGACAAAATACATAGTTTTCATTCTGAACTATACCTGAAATATCGAGTTCACACTCCAATTAATCGAACGACCTATTACTCCCGGACTATCTTAAAAGTGAATTTATTATCACCCTAGAAACTGATGTGGTACAAAAAAAAAAAAAAAAAAAGTGCATTTTGATTAAAATTTATCTATTTTTATTTTTTTAATTACAAAATACATATTTTTGTAACCCCCCCCCCCCCCTCCCTTTCTTCTTCACCTACATATTCCTCAACCACGTTGTCACCGCCACCCACCCGCTTCCCTATTCTTCTTCTTGAGACATAATCCCCTCCCCTCCCACCCCTTCCCCTCCGCTTCCCTATTCTTCTTCTTGAGACATAATCCCCTCCCCTCCCACCCCTTCCCCTCCGTTTCTACTTCATTTGGTACACCCTGAAAAAAAAAATCTTCCCTAAGACCCCTTCATCGTTCACTGCCGAAGAAACTGTTATCTTTTGTGTTCAAAGCAGTAATTTAACAAAATCAGTTTCTGTTTTAAGAACCCAAAAAACAGAAAAAATCATTAAGGACAGAAACATAAAAAATATTTTAAGTCCATAAGTTTTTTGTTTTTCTTTAAGAAATTTAATCACATCACAATTGCCAAGGTTAATTGATTAATTCCTCTTAAGATAGAACGGACAATTATTCTACGATAGCGGCAATGCAATTACAAAACTTCAGTGAACTCAAATGACGATAGCATATCACACGACACTTACGTTTTATTTTGGAAAAACAATCAGGTAAGAGGGAAAATTTCAGAACTTTCTGTACTTCAAATTTGAGGCAAGACCTCTGAATTTATAAGAAGTGAAATGGTGAGATGAGGAGGTGCAATTAAAAAGGTGTCCCTTCCATTTTCCATTCACGCCTTTTAAAAAATCAACAATATGGGGGAATGACCATATGTTTAAAAACATGCATGAAAATTGTGTGATTTGTGAGCAAGGATCAATCGCATCTGCATAAGTAGGTTTTCCTTTGAACTTTTCGTAGTGGACATATGTTGGATATACTCGGTCAATCGGTAGATTTGATATCTTTAAATCGTCGAGCAATGGTGTATACCTATACAACCACATGTCACATAATTGACCCTTTAACTGTCTTTGATTCTCATTGTTGTGTTCGCTTAAGCTATGAACCGTGCATGGTCTCGTAAGTGCGTAGAGAATTGGCCTTACAGAATTCTCCTTGAAGCAACTTACACTTCACACTTACATAGGTGATTCCTAAACGTGTAATCCTATAAAAAATACTATTTGATATACCCTGTATCAAACTTAGAAATCATTAAAAAGCCTTAACGTTTTATCCTTGTTATTGAACATTGTCTTTATCATGGGAATGTCCCAAAAATTTTGTTTGATAATGTTGAACTGTCAATCATAATATTGTTTGATCTCCTTGAACCTAGATCTTGGGATCTCCAGTCTTCTAGGTAGAGTTACCGCCATGTTGACTTGTCATTGGCCATAGTCTCATTCTCTTAGATGATTTCTCAACTGCCTCTCTAGCTAGACCTTTTGTAAGTGGATCCGACACATTATCTTTTGACCTTACATAGTCAATTGTGATAATTCTACTAGAGAGTAGTTGTCTAACGATATTATATCTTCATCGCATGTGATGATTTTTTCCATTATACATAATATGCTCTCAGCCCTTCCTATCGATGTTAGGCTATCACAATGTATGCATATAGGAATTAACTGTTGGGCCATAATGGAATGTCTTTCAGAAAATTCCAGAGCCATTCAACTTTTATTCTTGTCTAAAGCTATAGACTCTCCATTATGGAGCGGGCGGTAAATGTCTGTTTGGATGATTTCCAAGACATCGATCTTCCACCAATAGTAAAAATATATCCATTTGTGGATTTGATTTCATTTGATCCGATGATTCAATTTGCAGTAAATATCACTCGAATCGTGGGATATTTATTATAAAGTAACACATAGCTTGGAAATAGGATATATCGTAGATCATAATACTTGTGGATGGTTGGCATCAATTGTGGCCACAACCTTTTAACAATATATATATTTTCCAACCATTCCACTTCTTGTAAGTCTACTTCTTCAAATATCCAACTAATATCAAATTGATCAATGTGAAAATCTAAGCTATTGTCGATTTATATCATTATCGTCAATTGGTTCTGTGATTTATAGACCAATGAACCGTCTTGTCTTTTCAAAACACATTATCATGGAAAGTCACAACCTTTCAAGCGACATTCGTTCATGAAATGACATAATATTATATTTCAAGTGACATCTTTTCACGAAATCAAAGAACACGATCTTTAATGAAAAGACATATGATCAACTATCTAATGAGTAGTTCGATAACTAGTCCTCACAAAGACGGAATAAGTTATGTAAAAATTTCACTATTATACCAATATCCACCAAGAACATGTATCGTGGGGTTGACATAATATAATAATGTCCTAAATCAACGTTTTCTGATTCTATCACTGTATCAAATCGATATCTTTTATTTGGTGGGATATTCTATAAAAACACAATCAACGTTATTCAGTCCTATTTTCACCTTTTTAAGTTTAGGAACTTGCAATTTAGTCAACACCCCCACATTTTGAAGTAATTCAAGTTGGACTTTCTTCCTTTACATATCTTTTTATATGGAATAAATTGTGTTTTTTCTATGGGGCACTCGATTGAGTATTCAGCTAGCCGTAAGGATAGCGCTCCCCACATTTCTGGGGCAAACCAAAATATATGTATATATTTTTTTCAACCCAAAATAATGTATACATATTATTTTCACATGATCTCAAGAATAATTATCAAGTATTAATGTAAGCTTAATTCATGACTTACTACCTTGAAAATAATATTTTGTACATGCTACTAAATTTTATTTATTAATTAATTTTATGACACACAAATAAAATACACTTTGAGATAATTAAATAATAATCATTTACCCTAATATTTATAAAAACTGAATTTCATAAATTATAAAGGGTAGAAAATTAAAAGACGAGTAAAAAGTAAAGAAAATAGAACCCTATTTATTATCACGTTCTTTTTCATTCAGTGCATTGAATTTGCCACTTTTTCGCACCTTCTGATTTTCTGGAGAAGGCACATCCTCAAATATGACCACTGGCATAATCATTATTAACTGACAAGAATGTCCATTCTCCAGGAGCAATTCTTTTTTTTTCTTTTTTTTTTTTTTTTATAATTCAGATTTTCATGTTTGTGTCTGACTACTTCACTGGTATTATCCAGACGTCCTGGAGGTACTAGCACCGGTCCTTCAATACTATTACCAGGTAAATCGCGGGATGTGCTCCGGTGGCCAGTTTTTCTGAGAGCGTACAACTGATCAATGAGACAATGTCAAATTCCCCAACGCGAGTTTCTTCGTGCTTGCGGGGAATCGAACCCACGTTGTCCCATGCCAGAGCGCCTTATAGCGCCCAGGCTTTGCCACTGGACTATGCCCCGGAGGACTAGCAATTCTTTATACTCCTATATATATAGTCATGAAAGAAATAACAACGACTGACGTGGTTTGCAGGCTATTGGTCAGTTCGGGATTTACCTTGTGCGCACTCAAAAGAATAGCGATTGCGGATTCCTTCGTCACAAAAAAAATGAAAGAAATAACAATGTTCCTTGCTTATCAACATTTCCTTTTGCACTCAATAGTAGAAAATCTACCTCCTAATTCCACCCAACAGTATACATAGATTCCATGGTGAATTTTGTTCTTAGCGATCGCCACGGGTTTTGACGAACACAAGGGAAAAAAAAACATAAAAGTTAGATTTCTTAAGCTTTTTATCTTTTTGTTTTCAAAGCAATAATTTAACAAAATCAGTTTCTATTTTAAGAACCCAAAAAAACAGAAAAAACGATTAAGGACATAAATGTAGAAGAATATTTTTGAGTAGACAAATTTCTTAATTGGCCTTAAGAAATCTAACCCTCTTACCATTGCCAAGGTTAATGGATTAATTCCTCCAGGATAGAACGGAAAACTATTTTGCCATAGCTGCAATGCAAATTGCAGAACTTGAACTCAAATGTTGTGAAATGGTTGAACATTGACCGGAAAAAATGAAAGTTTGCCGAAGAATTTTTTTCTGATTAGTGGGTAGATCTTGTGTGGTGTTTGGACTTTGGAATGACTAATTAAACAATTGCTGGATACATTTTATCTTTGAAAATATAGAGAAGAAAAGTTGGAAATGAAGGTGATGTAAATTACGGAATCGGCAAAATTGAAGTTCCGGTAGTGAAGAAAAAGAATGAGAGAGAAAACAAATTGGACAAAGAAAAATAAAGAAGCGAGAAAAGAAAAAAAGTAAGCAAAAGATAAGTGGGCCGGTAGGGGTGGATATGATGTTTTCGGTAATGGTGATGATTTAATTAAGGGTGGCCGGTGGGCCGGGCTCGGGTACGGCGGGCCGGGTACGGCGGGGTCGGGGTCGGGGCGGGACGATCGGGGGGGGTCGGGATCGGGCCTAGCGGGCCTAGCGGGGTCGGGTGCGGGCGGGACTGCTCCGGTCCGTCCGTCCGTCCGTCGGTATCGGGCGGGGCGGGGTCGGGGCGGGGGTCGGGTCGGGGGCGGGGCGAGCTCGGGTTTTCGTTTTTTTTTTTTTTTTTTTAAATAACATATGTATAAAAAAAAACTCAATAAATAAAACAAGATAGTGTAATAAAAACATCCCGAAATTTGTTTTTGTGCCTCTTATATTATTTAATAGACATATGATTTTTTTGTAATACAAATACAATTGTCTAAAATCTAAATTGCAACTTTATGGTGTTGTCCAAAAGTTGCAAATTACATAATAAAATTGCAATTAAAAAAATTACATTTTCAAAAAAATGTTCTAATTGCTTGATGATTTCATGTGGTTCTTCGGTTGGAATAGGTATTTGTTGGTCAAATTGATCCACGTCGCTTCCACTACCTTCGGTTAAGATCTCGTTGTAGTTTTCATCATCTTCTTCGTTGATCTCGGTTGACCGCACCTTCTCCGCTCCGCTCGTATCCAATCTCTCGAATAATCGCAATTTCCAAGTTTGTCTCCGGCCAATGAGTGTCGTGGTCTCCTATTTGATATCTGCTGCGAGAAAAAGCGCTTTTCGACGCGGTTGACGACGCTTGAATGTTCAAAACATCTCGAGCCATCATTGAAAGTGTCGGAAAGGTCTTCTCATTCCCCCTCCGATATTTCGGACAAGTCTTCTTGTCCATCTTCATTGATAACTTCTTGATACGGTACGAACCCCGCAAAACAAAAATATCCAACTCGCTAATTTGGTTAGTAGAGGTACGGCCGCACATTCTATTTACGAGGCTTTCAATACTAGCCGCGAAACAAGCATGTCTTTTGTGAGGTTGTGTTGAAGATGAAGAAGATGGTATGGTAGCCGTACGTTACTAGCATTTTCTTGTTGATAAAATCTATATATATTTTTGCGGTGGTGTTCTACGCTATTCAACACTTCTTCTTTAGTTTGTTCAATAGGTGGTGGGTGATTTAGATTTTTGGGACTTGGAGGTGGTAGTACTTCTATACAATCGTAAATAGTTTCAATTAGTGATTTAGTACCGTCTATTTTAATAGTAGGATTTAATACTGAGAACCAATAATATAAATAGAAGGAATAGGAATAAAATATTTTTTTATTTTGACAAACATTTTTTTAATATTTGCCTTTATAATTTGGTTTTTCCATATATTCACTAAGTAATAAAAATATTAGAGTTATATAAAATAACATAGTTGAAATAGTAGGATAATATATACCGGAAAATTCTTTTGTTGCTTGAAAAAATTTCTCTAAAAATACAATAAGTTCGGAAATTTTTTCCCAATCACTATCTAAAATCATATCAATTTGGCTTTTTATTATGAGAGTTAAAAAATAAAGTTATAGGTAATTTATAGTCATAAGCAACAAGTAGTTGCTCGTATAAAGAATTCCACCTAGTGGATACTTCTTGTGGAATTCTTCTAAAAGGTAGTCCACAATCATGACAAATTTTTTTATATTCTTTTCTACGTTGTACTTTATTACTTTTAAAAATAAAGTTTATAGCAAATTGTATTTTACTAAGAATGTCTTCAAAAAGTGATAGACCATCCTTTACAATTAAGTTATATATATGGCACGCGCATTTTATATGAAAATGGTACGGAAAAGATGGAGCTAAACTATTTTTTAACATTGTAATTGCGTAATTGTTATTAGAAGCGTTATCTAATGTAATAGTCATAATTTTATCGGTAATTCCGTAATAATCGCACACTTGATAAATATTTTACGCAATAAAAGTACCGGTGTGCCTATCATCTATATATCTATACGCTAAAATACGTTTTTGCATAGACCATTTATAATCTATCCAATGACAAGTTACGAGTTAAATAATCATGGCCGTTAGTACTACGACCTATATCGGACGTGATAGATACTTTGCCATTAAAATGATATAATGAAAAACGTAAATATTGTTGATATTCATGCGCAAATTTAAATACATCTCTCTTAACGAGTTGACCTAGGAAAACCGTTAAAAGCGAGGATTATATATATCTCTAATGTAATGAATAAAACCGGGAGATGAAGGAAATGAAAAAGGCAAACCCTCCACTGACAACTAATTTTGATATTGCTTCCCTATCTCTATGTTTGTTGTATTTAGAGCCTACAATTCCCCCGTCATAGGGTTAATTTGACCTTTGTACTTGGTCGGGACGATATCGGTATGTGAACCTTGTCCCGATGGAGCGGCCGTTTGCGCACCCGGTTTTGAAGCTTTGGTATTGGGCATACCTAGGTTGGATGAGCACTTACTACATGTCTAATTAAACCCCCGTCCCACCGTGACCTTTTCGAGTTTTAAATTTTAAAACATTTTTACAAATTTTACATATGGCTACTTGATTCTCTACGTCCCTATCAAAAAATGTCCATGCATCGATTTTAATGGTCGTTTTCTTTGGACCTCGTCTCATACTAGGGGGAATAGGAGGTATTTCGGTTGAAGGTGCACTAGTGGGCGTGTTGTCATCAATATTAGTGGGTGTATCGTCTAGATCATCGTCTAAATTAAAGTCTTCTTGAGTTCCGAGAAAATAACTCCTCGTCTAAATCTAATGGTATTGTAGGAAAATGTTGAGTATCAACAAAATCATCATGTGTAGGAATAAGATGACTAGAAGAAGTACCCTTGCCACGATTGCCCCTACTAGAAGAAGTCTTACCCTTACCCTTAAACATACCTCTAATTCCTTCCATTTTAATTATATGCTAACAAATAATTAAAGTAAATGAAATTAAGTGCGCTAAATAAAATAAACGGAGACAATAATAATTTAATGAAGGAACGAATGTACCAAACGCCGACGTAACGTCGACGTGTAATCGAGAGGTTGAAAATTGAAACTTTGCTCGATGGAAGATCCTCAAGCTAGTTGCCAACTTCACTCCCAATTCCCAAATGAATTAATAAAATTGAATATTTAGCAAACAATGTAGAGAGATATATTGAGAAATTAGAGAGATTGTAGGAAGATTTGTGAGAAAGATGAAGAGAAAATGAGTTATTTATAGTTGAAAAATTGGGTTAAAGTGTAAATATAATAACTTATGGGTTAAAAATAAATATTAAGGGGTAGGGGGTTGGGGGGGGGGGGGGGGCCTAAAATGGCCGTTGGCCAACGGCCATAATCTAAAATGGCCGTTGGTGCAACGGCTATTTTTGCAAAGGTAAGGTCGGGGTCGGGGTCGGGGTCGGGACGGTCTCGGGGCGGGCTCGGGTCCGGCGGGCACTGGGGCGGGCTCGGGTACGGCGGGACGAGACATCGTCCGTCCGAGTTCGAGTCCCGCCCCGTTAATTTTTTTTTTTTTTTTTTTTTTTTTTTTTTTAGAGCGGGGTCGGGTCGGACCGGGCGGGGCGGGGTCGGGACGGGGTCGGGCCGGGGTCGGGTCGTCCCGGCCCACTGGCCAGCCCTAGATTTAATGATGGATTTGAGGGTGTATAATGAAGAAGAAGCAATTGGGGTGACATGATTTTTTTTAAAGAAATGGCATACCATCTTATATGTCAGTGATGTGGCGCGAGTGTAAAATACATTCTATCATGATGACTGGTTATATGTGTGTTAGAGTAATATTAAATTTACTTTTCAAATGTGTAGGGTGTAATAGGTCGTCCGATTAGTTGAAGTGTGAACTCGACATTTCTGGTATAGTTCAGGGTGCAATCTATATATTTTGCCTATTTTTAATGAGAGAACTTATATAATCACGTAAATGTTACTATATGATAAGATCATAAGTTTCAAAAAAATTATAATCATACAAATATTATGACATGTTTTAGATCATCAGTTCTGAAAATTTTCATTTATTTTCTATCGATTCAAATTGTGCGCATAAATTGAAACATGTGTAATACCAAGTAAGAGTGTTAATGATATGATTTGAGTGATTATTTTAAAAAAATTATACAACAACAACAACAACATACCCAGTGAAGTCTCACAACGTAGAGTTTGGGAGGGTAGAGTGTACGCAGACCTTATCTCTACCTTGGTAAGTAGAAAGGATGTTTCTGAAAGACCATCGGCTCAAGACAAAGCATAAGCAGCAAAGCAAAGCAAGAGAAACGGTCAGATCCGGACAAAAGCAGTATGAAAATAAGAGTAACAAAAGCGAATAAGTCATGATAAAGGATTCTGGAAAAAGAAGCAGTAACTAACGCAGGTAAATAAGATAAATAAAGTACACGAAAGAACATACAGTAGGGGATATAAATTATATCATACCAAATTTTAGGTTACCCTATTGTTTATAACCAAATTTAGGTTTTTCAAAATCATCCCGATCATTTCGTGTTCTCTTCAATATCAATAAAAGTCACTAATTTTTTGATAATTTTTAAACGCTATCTAAGAGTGGCACTATTATTAGACTATTCGATTTGATATATAAAATAATATAAGCTTTAATATAATGTAAAAAGTATAAAATTCATCATAGTAACATGAGACTGATATGGTTCTAAACGACTCGTTAAAGGAGAAATTAATGCAAAACTGACCATAATAATTTATAATGGCTTATGATATCAACAACTAGAGAAAGAATATGGGAACTTATCTATAAATAATGTACATTACACCATTTAAAATATATGTTAAAGATGGTGCTCTATAAAATGTGGTAAATTTCATATAGGTCAGGCTACGAAACACAAAGTAAAGCTTTATACTTTGAACAACTTATTGCCATATATTCTTTGGCAATTTATTAAAGTTTTAGCATAGCCATATCAGTGACACTATTGTAGGATTTTTGTTGGGTACAAAGCATATAAGTAAGGCACAACAGAAGTTTAAAATTTTATTTCTTACTTACCCCAACAATATTTCTGGTATGGTTATACAACAATCAAACATGTAACATAAAACATAATACTTACAGGTTAGAATATCTGGAATCTTTATCTACTATAAGGTGAACACGCGGTTGCCCTTCCGATTGCAAGCTCCAAGCTTCAATGTATTTCTCTTTCGGAAAGCTAGGAAATCCGGCAGAGGTTCGAGAGAGTTTAGTTCTAAGTCTCTAAGGCTTATAATGATAATATGAAATTAGTGTATGAATAATGAAGGGAATGCCTCTATTTACAGTTGAAAATTAGGTCAAAATCGGATTAGGGTTTGACCTTGGGCCTGGCCCAAAAATCGATGCAGAGGCGCCGCGACCCTAGGGCATGGGCGCCGCGGCGCTCGATGAGTTTCTGCACTGGCTCAATTTATTTCCCGTGCATTCTTAATTAAATCCAAAATCCAATTTTGACTTAATTAAAATAATCATTATTCATTTAAATGTCTGGACTCTAAATCGAACATTTAATTACTCTCTCAATACATCCTTAGATCGAAACGGACAATCGACATAGTGTTACCCTACAGGCCTTCTCATATCCACATTAATCAAATTAAGGTCTACGCGGAACTCCTAGACGATGCCGCAAGACGAACTCAATATGTGAAGTATGTTTACGCGAATCCAGTAAACATAACCTTTATGTGGTAAGATAAAATCCTTTCATTCACGACACACCCGATCAAGCTTAGGATTTGTTAAGTGTCTATCAAATGGCTTAATCATTGTATCTCATCTATATTAGTTGACAACTAGATCATATTCTAAATATGTCTATTGCGTTGGCCAATGACTTAGTCAATCTAACATCACTGAGAATCCGAGTGCTCTCTCGAATATACATTCGAGGAATGAATCCTAATCTTGGCTCAACTACCACCTTTAATCCACATCATAATGTACCCAATACAAGCCGTATCTCAACCTATAAGGCATTTGAGCTTAGGACGGGATCAAAGTACATTACTTTGTAGATAAGGTGTGTATTGACCTCAAGTCTAAAGACTTCTATCTCACACATGCTGATCATACTTTAGACAAGTATAACAAATAGTATATCAGCAGGGTATACCAATACTTCCAAAGTATCTATGTGTCCATCACTAGGTGAGACATACTACATCCTCTAAGGATATGATGCAGACCACATGTCGACTTATCACATATCATCGATATCCCATTCTCAATGATCATTAGTCGAGGCTATTTTAAGAGTCACACTCTATCATCAATAACTCACTCTATTAATGACAACGTAAGCTCAAGGGATGCACATTAATGAATAATTATAAATAATCAAATAATAATTCAATAATCGCAAATGCCATAAATATTAATCTTATTAATAATACGAATGTGTTCAAGTACATTTGTCCCTAATAATGATTGTCTCTAGGACATACATACTTTCAATCTCCCACTTGGCCTAGAGCCAATCTCCGATGTATCTAATACCCATGTTTTTAAAATGACCATTATGCTTAACTAAGCTTAATGATTTAGTAAACGAGTCAGCTAGATTATCATCTGTGGGAACATAGTCTAATCTAATCTCTTCAGTCTCCACCATCTCCCTGAGTATATGGTACTTCATTGGTACATGCTTGTTTCTATTGGTTGATCTTGGTTTCTTAGCTTGCGCAACCACACCAGTGTTGTCACAATAAACCGTTATTGGACAAGTGGCACTTGGAACAACCCCTAGTTCCTTTAGGAACTCAGATATCGCGACGACTTCTTTGACTTCCGATCCAAAGCAATGTACTCAAACACGTTGTCGAATCAGCAGTTGCAGCCTACTTGGAACTTTTCCAACTCACTATTCTGCCATTGAAAATGAAGGCATCTCCAGACTGGGATTTGAAGTCATCAAGATCTATCTGGAAGCTAGCATCAGTGTACCCAGTACATACCAGCTTCTCTTGTCCACCATAGACTAAGAAATATTCTTTAGTTCGTCTAAGATACTTACGAATACTCTTGACTACTTTCTAGTGTTCTTCCCCAGGATTCTGCTGAAATTTGCAAGTCATACTAAGTGCATGGGCCACATCTGGCCTCGTACAGGTCATGGCATACATGATAGATCATATAGCTGAAGCATATGAGATTCTTTTCATGCGTTCAAGTTCTGGAACAGTAGAAGGACTATCCTTCTTTGATAATTTGATCCCTTGACCCATAGGAAGATTTCCCTTCTTGGAGTTTTCCACAGAGAATCGTCTTAGCACTTTGTCTATGTATGTGGATTGTGACAGCCATAACAATCTATTAGGTCTATCTCTATAGATCCTAATTCCAAGAATGTAGCAGGCTTCACCCAAGTCCTTCATCATGAAGGCGTTGGATAACCATTCCTTGACTAATTGCATGAGAGTCTTATTATCTCCCATTATTAATATGTCATCTACATATATTACAATGAAGACAATACTCTCTTCCTTGCGCTTACTATAAACGCATGGATCTTCTTTGCTTCTAACAAAGTCAAACAATTTGACTGCTTTGTCAAAGCAAATATTCCAACTCCTTAAAGCTTGCTTAAGCCCATAAATGGACTTTTGTAGCTTGCATACAACATTTGGTTTGGACTCAAGTGAAAAATTCTCAGGTTGTTTCATATACACCTCCTCAACTAGATTATTATTGAGGAAAACATTTTTGACGTCCATCTGCCAAATGTCATAGTCATTATATGCAGCTATTGCAAGCAAAATCTGAATGGACTTAATCTTTGCAACAGGTGAAAAAGTTTCATCATAATCGACCCCAAGCCATTGATTATAACCTTTAGCCACCAATCTTCCTTATAAGTCTGTACCTTGCCATATGCATTAATCTTCTTCTTGAAGACTCATTTGCATCCTATAGGTCTAACCCCTGTTGGCAAATAAACCAAGTTTCAAACTTGATTTATGCACATCGAGTCCATCTCATATTTCATGGCTTCTTGCCATCTCTGCGAATCAATGTCTAACATAGCTTCGCTGTAGGTTGTAGGTTCATCGTCATCAGGAATATCTATCTCATTGTGTGTTTCAACAAAGAGATTAAGCCTTTTAGGCGGACGATGAGTCCTAGTGGTCCTACGGAGTTGATTGTTTGTGTTTCAGTGTTTATTGCATTCTGATTGTGAGAAGGTCTTTGTGTGTTGGACAATCCCTCACCTTGAGATCTTTCAGAAATGTCATTTTCATGTATTTCCTAAATGGAATGATGCACAACCATTTTATCATCTTACATTGGTTGTGTATGAGAGCCTTGCATTTCTGCACTATCTCTCACAGCACTCCCACTGGCTGAAGGGCGTACTCTAAGTACCCAATCTTCACCAAATACTCCCATTGAATCCTTGTCTAGGTCTTTTGACAAGGGTTCAACTTCTGTGTTACCTTATAGTTCTTGAATTTCTTCAAGTTCTATGTTATTGCAGCTCCGTTCCTTGTAAACATAGTCTTCTTCAAGGAAAGTTGCATTTCTGGAAATAATGACCTTATGTTCTCCAAGTAGATAGAAGTAGTATCCCTTAGTTTCCTTTGGATACCCCACAAAATAATATTTCCCACTTTTAGATTCCAACTTGTCAGTAAGCATCTTCTTTACATATGCAGGGCACCCCCAGGGTCGCATGTGTTTAAGTGATGGCTTCTTGCCGTTCCATATCTCATATGGAGTTTTCTCTACTGACTTTGAAGGAACCCTGTTCATAATATAAATTGAGCTTTGCAATGCATAGCCCCAAAGGTATGTTGGCAGAGCTGAGAAACTCATCATGGATCTAACCATATCTAATAGGGTTCAATTTCTCCTTTCAGCAACACCATTCATCTGTGGCGTTCCAGGAGGTGTCCATTGTGATTGGACTCCATGAAGCTTCAAATAATCCAGAAATTCTTTACTTAAGTATTCACCTCCTCGATCCGATCGAAGTGTCTTAATACTTGTTTCAAGTTGCTTCTCTACTTATGACTTGTACTCCTTGAATTTCTCAAAGGCTTCAGACTTATGTTTTATAAGATACACATGCCCAAACCTTGTAAATCGTCTGTAAAAGTGATGAAGTAAGGGAAACCTCCCTTAGCTTGAGTTGAAAATGGCCCACATACATCAGTATGGACCAACTCAAGTACCTCTTTGGCTCGTAACCCTTTCCCAGAAAGTGGTTTGTTGGTCATCTTTCCTCTCAAGCAAGATTCACAGTTATCATAGGAGTCCAAGTCAAACGGTTCCAAGCAGTCTAACTTTCTTAATCTTTCTATCCTTGATTCGTTGATGTGACCAAGTCTACAGTGCCATAAGTAGGTGGGGTTTCTTGGATTACTTATCTTAGCTCGTTTGTTTTGCAAATTGAAAACTTTACGACTACAGTTTAGAACATACAAACCATCCACAAGCGGAGCATTTCCACAAACAAAACCATTAAAAGACAGTATATAACTGCCATAGGCAATAAATGAGGAAAACCCCTCAATGTCTAACACTGGGACATAAATTATATTCTCGTCAATGAGGAAACAAAATAACAATTATTCAGTTCTAAAAAAAAAATCCTAAAGGCAAATCTAGTCTATAAGTTCTCATGCGTTCAGCATCTACTCGTGCTCCATTTCCAACGCGCATGTCTACCTCCCAAGGTCCAACCTTTCTGTTGTCAATCAGACCCTGCACATTATTACAAATGTGTGAGCCACAAGCACATTATTACAAATATGTGAGCCACAAGAGTAATCTAATACCCAGCAGTGAGAGTTACTTATAGACATATTTATTTCAATGACAAACATACCTTGTCCAGTAGAGCCATGAGCACCTAGTGTTTTGCCTCCTCCTGGAGTTGTGCAGTCCTTTTTCCAGTACCCATTCTTCTTGCAATTGAGGCACACATCTGAAGCTACCTTTGTTTTCTTCTGAACACCTCCTCTAGGTTTCATAATTGTAGGTGCAGCAATTGTCTTACCTTTCTTCTTCTGCATGTTCTTACCCTTGGGTTTGAACTTGCTAGAAGAGCCCACCATGAGCACAGCTTTACCTTTAGAGGTAGATGATTAAAAGGTATTTAACATGTTGTGAAGCTCTGGAAGACTTGCCTTGGTCCCATTCATGTTGAAGTTCACAATGAAATTCTCAAATGAACCAGGAAATAAATTCAGGATCAGGTTGACAGAGACATTTATAGGCAGCATCGTTCCAATCGAAGCCAACCTTTCTAATAACCCAATCATCTTCAGAACATGCGCTGACACTTGACCCCCATCGTTCAGCTTACACTTGAAAATGTCCCTCAGCAGTTCATACTCCATTGTCTGAGACTGTGAGTCATAGAGACTCTTCAAGTGTTCTAGCATCTCGTTGGGGCCCATGTTTTCATGTTGCCTCTGTAACTCCAAGGTCATGGAGGACAACATTACACATTGTGCCGGGGTAGCATCGTCTAGATATTTCTAATAAGCCACTTTGTCAAACAAGGCATACTCAGTAGAATCTTCAGCGGGGACTGTGGGGAATATTGTATCTAACACATACTCAATTCTCTCAAGTCTTAACACCAATCGCAGATTTCTTAACCAGACAAGGTAATTTAATCCATTCAACTTGTTTGTCTCGACCAACATTTTCAGTGATAGATTCGACATTTTATACGACTGAAGAAACAAATAGACTTAAAATTAAACTCTAATATAATTTCTATTAAACACATTCGTTAACTAATTAACATGTCATTTAGTTTAATTAGCTCCCACTAATTTAACATACTCTTCATGGAAGAATACAGACTCATATCAAATATGGTCATAATGGGCCATGATCCATGTTCATGCTATCTCCGCGTTTGTTGTGGCTGATAACTTCATCAGCACAACCTGGTAGGTCTCTAAACCAATTACAAACAATTCATAACTCATGTTTGGCCGAATGTTCTAAACAATCAATCTGCGTCCCTCGCTTGTCCGACACTGTGGCGCCAAAACAGCTTAGCAAGTCAACCCCGTTATGCGACTGCAATTATGTATCTAAGTGAGTTTTGCCTTATAGAGCAAACATTGTGGTGTAAATACTCATGAAGGTTTATCACCCACTTCTACATTTAACATACATCTATAAAAGAGTCTGAGTCCTCGTAGACTTAGAGCAAATGTTGTGGCATGAATACTCATCTCGCCGAAAAGGATTTTGCACTACAATCAATTATAACGGACGACGCGTTCATTTTAAATGAGACTTGTATTAAAATTTTAGGAAACATTTTAATTCAGGATTTTAACCAAGATAAACTCTTTTACGCCATATACAATATGACATCATGCAAACTAATGACACATATAGTTAGGCACCGTCAACCCAATATGCATGATATAAGATGGTTTAATCAAACACTAGGCACCGCCTGTCCAGACAGTTATAGCGGACGCTATTCTAGAAATGTAAATGACAAACATTTTGACATTTAGCACATAAACAGTGTACTTTTCAATTATATTGTATAATAATAATATTGGGTTAAACATTCTGAACTCTGGAAAAAAATTTGTTTTTTTTTTGTTTCTGTAGAGGTGGGGCCGCGACACTAATCATTAGAGTCGCGGCGCCACTGAGGCAGAAGCCTTTCGGTTTCTGGAAAATGCATTAGCACTGCGGCGCTCCACCATGGAGTCGTGGCACTACAAGGGCAGAAACATTTCTGCTTCTGTAATTGCATTAGCGTCGCGACGCTCCACCATGGAGCCACGGCGCTGCAGAGGCAGAAACATTTCTGCTTTTATAAATGCATTAGCGCCGTGACGCTCCACTATGGAGCCGCGATGCCTATTGTCCAGTGAATCCATGTTTTTTAAACGAAGCATTAGTGTCGCGGCGCCACCTTGAAACCCTAGCAAGCGTCGCGGTGCCCTACCATAGGGTTGCGATGCTCATGTCCTGACAAACGTTTCTGTGTTGATTCTTAAAATCGTTCGAGCCCTAAATTCAATTTAGGGATCAAATCACAGGTCATTTATCATCACCCACCATTATCAATAACGCCCATATCGACCATCATCCGTTCTTAGCCGTGCACCATGTAATGAGCCGGACAACGCACTTTTGGCTTAGTTCGAGTTAGAGCGGAATGACTTCCTCGAGTTAGCGTAGGGGATAATTTAGGGTGATATCAAAATGTTAACATTCGTTCAAGACATGTAGGATTTCAAGAAACCTTGTTTTAATCCAATTTTATATTTAACCTATATTATTATTGTATTCAATTGTTATATAACCATTGAATCAGCATGGGCTCTGATACCACTGTAGGGTTTTGTTGGGTACAAAGTACATAAGTAAGTCACATCAGAAGTTTAAAATTTTGTTTCTTACTTACCCCAACAATGTTTTTGGTATGGTTATACAACAATCAAACCTGTAACATAAACATAATATTTACAGGTTAGAATATCTTGAGTTTTTATCTACTATAAGGTGCACACGCGGTTACCCTTCCGATTGCAAGCTCCAAGCTTCAATGTATTTCTCTTTCGGAAAGCTAGGAAATCCGGCAGAGGTTCGAGAAAGTTTAATTCTAAGTCTCTAAGGCTTAGAATGATAATCTGAAATTAGTGTATGAATAATGAAGGGATTGCCTCTATTTATAGTTGAAAATTAGGTCAAAACCAGATTGGGGTTTGACCTTGGGCATGGTCCAAAAATCGATGCAGAGGCGTCGCGGCGCTCGATGAGTTTCTGCACTGTCTCAATTTATTTCTCGCGCATTCTTAATTAAATCCAAAATCCAATTTTGACTTAATTAAAATAATCATTATTCATTTAAATGTCTCAATTCTAAATTGAACATTTAATTACTCTCTCAATACATCATTAGATCGAAACGGACAATCGACATAGTGTGACCCTACATGCCTTCTCATATCCACATTAATCAAATTAAGGTCTACGCGAAACTCCTAGATGGCGCCGCAAGACGAACTCAATATGTGAAGTATGTTTACATGAATCCAGTAAACTTAATCTTTATGTGGTAAGATAAAATCCTTTCATTCACGACACACCCGATCAAGCTTATGATTTGTTATGTGTCTATCCAAATGGCTTAATCATTGTATCTCATCTATATTAGTTGACAACTAGACCATATTCTAAATATGTCTATTGCGTTGGCCAATGACTTAGTCAATCTAACATCACTGAGAATCTGAGTGCTCTCTCGAATATACATTCGAGGAATGGATCCTAATCTTGGCTCAACTACCACCTTTAATCCACATTCTAATGTACCCAATACAAGTCGTATCTCAACTTATAAGGCATTTGAGCTTAGGACGGGATCAAAATACATTACTTTGTAGACAAGGCGCGTATTGACCTCAAGTCTAAGGATTTCTATCTCCCACACGTTGATCATACTTTAGACAAGTATAACAAATAGTATATCAGCAGGGTATACCAATACTTCCAAAGTATCCATGTGTCCATAACGAGTAGCCATTACTCGTAGCATGTGAGACATACTACATCCTCTAAGGATGTGATGCAGACCACATATCGACTTATCATATATCATCGATATCTCATTCTCGATGATCATTAGTCGAGGCTATTTTAAGAGTCACGCTCTATCATCAATATCTCTCTCTATTAATGACAATGTAAGCTCAAGGGATGCACATTAATGAATAATTATAAACAATCAAATAATAATTCGATAATCGCAAATGCCATAAATATTAATTTTATTAATAATACGAATGTGTTCAAGTACATTTATCCCTAATAATGATTGTCTCTAGGACATACATACTTTCAACTATATCCTTAAAAAAATGTTATACATGAGGCGACATGGGAAGTTTGGGTATTTTGTTGTTTTTTCATCTGAATTCACCCCAAAGTTCAATGTATTTTGATGTTTCTAGTTTAAATTTAATATATAAAATATATTTTATACATATAATTTGTTCGGCTAGTTTGTTATTTTTATATTAAGGATTTAAGCTAATTTTTGGTATTTTTATAAATATACATTAAAACAAATGGGGTTTTACTTAAAAATCTAATAATCCATGTAACACCTCGTAAATGAGGTTCGAATTAGATTAGGCATCATTAAATGCTTGTGGCTAGATCTGAATCTTGAAGACTAAGGTGTATTCACATGTGAAAGTCAAGATCTAAGCATGTACTAAGTGTACAAAAAGATTGGAGTTGAAAAGAATTGAAAGAAATAAAGTTGAAAAATCTTGATCGAGATGCGAACATCATGTTCAACATATTGTCCTCATGTGGGGTCTTCCGAAAGTACTGAAAGTTAACTCTCTGAACTTAACATATGAAAGCAATATACGGACCGCATGTTGTACCGTCCATTGAGAATCAAAAAGCAAAACATTCAACGTTCTAAGGTTGAAATACGGGAGCAACATACGGGTCGTGTGTGAGACATATAGATTGTATGTCAACCGTTTATTGAAAGTACTGAGAGTCGATTTTTGAGAGGTTTCAGTAGTCGACATACTGACTGTGTATGGTGGTTGTCTGTTGCATGTCTGGCAGAAATCTACAAATATTGAAATTTTTGAGGTTTTATATTTAAATTTATTTTGACCGACTTTTTGTGGAGAGAAACATCCTAGAGCTTCCTCAAATCATCTAAGGTGAGTTCCTACTCAATTTCTTTGATTATTACATCAAAGTTTCCAATATTAATACTAGAGTATCAACCAAATTCATAGATGTTGAAATAAGCCCAAGATCAATTGAAGCGGAATTTTGAGGAAACTTAAAAAGGTAAGATTGTTGATCTCTTATGGCATTTATTGAATGAATTAAAGATAGTATTGACTATTGAAAGGGATTAGAACATTGGGTGTTGGTTGTATCTTGAAGAATACGATTCTAGGTTTAAATCCTAGTTTCATGAAAAAGATGAGGTTCGATCAAGTTTTGATCTTTATAACTTCTAGGCCAAATACATATGTGGCCCCCTAAACTTGTTCGACTTTTCCATTTAGACACTTAAACATTGACTTGTACCTATTGAACAAGTAAACTCTTCCAGAAATGTACCAAATAGATACAATTTGTTAAGACAGAAAATATATAAGCATGTGCGTTTCCCAGCGGCTGACATGAAAAAGAACCCAATGAGACTACGACACATGGATTTTGCACTCAAATAATAAGGAAAAAAGGAATACTAGTATTTATTAGGAAAAAATAAAAAGCTTTTTTCTCTATCTCTATATAATCTCGATCGGTCAAATTTTCTTCCAATTTCGGGTCGTCCTTTCCTTCCTAAATCCTTAATTTCCATTGAAATGAGATGTTTTTACGACCATACAAATAAATGAGGACTCTTGAGCAAAATTTGGGGAATAGAATTGATATAGAGAAGATATTGATACAATCACTGCTGAGCCATGTGAAAACTTCATGAGCAACGACGTCAAATCTCCAGGACCATCGTGACTGTTTCATATTTTTATTATTTGAAAAAATTACCTTTGTTCATCATAGAATCTGAACTACTTTCATTCTTTTACGTAGTTCATTTGAATGATCTAACTAAGGGTTTTCGAGGTTTTCAGTCAACTACTTCGGTTCTCTGGTCAAGTTCAAATTTAGTTCATTAATTGTGATTTTCTTTTGGAACTCTGTTTAGATTTCAGTTGCCAGAGATCTTCGTTAGTTGTAATTTTATTTTGAAACTCAGTTTATATTTCAATTGCTAGAGATCATTCTTGTATGTCTTATTCAACAATAACTAGCTAAAAACTTATAGTTGGGCATGAAAATTTCCGGCGGGTTGTCGAAGAATTCAAAGAAAACCAGAGGAAAATAGAAAAACAAAAAGAGAACAAAAGAAAATTCAAAATTACCTTTTGTGAGTGAACGCGCTTCAAGAGAGTGGAAAACGTATACTTTGCCATTTCAATAAATTGTGTCTAATTGATAAACTTTGGGAGAAGTTTAGGTGTTCAATAGTTACAAGTCAAGGTTTAAGTGTCTAAATGTAAAAGTTGGATAAATTTAAGGACCCGCATATGTATTTGGCCTAACTTCTATTGAATATAAAGTTTTTGAGCATTGGAGCTTATGTTTGAAAGGTTTAGCGGAATTTGAGGTATGTCTGCTTCAAAAACTCTCTTTGACAATAAATGTATTGTATATAAGGCTTTATGCACTTGTGGGATAAGCTCACATCAACCCTTCACATTTTGTTTTATATTATGATATATATATATATATATATGCTAATATGATTTACCCTATGCATGTGTTTTTGAATTTGAAACTCAAATGATGACATTTGAATATGACATCAAAATCAAATAATGACCTTTTTAATGGAAAAATAAATATGGAAGATAAGGAATGATTCGGCTAATATGTCATGATTGACAAAACAACATGAAACGACTAAACTTTGATTTTATGTGGCATTGCTATTCGGGAGGATGAGTAGCCGTTATGAATCCTAACGCATCAAACAGCTCGGCTATTTAGGAGGATAAGTAGCTACTGTGATTTGGGGCTCCGATCCATTGGTTTTGAGCAATGGGTGACCAATTGAGGATCTCCCACTTATTGGTTTAGTTTGCTCTTTACTGTCATGATGATACTTTTGAACTTAATGAACATAATTCAGATAATGACACCACTGTTGTTTTATACTAGGTTTTATGATTTATACTTGTTACTAAATCCTGACTATTTCATTGATCTTTATTTCATCTCGATTACTATTCTTTTTATGTTCATTGCCCCTAGACACTCATTGAATACCTTGTACTTAGGCTTAACATAATTTTTATAGTATGTTAGATAACGAAGAAGAGAAGACTCCTGAAGATCACACCAGCAAGGAGGGCTTGCTTATCATCCAGACTTTGGTGAGCCCAGATGCTTGTTCATGGAATCCTTTATATTATTTTACTAATCTAGTTTTCAGGTTATATCCAGAGAGTAGTTTATTATCTCATTCTTTTTAGATCCATCGATAAGTATTAATTTGGTGAGTGAATAGTATTTGTTTGAGTCATCGGTTTGACTTCTTGGGCCATTGAGACGTACATAATTTATCTAGTATTGCCTTTTTTTTTTTATTTCAATGCTTATTAATCTAAAGGAAAAATGATATTTTTAGTCCCCGAATTATCGTGTTATTTCGATTTTGATCCCTGTGATATCAGACTAATCACTTTTGACCTTCAATTAAGGAATGAGTGCTATTTTGATATGATGACTAACAGAACACAAATAATAGCACCATCATCGAAACAACCGCGAAACTCCGCCAAAAATGATTTGCATAAGGATAACTTAAACTTATTTGGGACTAAGAACACTCAGATTAATTTGAGTAGAACTCTACTATTAGTCCAATAAATTGCTCAATATCACTTGCATCTTTTGAAAATCTTTTAAAGTTCAAAATGAGTGTAATTCATTTGAAATGACAAGTTTTGATTTTTTTGAAAGAATATAAAATAATTATTTTCTTTTGCATGCTATATCCCAAAGGTCAATTCATTTCCACAATTTTCTCAAAATCCATGTCCAACAAAGTATTTTTAGGTCAAAATTGTTTGAGCTGGGCTTGGCCCTAAAAATCAGCTTTTGAAAATGTTAGTTCGGCCCAAGTTTGGCCCAAAAAATGCATTCAGCAGTTTAGACATATTTTCCTCTTTAAACAAATATGTTTTCAACAAAGTTCAGATTTTATTTGGGAAAACTCGGCACATTTCCAATGCGTTTTAGTCCAAAAGTTTCAGTTTCCTTTTATGTTATAATAGCCCAGGTTGATTTTCAAACTAATCAATCCAAATTCAAAGTCCATTTTTGTTCCAACTTCTTTAGTGTATAAAATTGTCCAGTTTTCATTTAAATTCATAATTTATCAAGTTTTAAAAACATCATTTATGGCGATTCTATTCTAAATGATACACATATCGTTTGCCTATCCTAAGTTCATAACTATAAATGTTCCAATAATATACAAAATTATTTTTATACAAATAAGTACATATATATTACAAAAATTGAAAGAGATTGAGTTTAGGCTGATGGGCCTACCTAAGCCCACCAGTTACTATTTTCACCCATAGTTAGGCCTTCATGCGTAGCTACAAGCAATCGAACTCGACAAAAAATATTTTGGTTGGGCCTTGGCCCAGCCGGCTAAAGGAAATAAAGTGGCCCATGAGGGCTCGTCTCATTGTGTAGGGACAAAGAGGAAGAGAAGGGGGAAAAGAAGATACTAGTTAGAAGGTATCTAGGCTTATCACATATCATACAAAAAATTTAAACAGTCGAAGCAATCCAATAATAATCACGGCCCAAATTAAAATAATGTAAACATCATTGTCCAAAAAATAACATGCATTAACGTGAAGAAAACAAGCAATGGGCTAGGGCCAACTTTAACTAGTTATGAAATACATGCATCCAAATGCGTTGTCTAATACTAACAAATACAACAACACTGGGCTCCCTGGTCTGGAAGGGACAAAAGCTGGAGGATTAGAGAGATATCTTTTAATTGTGTCGAAGGCTTTTTGGCACTCGTCCGTCCACCTAGTCGGAGCATCCTTTTTTAACAGCTTGAGGATGGGCTCCACGATTATCGTAGATTGTGCTATGAAGCATCCGATGTAGTTCAACCTTCCCAAAAAACTCATGACGTCCTTCTTAATTTCTAGTGGTGGCAACTCCTGAATTATTTTGATTTTCAAAGGATCTAGCTCTATACCACTATGGCTGACTATTAATCCCAATAATTTTCCAGCAAGCACTACAAATGTGCACTTGATTGAATTTAGCTTTAGATTGAACTTGTGAAGTCTATAAAAGAATTTCTGCAAGTGTATGATGTGATCTGAACTTTCCCGTGACTTAATTATGAAGTCATCCACATAGACTTCTATCTCTTTGTGCATCATGTCATGAAAGATTGTGGTTATTGCTCTTATGTAAGTTGTGTCGACGTTCTTGAGGTTGAGCGGCATTACACGGTAGTGGTATACTCCATATGGAGTGATGAATGTTGTTTTTTGTGCATCTTCTTCGCTCATCAGAATCTGATGGTAATCGGCGAAGCAATCCAGAAATGACTGTAATTCATGCTTTGCACAGTTATCGATAAGTATATGTATGTTTGAAAGTGGAAAATTATCCTTGGGACTAGCTCGATTGAGATCACAGTAGTCCACACAAATTCGGATCTTCCCATCTTTCTTTGGTACGGGCACAATGTTGGCTAACCATGTGGAATATGGAGTTACTTCCACTACTCTGGACTTTATATGCTTTTTGACCTCATTCTTGATTCTTATGCTCAGATCAAGTTTGAATTGTCTGATTTTATGTTTGAGTGGGTGAAACCCTCATTGATGGGGCTTGTGGGCTACTATGTCCTTGCTTAGTTCGGGCATATCTACATATGATCCAAATTGGCTTTTGCTTATTCTTATACTGATCTTCTTCATCGACTAGATCCTCTAGCAACTTGGTCTCCTCATCATATTCCTCATATTATTTTTCATTCCTATCACTTGACTTACTCGTCTCACGACATGTCATGACATTATAAGTTGTTTTATTATAATTACTAAAAAATAAGGCAAAGCATTATTAGTGTATAAAACATATTAGATCAAAATAAAGAGACTGTTTTTTGCATAAACTGAGGCTTTCATTGATTTTGATAAACGACGGTACAAACTATGATCCTGACTCGGATCAACGTCAAGTCATTTCCATTTTTAAACATTACGTAGAAAAGTAAACACACAAATGGTGAATGCTCGGGCCTCAGCCGATTTTCACTGATTTTTGAAAGTAAATTTAAAATCATTCTCTCTACCGAGGAGCCAAAAGTGGGGTAGAAGTTCAGTTAGACAGCTGCTCATTTGGATCAGCATTGCGGATGGTGGGTACTTTAGAGCATTCCTCTAGTATCACGACACACTCTTCCTCTTGAAATAACATCCATAAACCATCTTATGCATCTCCGCCATTGTGCGTGGGCATTCTAACTAAGAATGGTTAGTACATGCCCAGGAAAGGCTTACACAACTATAGATGACCTCTTTTATTTTGATCAGCATCAGAGGTTTCTTCAGAGTTTGGTATGTACCCAAGACCAAAACTGTACACGTTCGCCAAAATTGACACCGGTTCCTTGATACCTTGGAGCTCTCGGCTCAAACCTTTGCCGGGCTCGAACCCATTTTGAAGCATGGTTGCAACAATCATCTTGTAAATTGATGGCATAGTGTTTTATTCATTATTCCATTGGTGGGAAACTCCAACAAGTTTTACCATGTGGAAATCCGTATCTTTTGGGATTTTCTCTATTACCGATACAGAATTATTAGGGTAGTTGTGAATGCTGCCCGCTATGTGAATCACCACCTCATGATTCTCCCATTCAAACTTCAGTGATTGGTGGAGAGATAATGTCACTGCTCCAGCCATCTGTATCTAAGGTCTGCCTAATAGTAGGTTATAATTGGCGCTGATGCCCATAACCTGAAACTCAGTGGTGAACTCGGTGGGCCCATTTGTATGTTGAGGTCTACTTTGCCCAGGGGGTCACGATGTGCTCCTTCAAAGCCTCCTACATTAGTACGGCTCTGGCGTATCTTCCCAATATCGTATCCCAACTGCTTTAATATGGATTGTGGGCATATATTGAGACCAACCCTATTGTCGACAAGTACTTGAGATATGACTTTGTCTCTACATTTGATGGTGATGTAGAGAGCCTTGTTGTGAGTCGTTCCCTCTATTAGCAATTCATCAGGAGTGAATGAAATTAAGTGGGCCCCGATAACGTGGCCTACTATGTCGACCAATGTTTCACTACTAGTTCCTGCTGGGACGTGGGCTTCGTCCAACACTTTCATTAAGGCTTGACAATGTTGTGATGAACTCAAAAGCAGTGTTATTACCAATATTCTAGCTTGCATTTTCTACAAGTGTTCGATAATAGAATATTCTTTTGGCTGCATCCTGCGCCAAAAGTCCTCGGCCTCCCCTTCGGTGATGGGCCTTCTTTGATTTGCTTTCGTACAAGGCGCTACCTACGCCAACTCTTTGGGAGTGTAACATCTTCCCAATCTTGTCATTCCCTGGGCTACGACAGCTTGGACCACACACTCTTTTATTATTACTAGGACTACTTCTTGTGGTACTGGACCATGAAAGGTTTTCTCGGGGCTAGGCCCATTTCTTGTGGTACTTGGACCATGAACGTTTTTCTCATGGCTAGGATCAACACTGTGAAATTAGGACGCTTTTGTAGAGTAAAAGAGGTGATTGTCCATTCTAAGCTTTTAACAGACTATTGGGCCAATGGCTGGCATATTTCCTAATCTTTTTCCCGTTCAATCATGTGTATATGATTGGCACCATGATTGGGGAGAGGATTTGTGTTCACGTTTGGTGTCATTGGTTTCAAAATGATCTCTCATTTATCGATTAGATCCTATAACTTGTGCTTTAGATTGTACAATCCTATGTACTGTGTCTATTCCGTCCAGAATGGCAGCACAAGTTTGATCAACTCTCTAGAAATGACTTTCGGGATTAGCAAGATTTGGAGGCACGATGTGGATAATTCCGACTGCTTTTAGCTTTTCGAACAACTTTATTCGGGTTTTAGAAAGTGAGTGAACGCCCTGGGAGGTGTCTTTTCAAAATTTGGACGTGGCAAATCATAAGTGGTCGGAGGCTATTGATTATGGTGATTTTGATGATTTTGGGGCGCTTGATAAGCAGGTGCGGGAATTTGGTAATTTAGTAATAGAACTTGGTAAGTAGATATTGGTGTTTTGTAGTTTGGTTGTGGAGTTGATAGGCTGGATTCGATGTTTGGTAATTGGGATGTGCGTAGTATACCGGCACAAGGTTGTATGGGGATGGTGTGTAATTTCTTGGAGGAGGAGATTAGTATATATCGAAGGAAGATTGTGATCCTTCATTTCTACGACTCATCGGGCTAGGGGTATGAGAGACGTTTGCCACATTTTCTTTCTTTTTCCTTGTAACCCTAGTAGCGCTTGCCAAGCCAGCTTTGTTAGTGATGCTGACGATCTTTCTAGTTTTGAGGCCATCTTCTATTTTCTCTCCCATCATTACCAATTTCGAGAATGGTCTCCCGACCATAGACAACATACGGTCATAACAATCTAGTTCTTACGATTGGATAAAGACCGAAACCAGTTCTCCTCATTCATCGGAGGCTGTACTTAGGAGGCTTCGGCCCTCCACCTACTCTCATACTCGCGGTAGGTTTCAGTAGATTTCTGTTTGATCTTTTCCAAGTAATAGCGACCGGGCACGATTTCTATGATAAAGCGGAATATATCCATGAAGGCTCCTGCCATTTCTTCCCATGAGTCCAATCGATGGATGTCTCGAGCCATGAACCATTATGACGCCTCGCCTGTGAGGCTTTGGCTGAACAATCTCATTATCAGCTCTTCATTCCCCTTAATTTTGATCAATTGGTCGCAGTATGATCTTAGATAAGATTTGGGATATCCTATCCCATTGAAGAGTTTGAACTTAAGCACTTTGAAGCCCTCGGGAAAGTCTAAGTACGGATGTATGCACAAGTCGTCATATCTTAGGCTCATTGCTTTTAGAGAGCCCTTGTTAGATTTTTCAAACAGATCCATCATTTTTTGTTCCATTTCTTTTTTCCTTCGATCCTGCTCGTCTCTCCATGACTTTTCATCTCTTCATAATGGTCAAGTTCTGATGAAGAGTCAATGGGAGTAATTAGAGTATGAAAGGATACTGTGGGGTGCACTAGGTGACTTTTGGGAGTGCCAGCAACTCTGGGTGTTGTATGATTAGTGGTATTTTGGTGTATGTTAGGATCAACATAAATAGGCAATAGCTGAAAGGAAAGCGCAAAATGAGAAGTCCCGGTTATGTGGATGGCATTTGCTAGAGGTGGAGTTAGGTACGAGGTACCAGCATGGGTATTTGAGAAGTGCTCGGGTATGGGTGAGTTCATCAATAGAAAAGGCAGTGGAGGCCTTCTTGCTTTAGCATTTGCCTCTCTAGCAACGTGAATGACCTCATTCTTTGTGACTTGTTCTTGAAGGTCGGCGATCTTTCTAAATAGCAAGTTGATCACATCCTCGGTGTGTGAGGCGTTTTGAAAATCCTGAGGTGCAGTGTCCTTGATAACCAGAGCTTCTATGTTGTGTGTCTCTTCGGGAGTACTAGTCATTCTTTCTTGATTCTATTGGTTTAGGGATGTTGTTGCGGCTTTCGATCTAGTGACGTATGCAGTGTGACATAACACGAGTCAACCCTTTTCAATAAGAAAAGAATAACTCAAAGGCAAAGGACATTAGTACGTTAGTAAAAAATAATAATGCAAGATATCGCATACAAGGTGCACATAAATCACATAGACTCATGTATTCGATCAGAACTCTTGATTATTCCTCTACTTCAGGGTATTTTGGTCATTTCGGCCATTTTTTGTTTTATAGGGTTTTGGTTTGAAGGTCTATGGTTGATTTGTTACCACGACGTTGTTGAACCCAAAAACTCTTCTATAAATAAGAGGGGGATTATAATTTATATTATATAGGGGCCGAGTCTTATGTAGACTACTTATGTATCCCTCCGCATGAAGTCAAGCCCTTCTGTAGTTCAGGTTGCATCGAAATTAGTTCTAATTTCTTCTATCCGAATCATTCCCAGCCATGCCCGATATGGGCTTCCTACGTATCCTTCTCAGGATATCAGGTCGGACGTAGATTATTTACAAAAAGAGGGAGGGGATAACATCTTGATTGAAAGATAAATGGGGACACCTAAACTACCTAAAAGATGACTTCTCCTTGAATCTATGGCAGGTCGTCGTCCTTATGACCGCGCATTTTCCCGGTGGCTTTCCAAGAAGCGGTCGTGTATCATAGGCCAGATCTGACCGCCGTTGACAAGATGCTCTAGCTCTTGAAGGCTTCACATTCTTTAATGTCATGCCCTGGTGCCCTTGAATGGTACAAGCAAATCTTCATCCTCGAAATACGGCAGAGTTTCCAAGTGTATTTGAGTGGGCAAACCTTGCAAGTGCGGGCTAAAAGAGAGAAAATGTATGCGTACGAGTCTTAAAAGATTGTGAAGTCATAACGCAAAATTTGGGTTTCCATGGTGATTCCTTCACCGGTCATAATAGGGTCGTAGACCAGTAAGAGGTGTGGCCCCCACATGTTATAAATGACATTTTCGTCAATCAGTCTAATAACTCTTCTTTTAAAGGCCACGCACTCGTCTATGGTGTGACCGGGCTAATTCTCATGGAACATGCATCTCTTGTGGGCAAAGATGGATGCGCAAGTTAGGAGGAAGTCAGAGTTATCACACACCAATCTGGTTTCTTTCTTCCATCATATACCTCGATGTTTTGCACCGACATAGATGCAACTTTGTAGAGAAAACTGTGAGCTTTGAGGGCAATCGCCCACCACATCGGAGATGACTTAGGGGGAGGCCCTTATAGCATCCTGTAGTAGTTAATGACTTCATCAATAGTCGGGGTGACTCCCTCAGGTACCTCACTTGATTCACCATATGGCATAGGATCCATCGTAGGCGAACCTGATTCTTCTGGTGTCTTCAAATGCGTTACATAGTCATTGACCATTTTCTTGACCTCTTCAGGGAGGTTTTGGTATTAATGTTTCTCGTTGGGAGACTCTTCCGTGAGGTATCTCACAAATTCAAGAATTCCGTCAACCTCTTTCATCTTGGCTCTAGCCAAGTCAATCTTCGCGTCAAACTTGCAGATCTTTTCCCTAAGCAACTCATCAGTTTCTTCATCGCTAACCAAATCAACAACTAGTGATGTGGTACTTTAGCTATAGGGAGTGTCCATCGGTAGCAAATCAACCTTTAAGAAGAGGTGAAATTTAGTTTAGTTTTGGTATTTTCTTGTGTTTTTATTTTGGGTTGGTGTCTGAAATGTGGGACCAATCAAGAGTTCAGACAGAACATATGAAGACACAAATAGGTTATAACACATAAGCAGTTATAATATTCACGTTCCTAAACCTCGTTACTATAAGGCTTTTTAATCATTTGAAGCATAATTGCGCCAAATGTTGATTAAAACCATTGCCCCATAATTATTTCATTAATAATAGGTTTTCCCCAGAGGGGTTACAGAAGACGAATAAAGTAGTAATATCAGAAGAAGTCACCTCCAGTGGCAGATGATGAAGCTATGTTAGTCCGAGCATTCTTGGCCCTCCGAATGGTGGTCTAAATCTATTGATGAGTAGACATCAACAGTGAATCGACCCAATAACCTTTCTCTGTGAAGGTCATGGGTGCAGTCTCATCCATGGCTCTCCTCATGGGAGCGTCTAAGTCCTCTTGACACTCGTGAGTGAAGTCTAACTCCTCGGCCATGCTGGCTATGACGGTTTGGTCATGCTCCATCTTCTCTAGATATCTGGCATCTCGATCATCAACTTGTCTCTGAATGCGGCGAGCTTTGACCTCGGCCTTGGAATCCGATCATGGCTACACTAGTAGTGGTTGGGCCCCGATGTGAGGGCGTTTTGCAAGTGTGCTCTCAACCAGTCTATGTTGTCTTCGTCACAACCTGGGCAGAAGACATCATCAACTAAAATCTCTGGACCCCACTTGATTCGACCATTCCATTCTCGGATGATGTCAGCAACTCTTCTGATCTTGTCTCCTTCGTAGTCGACCATGTACTCCCCTATGTTCCATACTTGGGGTATTAGATGTCACCTTCTGAACTGTCTTAGGACCTTAATAGGTGCATATGGTCGGATTCCCTGGATACCTATAAGTAGTAGGAAAGGAGATCTTCTACCTCTCACAACCATGGTCTTGGATATAAAGTCAGGATATCTCCATTGGATGTTGTCCTCTCGGAGCCTAGAAAAGATAAAAGCCTACCCATCTTTGGTTTGATTCCCGAAATTTGGGTAAGTGACTTTGAGGTTATCTTCCCTACATTCTGGATCTCGGTATGATGGACCCTCAATTTTATGAAGGTGTTTAATGACCCACCATTGTACTAAAAAGTTACACCCTTGGAAGTACCTGTGTAGGTTTCGACATTGACCTACATCTCGGTATATATCGGCTAGGATGACCGGAACTAGGTCATAGTACTTGGTAACCATTTGTTTTTATGCCATAAAGATAACATGGGTGATGAAAATGACCCGGATATCTATAGCTTAGTGTCGGTCTTTGGGAAATACCATGATCCCTAGAAGGCATATGGAAAAGGCTAAAGGTCATGTAGCTTCCCAACTGGCATATGATTGGAATTTTATGGAGTGTTCTATGTATCCCCGCTTATACCCAAATCTATTGTAAAGATCCATAAAAGCTATGGTCGGGCCGAATATCCAATCAGCACTAGCTAGGGATAGGAACCGCAAAATCTCATCGGGAGTAGGCTTATAGGGCACTAGAAAGTTATGGTCGGATTTCTTCCTCCTTCTCATACAGGTCCCAACACTATCTATACAATCTCGAATCTCCTCTAGGGTCAGGGTCATCTCAAAATCTCTTAACCGAAACATCATTCTATCATAATCCCAATACATGGTAAGAACTTCTAGGAGTTCTCTATTTCCTTTCATGGTCATAAGGGATGGTAGGTGTCCTAGACAGTTCGTTACTTTTCTATTTTGCGGGTTATCTAACCAAGACCACAAAAAACTCAGCATCTCAGGTGCGTCGATAACCATGTCGAATTTCAAATTTGTATGCATCTACAAAATAGAACATGGTTAATTTCCCCCTCAAGGGACATCAATTTATCACATAAGGCACATTTAATGCTTCCACATAGCAAGTAGTTAGATGCAATGTCGTCGGGTCTATGACCATCAAGACACAAGGTAGTCAGCCTAATAGGTCCAGATAGGTCTAAGATATCCGAACATGTCTAGGTCAAGCATGCGCTAGTTCAGTAGGGATTTTACTTCGCTCTATCCTAGTTGTACTATAGTGGTTTAGCAAATGACTAAGGGACCAAAGCGGACTACCCAGGGTGAACCGTTGTCGACTGTTGGACGACCGCGAACCAACTCCATCTTCAACGTGTTCCAAGAAAATATTTTTGGTTTTATACTGGAGGATGATTGTGAAATCCGCATAATCATTTTTGTGAACTGATGTGGGTATGTGTGTGCGTGCCATTTGGCGGCGTATGAAATACATGAATGACAGTTATAATTTGCGGGTATTGAAACACATAAGCAATTCATATCATTTAAAAACATGTATTGGAACCCTTATGGTTAGAACCTATTATTATCCCCAGCAGAGTCGCCATTTTTTACGATTCACTTTTACGCGGAGGCATTAAAGCTACTATGAGGTTGTTGGTGCTCTAAGTCAGATAATTATTTTTAGAGTCGACACCTAATTTATAGGTAAATTAGAAAAACTAAGTTGAAAGGGTTTATTCAAATTGTTGAAAAATCCTATCTAAAGCAGAGTCAAGGTAAGGGTTCTGGTGATCCTTGGAGAAGGTGTTAGACACACCGATATTAAGGATCGATAGAATACGATTGACCTTCGGGTTCTATAACATGCCTAAATAATTTGAATTGCTTAAAGTATTTAAATTTTCGCAAAATTCATGTCATCATTTAGTTCAAACTCAAAGGGTTTTGAAAACCAAAGAGTTAAATTCTGCCAAAAATGGTTTGCACATGGGTAACTTAGTCAACATATTTCGGACTAAGAACACTCAAGGATTAATTTGAGTAAAACTCTACTATTAGTCCAATAAATTGCCCAATATCACTTGCATTTTTTGAAAATCTTTTAAAGTTCAAAATGAGTGTAATTTATTTGAAATGACAAGTTTTGGATTTTTTGAAAGAATATAAAATAATTATTGGCCAGTCAATAATTATTCCAAAGAAAGGAAGCTTCAAGTAACCTCGGGTCTATTATCCAAGGGAATGGAGAGATTGATGACGATATCACACATTGTATTGGGGCAGGGTGGATGAAATGGAGGCTCGCATCTGGAGTCTTATGCGATAAAAATGTGCCACTAAAACTTAATACACGTTCTATAAGGCGGTGGTTAGACCGACTATGTTGTATGAGGCGGAGTGTTAGCCAGTCAAGACTTCACACATCCAAAAGATGAAAGTTGCAGAGATGAGGATGTTGAGATGGATGTGCGGGCATACAAGGAGGGATAGGATTAGAAATGATGATATCCGGGATAGAGTGGGAGTGGCCTCGGTGGAGGATAGAATGCAAGAAGCGAGGTTGAGATGGTTTGGGCATGTGCATAGGAGACACAAATACCCCAGTGCGGAGGTGTGAGAGGTTGGCTATGGACGAGTTTAGGAGGGGTAGAGGTAGGACAAAGAAGCATTGGGGAGAGGTGATTAGACGAGATATGGCGCAGGTGCAACTTACTAAGGACATGATCTTAGATAAAGGGTTGTGGAGGACACGAATTAGGGTAGAAGGGTTGTGGAGGACACGAATTGTGGAGGACACGAATTAGGTAGTCGAGTGTTGTCCTTGTTACGCTTGCAAACTGGTAGGGGTAATGTTATTATTATAGGCCTACTTAGCCTATCATACAAATAGGCACATTATTGCTTTATAGTTACCTGTAGCTGGTTTTTTTGTTGATATGTGTCATTTGGTGTACTTTGTTTAGTTTATTTACCTACGCTAGTTAATGTTTACTTTTTCGAAATGCGATATCATGACTTATTCGCTTTTGATACCAGCATTTTCATACTACTTTAAATTTTTTCGGACAATTTATCTTGCTCTTTTGCTTTGCTTGTGTTTATGCTCTGTCTTGAGCCGAGGGTCTCTCGGAAACAACCGCTCTACCTTAGTAAGGTCTGCGTACACTCTACCCTCCAGACCCCACGTTGTGAAATTTCACTGGGTACGTTGTTAATATAAAATAATTATTTTTTTACATGTTATATCCTAAAGGCCAATTCATTTTCCACAATTTGCTCAAAAACCATATCCAACTCAAATCCAAGAAAGTGTTTCTAGGTCAAAATTGTTTGGCCCAAAAATGTATTCAGCAATTTAGACATATTTTCCTCTTTAAATAGACCCATTTTCAAAAGAGTTCAGATTTTATTTAACAAAACTCAACCCATTTCGAATGCATTTTAGTCCATCAAAATGTAGTCCATAAGTTTTAGTTTTCTTTTTATGTTATAACAGCCCAAGTTGATTTTCAAACTAATCAATCCAAATTTAAAGTCCATTTTTTGTTCCAACTTCTTTGGGGTATAAAACAGTCAGGTTTTCATTTAAATTCAGAATTTGTCAAGTTTTTAAAACATCATTTATGGTGATTCTGTTTTAAACGATGCATGTATCGTTTGCCTATCTTAAATTTGTAACTACAAAGGTTCCAATAATATACAAAAGTATTTTTATACAAACAAGTACATATATATTTCAAATATTGAAAGAGATTGAGTTTAGACTTGTGGGCCTACCTAAGCCCACCAGTTACTATTTTCACCCATAGTTGGGCATTCATGCACAGCTACAAGCAATCAGTCTCAACAAAAAATATATTGGTTGGGCCTTGGCCCAGCCGGCTGAAGGAAATGAAGTGGCCCATGAGGACCCGTCTCGTCGTGCAAGGAAAGAGGAAGAGAAGGGGGAAAAGAAGATACTAGTTAGAAGGTATCTAGGCTTATCACATATTATACAAAAAAATTAAACAGCCAAAGCAATCCAATACTAATCATGACCTAAATTAAAATAATGTAGACTACATAGTCCAAAAATAACATGCAGTAACGTAAAGAAAATAAGCAATGAGCTAAGCCCAACGTAAACTAGTAACGAAATGCATGCCATAGAAATTAAAAACATGAGGGACTAGCCCCAACAATCGCTAATAGTGGCAGAAGAAGCACAAGATATAAAAACTTAGAAGAAAAATGGGCCAAGCCCATATGCACTAAAAGTCAAAAAGAACTTAGCAAGTGAAGCATGGGGCTAAAGCCCAATAAACACACATTTGAGATAATTCTGAGTGATATACAAGAGAGACATACTAGACATATATACTGTATACTTTGTATACAGTCTGCATATCCTTGTGTATATAGCATATACACACTCTAAGCAAAGACTTGATATATATTGAACGTAGGCAGACAAGAAGGGTATGCACACATACAACACAATAGACTTTCAAACCTCACTTGTAGACAGAAACTCTCAAATTTTAGTCCTAAATGTGTACCTATGTGCACCAATTCATTCTAATATTGAGATCATACATGCTCATCGAAGAGAAGAGCTAAAGATCCATACATGTAGCACATAATCAAACATGACATCCTATATACCAAAATTCAAACTCATAAGCTGAAATAACACATCCAAACAGGAGGACTACAAGAAACTATACCATTCACAGAAGCCAAGTGTTGAGAGCTAGACTGGTCATACTTAAGAACACATATGTCATTCAAAACAATTACGAATATACAAGACTCAAACAAGATGAACTATTTCAAACATAGGCTTATACATATCAAATTATGAATACGTTAATCCTAAAACATCTAACCACTTTAAGGGATATACTTCTACTATTGTGACCATGTTTTTACCCAAATCATGACCCAAGACTACACTCATAGTATTTTTAAAATATGCATACACCACCACAGTTTTTAGATATGCACCCCAGGAACCAATCGTTAGCTAAGTTTAAGCTAGTCTACTCATGTTGACATGTTATAAGGTTCGGACAGAGACAAAATTCTTGACTATTATCTAGGCATATTTCACATTGGTTACATAATTGAAAGAAATACATAGGGTTTTGTCAAGAAAACATGTTTAGTGCTTAGATCAGACAAGGACAACATGCAAAGTTGTAACTTTCTGTAGTTCACAGATAGACGGACATGCTTCAAAGACCAATTTTTCTTTCTTTTCTTGACAAGACACAAAGTTAGTAATTTAGAATCCTAAGTTTTCTTCCTAAACAGATGCCATCGTCTTTAGATCTTATATCCTTAATCATAGCATGGATGCACAAGAATATGTTATCATTCAAATACACATTATGGCAATTCAGAAATAAAGCAAGCACAAATATATTCAGACAGCCATCATGTGGATAGAAGCAAGTCATGTTGGGCATTCAAAAGACTATTTGGGATCATGCAGGCAGGGATGATACATAACACATGGAGAAAGTGCAAACAGTCTTTCCTAAGTATCCATGATAAGCTTAATCAACTAGAAACTCAATTAGATGCAAATAATTGGACTTGTGCACAATATGGATGTCATGACTCAAAAACTAGACTTATAGACCAAGCAAGATGACATTTCAACATGTGAAGAGCTATTCTAGTCATGGTTCTCATGTAGTTACACAAGCCACACATTTCGCAACATGTTTTCATGACTTGAAACCAGCAAATATTAGCTAGATCTAACAGAATTCATAAGCATAACTAATGATCCTAAGGACTATCCCTACTCGTATCATATTTAGAGACAAAGCAAAACAGTGGACAAATTTGCATCTGATGGACATATTCCAACTGCAGTTATCAGATACCAAACCCATAATCCCCAAACATACCTATAGAATATTATACAAACTCAAACAACTCAAAAAGGGGACATTAAGGGATATCCTGAGCTCTCAACGTCTCATTTTTTACTTAATTCCAGCTTAAGAGGAAGCAAAACATCATTTCTTTTAAATAAAGAGGACTAGATTCAAATTGGGGTGACAAAACTCAGAATTTAAACTTTATCTACCTAAACTAGGCTTAGACACAACATTTTAGAATTATCCTAATTATATATCAACCTAAGCAGACCTTAAGGTCATTTTAAACAGTCCCTAAATGATCTTTCAAAAACATCAATAGCTTAATATCTAGGTATAACAGTCTATTCCATTATCCTAAAACCTAACAGCTCCTCTCAAATCCTATTAAGATATATCTCATATCATTATTTAACCACCAACAGCTATCCAAAGGCAGATATATCCATATTATGAACTAAATTAGGCCTAAGCAAGCAATTAACAGTACTGTACCCAAGTGTTTTCAAAGGCGTTTTTGGGGTGAGTCCCGGGGTGAGTCTTGGGGCGGGGCGTATCAAAAACGCTCCGAGGGCAAATGAAAGGCTTAGATCCATAGGGCGTATGCCCCAGAATTTGGGGTTTAAGCCCTGGGCATAAAAGCGTACGCCTCGGGCGTTAGATTTAATATTTTATTATTTTAAAAGTATTTTTCTCCGGATTATGATTTTTACTATTTGTGTAGTGATATTTAGACTTCATGTTTTCATGTTGTAGTGATTTTTCCTAAAATTTATAAAAAAAGAAAGAAAACAACTCTCATAGAAAATAACATTGTCATAAATCCTGCGGCTGCTGGCACAGAGTTAGCCGATCCTTATTCCCCAGATACCGTCATTGCTTCTTCTCCGGGAAAAGAAGTTCACGACCCGTGGGCTTCTACCTCCGTGCGGCATTGCTCCGTCTTTTAGATGAGTATGTCCGAAATTAATAGGATAGAGATTTCATAACACTATGTTCTTGAAGAAATTAATTTTATCAATTTTTTTATCATTGCTCTTACACTTTTAACTCTTCTTCTTCTTCTTTCAAATATATAAATAAAAATAACAAATATTAGTTGAGTGTGGGAAGGACTAATAAATGTTCAGATTAATGACAAAGTGAATGAATATTTCATTTTAAAAATTATCTAGGCTATTAACCTTTCTCAAATAATAATTGTAATAAATTTTTTTATATAATTGTTGATTTAATTGAATTTATATGCAGAATTTTAATGAAAATTTTATTTTTACTAATTTATTTAGAAATAAAATTATAAAATTGAAGATACATAAGACATAAGCCCCGTAGATACATGAGACTTATGCCCCGTGTCTCAGGGCTTACGCCTCGTCCCGTGGTGCGTGAAATGCCTCACCTCGCACCACCGCCTTTTAAAATATGGCTATACCCTAATTAACATATCAATCAACTATAAAAACTCAGAATAAATATTAAATAACATGAATTAAGCCAGAAATTAAGAAAGGAATTGACATTACCTTGTGTGGAGGCAGTCAAAAGGTCGAAGAGGGCTTGGTATTCACTCTAGGATCTCGACACTCGTAAATCACACGAAAAAAGGAAAGATTTTGATTTGTGGTGACTAATTAAACTAGATCTGGATTCTACCAAAGGGTTTGGATTTCAACTTGTCGCACCCGTTTTAACCCCCCCCCCCCCCCCCCCCCCACTGCGAAAAAGAGGGATCCAACATGATTGTGACGTATTGGTGATTCCTAAATTAATTAAAGCTTAAGAAGTCGCCACCTAATTATTCTACGGTGAATTAGGGCAACTAAATATTAACTAAATGCTACAAAATGAACTCTGATTAATGATCTGCTAATCTATGAGATTTTGGGTAAGAATTCTTTATTATCCTAAAGGAAAGGGGTTAGGCATTCTTTAAAATCCTCTAACTACGGTCATCCGGTCAGACTTAGGTTGATTATTATACTAAGGAAAAATGCATGTTTAAGAGTATAAGGTTAATTGAAAGGATGTTGCAAGTAGTTAACTGAAAGGATGTTGAAAGATGCATTTTGACAACGTAGAGATTTTTTACCACTTATATTCTTTTTGATGAGTCCCGCAAAGGTGATTGCGATTCTGAGACATAAATTCCCAACATAAAATACGAAAAGTATGCATGGTATTGTTTATAAAAATACATGTAAAATTGATTTTTTTTTGGATAAAAGCATGCATTTGTATGGCATTGTTTATAAAATACATATTTTGGCAATTGATAGTAAGGAGAAAAGCAAATTATTTGTAATACAAATAAGTGATTTATATGGAAGTCATATTAAATCGCAAATCGGATAAAAACAAAACCTTATTTGTATGATTAATAATGCGAAAAAAGGATGACCAAATTACTTTGAAAGTTTTAAACATGCATGACGAGCCTAAATGAATAAACTAGCGGCAGATTTCCAATTTTAACTACCCTTTTAATTTATCAATTCAAGGCCTAATTATTCTAAGTAATCCCATGATCGTACAAAGTTGAGTAATTAAATTACTACAGAAAAAATAAAAATGGCGGGATTAAGGAATTAAAAGCAGCGACTATGGAAGATGACGATGTCCTCCCGCCCTATTTGTTTAGAAGTCCCGAGGCAAGAGAATGCAATGGACGTGGATGCGGGTCTTCGTTTGACAATAGACATGATGATGAGACTCATCGTTGCTCTCGATGCATTTCATGTAAACGAAATAAAAGAAAAGGATTAGTATAAATTAATTTGATACTTGAATAATGCTGGTAAATAACAAGGATAATGTATGAACCGTTGTTGTACTTTAAGGGAAGTGATCCCGAGCTTGCAGAAGCAAAGACACAAAGAAAATAAGCTCAAATCTTCTGAATCAAAAGTTAAACATGGTAACTTACTATCCTGAGGGCTTTCATATTGGTCTATTAACTAGAGAACTTCAAAAGATTTAATCTAGGTAAGAGGAAAAACATTTCAATTGGTTTGAATGATATTTAATAGTGTAAACATTGCGCAAGTGTTTCAAGCAAACGAGTTATTTAATGAACTTTGTCGATTCATTCACATTTTCAAGACAAGGAGTGAAATAAAAATGGAACAATAGCTAAGTTCATTTGGCTCGCACGACAACGTGACTTAGTTTTCATAGACAAAACTAGTATAATTATTCAAACAAGTCTACCTCTAGTTTATGAAAATAAGTCAGGTGCTCATTTTAGTACATGGAAGCTCAAAGGAAACTGGTAGAATTTCACATTACGTCATTATGTGGGCTCTAACAGATTCGGATTTATATAGCCCTATTTCCATCCTTTAGAACCCTAAGTTCAACTTTTGTAATGAAAGTAAACAAAGAAGGGCAGGGATTACTCGTCTTGAAACACTCAAATAAACAACCACAAAACTTAACTAGTCCATGTTATGACACCAGAGTTGCAAAATACTAACGTAAAAACTCGTTATCGGAACATCGTTAGCCAGATCATTCGGAATATTGAAAACATTACTAAGGTACGTGACAAGATTAATCACGTGTTTAACAAATCAACTCAGTGATTTTCTTCCAAGTATTCATAATTTATTATATTATTTCCTATATATTGATTTGTAACAAACAATGTGGCGAGAGAGATTCTCACGAGTCATGATAAATGGGAACTAGGCCAGCGATCGAGTTATGTAAATAATTACATGTTCAACAGATTATTATTTTTTAGCAAAATAGTAGCTCATATATATAAAAATAGTAACCCCCTTTTTATCGAATATCTAGCTCAAACTGATTTTCCTTTTTCTGAAATTACATCAAAGCAGCCTCTTCGCATAAAGAACTCACATCAACGTAACTATGGTTCAAACGGGCCAGCCCATCTTTTTGAAGACGTCAAGTGAATACGAAAATCTTAACTAGTTTATGCACTTAGAAAGAAGAATGAAGATCATAAGTTGTGCTAGTTTTAAACATGCTCCAAACAATCTTTTGGGCATATTGTTAAGCTCTCATTTTAGCAATCAAATCTATCTAATAAGGTGGGCAAGCAGTGAGCAAAACATTGGACAAAACAAAGGAATCTCCATTTTGTACCTAGCTATGTGATTATTGCACTTCATGTAGTCACTTAACAAGCATCCCAAGTTTCTCAATTCAAAATCAAGTTAACTCTAAAAAATAAGAGTGTCGACATTAGGCCATGATTCAAGCTAATACCACACTTTACAGGAAAACAACAATGTTCAAAATAAACTCAGGACAAAGTTCTATGACTAGAACAGAATTTCTATAACAAATAGATAATCTTCGTCAACCATTTTATACACAGACTTGAGGTAAAACAGGGCAGCAAAGAGATTCAAGTAAGCAGAATCTTAACGAATCAGCAAGAAATATTGAACGACTACATTTAATTCTGTAAATTTAAACGCAATGAAAGGCAAGGATGAGCACTGATTTATATCAAACAAAAGGACAAGCAGGCTGAACAAACGCCTAAAACGAGCGAACGACTATATTTAATTTTACGGGGAAAAAAAACTGAAATCGAAATAAAGACGAGGGCGATTACTGACCTTTTTTGGGGACAGCGAACTGAGGCTTGTCGTTGTCGAATCTCCGAATCCGCTCGAAGTAGTTTGTTGTTGTTTCGACCAATAAAAGAACGAAGCGTGAGTATTTTTATAGTCCAAAGATTAGAGTAAAAAAGATCTTGATAGCCAACAACTTAGAATACAGATGGAATTTTTTCTGAGAATCAAAGCTTGTGTTCGAAGGGGAATTTTCAGGCCTCCGAACCTGTTCACAAACAGCCCAAAGGGTCGTATTTATAGCGGTGAAAAAAAGGAGATTTCAACAGCTTCCTGGGGAAGCTTTGTACTTGAATTTTGAGGAGGAGGGGGGGGGGGATTGTTTGAGATTTCTGAAGGAAAATCATGAAAAGAGGAAATCAAAATCACTTTTTACAGGGCTGATTCGATGTATTGGAGCCGTAGGTGTTTAGATTAGACTGGTTGGGTCTTTTTTCCAGTGAATCAAGGAGAATCGGGCGAGAATCTAGAGGATACTTATAGTCTTCAACCTTTTGGAGGTCGAATCGACCTTTTGCAGACCTGAATCTTCAGGAAAAGGGGGGAAAGGGACGGGTCAACTAGATGGATAGACAGACGGAGGCGACGTGGTGGCAGTGGCATCGGTGATGGTGTTTGTCCGGAGGATAAGGGTGGAAACGATGGGTTGAGGTGATAACGGCTAGGGTTGGGCGTTAGAAAAGGGATCGTTTGGTTTGTGTTAGGTTTAGGGCATAAATGGGGTGTGGATTAAAATATAAAAGGGGTTTATTATAAAAAAATGATTTGAAGAAACGTAAACTATTTAAATAAAAATAACGATGTGATAATAATAAAACATAATATTTATGAAATGCTAATTGGTTAAAAAAAATGCGAGACCGTTTTGCGAAAATAAAATAACATAAAATATTAGAGTAAAACTATGATTATAATATTAAAGGCAAATGATAGTAGAAAAATACGAACAAATATGTATATATATATCGCAAACAAATAATCGGAAAAGAGTGGATAAAATTGGGTGTCAACCCAACTTAAGCAAAATTAGTCGATTTTAACTAGAATATGACTCAAAAATATGAATGCCAAGGATTCGAATTCTAGACAGTTAAAATGAAGAACAAATGGGTGAATTTATAAGATCATTCAAAACCCTAGCAGACCCATCGGGTTCGATGTGGAAGAACAAGAATTGGGGGGGGGGGGGGGGGGGGAATCCCTCCAAAAGTTCTCAATCAATTAAAATCAACCATTTGAAATCAGAAGTAGACAAATGCCATTAAGAAATCGCAGAAAAAGCAACGAAGGGAGGGGTAGTCTCACCTTCGGAGTATGGGGTACGGTGGTGCCTCTGCGGCGTATTGGTGATGTAAGGGTAAGAGCAATTATTGCTCTTGCCCAAATTGGACGGACAAGCACTGTAGAAAGCAATGAGTACCAGCAATTTGCCATTCTAGGCATCGTGAACAAGACAAATGCGCGGCTAGGGTTAGGGGAAAGGGGAATATGGGGGTGACCTTGGGCGTTTTACGCCTAAGGCCAGGTCTGGGCACTTGGGCCTGGACTCGGCCGATTAATTTAAAAGGGAACGACCTAATTGATTTTCTTTCAAAGTTTAATAAATAATGGCCACATTTTATAAATGTGGTCATTTTCATTTTTTAAATTAAAAGATGACCAAATAAATTCAAATGTAGCCTAATTAGATCAGGAACTTCAAATTAAGCTCAAATTTCATACCATTTAGGTTTTAAGAAAATTTAAATCATACAAGCAAATCCTTTAATTTAAGAAGCTTGCTTTAAAATTAAGAAGTAATTCTATTATCGTATTTAATTTGACAACTTTCCGATTTTGATGGAATGAACTATTGATCTCTTTAAATTGAGAATTTTAAGACAATTAAATTTATAATTATCCATTAAAATTTTAAAATCATAATTAATGATCAAAATATTACAAAATTAGGATAAGATATAAAATAAATATACTAGATGATATTTTGTCAAATGAAACGATAAAATATATCTGAATAATTTTGTAAAATCATATTTGTCTTGCAAAATGTATATATCACTCTGTCTATGACTCGGGAATTCCAAATAATTGAATAGAATTATTGGAGGGTAAAAATTAGATTTCAACAATAATGATTAGATTTTATTTTCGAATGACCATTTTATTTCTCTTTTGTTTTATGTTTTGCATTTTCAATCCTAGTCGCACGATAGTGAACTTATTCATTATATTCATCGAGGACAGTTGAAACATAAAGATAATTCTTTCATGGATTTTTCTTTTAATGTGTTGAACCTGGAGCACCTTAGAAATGTACAGAGCTCAATGAGCATATTACACAAAGAGCAACAACATAGGTGATATGTAGAAGATAAATAATGGCAAAAGAAAAAAAGGCACATGTCTTTAAGATTTCAAATAGTTCCACTACCAATAATCCACCATAACCATAGCATAGCACAGGGAAAGAGTGAACTGAATACAGGTATAATAATCCCTTATATTGGTTAGGGCCTTTTAGACTTCTAATTATGTGACTGTACCTGTCTTTTAATCTGAACCGCACGAAGAAGCATGAGTTAGTGTATGTTTTTCGACCCAAATCACGGATCATGATGACACCTACATTATCTTCGAAAGGCGAACCATCTCCAAAATTATTGAATAAATCATTTGAACATTACGGAATATTAAGAATCATAGAAGAATTAAAATTGTTTCATTAGAAAACTCATAAATATCAAATATCCTTTACAATACATCATTTTCTAGAACCTGATCGGACTTACACAGGAGCTACTATGAATACAATTGAGTTAGGATAATAATACTAACAACTGCCTTGAAATAATAAGGACATTATAACTATAGATGAAGATCAGGTCCGTCGATAGGATATGTGACCCGCCCTAAGCCTCCACGAACGTCAGAAGTCGTGATTGGATCAATAGTTGGACCTGCATCCACAAAAAGATGCACCAAGTGTAGTATGAATACACAACATACCCCCGTAAGCATCAGAGGCCGACAACGACATATAACATATAATAAATATAAAAACCGAGTTGACTCATAGGCATCCTAGATACTACACAGTCGTTACCAATATATAGTCACCCTTGAACATAGCAATTATTGTTTAACACCCAAGTCATCTTATAATACGGAAAGACCCATATCACATATAGGAATAAAGTCCACTACAATACAAACTATTCACACAAGCACATATCCGACACATATTCTACTTCATAACACTTTCCTAAGTCTATTAGTCTTATATTGCCTCTAGCTCACACACCTAATCAATTTCCACACGTTATAACCCATTATACATACAAGCTATTGATTATCCCTATCATATCGAGTAAATGCATATGTTGATGAGTCTCCCTTTTAAGACCAACTTAAACACATATAAACTCACACAACGATGCGTACGCTACCAAGTATGATGTTTCATTAATGGTCTAGATTTTCTGTTAAACAAGGCAGTTATCCTTTTAAGGATTCAATCTTCACTTCCCTAAATAAGGAACCGATACAAATCCTATTGCTCACATCAATTTACACTGAAAACACCAACCATTACCAATTTATACTATCTAATCACACATATCCAAGTCTCATCTGACTAACAGCATTCATACCAACTCAATTTCAATATCAGAATAATATGAGTGTATGAATGCAATGGTAAGTAAATCTGGAAATTATGAAAATATGAGACGAAATCATGTTCAAGAGATGAATAACACATGCCTTAGAATTATCAATAACACATAGTTTTGCATATCAGTCTTGTTCATATCATGAGGCATAAAGTGATGAGTAATTTCAATCAACAATCACAATTAAGATCAGTCATGGCGACAAGCTCACATAACAACAGTCGGTATCAACCTACGTATGATCCCCAAACAGATCAACACCGGTACCCACTCAAGTGCTCATCACAATCACTAAGGTATGACCTTCATCACGCTCAATAACCCTCAATATTTATATATACTACATGTACCTATCGAAGTCTAATAGTGAAAACCGTAGTCTACCGCTTGGCCGAACATGTGCCAGGAACTCAGTCCCACACCAAGGCTTTGCCCATACGTAGCACCTCCGAACGTTCGTAGTCTAATATCATAGATTCTACATTAACACATAACTCTAAATACATACATAAAGATAATATCTTTCAAAGAAATTGAATGTCCGACCCCCTAAGCGACCCCAGACCCACAAGGGTAAAATCGAAACTTTAATATCACAAAAGCATACTCGCGGTCTAGTTAATCATATTCTTAAGTATGTGGGTCAACTAATCCCAATTAGGTCTTCAATTGTCTTTATTATCAAATCCCTTAATTTTTAGGACAACCCTAGAATTTCACCCAAAAATAATGGAATTAAATTAGCAATCCAAGCTTAGCAATAAGTTATCCCATCATTAATAACCCTATATCTGAATTATCATACCCTAAAGCCAAAAAATTGGTCTCCAAATTCATTTTTAGCCCTCTTGACTTTAGGCATAAACCCTAGGTTTTTCTATCCCCAAAACATGATACATAACCTAGATTTAGCGATGAAATCAAAAATACATAATGGGAATAAGATAGAATTCATACCCCAAAAGTAGAATGAATGGCCAACCTTGAATTCCTCACCAAACCAAGCTTAGAGTTGTGAAAAATGAGAAGTGATTAATGATTTTCAGACTTGGGGTCTTTTAATGTTTCTGAACTAGCGGTCCCGCTCTTGCAGACTCGCTTCTGTGGAATTATGACTGCAGAAGCAATCCCATTTAAGGTACCAGAGATGTACAAAAGTGGAGACGACACCGCAGAAGTGGTTCACCTCTGCGCACAAAGTTCCGCAAATGAGGTCATTTCCAACTCTTTCAGGGCTCTGCGACTACACCAGAACTAGCAGCAGTAGCAAAATCACAAATCTTTCATCCGACACTCGAAACTCACCGGAGGCCTCTCGGATATAAACTAAATACGCTACCCAAGTGTAAACGATGCTACAAACTTGCTCGCTCACTCAGAATACTCATTTGACTAAGCTAAGAAACAATTTTCTACAATTTCACTCAAATTCAATAAATTGGCAAATAATTACTCAGAACACATATGAACGCTTCAGGAAGCAAACCAAAGACTCGACTAAGTCACAAAGGACGTTATAGACCTACTGAAAACAACGAAACTTAGAATTTAACTCGTATATTCAAAAGTCAATTTTGGGTCAAATCTTTTCATTTCAAGACTTTTCAAACTTAGGTTTTTCTTCCAAAACCTATCTAACTTACCTCGGGAATCGTGCTACCCATCCCCGCAATCACAAACCTTGGAAAGAGTCCACAAAAAGGGTATTTTGGTCAAGACAGAGTAACGAGCTTAAAATGATCGATCGTGTCGTTACATCAGATACCAATTAAACAAACATTTATGATCGAATGGAAAAGGAGAAATATGAAAGTCGGCAAGTAACCAAGGAATATCCATTATAGCCTCATGAAAGCCTCAATAGGCAAGAAATATACCGATAGTACCGCTTGTTCACTTTATCAGTCAAAACTACATTTAACTTAGCTCAAAGATCCAAATTTCTATTTCTTCATAATCGAAATTCCTTTCACAATTGATTCTCGGATATAATAACTGACTCCGCTCGAATTCAATGACTTGATCATAACCATACCTCTAAACGCATCCGGTTGATTCTGCAAATACCTCCATAATCACCACCATACTCTAGTTATAGCCCAAACCATAGTCCAACCCGTACTGATAAAATAATATGATTCTATTAATCTTCTTTCACAGTTATCAAGGTCGTCTTTCTTGCCAAGATTCCTTAGAAACACACCACAAACCTAAAACATGACTTCCTCTTGCTAGAAATGAATCTTGCTTTATTTGAGACAATCCTTAGCAATTTCGTCAAACAGATCTTATCCAAAGCCGATTGTGTTAATTTCAATTTCATTGGTTTCATAATCTGAGTTGAAACCTCTTAATCAAAATCCATCACCCAATTCTACTCAAATCTTCAAATCATCATACTATATGCACACCTACTGATTACTTTGATGTGCCCAATTCGTAGAAAATCCACTAACCACTATAGAATCATTTCATAACCAATTGTACCTCCTCAATTTTCTTCCAAGTACCGCCGTAACCCAATAGACTGCCCGAATAGTTTTCATCTGTAAAATATCATCAATCTTACTTTTAAACTTTAATGAGACCCGATAATGATGTCATACCTCAATTCTAAACTGAAATCCATATAATACATGTCAATGATTTACTGGGGGTACCCATAAGTCCTTCTAGTATTATAACCATAGGCCACCCAACCTGAATTGAACCATTATAACCCAAAAAATATTGCTTAATCCCTAAATCGTCGATAATCACCCTAACTGATTCCAAAAAGGTTTCCCATAAGCCTGATGTAACCTCTTTTACCTCCTTTCTTTTGAATAATCAATCATGTGTCGTCATCTCGACTCCAAAAGATGAATTTTATACAAGTCATCCATTTAGTACCGCAAACTATACCTTATGATTGAAATTTTCATATTGCCCAACTCACCCCCGATATGCAAATCTGATAGCATTCCATGAACTCTAAGCCCATTAAGTTTTCCTTGTGCTTTACCTAAGCTCTCTCACAACTCCAAGAACTTGATAGAAGGCCTGCAGCCTTGTACACCTCACCTCAATCATTTAATCTCCAATTGAAATACCTCACTACGCCTGTAGAAATCCAAAAGTGTCAATCTTGCAAACCACACGCCTTACCATGCAGCAAAACTCTCAAGCCTTTAATAATTGAAATATCCACTCATGTTATCCAGTCGGTGATGTTTCAACACAATTTACTATCATGATCACAACCCTACCTAGAAATATAACCATAATTTTCCAACGGAAGAGATTCTCAAGATTCCCTCTTATTAATCCACCATAGACCATTCATTCAAGAATGCCGTGAGATTACCCATCTCGATATTACACAAGCTTCCTATCCATGAATCCTATCACGATAGTCACCCGAAATTCGCCTTTCACCGTATACCAATCGCGAAACCCCATGGAACTTCGTCATTACTCTTAGTCAATTACCTCAGACTTCCTTCTCAAACATACTTAACAATTACACCCAATTTGAGTGCTGCAAAACAACCCCACCATAATTCATACTCTACCAAAGAAAATCGGTTACTTTGAATTCAAATCCTTTCCTTTATCGAAGAGGTACTTTACTCATTCCAAATTAGATCAACCATGCATTTATCTTAATTTTTCAGTTTCCACCTTTCATTCAAAATCACATTCACCACTAATGATCGATCATTACTCGAACCCGCTCAAGAGTGTTCTGCAATGTTATAGGTCTTGAAAAATAGCTGAGACGGTCCTGGAGATAGTAGAACACCATACACTCAAGCAACCGAGAGTTCCTCTTGCCTCACTCGAACTTTAAAACTAAAAGCTCCTCCAAATCCGGCGGGCATCATATGTACAATCTTTTATAAAGTTTCTCCACTTGAAAGGTACCGACCCACTCTAGTTATTCCAATCCAAAATTATTTAGTACCCAAGCGATAACCCAAACCATCACTGAACTGGTCCATAATCCATAGATCGATCCTCAATTACCGAACATACAATCCTGCTAACATTCTCATATAGTTTCACCTAAGTACCTTTGACAAAATCCTTTAACTGAAATAATCCTTCTTCTATCTTGGTTTATGAGTTTACTGGCCCAATCATCGATACCCAAAATCTCTTGACAACTAGAATTAGTTCAAACCGCCATCAATATATTATTGTAAATATCCCCATTGACCAACACCTTACTTGAGGGTCCTTAAATGATGCTTGCCCACAAAGAACCACTTTTTGCTTGATTTGCCAAACCAGAACACCTTCAACAAATCGCGTATCTATTTCTCTCAATCGGTCCACTCCATAAAGTCACACTACCAGTAACTGTAGAAACTTTTCAAATATTAACCCTTACAAACTAGGCCCACAAGCCTTATCCAAAAACTAAATACAACATTTGGTAACTCCTTAGAACTAAAACTTCACACTTGCCCAGAGACTGGAGTCATTACTATGAATCAACCACTGGCCTCTCTATTAGCCTATAACGTAGTCCAACATACCAACTCAGACATGATCTCTTACACTCACTCTACATTAAACAACTGCAATATCACTCATAAATCAACAAGATTTTGGTTTCAACGATTCCCTTTTATCACTAACCTCAAAACACCAACGACCCTACGTACATACCCTTTACTAAAGGATCACAACTACCCATTTCCTTAAATTTCGCTCATCACTAGTAACCTTGTCACCTGACCTATAACATATAGCTATTTTCCTAGAAGAACCAATAAACCACTAGTACTTACTCCACTACTATAATAATGTCACATCGAAGCCCAACTTAACTTTTCATAACCTTATACGACATCCAGCTTCGTACGTCTTGCAACTTTATCCTAACGAGCACGTCAGATACCAATTATTCCCTTCATATAGCGGATATTGATCCATTCAATTTCTTTTTTTCTTGCACCTTTGTATTATCATTTTCACTTTCCAAAGATATCACCGAACTAAGGAGCCTTAATCAATACCCCACTCAGCCGAACCTTCAAATCATAGCTGAAAGCTGAACTTCGTCATGTGTCTATATCACAGTGACACATCTTATACCCTACCACGTGATGTCATCGGATCACTCACGTATGAATTTAAGAGTGTGTCCCCACCATCAATGATAGAATAGGATGAAGTTCCAGATACCAATTGGAATCGACCAGATACCAATTTGAACAAACTCACACGATAAGAATGAAAGAAGACAAGTTTCCTAAATGTCCTATAGCCTCTTGAGGATGGGTACAGATGTCTACGTACCAATCCGCAAGACTTTACTAGACATTTCTCTTGTACTCGTGAGATCGGTAAACCTAGATCTTTGATACCAACTTGACACGACCCAAATCATGGGTCATGATGACATCTACATTATCCCCCATGTAGGTGAACCATTCCCAAAATCATTTAACAAAATCATTTGAACATTACAGAATAGTAAGAATCATAGAAGAATTAAAATTTCTTTATTAGAAAACTCATAAATATCAAAGATCCTTAACAATACATCATTTCACAAAACCTAGTCGGACTTGTACAAGATCTACTATGAATACAACTGAGTTAGGAAAATAATTATAACAACTACTTTGAAATAATAAGGATAACATAACCATAGATGAAGATCGGGTCGATAGGACATGTGGCCCACCCTAAGCATCCACGAACGTCAAAAGTCGTGATTGGATCGATAGATGGACCTGCATCCACAAAATAATGCAACAAGTGTAGTATAAGTACACAATGTACTCCCGTAAGCATCATGGGCCGACAACGACAAGTAACATGTAATAGCTATAAAAATTGAGTTGACTCACGGGCATCCTAGATACTACACAGTCGTTACCAACATATAGGCACCCCTAGACATATCAATTATTGTTTAACACCCAAGTCATCTTAGAATACAGAAAGACACGTATCATATATAGGAATGAGTATAACGGTTTGAACCCAAACTCAATCTATCCACATAACATCATTGGACCCCAAGTATGGTCAATCACGCCCTTAAGGAAAACAACTCAACACATATTGTTCACATAAGCACATATCCGACACACATTCTACTTCATAACACTTTCCTAAATCTAGTAGTCTTATATTGTCTCTAGCTCGTGCACCTAGTCAGTTTCCACACGTTATAACCCCTTATACATACAAGCTATTGATTATCCCTATCACCTCGAGTAAATGGATCAGGTCATGAGTATCCCTTTTAAGGCCAACTTAAACACATATAAACTCACACATAATGATACTTATGCTACCAAGTATGATGTTTCATTAATGGTCTAGATTTTCTGTTAAACAAGGAAATTATTCTTTTAAAAGATTCAATCTTCACTTCTCTAAATAAGGAAGTGATACAAATATTATTGCTCATATCAGGTTACACTGAAAACACCATCCATTACTAATTTGTACTATCTAATCACACATAACCAGTAAACACATCAACAAACAATTAAGAATGTGATGCAGATGAAATGAATATAATAGTATGAATATGATGTAATGTATTAATGCACTGGCCATCTTTTCAAACCTGGTATACACATGCCACTGGGCTTTGTCTCATAGCCATGGCTTATGAGGGACCCATAAAGTCCATATACCACTCATAACTAATCAAAATAATCATTCGGTCTGGTTAGAGCATCAATCACAGACTCATTTGTCAAGCCATATCAATTTGCATCATCCGAATCATCTCATAACAGTATTATTTACCTTCATTTCCAAGTATCATCGGACTAACAACATTCCATACCAACTCTATTTCAATATTAGAATAATATGAGTATATGAATGCAATGGTAAGTAAAGGCAGAAATTATGAAATTATGAGATGAAATCATGTTCAAGAGATGAATAACACATGCCTCAGAATTATCAATAACACATAGTTTCACAAATCAATCTTGTTCATATCAGGAGGCATAAAGCGATGAGTAATTTCAACCAAAAATCACAATTAAGATCAATCATGGTGACAAGTCCATATAACAACGGCGTTCAACACTAGTACCCACTCAAGTGCTCATCACAATCACTAAGGTGGGACCCCATCACACCCAATATATCATACCCCAACCTAGGTGAGGCGTAGCTGGCACCCGGTACCTTACTAGGTCCGAGCGTACCAAATTGAACTCATAATCTAAGCCTTAAAGGCAGACTAGACCATTGAGGTCATACTATAAAAATAATCTCAACTTAGGCAGACAAGGACGTACACTGCAATATCTGTAAATGGAAGTCAACTCAACTAGAATGGGGCTGTCCCCGCAGAAATATATACATGATTGGGTGGCCGACAAGGCCTACCCTAGTCCCTGCATGCAACAAAATCTAGTCCAGACTATATACACAAGGACCAATTAGGCCACCATACTGCCACAACTATATATACAACCCGTCTACAAGCCTCTAACGAGTCATAACTGTATCATGACCGGGACAGGGCCCTGGCCTACCCATGATCTGTTAAACATACCAAAAGCTAGACCTGGCAACTACAAATGATCTAGAGCTTACCACAAAAGCTGATACTCAGCTAATCATACTGATATGATCTTTCGTGCAATTTGTTTAATCATGATGGTATGAACACAGTGTCCCCAAGCAAAGAGACATCAGTACGAGATAATGTATCGAGTATATAAGGTGACTGAAACTGAACTGAACTGAAATACAAATAAATCAGAATATAAATTGCAGAATTGTTAAAAAAACTGGCTAGGTTTACCTGTCTTTGTAATCTACTAACTACACAACCTATATCCATTACATAGACTCATATAAGGCACCTAGACATGAATAAATAGCCTCGAAGGCAAGTTATGTGTGTATAGCCCCGAAGGTAAGTGCGCGTCTGTATAGTCTTGAAGGTAATTTGTATCTGTATAGCTCCGCAGGAAATATGTATGTCCAATAGCCATGAAGGAAATCTGTTATAGCCTGAAGACAAACATCATAGCCCGGTGGCAACTATCATAACCCGAAGGCAACATCACGGCCCCGAAGGCAACTATTATAGCCGAAGGCAACTCTAATTCTCTATAGTGTATAGTCATGTTTTATATCGTTCTATGTACTTGGTTAAAGATGGATAACTGTAACTCATTCTTGACAAGGAAGTACTACTAGAATAGGGTCATGGTAACCCAATTACGATTTCTGTAACTAGCACATCTTTGTGCGTTGGAATCGAAACTAGCTCGTGAAAGAAACCATGCCAAAAATAAGGAAAATGATAGCCTTCACATTCCTTAGCTTATCATGTCTCAACAAGGCGATGCAACCGACCCATAATGCACTTTAATCTATACCAAAATAAGTACACAACATCACTATCATAACTAGCAGCAACTACGATCGTCAACAAGTTTAATTGAGAATTAAACTTAGCTTTCTTCCTCCTTCCTTCAACTTTCACATCTATCAACAACACAATACATGGAAATCATGATAATAACCATATCAACATTACACTCAAGCTATTTCTAACAATATCCAGCCATAAGAAAATATAGATACACCTCCAACAACTCAACAAGGTAACATCACTTTTCTAGACCATCTTTTTGCTTCTTTATTATAGTTCTTCACTTTTTGAACTCAATCAATACCAAAACTAAATTAAACATAGGAATAAATTACTTTGAAGATTCTGGAAAACATCAAACATGACTTCCTTGGAGCTTGAAACACACACAATAACAACACACCAAGAATGGTCTTCTTCAAGCTTACATTACCTGTAAGAGTTGAATCTTACTCAAACCACCTTAGGATCTTATGCAAACACCCTTGATAGACGAAGAACCTTAGAGAGAGGTTTTGGGACTGATTTAGAGCTAAGAGGAGTGAAAATGAAGTGTTTTAAGGTCTCCACCGCTTTAAGGCTTTATATAGAGGTTCCACCGCTAAGGAAATACGGACCCATGTACGGTCGCATATGGCCATATATGGCCTCATTTTCCATACAAAAATTCCTTAAATTTTTGGCTTTCCATATACCGCCTCATCTGCGGGGCAGACCTCATCCGCGACGCGCAATGCTTACTGTATCACTTTAACTTTGTCAAACTTTGTCGAAGAGTGTCGTCTTCAATCCCAATGGCCTCTGAACCTCCCGACACCTTCATAATTCTCACCTATAAATAGGTATCCTTCAAAAAAAGTCTCAAGTTGCTATGGTCTAGCTCGACCTTCTTCGTACCCTAAGCGAGCGCAAGGGAGTAGAGTCATCTCGGTTGCTTCTCAAATCTCAAAATACACTCCTTCAATATAGCATTACTTAACCATCATATCATGAATCCACATAAAACTTTGCGGGGTGTAACATCCTTCCCCTCTCCCCTTAGAAATATTCATCATCTAATGTTAGCCCTTAGAGGCTTTATGAAATATTTTTTCACCGGGACATATTGCCGTGCATATAACTCCCAATTGGGACCTCACATCGTAGTGTACCTATTCCTCTTGCTAACTCGTCTCTGATCCTAATGTTTCTGGTTTAGTATATTATAATCTAATTCTGTATCCGTAGGTTGGCTCTTCTTAGACCTTTCAACCCGGAATCCTTACTTGTCGAATACTCTATCGTACCTCCTGCTAAAAAGGATCGTTATTTCTCTAAGTAGGCCTACAACCATCATTTCCCTTGTATTCCCCTTGTATTGGACACAATGCTCTCTTTTAACCTATGTTCTTCTTTGGGAGTTAAAAAGGTTTCTAATTTCCTCTTAGGTTCATCCTCTCAACTAGTCCCTCTACCTTTTAACGTGGTCCTTCTATAAGCTTTTTTAAATGTAACTAGATGCCCGTCTACCTTTCATAAGTTTAACCTTATAAAATCGAGTAGGATTTACTAGTTACGCATCCTTATTGCGTAATTCTACAGAAACTATCTAGCAATATCTAACTTGGCCCTTGGCTTGAAAATTATGAACGACTTAGTTCACAACTCCAGTAATATATCGATTTCTACATAACTAATTAGAGACTATGAAGAAAGTAAATCTGGGACTTGTTTAAGTATATTAACTAGGTGGGTGTGAATTCATTATACATGCAGTATCATTTGGAGGAAACTCGGTGTCCTGTCGACTGGATAAAGAGTAGATATGGTTCTGACTAAGTCTGGCTAGTGGGTCGGGTCGGCCCGATCCCATCCCGATCCCGCCCGATCCCAGCCCGGTCCCGCCCCGATCCCAGCCCGGTCCCGCCCCGAATAGTTTTAAAAAAAATATAGTATCGGGACTCGAACCGGGATGGGACAATGTCTCATCCCGACCCGTCCCGGCCCACACTAGTCCCTCATGTCCTGGCCCGATCCCGATCCCACCTAAGTCCCGACCCAATCCCGCCCAAAATCTCCCCTTTTGCAAAAATAGTCGTTGCACCAACGACCATTTTACATTTTGACCGTTGTGCAATGGCCATTTTTGGCCTCCCCCTCCCCCAACCCCCCTACCCCCTTAATATTTATTTTTAACCCATAAGTTATTATATTTACACTTTAACCCAATTTCCCAACTATAAATACCTTATTTTCTCTTCATCTTTTTCACAAATCTTCCTACAATCTCTCTAATCTCTCAATCTATCTCTCTACAAGTCTACATTGTCTACTAAATATTCAATTTTATTTATTCATTTGGGAATTGGGAGTGAAGTTGACAACTAGCTTGAGAGATGTATTTAAATTTGCACATGAATATCAACAATATTTACGTTATTAATTATATCATTTTAATAGCAAAGTGGTTATCACTTCTGATATAGGTCGTAGTACTAACAACCATGATTATTTAACGGTAACTTGTCATTGAATAGATTATAAATGGTCTATGCAAAAACGTATCTTATCGTATAGATATATAGATGATAGACACACTGGTAATTTTATTGCAGAAAATATTTATCAAGTGTGCGATTATTACGGAATAACCGATAAAATTATGACTATTACATTAGATAACGCTTCTTCTAACAATTATGCTATTACAATTTTAAAAAAATAGTTTAACTCCATCTTTTCCAGATCATTTTCATATAAAATGCGTGTGCCATATATATAACTTTATTGTAAAGGATGGTCTATCACTTTTTGAAGACATTCTTAGTAAAATACAATTTGCTATAAACTTTATTTTTAAAAATAATAGAATACAACAAAGAAAAGAATATAAAAAAACTTGTTACGATTGCCAACTACCTTATAGAAAAATTCCAGAAGAAGTACCCACTAGGTGGAATTCTTTATACGAGCAACTACTTGTTGTTTATGACTATAGAAAACCTATAACTTTATTTTTTAACTCTCATAATCAAAATCCAGCTTATATGGTTGTAGATAGCGATTGGGTAAAAATTTCCGAACTTACTGTATTTTTAGAGAAATTTTTTCAAGCAACAAAAGAATTTTCCGGTATATATTATCCTACTATTTCAACTATGTTGTTTTATATAGCTCTAATATTTTTATTACTTAGTGAATATATGGAAAAACCAGCTTATATGGCAGCTATTAAAAAAATGTTTATCAAAATTAAAAAATATTTTGTTCATATTCCCACTATTTATATTATTGGTGCTGTATTAAATCTGACTATTAAAATAGAAGGTACTAAATCACTTATTGAAACTATTTACGATTGTATAGAAGTACTACCACCTCCAAGTCCCAAAAATCCAAATCACCCATCACCTATTGAACAAACTAAAGAAGAAGTGTTGTCTAGCGTAGAAGACCAATGCAAAAAAGTATATAGGTTTTACCAACAAGAAAGTGCTAGTAACCTACCGGCTTCTATACCATCTTTTTCTTCTTCAACACAACCTCACAAAAGACATGTTGTTTCTACGGCTAGTATTAAAAGCCTCAGAAATAGAATGTGCGGCCGTACCGCTACTAACCAAATTAGCGAGTTTGATATTTTTGTTTTGCAGGGTTCTGTATCGTACCAAGCAGTTCTCAATGAAGAAGGACGTGAAGACTTATTTGAAATCTTTGGAGGGGAATGAGAAGACCTTTCCGACACTTTCAATGATGGCCCGAGATGTTTTGAACATTCAATTGTCATCAACTGCGTTTGAAAATGCTTTTTCTGCCGGCAGATATCAAATAAGAGACCACAGACACTCATTAGCCGGAGACAGCTTGGAAATTGTAGTATTATTCAGAGATTGGATACGAGCGGAGCGGAGAAGGTGCGGTCAACCGGAGATCAACGAAGAAGAAGACGAAAACTACAACGAAATCTTATCCGAAGGTGGTGGAAGCGACGTGGATCAATTTGACCAATAAATACCAATTCCAACCAAAGAAACCACAAGAAGTTATCAAGAAACTAGAACAAGTTTTTTTAAGAATGTAATTTTTTAATTGCAATTTTATTATGTAATATGCAACTTTTGGACAACACTACAAAGTTGCAATTTCAACAATTGTATTTGTATTACAAAAAAATCATATGTCTATTAAATAATATAAGAGGCACAAAAACAGCATTGGGATATTTTTATTATACTATCTTGTCTTGTTTAATTATTGAGTTTTTTTATACATATGTTATTAAAAAAAAAAGGAAAAACCATCGGGATCTCTGACCCGATCCCGCCTCTGACCCGATCCCGCCCGACCCAATTCCGACGTGATCGGGATCGGGACGGGACTTCGGCAAATGCCGTCAAACCCGATCCCGCCTGACCCGACCAGTCCTGATCCGGCCCCCTTCACCCGTCCTGCCCCGACCCGACCCCGTCAAACCCGACCCGCTAGTCTCGAGCCCGACCCACTAGTCTCGAGCCCGGCCCACTGTCCAGCCCTAGTTCTGACTACCGCCTGAACTAGAGACTCCACCTTGGCCTCGACATCTACCAGTAGAATATTGGGGCCCTCGACCTGGGAGGCGTAATGAAGCAGATGATCCAACAACCGAGTCAGTTGGCTGAGCCATTCTACCTTGCCTTGTGTCCGGGCAATCCCTCATCATATGGCCCTCACGACCACACGTATAGCTAGATGTCGATCCTAACATGCACCTTCTATACTGCCCTCTACCGTAAATACCACAACGCGAATGGGTATATGCCATCTGATCTGAACTCTATTGCCTCTATGAGCCTGATGCTCGTGAGCTCAAACCTAGTACTAATGGAAAATAATGTTGTGACTGATACGACTGTGGCTTGGATGGGCGTCTGAATTGTTAAGGCCTGGAACCCACCTAGGACTCCTTTTGAGGCCCAGTAAGTCTTGCTCTCTTATGTGTTCGATAATCTATTGTTGAAGGCGACACTCTTCCAAGTTCTGAGCGAAGGCTTGTATACGAGAGATATCCATACTTTCATACACAACAACTGTAGTACATACCTCAACATACTTTGGTGCTAGACCCGATATAAACCGGTGAATTCGAGCATGCATCGTATCAACAAAAGTTGGGGCATTCCTTGCCAAGGAATCAAATCAGAGAATATACTCTTGAACGTTCATATTCCCATACTGAAGAGTCAAGAACTGGTCAACTCGGGCCTCTCGGGTTTCCAAAGGCAGATAATGGTCCAAAAAGGCTTATACAAACTCTTCCCAAATAGTCTGCGGGGATCCTCTCCCCTAGACCGATCACATGTCTCATACCAGATGATGACAATATCTCGCAACTTGAAGGATGCTAACTCTACTGCTTCCTTCTCTATAGCATGCATGACTCGTGAAAACCTTATTAAAATGGTTCATGAAATTCTGAGGATCCTCGTTCGCATTTGACCTTGTGAACTCTGGAGGGTTCAATAGTATGAACTCTCGAACTCCCAGGTCCTTCTAGAGCTCCGGCACTAGCTGGTACTCTTGGTTGCCTCTGTGTAGTCACTATCTGACCTAATAAGTGCACTACACTCCTGATATCCTGGTTAGAGGGTGCAGGAGGAGGAACTGGTTGCGCTGTCTCTCTGCGAAGCTTCTCTAGTGGTGGAGGAGGTGGAGATGGCTGAGCAGGTGTCTCTCCCTGGGACTCAGGTCAGTTTGCACTGTCAGGAAGTGCCCGACTTGTACCCTCTCCTATCTCTGCACCAAATCTCTGAGTAATTGAAGCTCACCTAGTATTAGTCATCTCTAAACAATCTGTATCGAAAATATGGATTAAACTTGACTTGATTATACTTAACTCTAAAGCACGATCCGAGATCAGAAAGAAGGGTGACCAACTTCTAAATGCCCTGTAGCGCCCTGTCTATAAATATGGTGCTCAACACATGTATAAACAAGACTCTACTAGACACGGATTATAGACTTCGTAGGACTGCCCTACTCTAATATCAATTTGTCACACCCCAAACTAGGTATGGTATGGCTGGCACCTAGTACCTTACTAGGTTCAAGCATACCAAATTGAACTCTCAAGCTAAGCCTTAAATGCAGACTAGGCCATTGAGGCCATACTGTAAGAACAATCTCAACTTAGGCCGACAAGGTCGTACACCACAATATCTATAAATGGAAGTCAACTCAACTAGAACGGACTGTCCCCACATAAATATATGCATGACTGGGCGGTCGACAATGCCTACCCTAGCCCATGCACGCAACAAAATCCAGTACAAACTATATACACAAGGGTTGACTAGGCCACCATACTTACACCACTATATATATAACTCATCTACTAGCCTCTAATGAGTCATAACTATATCATGACCGGGACAAGGCCCCGACCTACCTATGATCTGTTAAACATACTAAAAGTTTGTCCTGGCAACTCTGAATGATCTGGAGCTTACCACAAAAGATGATACTCGGCAGATTCTACTGGTGCAATCCTTTCTGCAACCTATCTGAACATGTGGGTATGAACACAGTATCCCCAGGCAAAGGGACATCAATATGAGATAATGTACCGAGTATGTAAGGTGACTAAAACTGAATTGAAATACAAAGAAATTTGAATATAAAATACATATCTGTTAAAGGAAAATTGGATAGGCTTACCTGTCTTTGTAGTCTGCTAACTACACAACCTAGATCCATTACTTAGCCTCATATAAGGCACCTAGATAGGAATAAATAGTCCCAAAGGAAAGATATGTATGTATAGCCCCAAAGGCAAGCGCGCGTCTGTATAGCACGAAGACAATATGTATCTGTATAGCCCCGTAGGCAATTTGTATGGCAAATATCCCTGAAGGAAATCTGTTATAGCCCAAAGGCAAGCATCATATCCCCAGAGGCAACTATCATAGGCCGAAGGCTTATGGCCTCGAAGGAAACTATCATAGCCAAATGAACCTCTAATTCTCTATAGTCTATAGTCATGCTTTCTATTTTTCTATGTACTTGTCTAAACACGGCTAATTGTAACTCATTCTCTACAAAGAATGACTACTAGGATAGGGTCATGGTAACCCAATTATGATTTTTGTGACTAGCGCATCAGCGCATCTTTGTGCGATAGAATCCGAACTAGCTCATGAAAGAAACCATGCCAAAAACAAGGAAAATGATAGTCTTCACATACCTTAGTTTATCTTGTCTCAACAAGGTGGCGCAACCAGCCCGCAACTCACTTCAATCTATACCAAAACAAGTACACAACATCACTATAATAACTAGCAGCAACTACGATCGTTGAGAAGTTCGATTGAAAATTAAACTTAGCTTTCTTCCTCCTTCCTTCAACTCTCACTTACATCAACAATCCCATACATGGAAAATCAGGATAATAACTATATCAACATCACACTCAAGCTATTTCTAACAATATCCAGCCATAAGAAAATATAGATACACCTCCAACAACTCAACAATGTAACCTCACTTTTCTAGAACATCTTCTTGCTTCTTTCTTATAGTACTTCACTTTTCTAACTCAATCAATACAAAAACTAACTTAAACATAGGAATCAAGGAGTTAAACTTACCTTGAATATTCTGGAAAACTCCAACTATAACTTTCTTGGAGCTTGAAACACACACAACAACAACAACACACCAAGAAGGAACTTCTTCAAGCTTACATCACTTGTAGGAGTTGAATCTTACTCAAACCACCTTGGGATCTTATGCAAACACCCTTGATAGATGAAGAAACTTAGAGAGATGGTTTGGGACTTGTTCTGAACAACAACACCACTATCTTTGGAGTCCAAGAGTCGAACTCCTAGAGTGGCTAGTCGATGAATCTCATTCGTCATTGTTCTCTTACCTTCTTCAACATGAGCTAAACTTCCCATTGATCGCTGACTAAGAGCATTGACTACCATATTCGCCTTTCTTGGATGGTAGAGAACATCTACATCATAATTCTTTATCGATTCGAGCCATCTTCTCTGCCTGAGATTCAACTCCCTTTGCTTGAAAATATACTAAAGGCTCTTGTGATCTGTGAAAATATCAACGTGAACTCCATACAAATAATGACATTATATTTTGAGTGCAAAAATCACAGCTGCCAATTCTAAGTCATGAGTTGGATAATTCTTTTCATAAGGTTTAAGCTGTCTGGATGCATAAGCTATAACATTACCATGTTGCATCAAAACACACCTAAGAACAACTCTTAAAGCATCAAAATATACAAGGAACCCTTCAATTCCCTCTAGAAATGTCAACACTAGAGCAGAAGTCAGTCTCGTTTTCAATTCTTCAAAACTATGCTCACATGCATATGTCCACTAAAATTGACTTTCTTATGAGTCAATCTATTTAATGGAGATAAAATGTAGGAAAAACTTCTACAAAACACCTATAATAGCCTGCCAAACCTAAGAAACTTCTTATCTCAGAGACTGAGGTGGGTCTGGGCTAATTCTTCACAACGTCTATTTTATGACTTTAGCCAAAATTCACACTTGGAAAATTTCACATAAACTCGCGGTGCTGAAGTGTCCGTAACACTATTCTAAGATGTTCTGCATGATCAACCTCGCTATGGGAATAGATTAGAATATCATCAATAAAGACAATAACGAAAAGATCAAGATAAGCCTTGAAGACCATGTTCTTAAGATCCATGAAAGCAGCTAGGGAATTTGTCAATTCGAATGACATGACACAAAATTTGAAATGACCATAACGATTTCTGAAAGCGGTTTTCGAAATACCAACTTTCTTAACCTTAAGTTGATGATACCCTAATCTGAGGTCAATCTTCGAATAACACTGAGCACCCTAAAGTTGGTCAAACAAATCATCAATTTTTGGAAGAGGATACTTGTTCTTAATGGTGACCTTGTTCAAATGTCGGTAGTCAATGCACATACGCAAGGACCCATCCTTCTTCCAAACAAACAAGACTGGTGTACCCCATGGTGAGACACTTGGTCTAATGAATCCCTTATCAAGGAGATCTTTCAACTGGACTTTTAGTTCTCTTAAATTTACTAGAGCCATTCTGTATGGATGAATATATATCGACTTAGTACCGGGAAGTAGATCAATTCAAAAGTAAATCTTCCTGTCGGGAGGAACTCTGGAAAGATCATCTAGAAAGACTCCTATAAACTCATTAACAACTGGTACGGACTGAAGAGTTGAGTTCTAGGTATCTGTATCCCTAACCCGGACTATATGGTAGATATACCCCTTGGATATCATCTTTCTGGCTATAAGGCAGGAAATAAACCTACCCATGGGTACTACTATATCATCCTTCCATTCTATGATTGGTTCACTGGAAAATTCAAAAGTGACAATTTTGGTTCTACAACCTATTGTGGTATAACATAAAGATAACCAATCTATACCCATGATTACATCAAAGTCTACCATTTCTAACTCTACCAAATCACTTATGGCAATGCGGTGATAGACTTTAATTGGACAATCCCTATATACCTTCCTAACTATAAGCCTATAACTGACTTACCGATTCGGAGTGGATACTTCAAAGGGTTCATGCAACTTTTCTGATTCTATCCCAAATTTCTTACCAACAAATGGGATTACATATGATAGAGTGGATCCAGGATCCATAAAGGAATAAATGTTAAAAGTGAAAATGATTAATATAACTCTTGCCACATCGCACGGGCCTCTGTATCATGTCGACCTGATAATGCATACAAGTGATTTAGACCTCCACCTGCATTATCAGACTCAGCTAGACCATGCCCTAACTAAGCCTGAGAATTACGAGAAACTGTTGAATTTGTGGATTGAGCCACATTACCTCATGTACCATGTCTCACTGATGGACAATCTCGTTGAAAGTGACCTTGCTGGCCACACCCAAAATAAACATTCAAACCCAGGCAACACTCCCCTGGATGCCTCTTACCACACTTAACAAATCGGATTATTGAAAGAATTTTGACCCACGCTGGCCTGCGACTGGGAGCCTGATGCTTTGAAGTTCTGCTTTCTGTTATCATTTCTGAACTTTGGGGCTGGGGCACTGGATTAAGATGAAGTATGTCCTCATGACCTATTTTTGAAGAACTATCTACCTCCACCTCTCCATGACTAAAGTGTCCTGAAGACTTAGCTCTTTTATTAAACTCATTGTCCTTCTCTTTCTACAAGGCTTTCTCTTATTTTAACCTACTCTCAATATCCTGTATGAAAGCAATCATTTTCGTAATAGTCATCTCCTTGTTCTGAGCTATGATGTTAGTTGCATCGTACAAATGGGGATCAAGACCATACATAAAACGCCTAACTCTAGCTCAAATGTCTTGGACCATATGTGGAGCATACTTTACCAAAGAGACAAACTGAAGATAGTACTCATGCACAGTCCTGCCATTTTGCTTGAGCTTTTAAATTCCACATACTTAGCCTCTCTGACCTTTACTGGAAGAAAGTGTTTAATAAAGGCATCTACAAACTCATCCCAAGTCACCGGAGGTGTATCTTCCCCACGGAAGTGCTCCCAAGACTCATACCATATGCTAGCAATATCCTGCAACTGATAAGCTCCAAACTTTGCTGCCTCTACCTCATTAACATGCATTACACGAAAGATTTTTTGAAGCTCATCAATGTAGTTTTGTGTATCTTCTTTGTTAAAAGAATATGTAAACACTAGAGGGTCCATGCAAAAAAAAAAACTCACGAGTCCTGAAACTGGATGACTCTTTATTCGTCCCTGTACTTAGAGTCGTTCCCTAACGTTGGGCTTGAGCAGCTTAATAGCTCCACTAACATCAGAGTCAGTAGTGCTGGGCGGCGGAATTGAGATCTACGCAAGCCCTGTGGTATTAGGTGGTGTTGTGCCCGAATTGGCTCCCTAAGCCTAAGCATTTCCTCACGAGCAGCACTAGCAACAACTCTCTTGCTTATAGTCATTTTTTTTCACATGCATTTTCTGAAATACGTAATACGCACGAGTTAGAAGGATATCCTGAAGGTATAACTCTAACTGCACGATCTAGAGTACAAAGAAGTGAGACAATCCTAGATGTCTTGGTGGTCAACTATTTATATGTGTGGGGCCCTCTCACATATAAATGTGACTCCACTGGATACAGTTTCATAGACTCCCTAAGACACTTGAACATAGTGATTTGATACCAAGCTTTGTCACGTCCCAACCCATGGCCTGTGCGAAACACGTCACTCGGTGCCTGGCTGCATATACCTGAGCGAACCACATGGTTTGCTTGTCAACATGGGCATAAAAACATACTAAAATAATGATTTAAAATATGCAAAAACATAATGTTGGAAGTAGTCTGAAATAATCGTAGCGGAATTAATCTGAGTAAAACATGATAAGTCTGGAAATCTAATACTGTCATGATACTAACTAGTCTATGAAAGCTCTAAACATGAGTCTGTAAAACGTCTGTCATGACAAGGAGCATACCTCTTCTAATAACATGTAATCATAAGACACTAGACTGACACCCCAAATGAGATGAGGCTCACCAAAATAGTGGCTACTGAAGCAATTCTATTGAGCAGATCCGTCTCCCTGAAACTCAGCACCTACACTGTGAAGTGCATGACCCATGCAAATAGACGATAGTACATTTGAATTGTACTATATATAAAGCAACTGAAGGAAATAAACAGGCATATGATATTAGAGAAACATGAAACTGAAACATGAGCATGAGTAAAGTCTGAAAAATTATATATATATGTGTGTGTGTGTGTGTGTATATATATATATCCGTGGGGAGAGCAGTAGTATAACCAACAACATCAAACACCACGTGGGTACGTGGAGTCTGGTACCTGTCCCGACCAGCAGAGCTTTCCCATACCTTATCGGGGTATGAGATATGAACATGGCATGAAAGGATCCAATCTGCAATCTGAAGGTATCGTCCTCTGGCAGAGCGACCCTTATCCTACGGTGACATATATATTTTCAGGCTATCTGAGCCTTCTCGGTAAACTATGCAACTCCCAAAACATGTACTTGAAAATAATGGCTTGTAATCCCATGAGTTTCATGAAAGTAACTTGTAAATCATAATTTAGCATGTGAAATAGACATATCATATAACTTGTATAAATCATTAAAAGCATGTATAATTTCATGGACTGAGTAACATTGATCATAACTTGTAATTTAGGAAGTCATGGAATTCAAACATGCGTTCATGCATTATGGACAAGTTCATGACAATCATAACGACCAATCATGAATACAATTGACGAATTATAATAGAGACATGACATAATATTTTATATAGTTATGGTTATCATTATATTAGAATAAAACCCTAAGTTATGGAGAATTCGTGTTTCATGGAAGAGCGTGGCATGAGAAAGAACATAAATATTCTCACACGTGTATAGTAGCTCTATATACCTGACTTGCTTCCAAACTTGTATTAAAAATCCTGACTTTGAAGAAGAACTCCAAAGATTGCACCTTGAAATCTTAAATTGGGTTTACCTTGAAAACCCTAGGTTAAGAATAGTGGAATTCACTTAGGAATTGATTATACTATGATAGAATCACATGTAAATATATGGAAAAGACTTACCTTGATGTAGGTTATGGTTGGGAAGAGAGAACCTTCGTTCTAGGGCTTGGGAATTGTGAAAACTGATTTTTAGAATTAAGTCTCGTATTTATACTAATTGCTGTTGGGGAAGTTTGGCGGTCAATTCGATGGTCCGTCAAATTTTTGACGATCTGAGTCTGGGCCGTCAATATTTTGATGGTCCATTGAATGTTTGACGGTCCGTATAATCGGACCGTACTGTTATTTTTCTATTTTTTTTTCAAAAAGTTGTAAAAGTTGAGTTCTTAGGATTGTGAAGGTTGATGGGCCGTCAATAATTTGACGGTCCATACAATTGACCAACATGCCGTAAATTTTAAAAAATGAAATTGATGGTTCACTTTGACGGACCATTGAATAATTGACGGTCCGTAGAACCTACCGTCAAAATGGTTCTACAGAATCTGAAATTGGTTTTTCGACTTAACTCCCCATTTTGGTTTCCTACATCCTTCAGTCATAGACATGACTTAGTTTAAAGGTACGAGGTGTTACACCGCAAAATCGGAGACGACACAGCAGAAGCGGTTCGCCTCTGCGCACAAGATTTCGCAAATGCGGTCATTTCCAACTCTCTCAGGGCTAGCATTTGCGGACCAACATCCGCAGAAGCGGCTCCGCAGGTGCAGCCAATACTCGCTGGTGCGATTGCACTATAACCAACAATAGTAGCAAAATCACAAATCTTTCATTTGACACTCGAAACTCACCCGAGACCTCCCGGACACAAATCAAATATGCTACCCATGTGTAAACGACACTACAAATATGCTCGTACACTCAAAATACTTATTCAACCAAGCTAAGAAACCCTTTTCTACAATTTCGCTCAAATTCCCAAATTCTACAAAATTAGCAAATAATGACTCAAAACACATCTGAACGCCTCGGGAAGCGATCCAAAGACTCGACTAAGTCACAAATGACATTTCGGACCTACCGGAAGCGACGAAATTCGGAATTTAACCTGCATACTCTAAAGTCAACTTTGGGTCAACTCTTTTCATTTCAAGACTTCAAACTTAGGTTTTTCTTTCGAAACCTATCTAACTCACCTCGGGAATCGTGCTACTCATCCCCGTGAGTCACAAACCCCGGAAAAAGTCTACGAGAAGGATATTTTGGTCAAGACAGAGTAATATGCCTAAAACGACCGGTCGGATCGTTACAGTATGGGATTGACATGTTTGCTTTAAGTCTATAAAATTTAACTTGAGGGCAGTTTTGAGTATTTCACATTATCAATCAATGCGTCCTGGATGTGAACTGCCAGCACATCTGTTCATTCGTATTTTCATTTTTACTTTTCATCTTCCTATTTATCTACTATTCTGGAGCCTCAAGACTCAAGAGCCTGTCGTTTTAATTCACGGATTGTTTCATCCTGATGCCTCTTCGCACCATTGGGAATCATTTACTGATATTTTCTACTTTTACTTTATTGTTATTCGTTGATTTTGCTTCCAATGGGATATGTTGCTATGTCAAGTTATCTTTTGGAGATTCATTAAAAAATTTAAAAATTCTCTTTTATCAGGTATCTGGAATTCTGGATTGATGTTTTATGTGATTAATTTGATTTTAAGAGTGCCATTTAAGGACAATTATTCATGAATGATGTGTGATTATCAAAGGACACATTCTTTACATTCATAATAGTACTGTTTGTTTATATATTTATTCACATATAGACAAAAAAATGATATTAATAAAAAGTGATACATTAAAGCAGTCATCAAGCTGTTGGTAAGCATCGTTCTTGCAGTGCTTGACAAAAAGTTGGTGCCTGGGGAGATTATTAATTAGTCTCAGCTACCCGGTTCTTAATAGAAAAAGTATTCAAATGAAAATAGCAAAGGAATAGTAGTAGCAATAAAATTAGATTAGTTGATAACAAATTAAATTTCTTTGGTTATAGAGGGGAATCATTGAATATTGTATACTATGAAGAGAAACAACAAATTTAATTACAAATCTATACAAAAATATATGACAGATAAATGACGGAGCTGAATTATTTTACTTGCTTGAGCTTATCGATGGTAAGTCTCCTGTAACTTTTATGTTTCTCATGTCTATCAAATGTTATTTAGGTTCTATTACAATTTTTGAATCTCAATTTCTTGAAGAACTTATCTTTGTTGCGAAGTTTCTTAAAGTTTGCTTCTTTGGACCAACATATGTTATCCTTAAATTATTGTAGATCATTTGAAGATGCAATTTCTCCAAAAATAACATCCACAACATGTGTGAAATTCTTTTTTGAATTTGTATAATAATTTTAAATTATTTTTTGGGTCTGTGTAATTTAGCTTTCTATGTTTATTATTCGTCAAGCTTGAATTATACATCATTTATGAGCTTGTGAAATTGTAACAAAAGATCATAAAAATTTGAGTATTAGTTTTATTAAGATTGTTGGACTCGTGCGTGGGCATCGCTCATCTAGTAAAAAATAGCTACATTTCGCTTGTTCTCTTAGTTTTGTGATTGATTTGTCTCTGTGAACTATCATATACTTGAAGTTGTGCTCGATGAGGATCCATTTTATTTTTCAAGAAGCATGAAGTACTAATGAATCCTATTGTTTGAATCTATTTCTTGTCCGTGCAAGAAAATAAGAAAAACAAGTGCAAAAAAAAAAAAAAAAAAAGACAAGTATTTACGCTTTTAAAGTTATAACCATTTTCAATTTCTCTATTTTATTTCACTAGCAGCACGAAAAGTGAATATTTATCGAAATCACCTCGTAAAAAGCCCTAGTGGTTCCCCAGGGCCAATCACTCCATAGAATCTTTGCCCCTTCCCAACACGTTTTGCTCTTCACAGAAAAGAAGAGAACTCACCCCAAGTTTCTAAATAAATAATAACAATCCTTTTTCAATAAATTAATCAAACAGGATCTCTTTTAATCCCATAAAAACTAATTAATTTTTTAAAAACTTTTCTTTGTAGTGCTTGGGGCATCTACAAAAGCAAAATAAAGGAGAAAAGATTCCGATACAAACCAAAATAAAAAGACCCCTTTAAAGAAAAGGCTAAGCAGAAACCCAAAAGAAAACAGTCAATAAAGCTAAAAGCTTATTCCATGCATTAAGCTTTTGAAAATCTTAAGAGCATATAATTAAATTATGTAACTACCAAATTTTCAAGATTATAAGCATGTGTAATGTTGAGCTGTCCATCATCAATAATTGAATTACTAACATCTAACCATGACAGGAAGTTCTAATCACATGGGAAAATTCAAATCGCACTTGTAGACTACGACGTCGGTAAAGTCAATATTCCCTCGACTATTACTTTCTTCGTTTTATAATAAGTGTCCTCTTAATTAAAAAAATTATCCTGTAATAAGTGGCATAATCAAAACATAAATTAGCTAGTTTTTTTCAATTATATCCTTATACAAAAACGAAAAAATTAAAGTAACATCTAAATGATTATTGGAAAAGTTAAATAGTAACTTGATATTATTGGATTCATAATCTCAAAATGTTTACTACTTATGCATGTTCTAATAAACAAAAAAAATTATTTATATTATATAGAGATAATTTAATAAACTTTATATTATATTATTATTTTCTTATTATATGTTTTTGACTAAAATGACACTTTCTCTCTATTCTCTGACCATCTTCATCCTCCATCTCCTTCTTTCCTCTCTAATTTCAGATAGACTCCTATTCTATCTTCTGTTCTCTTTAGTGTTCTTATCTATCTACCATCTCCATGTTCTCTTCAGTTTAATTTTTAGATTTTACTTTCTCTAAAAAATAATTTGACCAAATCTAGACATTATCGCTACATTTTGATGGAAGAACTCGAGGTGCCACTGTCACAAATATGTGCTACTATCGAAAAATGTGGTTATCCATCGATCTAAAGCTGAGAACGTGAATGGAAAGCAAAATCTCCACATGCATCCATTGTTGAAGCTTGAAATTTTAAAGTTTGAAAATCGGGTTTTCGCAAATAAGCTTTGTTTCAAGTGAGAATTGTTGCAAAAGATAGGTACGTATTAAGGAGCCTAAATATGAAATTTAGGGTGTTTTGGTGTAGTTTTTGAGGTGTTTTAGATGGATTTGGTGGTTGAATTCAAGAAAGAAGACAAGTCAGTTTTTGTATAATAATATATATATTGTATAATAACGTAAATTTGAAATTAATTTCAAAATAAGTGCAAGTGTTCGCCGATATTGTATAATAAATATATAATATTATATAATAGTATATATAGGTATATAGACACCTCTTATACTATTATACAAAGATTGATATAGTAGTGTTGTTGCTGCTGCTTCTTCTTCCACTTCCTCTTCCTCCTCTTCTTATTCTTCTTGTATACATAAGTATATATAATTGTATAAATCTGTATAAGTACGTATAATTATATATAATTGTGTATATATCAAGATATAAGAATGTATAAAGGTAAAATTGAATTTTTTGTATTGATTGTTCAATGAGGAAGACCGAAAGAAGCTTGATTTGTCGGTTCAAAATTTAAAGTGATAATTGTTGCAAAAGATAGGGTACGTATTAAGAAGCCTAAATCAGAAATTTATGGTGATTTGGTGTAGTTTTTGAGGTGTTTTAGATGGATTTGGTGCTTGAATACAAGGATCAATAATGGCGACAAGTCATAAATCTAATGTATTTTGGTATAGCTATGGATGATAATTAACATATGTTGGGAGATTTCGCTCTATGGTACTTTATAAAGCAGTACGGGAAGTATATAACTATTACAAGTATTCAAAAGGATAAACAGAGATTCAATAATTCAACATGAAATCTGAAAATTACAATTGTTACACAAGAAAAACTGAAAATTCCAATTTTGTAGAAGACGGAAAGATAGAAACTGTTTTTCTTTGAGTCGAGTGTGGCACTCTGTCCTTAAGACAATATTGTATGTATCCTTTATACGTCCTGGACAATTTGTCTCCCAAGATAAAACAACAATGGAACCCTTGAGCAAAGGAAACTCAAGAGCTACCGTGAAGAATATTGAATAACGAAATGATGCTTGGAAGTTGTAGGAAGAAGATTTTTTCTGGTTGTGTATTTTTGTGCATATCAAGTGTTCTCAACAATGGTGTAAGGGGTGTTTATATAGGTGAGGAATGGGCTGAAAAATCGCCTCCATAATAGCCAAATAATGGCCATTATGGAGGTAGTAAAGCCATCAACATAAATGGTGAAAGACCAACGGATTTGGCCATTATAGGAGGAGTAATTCACCAAAATAAATGGCTGAATTGAGTGCTTGGCAACCGCTTTGATTTGTCCAGATTCGGAAACTTGAGGGACCAAATTGCACATCTTGAAACTTCGGGGACCAAAGCGTACATCCGAAAGAATTCCGGTCCGACACGTACATCCGGAAACTTCGGGATCAAACCGTACTTCGGCAAAAGTTTTCGGCCCAAAAAGATAATATCGAAGACCCATTGTGACCCACGACCCACGGCCCCACGACCCATGACCCGAGAACCCGAACCGGAACCGGAACCGGAACCGGAACCGGACCGGACGGGACGGGCGGGCGGCGCGCGCGTGTGGTCTTTCCTCGAACCGAAGCACATCTTGGTCCTCCCTCCTTTAAACACATGGGATACCCCTTGGGGTCCCAAACCCCAAACCAATTTCGAATCTTATATACACAACACTTCTTTCTTCCTCTACCGATGAGGGAGAATTACACACAATACCACACTTTCCATGCTTCAAACACCTTACTTCGTGAACCAATATCTCTTTCATTTCTTAATGAAATTTGACGATTCTTGGCCCTACGGTTATCTACGTACTTAGTAGATCATGCATGTGTGAAGAACCGGATTCTCCAACATACGTTACACTAGTGTTTAAGCCGTTAAAGTTGGCTTTCTAACTTCAGAGTCAATGTTTCGTGATCGATTCATTGTTTCGTTTTATCCGAGACTTTCGGGACCAAAATGTTAACATTTCGGGGACCAAAATGAAAGTTCGGGAAGAAGCCCAACAGTCAAAGCAACCAATTCGATCCTCTTCTTCCAACTCTCCAGTTTGGAAGGTCGTTTCAACACCCATGCCATGTAAGATTACAATGGCCCTGGATGTGAAGCTACTTACTGGGGAGCACTTTTTACAACCCAAAGGTTCTTTTCCGGAGGAAGATTAACTATTACACGAGTATGGTTCTATATATGGAATCTATTTCTCTCTTTAGCTTCTTTCCAAAGCGGCGCTTTTGGAGATGACAATTATTTGTTAATTGTTCATGGTTCATTATTAACCATACAAGCTAGAAGGACTCGAACAAGTCTTTGTCCCCTTCTTTGCTCCGTCTCGGTTCAACATCTAGAATCCCCGAGTTCGTAGATCCGGAGTATTAAGTTCCGGATAGCCGCAACTTTCGAGTCTCGTAGATACGGAACGTCTAGTTCCGGACAATCGAGCCCTCGCGGGTTCTTGTTAACCTTGATCAGTTACTCCTTTTTCCTTTTCCAAGGAAAGTTATCTTCTAAGAATTCAGCATTCTTTGAGGCGATGAACACTATTGTTATTTGCAGATCCAGTGAATATGCAATCTACAGTCTTAGGTATGAAACCACCCCACATCACAACATTTGTATGTGAGATCCTTTCCATGTATCACACGGAGGGTTACCCTTATCCTTATGAGAATCGCATTAGCGGTAAGGATCGACGTGCCCCACATAATTTGGGCGTACGGCTTAGCGCTTGGCTAACACCGTTAGACTGAGGTGAGAAATAAGCAGTCGTTTAATAAACGATGCTTCACTTTCTCCCTCTCTATCACTACGAATTTCTCAATCCGTAGGCTTAGTTGATTTTCAACTTCTGTTTTGTAGCGCTTATCCGCTTCAACAACTTCATCTTTGCTTTTCAATAAACAAAGGATACAATACGTTGTACCATTATCAATAAAGGTCATAACGTACTTGTCTCCCCCCTCTATTTTGTATAAAATTCAAATCACCCAAGTAGGTGTGACTAAGTTCTAGAGGAGCAGTGCTTCTTTCGCTATTCCCTTGACGGAATTTGGAAAGGTGATTTTGCCTCTTCATCTACCTCGCATTTATTTGAGGATTTATGTCGAAGAAGGCAACAATCTCAACATCGTTAGCTTTTGAATGACTTGCTATTTAACGTGTCTTAATCTATGATGGCATAGACGCACGGATTACAAATATATCATTCATTTGGCTACATACATCTTGTACCATTCTTAGTTATCTGCACTGTTGGACTAGTCTCAAACCAGGTTTGACCAACAGCGTCCCTTTAACCAAGTTTGGGACATGTATCACCTCATCTTTGAGTGATCCCAATCCATGAAGTCCTATTGAGGACAACCTCTCCAACCCTTCTACTTTAGAGGTGGTGTTGCTTCACATGAACAACCTCTTACCCGTGGTTAGGGCGTAACCGGACCATATGTGATCCAGATATTCGGCCCACCCGTTGCTTTGGCACCGAGTGTCCAATTTATTTTCTGCCTTTTCTTTAGGCCTTCGGATCATTTAAGACACGGAAAGCGTGGCCCACCTTACTAGGTGTCCATTATTTTTCCTATGAAATGAATTTTTGGCCCTACTCTAGTCGCCCGGAGGCTTTATATGACTGAGTGTCCAATATCATCATATCAAAGAAATTTTGGCCCACTCCAGTCGCCCGGAGGCTTTATGTGACTGAGTGTCCAATATCATCCTATGAAGGATCTTACGCCAAATAGTATGACAGTGCTCAACGTCTTTAGCTTTTAGACTCCTTCCGTTAAGATTGGTGCCAGATAATTCTTGGCGCTTACTTAAGAGTGGTAAGAGTTTTCGCACAGTTAGTGGATCTTTCTCCATTGTATGTGCGACATACTTTACACACTTTAGTAATTACACTTAAAAGGACGGATCTTCTTAAGTCGTTTACAAAATCCAATCTTTAAACGGAAAAGAAGATGAGATTAAACTTCTGATTTGTTAAAGCATAAGGAATATAAATTATTTTCATATTCCTCCTTACTTTAATCAATTTTTAATCAGACATAAGTTAATCTTTATTCTTGACAAGTAAGAAAAACTACTTTTCCCAATTTCGGATTCTGGCTCACTTCAGTCACTTTATCAGACTGAGTGTCCATTTCCTTCTCACCATTATTCGGATCCTTTGTCTGGGACAGATATAGGCCTTCTGCTACAAGATAGAATAACATCTTCAGTCTTCTCCTCTTGTCCCAGTTGACATCCTCAGGCTTTCGAGAGCGCTTGTTTCCTCCAGTCTTGGTAGCGGTGACACCATGAACACGTTCATCATCATCACCCTCTTCTACCAGAAAACCATTTCCATATCCAGATTTGGTCACACAACTTTTGACCGACATCTTTCGAACACTAATAGTAATACAATACAAATATTGTCTTAAGATGTTGGGAGATTTTGCTCTATGGTACTTTATAAAGCAGTACGGGAAGTATATAACTATTACAAGTATTCAAAAGGATAAACAGAGATTCAATAATTCAACATGAAATCTGAAAATTACAATTGTTACACAAGAAAAAGCGAAAATTCCGCTTTGTAGAAGACAGAAAGATAGAAAGCGTTTTTGCTTTGAGTCGAGTGTGGCACTCTGTCTTAAGACAATATTGCCCCATATGTATCCTTTATACGTCCTGGACAATTTGTCTCCCAAGATAAAACAAGCAATGGAACCCTTGAGCAAAGGAAACTCAAGAGCTACCGTGAAGAATATTGAATAACGAAATGATGCTTGGAAGTTGTAGGAAGAAGATTTTTTTTTCGGTTGTGTATTTTTGTGCATATCAAGTGTTCTCAACAATGGTGTAAGGGGTGTTTATATAGGTGAGGAATGGGCTGAAAAATCGCCTCCATAATAGCCAAATAATGGCCATTATGGAGGTAGTAAAGCCACCAACATAAATGGTGAAAGACCAACGGATTTGGCCATTATAGGAGGAGTAATTCGGCCAAAATAAATGGTGAATTGAGTGCTTGGCAATCGCTTTGATCGTCCGATTCGGAAACTTGAGGGACCAAACCGCACATCTTGAAACTTCAGGGACCAAACTGTACATCTGAAAGAATTCTGGTCCGAACTCCGTGACCCGTGACCCGTGACCCGGAACTCGGAACCGGACCGGACCGGACGGGGCGGGCGGCGGCGCGCGTGTGGTCTTTCCTCGAACCGAAGCACATCTAGGTCCTCCTCCTTTAAACACATGGGATACCCCTTGGGGTCCCAAACCCCAAACCAATTTCGAATCTTATATACACAACACTTCTTTCTTCCTCTACCGATGAGGGAGAATTACACACAATACCACACTTTCCATGCTTCAAACACCTTACTTCGTGAACCAATATCTCTTTCATTTCTCAATGAAATTTGACGATTCTTGGCCCTACGGTTATCTACGTACTTAGTAGATCATGCATGTGTGAAGAACCGGATTCTCCAACATACGTTACACTAGTGTTTAAGCCGTTAAAATTGGTCGGTCGCAACTCCCGCCAAAGGCAAATTTCCAACAACATATACTTCATCTGTCCCAATTTAAGTGTCTTAATTTGACTATGCACGAAGTTTAAGAAATAAATGGAGACTTTTGAATCTTGTGATCTTAAATTAAAGATGTGTGATCTTCTAAATCTTGTAGTTTTTAATTTTACTTGAAATTGGAAAACTTACTAAATATAGAAAGAGACGCTCTTTTGGGACGGACAAAAAAAAAAGTAAGACAATTAAATTGAGACTTGTCCTTTTTCATAATTTGATACATAGAACACTTTTTAAAAAAGATTAGTCAAACACAATCTGCTTAACAAAAGAACTTTTCAAACGAATTAGCCAAATTCAAACTATTTCTCACCAGAAGTAGTTTTTCAAATAAGCAGATTTTAGTTGTTTGGCCAAACAGACTCTTAATATTAGAAGACCAATGTTCTTCAATTGAATTTTCACTCTCTAATAAAAAAACATTGCCGAATTGGCGTATGTTACGTTTTTAAAAGTTAGATAGATGATGCATCAATGTGACTTACTAATCAATAAAATTAAAATGAATTACGGGAGATTAAGATTTTAAATCTCAATAGAGATAAAAATGATACGTAATTTTCCCATATCAATCTAACTCTTGGTGAAAATATTGGCTCGATACTTGTTTTGGTAAGAAAAAAATTAGTATACAATAAATAAATTGAAGAAGACTATTAATGGATACTCTAATATGTTTGAGAGACAAAAATACATAGTACCATGGTAGTATCCCCTGTGTTCTACCGATATGGGTTGTGATAGGATGATTGTGATTCCTTCATTCTTAATTAGAGGTTTCAGGTTTGAGTCTTGATAATTAAAAAAAACTCCAAAATGAGCATGTAACACATGATCCAAATATAATCGAGCTTTAATATAAATATGGGTAATGACACAATTAGCCGTCAGGTGAAACTATTGACACTCAATGTCTCAAGTTTCCCCAAAATCATTTTGTAGCCCAACTAATTCAAACTCATTTCCTAACCTCCTTTTTAAATTTTTGACAACTGTTTGTCTCTTATTTTCAATCAATATCTTAATTGTCTTTGTTTTTTGTTATTTATTTGTTTCCTCTTAATTTTAATTTCTTCTTTTTGTTTGGTTTATCTTCTTCATTTTTTGTTCTTTCTTTATTTTTGTCTTTCTCTTTCTTTTGTAAAGATAAAAATAAAATATAAAATGAAAATATTAAATAAATATTTTAGATTAATAAATTACAAATAAAATAATTATATATTTATATTACAGCAAGCAATAATATAAGAAACATACTAAAGTTACTAGCTTATTATTAAAATTTAAATTAATAAAAAATATATGTTTATAACTTTTCTCTTTTGTAAATGAAAACAAAAGTTATATGTATCTAAAATATGACTCAATTTTTGTAATTATTTTTATAATTTGCTAAATATGATATAAAAAATATACTAAAATTAATCTTAAGTTCTATTTGTTGATTTCTTCAATAATTTTTTTTATTGTATGTTAAATAGAAGCATGGTAAAAGTGTTAATAAACTAAACATTTCAAAAATTTGAACCTTCTCTTATAATGTAATAGTTTATCGATGATACTCTTTTTGTACAACTCAAACCTCGAAAATCCAAAACCCTAATCTCTCTTCTCGCAACCCTTACATCACCTTACCACACATTTTCTTTATCTCTTTATTTATGTATAGAAATTATATCGTTGTAGTATAAAATATGTATCACTATTGTATATGTATAAAAATGTATCATTGATGTATAAAATAGGTATCCCTACATTATGTGTATAGAAATTGTATCATTCTTGTATAAAATAAGTATCAATACTGTATATGTATAAAAATGTATCCCTATAGTATGTGTACACAAAATTGTATCATTGTTGTATAGAATATGTATTAATACTGTATATGTATAGAAATTGTATTATTGATGTATAGAATATGTATCCCTATAATATATGTAGGGAAAATATATCATCGTTGTATAATTTGTGTATAATAATGTATAATAAATATATAGTTAATGTATAATGTGTACATACTATTGATACACATATTATACAGTTATTATACACTATTTATACACAGACAAGAATTATAAAAAAAAGAAAAGGCTTTTTATGAAGGTTATGATTTGAGTAGTTGAACAGATGTTGTTTTGTTTCAGTTTTTTTTTTGTCACAGCTGATAATGGTGTTTGCTCACTTCTTAGATGAAGAAGAAAATGGTGGGGGAGTGTGCAGCAAACATTAATTACTTAGAAATATTATGGCAAAGATAGAAAATTTAATTATTTGATGAAGGGAGGAATGTGTGTGTTATTCTATAGGAGGAGGATGTTTAAATTTTAAGCAAAAAATTAAAATAATTTAGCAGCAAAACAATATACATCAACCATACGTATCTAAATTGTGACGTCCGGACTGCAAGAAAGGTTGGTTGAGGATCGAAGAGTAAAGGGCGGAGACACTGAGGCTCAAAAAGGAAGAAGACAAGAGAAAATGATTATGAAATAAATGGGCTAAAAATTATCTTTATTTTTGGATTTAAAAACTATTTCGAATTATTTATTTAAAAGTGATTTTTTTTAGACTTTTTCATTTTGGTGATGACCACATATACCTTTTTCCCATATAAATATCAAATAGGGGTGAGAAATCAGAAAACCGGAAGTGAAGTCAATCAATCAGGGGTCAGTAAAAACTAAAAAGGGCAAATGAGGAACAAAGTTTGAAAGACAAGGACATCCTAGTTGTTGGGCATCAAATATCTTTGTTCACATACATTTCCGACTCCTCGATGCTTGCTTCAATATCACCTTTTTGTTCTCTGTCTCATCTCTTTTGTGTGAAGCATGTTTTTGAACAGTTAAAATCGTACTAGTATTTCCTTTCCTCCTCTGTCAGTGTGTTCCAAAATCTGCATAACGTTTATCTAACTAAACATTTCCATTGCAGATTTTGCAAGATATTAACATCGCCTTCAATTACAATGTTGTGTAAAGGGTCATTGCTATTTTGTCTTGTAACTGCTTTCTTCATTTTCTCTTCCTTTGGAGGATCTGACTCTGATTTTCCTTCCTTCCAAGCTCTACCCGTTTCAGGTATTCTACTTTTCTTTGATTTGATCTCTCTTTTTTCTCTTTGGTGCTGATAAATGGGGGTATTTTTAAGGTGAAATTGGGGAAGGAATTAGGAATGAGAATGATGTGGTGGTTTCATCACGGGGGACAAAAAGGATTCTTGCTGAAAGTCCTGATGGTGAGGCTGAGGCCCGATTGAACTCATCACTTATCTTGGCTGCTAAGAGAACATATAGAAAAGACCCTCTCAACAATTTCAACAGATACACTGGAGGGTGGAATATCAGTGAGCGCCATTACTGGGCTGTGAGTATTCAACCTTCTCTCTTCTGGGTTTTACTTAAGGAACATATTTCAAAATGTTTACAGAATAGGGTATTGTGGAAACCTGCCTTTGTTCTAGGAAAATGAGAAAGAAGTTGTGGGGGCAAGGAGTAACATCTCTGTTACTGTCACCAGAGTGTTTTCTGAAATTAACTGCTGCAATTTTGTTCTTTCTTGCATTGGCATTGAGAAATATAATTCACCACCTTGTCTGGCCTTGGAATATAAAGTTAATTTTTTTTCTCTACTTGTGAAGGAAAAATATTATTAGTACTAGTATTTTGTTTTTTGAAATGGCAATACTACTAGTACCATTATTTAGTAATATGAAATCTGTGTTTCAAACTTATTTACACAATCATATGGAAGGGAAGTTTGAAAAAGTTTACACGTCATTTCTTGGGTTGCATAGAGAAGAGGAAAGGGAAAAAGAAAAAAAAAATGGAAAAAATTCTGGCCTAAGAAAATTTTCAGAACAGTAAAAATTTCTGTAATCGAATATGATTTAAGGACAGCAAAATTTTCATTTCCTCTATACTTCTCCAACCAACTAAGGTCTAAGAAAAAGGATAACTGGTCCATTAACCTTACCCTTTGATTTGTCTTTTATGTTTTGTCTTCCTTCTTCTTATTGTTTTTGCCAAGCACATGGAGTCAGACACAGATTCTCTGCCTTTGGAGCCCAATTACAGACCATTTCAAGTCATGCTGTCTTCGTAAAAGTTACTGTCCATTCATTTCTAAGTGGTAGTTAACCAACTGTGTTGACTACAAAAAATGTACTCTTGTCATGACTAAGTTTTTGCCTAATTTGGCAATGATAAAATGGTCTAGGCCATTGTCTTTGGAAGGATGGAAAATTTTCTTTCGACTACTCTGACGACTATTATATTACCATCATAATTTTCAATGATGGACTACAGGACTAGTAATGGAGGATCTCATTTGGACTCCAGAATGCAGATACTTTTCCTGGAAATGGACAGTATTTTAATTTATGTCATAAGATTCTATAAACCATCAGCAAGGTTGCTATGTTGCATCATTCTTTTCCTAATAAATTTTGAAGATTCAAGTCATTATCATTTGATTGATCAGAGCGAAGTATCTATATAGTTTTGCTTATCAGTACGATTGATGATTTAATCCATGTGTTTCAAGACAATGATGCTATAACCTGTCTGATATGACGACTTAAAATTGCCTTCGTGCACTACAATATCCAGGCAGAGAGCAACAACATACCCAGTATGTTCCCACAGAGAGCAAAGTATTATATTTCAAATGTTTGATTACCTTTTAGAAATGAGATTCCAATGTTCATTATCAGCAAATAAAACCTTGGTTATGTACTTTAAAGTTGTTCCACAATCTGTACTTGGCTGTACATTTCTCTCTTATTTTTTTCCTTTTCTTTGACTTATAGCTATGAAGTATAAACTTGGTTGTCTTTCCTTAAATCTTTGTTCAATTGTTTCTAAGTTATATTTGTTTCTGTGCAGTCTGTGGCTTTCACTGCAGCTCCATTCTTTGTTGTTGTGCTGATCTGGTTTGTGATCTTCGCGCTGTGCTTATTGTTCATATGTGTCTGCTACTGTTGCTGTAGAAGAGAACCTTATGGCTACTCCCGAATAGCTTATGCTCTCTCCCTCATACTCCTCATACTTTTCACCATTGCCGCAGTGTATTTTCCTTCCCTCTCTCTCTCTCCACCTAGCATACACAAATGCTTATGGCTGTGTACGCAAATTTGATATCCACTCTCACATTTTGAATACTCCCACTTTTCTCAACTTGTCACTCACAAACATACATGTCACATTTTATAACTTGCGTATTTTGTTCCTCGTGCAGTGTTGGATGTATCATTTTGTACATCGGACAGGGAAAGTTTCACAGCAGTACAGTTAATACGTTGGATTATGTGGTCCATCAGGCAAATACCACAGCTGATAGTCTCAGAAACGTCTCAGGTTATCTAGCAGCAGCCAAACTTATTGCTGTGGACCAAGTTTTGCTTCCTGGTTCAGTCCAAACAGATATAGACCGCATCCAAACCAAGATTAATTCTTCTGCTAATACTCTCTCTTCTAAAACAGAAGATAATAAGGATGACATAGCAGGATTGGTAGAGTCTGTGTAAGTGAATGCCATTACAAGTTTGTTTGTTGCAATTTATATCTTTAGAACTTACACAACTGAATCGAGTTCTCGTACTTCTATGGGTCTGGCTTGTGGATTGATTTTGCCCCATCATCTATTCAAGACTATTTTATTGCATGTATTCAAAACATTTATTTTGTGGGTCTTGTCTTTAAATCTCGTGTATGATGTCAACTTCTTTTGTGGCTCATTTTTTTCGTTCCATGGAATTTGTAACACTGTATTTTGAGATATACCTTGTTCTTGCTTATCTAGTTGCACTTCGATCCACGCAAAACACATATCCTTGGCTGTTTAGGGTTCTAAAACGCCTGTGGTAATATTTATGCAGGAGATTGGCTCTTATCATTCTATCAGCCATTATGCTTCTGTTGACATTTCTTGGATTTGGTATGATTACCATTACATTAGGACTCTGAGTGTAAGAATTATTTAACAGTTTCTACTAATAAATTTGCTCTGTTTTCTTTTCTCCTTCCAGTACTTTCAATTTTCGGGATGCAGGTTTTCGTTTACATGTAAGTGAACATTTCATATTACTAGGCTATTCTTTCTTTCAATCTGTTCTTCTGTTTAAATGAATGCTCTCCTGTTCTATGTTGTGCAGCTTGGTAATTTTTGGATGGATTCTTGTCACTGGGACTTTAATTTTGTGTGGCATATTTCTTGTTCTCCACAAGTAAGCTCTGTTCTGTATTTTACTTCTCACAGCTTACTGTTTTACTAAGTTACTAAGTTAGTAAGAGCTAGACTTCACGTTTCTTCTTGCGTGCGGAAAATCTTCTTCTTGTGCGTACAACTTCAAGCGATAGGTTCTGCAGTTTTATCCCAGAAGGATACGCTAAAGTTAACTTCTATCTGATGTTAGATTCAGAGTAGTTCTGCATTTCTGCAGCCACTGTCAACAAAACATTGCTGGTGTCAGCTGGGGGGTGGGGGAGACAGCCAGGCTTTAGATATTGGTATTTGATTTAAACATTATAGATGTCTGTTTTGATTATACTTCTAGCTGGTGCTTCTTGATTCCCACTCTGGTCATTAGTATAATTAAGATCCTGTTTAAACCTTTCAAATAATACTAAAAACTGAAAACTTTGACTGCTAGGATGTCTCATTATTGAGGGTGTGGTTGGTATGAAGGAAACTGTTTTACTCGAAAACAAGTGGAAATATTATCCCAAGAGTATTTGTATGTAATTTAGCAAAACACTATGGGGGTGAGATGAGGTGAGGAGTGGGGGCTTGGGGGTGGGATGATCAACGGTTGGGGTTTTGGGGCATTGGGTGGGTGAGGAGACAATGAACTTGGAATGTCACTTATGGATCTTTTTGTCCCTGCTTTCCTTAGGAAGGTCACTTTCCTCATTTTTAAGGAACTTGTTTTCCTTGAAAATATGTTTTCCAAAACAATTTGATCAACCAAACATGGAAAAATTGGAACCAAACACACCCTTAGTAATTAACATTTGTAGAGATTTGAACGCTCTTTTATCTGTCGGGAATTTGTGTTTTCCCTATTTATTGGAAGCGTCCAAGTCACATCTTTATCTATTCTTTATTAATGTCAGTCTTGATTTATAAATGTAGTTTTTGAACCATCTCTAATTTTTTTCTGTTTGATATGTCAGTGTGACTTCAGACACTTGTGTAGCAATGAATCAATGGGTCCAACACCCTCTTGCTCATACAGCTTTAGATGATATATTGCCGTGTGTGGACAATGCTACTGCGCAAGAGACCCTTACAAAAAGCAAAGAAGTCACTTCTCAGCTGGTCGATGTTGTTAACCAGGTCATTACAAATGTGTCCAACAACAATTTCTCCCCCAACTTTGGTCCTTTGTACTACAATCAATCTGGACCTAAGCTGCCAACCCTTTGCAATCCGTTTAATTCGGACTTGACTGATAGATCCTGTAGTCCTGGTGAAGTGGACTTGAGCAATGCGACAATGGTACACCTTAAAACTTCTTCCTGAAAAGTTAAAATCACATCAAGACAGATTTCTCTATCCTCCACATCTGATACTCTTGAAGGAGTCACAATTTCCTTGCTAAAATGGAGAGTTATTACAACCCCTCTATTTTTTCTATCATGCAGGTATGGAAGAATTCTGTCTGTCAAGTTTCCCCTAGTGGCATTTGTGGCACAACAGGTCGTCTGACCCCGACCATCTATGAACAGATGGCAGCTGCTGTAAATGTGAGCTTTGGATTGTACCATTATGGTCCTTTCCTGGTTGACCTAGAAGATTGTGATTTCGTTAGACAAACATTTGGAGATATATATAGCATATACTGTCCCGGACTTCAGCGTTACAGCAAATGGGTTTACATTGGATTGGTGATGGTTGGTGTAGCAGTATTGCTCTCCCTTACATTCTGGGTCATATATGGGAGAGAGAGGCGGCACCGTGTCTACACCAAAGAACACATGCCCAAACCAGCTGAAGGATATGGAGGGAATAAACTGATTTATGAGTAGTCTGCTTTGCTTTTTGTAATGCTAGTTAGAGGTGTATTTTTGTGTATCATGTTTTCTGTATATACTGATGAGTGATGGCTGTTCATAGAGCTTAGTTATGTTGTCTTATTACGTTCCATTCCTTGGGGTTGAACTACTATGTACTGTGCAGATTATAACAATTCTATCTTGACGTTATTATGCCATCCATGGGAATGGTAGATGTGTAAACCTTAGGTGCCCGTGTATGCCAAATCAATTGATGCATGACATGTTTGCGCATGAACTTCTATCACTTAACAATTAATGGTTAATTAACTTATGTTGGTACCTTATTGAATCACTTAAATCATTCTATGCTGATATGATTTGGTGTATCATGCAAGTGTTGACATTTTTTTGGTAACTAGTCTCTCCGCACGTGCAGTGTACGTGTAATTAATGTATACTAAAAGTATTAAATACATATTCGGAAATATATGTTTGATTTAGTTATAAATGACAATATCAAAAGATGGCACTCGCCCGCGACTCTATCTATGTTTTAGCCATCACACTATATATCAATTAAATATTTATATATCTCCTTTTTAAAATTATTTCTCTAGTAGACAATATCGAAAGCCACATTCTTTGATAAGGTTTTGATTCTCTATAACCTTCAGGAAATTAAAAATTATCTTTAACCGAGATTTAACCCACTAAGTGGTCATAAAATTCTTTGTTAGAAAATTAAATCGAGATTGAATTGATGATTGGCAAATAGAGAAGACAGAGAGCACCGTGAGGACAAAAATTTAAGCTGGATAACGAAAGCATAATCTTTTTTTTTTAAAGAAAAATTCAGCATCGAAGAAAATGTAGTCATTTATTGAAAGTTAATTTTGAAGCTGCGGCTTCAAAAGATTCAAAAATCTTAACTTGGTGAGAAAAATAATACACAGAGGTCTGACAATACATAATTATACCAAGCTACAATTTATGAATGTAATAACATAAATTCAATTGACTAAATACCTAAACCGTAGAGATATAATAAAAATATTTGTCCATTATCCGTTGACACTTTAGCGTGTGTCCTCTCCATAGGAATAGTCCTATTTTTTTTTTGTTTCAAGATCTATACGAAGGGACCCGACCCGGCTCCCCTCCAGTGCACTTCCCCTCCCGTTGGTCCAGCTCCCTCTTCGATTTGTGACATGTGCATTTACTACATTTAATGGCTCAGATCTGTTGCAGTATTCAATATATCACGCAGAACAAAAATCCATTTCTCTTCTGTTTAACTCCTTCAATTTTCTGTGTTTAACTCCGTCCAAAAATAGTACTCCTAATATGCATTGTTCGACCTTCAGCTACTGGCATGGCTTCTAAAATTTGACACTAAAAATAGATAAAAACTACACCAAATCTATTTAATGTTTTAAATATTACACTTAGATTTGACACATCAAGAATAGATAAAAACTACGCTGAATTTATTTAAAGTTTTAAATTTTACACCGATGTAATATATTAGTCCACCAAATACAGTAAAGAACTAGATTCTCTATCTATTGTGTAAAGTAGAGACAAAAGATAAATAACATAAGATGTTTACGTGGAAAACTCTTTACTCAAGGGATTAAAAATCACGATCTATCACAATATGATTTCCTCAACTTCCATTATAACTGAGCAATGTTTAGATTACAACATCTTGCATTCTAAGAATTAAACTCTTAATCCCTTTTCCTTTACAACAACTCTATTGTAAGACATCTACACTAACTCTATTGCAAAGAACATTCCTTGACTAACTCTAGCCAAGTATACAACTCAAAGACTTAGAAAAAAAAACAAACTACGTACATACAACTTCATGTAAGAAGAGTAGGTTTGCAAGTTAAATATCAAAGGACAAAAACTCAACAACTTAAGGACTTAAGACATCTTCAGTGATAGAGAATAAGTTCTCGAGTTTATTGCAGATTTGTTCTTCATAGAGTCTTGTGAGAAGCCGTGGATGAAACTTGAGAGAAAAATATCCTTTAGGATTTTCAAGTGGTAGATTCACACTTGTAACATGTTGTTTATATATGAGAGCATGTGAGAGAGATATTACATTGGTTGGTCTAGCGTATTTGCAGTTGTGCCGCTACATTGTTGCCAGTCGGTGCAGTGCAATAACTTTTACAGTCGTAGAGTACGACCGCTAGAGAACCGATCACATCTGGTCCCTATTTGGTTATTCAAAAATGTTTGACAATAATCAAAACTTGAAATAGTATGGCTTATTAATTTCCTCCTTTTTGATGATGACAAACCCATAGTAGATGTTCTCCATGAGAACCAAATTTCCAGCTTGTTCCTCTGTGAAATCAGACTTATAGCAATTCAGAACAGAACTCAGTGAACTTTACCACCATAGCATGTTAATAGTAACTTGTTCCCTTGGGAATAAGACATATAGTCTTTTAAACACAACAACATGTTATAACTGCAAATCAGTAACACACAACAAACACACTCCACTTGTAGTGACCCACATACCACCCACACCACTTCCCCCTCTTGGCATAATCGAAAAGCACAGAATTTGTTAGCACAAACATAAAGAAGTTCAACAACATTAACTCATGGCCACTGGGAACATAACATGAGCAATAACAGTGACTAGCAGTATAAGTATCATTGCAGAACAGAGAGAATGCCCAAAAATGATAATTCAAACATCAGCAAGCAGTTCTAATTAGTACAAATATGATATTTAAACATTCTAGAGTGCCAAAAGTCATCAAAATACAACTAGTAAAAACATAAGTTTTTAAAAGATTGGAGAAGGGGCTGAAGAAAAAGGGGTATTTAGAATAGGTAGGCTAAGCAGGGAAGATCTTAAGAAGCATGTCTACCATCTTATTTGCAGTCCTCTGATCCTGGACCATCTTCTCACGAAGTTCATCCACCTTCTTCTTAAGATTTTCATTCTCAGCCTTCAACTGAGCATTGGTTTCTTCCAGAGGACTACTAGGACATGGTTTCTCCCCTTTTCAGCAAGTTGAGATTTTAAGATTGCATTTTCAGCCTGCAACCTCTGATCTCAGCAGATGTCTTTTCATGAGCCTCAATCAGTTTTAAAATTGTGGTATCGCTTCCTACTCCTCCTTTACTAGGCATAAACTCACATTCTTCCAACCTACTTAAAGTAAACATTTGCTTCATGGTTCTCATGGTGGCTTTTCCTGTTTTGACATTAAAATGCTCAAAGACCTTTGTGAGAAAGAACCCGTAGGGAAGACCATGCCTATCATCCTTTGTATTTACCACTTTCAGAATGTGCTCTATCATCAGAGCAGGTAAGCTGATAGGAGTGAAGTTTTCTAAGGCTTCGATGACGATCAAATCCGAGATGGCTGCCAAAGACCTTCTCTTAGCCTAGGAAGTAACACTTTGTTGACAAGCTCAAACATGAGCTGATATTCGGGCTTGAGGAGTTTCTTGAAGATTGTTGCCCCAATATCCACCCCTTCTTGCTTTACAATAGTACTTAAAAACTCAGTTGAAGCAGCACTCCCTTTAACAGTCTTTAATCCATCAGTGGGAACACCGAGGATCTCACCAAGCTTCTCCTCATCGAGAACTAAGTCTGTTCCATTCACAGTTACCATCAGAGTATCATCATCAGTAGCAAATAAGTTCCTATAGAAGTTGGCAACTTCTTCTTCAAACACACTGGGAACTGGAGAGGCAGATAAATGATTCTACTTTTGGAAATCAACTATTTCCAACAGTTCTTTCATCCTATTTTTTCCTGCAATCTCAGTGTCAACAAATTTTCCCACGCAACACTTTTTGAGATTTTAGAATCTCTTTTCTCTCGCACTCAGACAATTCTTTCTTTTTTTTATTTGATAAGGAACCAGATTCCTCCTCCACAAATCCCTTCATCTTTCTTAGAAGATGGATCTCATTTTTATTCTTCTGAGACTCTCCAACCTCATCATCTGGGTCAACACTCTCAACAGATTTTTCTTTCATCATGATTTTATTTTTGGAATTCTTTCTTACAGATTCCTCCACCACACTTTCTTCATTTTCAACAGTCACCACATTATCAGGTGACACTTTCTCTTTATGAAACAACAATACTTTCACCAACCGTTTTTGTTTCTTTACTCAGCTTTTCTCTTTATTAGATTTCAGAGTAGACTCTAGTTGAACTTTCTTCCTCAGACTGGTGGTTGGTGCTTTGTAGGAAATATACTTCCTCTCAATTTTACTCAAATAAGTCTTAGAAGAGGTCTTAGGCTTTCTTTTGAACACAACACTCAAAACCATAGCATCCTCAGCATCAACCTGTTGAGAGGGACTGATAGGACCAAGTTCCTTTTCTGGGGAGAGCTTTTCTAGGGGTACAATGATAGTGGTCACAGGCTAAAGGATGATGTCAGAGTTGCCCTCGAAGAACCTGGTGTCCCATCCCAAATAGTGGCAGTAATGAACTCAAGAGATTCAGACGCTCCTTGACTGAGAGACCAGTTCCTTCTACAGGTTCAGTCATACATTCCCACTGAGTGAGAACCTAGTGTCCTATACCTGAGTTATCTTGAGATTTCCATGTGCGCATACCTATAACAGTATAAAATTGAGTTAGATGTCACCACAAAACACTTTTAGTATTATACTTGTTTTCTTATCATAGCCAATCAGGGGGCTTCAGAAGGGATAACTGGTTGAACTTGATTTTCTATATTCAAGAGGCTTCTTTCAATGTGTTTCCTGCTTAGTGTCTTTCATGAAGATATCTGCTACATGGTCTTTGTTTTGCCGAACTTCATACAAATCAACCCCTTTTTAATATTGGCCCTTAGGACGTGGTGCCTAACATCAATGTTTGGTCATCTTGTGTTGCATTGGATTCTTTGCCAAATTGAGTGCACTTGCATTGTCATATACAAGGGACACACACTTAGTTATACATCAGAATCCTCAAGTTGTATCCTTATCCAAAGCATTTTTTGACACAACATAGAGCAATAACTACATACTCAACTTCCGTAGTGGAAAAAGCCATTGAGTTTTGTTTCTTTGAATCACATTAGATCAAGCATGATCACAGAAAATCAGCCAATCCAGATGTGCTCTTTCTATTCCTATGATATCCAGCATAATCCAACCAAGTCAAAGATTTCTCATGAGGAAAACACAGGGACCAAGTCCGTCCCTTTGAAATACTTGGAATTTCTTTAGCAGCCTTCTTGAAGTACTTTTGTTGACTGATCATAGTGCCTTTGGAGTTTGCTTTACCTGGTTCTTGTGATGGTTTTGTCATAGGATCTGAATACCATATCCCATGCTTTGTTCCTCTCTAACTACTGGAGCTCATTTTCCACTACTTAGTTTGACTAGTGCTCTGAGGATTTTAAGAACCAGATTCTGCGGAGTGTACCACCTCAATGTCTTCTTCATAAGAATGATCTGTTTGTCCCGACCCTTGAGTATATGGTACTACTTCAGTAACATGATATTCAGCGTCATGAGACTGTTACACCTCAAAAATTTTGCATCGTAAGTTAAATAAGTGTTAAGCATGTATGGTTGTTGCTTGTGCCCTATGTGTTGATTGACTTAGCATGCTTGGACTCTTATGTATGGTATCTGAGTTTTATCACTGTTCAAGATCTTCCTTAATCTTACATCCATGTCCTTGAAATGATCATATTGAATTGTACCACCTTTATCCAAGGTCAAATTAGCTAAAGAATCAACTACTTGTTTCCCTTCCCTTAGGATATGTGTGTAAAGAACCTATTTCACTTCAATTAGTTGCTTAATTTCATCTATCCATCCCACAATGACCCATGGTGGCTTCCACTCATCCATTAATATTTTTTTTATCAATTGTAAGTCAGTTTGGATAATGAACTTGTCAAAATGTCTACTTGTACGCCACTTAACAACTTCTAGAATTGCAACTATCTCAGCTCCTGTATTTGTAACCCATCCTATCTACTCTTCCTGATCATGTATTAGATTACCCTCCTCATTTCTAGAACAAAAACCATATGCTCCTCTTCTAGGGTTGCCTCTTGATGGTCCATCTGTGTTGCACAAGATCCAACCCTCAAGAGGAGGATGCCATATTACTTTTTTTGAATTTCACCCTTGGACTATACCCCTCCATTACCTATATCAACTCTCTCCAGCTTTTAGGTATGTGTTGCATTATTGAATTCCTAATCTTTACCCTCCTTTGAATAGTAGCATATATCTGATAGATACATATTATGATAGACTTCTTTTATGTAAGTATGAATGGCTCTGAGTAGGTAAGTGGTTCAAGTCTTGGTGAGATTCGGGTTGACCCGAAAATAGACAAGGAAGGTGGGGTTTATCGGGTTTTCGGTAAGACTAGATGTGGGGTGTTTGATGACGGTTTCAGGTAGATGTAGGAGAAGTCGGGACAAGACATTATGGGTGGTGGTTGCGGGTGATGTGAGGGTTGGTGTGATGGTTGGGATTTGGCAGTTTAGTGGTCGTAGGGTCATGGAACCAAGCCGAAATAGTGAGGTGCTCAATTTATCAAGTAAGGTAGGTAGCGTGGTGTTACGATGGGAACTCCATAGGGCTACGGGTGAAAGTGGGCTTAGGCACTTTAGGGGGTGGTTTCGGGAATGTTATAGGAGATTGTGATAGTGGAGCTCTGGTGTTTTAGTGAAGGTAAAGACTCAAAAGTTGATCGAGATAGTGAGGGTCCGAGAAGAGGGTTCGGTTGGACGTTGGGGTGATTGTTTGTACTTGCGGGGGTTGTGGTTGGTTACATGTATTGAGCTTTGGTAGAGATGTTTTTGAGATGATGTGGAGGATGGTGGTGTAAACAAATAAGTAATTGAAACAAGTAATGGCCACAAATATGCGGATTGCAATCTGATCATACACCAAGTCATAATTCGTTTGATATGAGGTTCTTGGATGGTAACACGAGGGGTCAATTGCTCGTGTGGTCTCTAAGTATGTTGTGATCAATTTTGCAAGGACTAGGTAATACTAACCAAGCAAGGGTGACCAAAACCTTATAAAAGATGAGTGACTCTCCCGGAGAACCGAGCGACCCTCCCGGAGGATCAACTAAAAAGTTCAATCCCGGATTGAAAAACTTATCAAAATGAGTAAACACATAAGTTTTATATCAAAATAACTCTGCCTATTTACAGGGTCCTATTTATAGTGATACATGGGCCATTCTAGAAGGAAAACAAAAGGACATAAATACAAGGCGATTCGGCCAAAATGTGAACAAGGGTAAGGGACTGGGTTGGCTTGGGGACCAATTTGTTCCTCGACCATTGTGAGCAGAATGTGAGAGAGTTTGGCATTTCTTGGAGACAAGAGTAAAGCCAAACTTCTTCACACTTCTATTGTGGTAACCGAGTAGAATAGGGGATAAACTTTCCCATAGATCAAGCCTCTCCCCTTGTGTATATTTAGCATACACAACAATAATTATCAAATCCTGTTGCAAACACTGACTCCTGAGCTTAATAGTGTACTGTTGCATATGATCAGCAACCACATCCACCTCAAACATGTCCTCCACAAATAACCATATCTTGCCAGACAAATTCACCAAAGCAATATGTATGTTTAACCTTCTTCTGTATTCTTCTATTTTGTCAGGATCTTGAAAAGGTTCTAACAAACCAATGAACACAAAATGATATTTAAGATGCATTTTTGTTAATCTTTGAAAAGCTTCTATAGTATTGACTGACCTAATATTCCATATGAGTGCATTCATCATAATATATTAGTTTGATTTAGGGCCCTTCTTGTTTGATATCCAGTTCCTAGTGGAACACTGGATTCGCTCTGAGGAATTTTCTTCACTCTTCTTGCTCCATTTTGACATCTAGGGGATAGATCTCTTTCTCTTATGTTGTCTGGTAATTCAATTCTAGAGTTTTCCCATCTAAGTCTTTACCTCTTTTTTGTTCTTGTTGTCTCAAATTATGCTTTTTTGGTGCTCTTTCCTGTGTGATTATCTGTATGTTATCCTTGCTTCTCTCCTTTTACTAATTAACGTTTGTGTTTTGTTTTCTTGCAGGTTCCTCAGCCATTTGTCCAGTATCCATTTCACAGAAGTATCTCTCTGATCTGCATGTTGTGAAGAATTCAATCCTCTACTGTATATGTTTGTCTTCTGCTTTAGATTATTGCTTCCTTGGTTTCATTTCTCCTTCTTTTTGTGTTGATTGCCCCTATATTTGCTAATGTTTTGATACTGCTATATTTGGTTGCTTTTTTATTGCCATCACTCTTTCCTTTTGTATTCACACTCTCTTCTTCTCCTTGTCTCTTCTTATTTTGATTGCTGCCTGATGTTATTGGTGTTTTCATGCATTCTTCTTCTGCCTTATCCAAACCAAATGATGCTTTTATCTCCTCATCCTACTTGTATTTTTCTTTCCCTTCCCCTTGATATTTTGTTTGCATATTTTCTTTGGAAACATCTAGTTGAAGTTCCAAAGACTATTCCGTTTCAACCTCCCTTGTATTTCTTTGACAACTTCAGTATGAGATTCCAATACCATATCTTCATCATTCTCCCTTGTCTTGTCATCCTTTATTTGGCCTGACTGCTTTGATTGTTGTACTAGGAAAACTGTTTTCAATCCATTCTTTAGTGCTCATTTGTTCTTCTCCTTTCTTCTGCTTATTATCATATTCTTCATTCAATACAACAAAAACATTACTTGTTACCATTTTTTCTCCTTGTCTTTGCTTTTCTCCTCATTATAAATAATTCTTCCTATCTTATCCTTGTTATATTTATTTCTCCTTAACATCCATTCCTGATTTCCTTGATAGTTCCATCCTATTTTTCCTTTATAATTTGCTCTCACAGCCTCCTCATTCTCCTTTCTCTCATTTCTAAGTTCTTCCCTAAACTTCTTTTCCAAATCTGGATTTAGGGCTCTACATTCATATTTAGCATGACCTTGTAGTTTACGATGCTTACTGTACTTTGGAACATAATCATACTTTATGGTTATCCATTTAGATTTAATTTTTCCTATTTCCTCATCTTCCTTAGCAATATTAATTCTACTTGGATGTGATGCCATTAAATCTAACTCCACCTTCACTTTTGCACAACTAGGCCTGGTTTTATTAGCTGTTGCTAGATCAACTGTAAGAGGCTTTCCAACTGCAGCTGCAAAGGAAAATACTGTTTCCTTGGCAAATAAATTTGGAGGTAATTTAGGAAAGCTTATCCATGCTATTACCATTGATGTTTCTTCTTTTGGGTTAAACCAAGGATCCAAAATTAATGGCCTTATCTGACAGTAACTATCATGTACTTTCAAATAATATGTAGGTGTGGACATCACATTTATGTAATTCTCCAAAAGATTCAATCTGATCAAGATGTGCCTCTCCTCTATTAGACCAATTGTGGCAGTGCCCTTGATTCCACATTGTATTGGAATAATATTTCTCAACTCCTTAATATCAATGATATCATACAAAAATTTTCCTATTACTACATATTGTAAATTCTCATTCAATATTAATTGTTTAACCTCTGATGATTTCCATTTTATGTAAGGTTCTCCATCCACATATGTAATAGGTTTTGGTGGAATCTTTAGCTGTAATTCATTCACTCAAACTATATTTGGTTGTAAAAGGTTTGTATATCTGGGTGATGGTGCTGTGGGGCTCGTATCAATAGGCAAACTATTAGGTTTGTTTGGGTTAATAGGATTTAGGGTAGGCAAACTGGTAGGTTCACTTGAACTAGGTATATTTGGATTAGGTTTAGGTACGTTTGGTTGTGTATTGAGTGGTGTAAAGTATGTATCTGTGATTACAAGTGGAAGAGCAGCCGCCGGTTGTAGCGGCCCTCTGTTAAGGTTGGCCATTCCGGTCAGTATTGGGCGGCTAGGGTTTGACAAAGTTAGAGAGAGAAGAGAGCATTTTCCATTTTAAAAGAAGAGGACATCCCCCGTTCTAGAGACCAAGTATCGATTTGATGGATAAGGTTACAAGCTAGAAGAAGAAATGGCCACTCGATGCTTGAAAGTTGTTTGTATTGATTTTTAATTCTAGTTGGGCTGCTTTTGTTGATTATTAAGGATGGATATAAGGTTGGAAGATTATAAATATATATTTGTTAGCATGTTGGTTATGTTGTATGTTTAAGTTAAGATCAAGAAAGAGTATAAGGGTTTGAATAGGTTCCAATTTGAGCTTGCCGCTCATCGTGAGATGTTAATGACTTATTGTTGATATCGTGCGCCTTGTTGTTGGTGTTTGTATTTTCTGTGTTGCTTTGGTTGTTGTTTCTTATATATGGAATTAGAGTGAGTCAATGTTATAGGGGATATGCTGCCTAGATTTATATAGAAAAGTTACTAACGTAAAGATTGACTGAGTCTCTTAACGGTATTAACCATAGACCTTATTGTGCTTATGTAGATTAAGTTGTATTGTGGACTGCATTGGGATACTATGGAGTTGAGGAGACTGAGGTATGTTAAATCTATCATTTCCTTCTTTTGGTATGACCCGTATGTAAACAAACATAAACGAATGTCTGTCCAAAGTGACCCTGCTATTGAAATCTAGAAATATCTATGTCCTTCATTCTATTGAAGAAGTTTATTGATTCATGTATATCTTGTCTTATTGACTCATAATGAAATGCATGTTGAGAAACGTAGCGACAATAATGACAGTCAGAGGATAACGACCATAGGTCACTCAGACTATGTTCATAGTGTCCCCTGAGGTATGTCTTGCATTACACTTATATATATGTATCTATTTTTTTACCGAGCCACGCTATAGTTGGCTAGGTACGACACTTATACGTGCGCACAACTGTAGTTGGTTTTGACATTACCGAGTCCTATTTAGGCCGGGTACGATCGAGTCCTTTTGAGGCCGAGTATGTTATGATATGATATGATTTTCCCCACAGAGAGGCTTGATACTATATTATATGGCCCCATTGAGTGGCTAAATTTTTACAGACTTGCATATATATATATATATATATATATCCATGGTTGTGATAGTGTAATGAGTTACAAGTTGATTCCTAAACCCTTCTCCTGTATTTCATTTATATACATGTTTACTTGCCTTACATACTCGGTACATTTATTTGTACTGATGTCTCTTTTTCCTGGTACGCAGTGTTTCATGCTCGCAGGTCTCAGTAGACAGGTTAACAGTCCTCCCAGTAGGATACCGGTTCAACGGAGGGTGTGTTGTATTCCACTTGTTCCAAAGTTGCCTTTTGGGTCAGTATGTTTATGTTATATAGCTATGGGTATGGCGGAGCCCTGTATCGACATGATGTTATGTTGCACTACTCTTAGAGGCTTGTAGACTAGTTGTTTATGTATTTGTCATTTTATATGGCCTAGCCGGCCTCTTGTCAGTCGGTTGGTATAATTGTTTGGTCTTATCGTCCTTCTGATGTTAATTATGGCCTTGTCGGCCTTGTTGTATATCCACATATTGGTTCTGCTGTCATTTTCTCAAGGCGTTATATTTAGTTTTTCCCTCTTGTGGCTGTTATCTTGAGGTCTTGCCATCCCAAACAGTTTACAGCTATGTGATGATATACATATGGTACGTTCAGGCCATCCAGTGTCGGGTGGCTGCAACCCCACGAAGTTGGGGTGTGACAAACTTGGTATCAGAGCAAGTCAGTCCTAAGGATGTCTACAAGTCATGTCTAGTAGAGTCTTGTTTTTGGGGCATATTTAGGATGGTTACTTTTCATTTATGTTCTAGATTGTGCAATAGAACCGAGTCATAAGGAATGAAAATTTTAACCTTAACCCTTGTTTTTCTTATAGCTGAGAGATGACTTCCACTAGAAGGACTATAGGTGACCCGAGGGCTGAGACAGAGATGAAAATGGAGATGGGAGTAAGTTACTCTATTGAGACATACTCGTCTGAGGTTATATCCTCTATTGAGATGGACCCATTCGAGATTATGCCCTCTATTGAGACAAATCCATCTAAGATACGAGATGAGTCACCACTATGGGAGTCTCAGACCCTGATGGTATTAGAGGAGCCAGGAAGAGCTCCAATATCACCAGTTCCCCCTTTGGCCCAGTTGTATGAGAAGTAAAGAGGGCAACACAAGTGTTGACTAGTTCAATTGATCCCCGGATCCCGTATTATGATGGTGCACCAGAAGATGTGGGGTTATTGAAGAATTGAGAAGTCCACGGTCTTGGGAGTCAGTTAACCAGGACTCATTAATATCCACAGAACAAGACCCAGATAAGGGTAGTGTATGGACCAAGAGGGTCAGAATAATGGGTACTTTCATAGGATTCCCGAGCGGCGATAGACAACAAGTATAAGGACAACATGTTGGAGGACTTTCCCAGCCTATATTAGAGCGGTTTGTGCCAGATCAGGGCTCCATGGTAGGGCCATGGCAAGGTTCATATGCATCGGGATCTCAGGACCAGAGTGACTTATGATGGAAGGTATACTTACTGTTTTGATAAAATATCTATATACCCATGAGTGTGATCTTGAAATGTCATATGTTATATTGTGATGATAATTCATAAAACGTTTTCAGTAGGACTAAAGAGGGAAAAGAGTAATGTTAAAGGGTGAGACTTATGTGGGATTTTCGATTGAATGATAGTTAAGACCGTGCTTATATTGCGATTGAAGGGTAAAGTATGAGTGCTTGACTAGTAAGGCAACCGTATGTTTAGATAAATGTTATGTTTTCCTTATAAAAGGATCATGGAAATGATACGTACATGTGGTAGATTGATAGTTAAATTTCATCTACGCAAATGTAAGTAACGAGTATTGAGAGTTACCGATAGGATGCAAATGGATTATAAGCTAGAGGTGAAGTATAAGTAATGGAATGAGGAAACAATATGAATTATAAGAATTAAGGTGTTTAACATCTATAATGATATAATATAAAGTTACGAGATTCTTACGAAGATAATTACATTATTTTTGAGCCAGCAATATTAAAAAAGATAGATAGGGTTAAAAATGTGACGTATGATACTCGATGAGTTATAACACGACATAAGTAGTAAAGGCAAACAACAAGGGCAGGATAAGAAAGTATCTCGGGAAAACCCTACAGTTGGAGGGTTAAACGACAAAGATATAGGAGATGACCATGAATAAGATTAGTTATGGCAGGAGGAATTAGAAATAGAAGAATACCACGAGTAGCTTTAGAACAAACATAAGGCAGAATGTTAACAAAAGACTAGTGAAATTCCAAATGGAACACGACAAGTAAAGAGAAGGAAACTATGAAGAGAAATGACGACGACAAGACTCAAAGGCAAATTTGAATCGTGTGACGACAGGTTGTGTAATTCTAAAAGAATTTACCTCGCTAGCCGAATGGGACTAGTAAATTACTTAAAGGACAAGTTCTTGCAAGCCGGACTTAATAGGGGAATCGCCTTAAATCACTGGTAAGAAAGTGAAGTGACTATTTAAATAGAACGTCTAAGCAGAAGTGTGATCCACTTGATGAGTACAAAAAGGAATATAGTAAGACTGAAAGCAAGCAAGGCAAGGATGCATGATGATCGGGGAGTAGCACGTAAACACAGACGGTGGATTGGTTAGAAGGAGACTGAGGGACAAAAATACAATTGAATCCTTTACTTAAATAAACAAGCATGGACCCAAGGGAACTATTATGATTGCAGGACAATGATGAATGGATAAGGAAATATGAAACAAGCCAAAAGAAAGATAGTTACAACTAGGCCAAGAATGATGAAAGTGTTGACAAGGTAACAAAGTGGCGTTCCCAGTGAGGACGTGAGGAATAACCATGAAAGGTGGACTAGAGAGGTCAACGAGGATATGACAAGGAGATGAACCATCGGTTTACCACCCACCGAGCGTGTTAGCTAAGGAAAGAGAAGAAAATATGGTGTTAAAGTCATACATGTAAGAAGCCTTAAGACAGGTGGGAGCTAAGGCAAATGGAGATAGCCGAAGAAGGAGATTGCTTAATGAGATATGTTAAGAAGAGCTAGAGAAATTACGCCCTTTCACGAATATAACTACAATAACGTGAGCACCTCATACATGAAGGACGGCTATATAGTAAGTAAATCAAAATATTCAAAGTAGGGGAGCTTTATTAATTTAAATGAAGGAGACACAATGATAATGATAACAATGATGTAAGCTGCCAAAAGTTATAAACGAGTACTTTTCAACATCGGAATAAGATCAAGGTCATGAATGACACCCTAGGGACGGAGGTAGCTATGTCAAGTTAAGTTATCGTAAGTCCAAATTATTTAGCTTTGATGACGGTAGAAACCACGCTCAGATGACACTAGTGTAATCAAAGAGATCCAAGCGAGTACCCAACTCTCTCTGCTAAGTCCGCCAGAAATGCAAAGTAAACTGAGTATCCCGATTCGAGATAATAGAAATAGGAACCCATGAAAACAAATAATCTCCCGGATATAGATCTTAGCCAACTTCTCTGCATTATACGTTGTCTGAAGTGGAATAAAATATGTGGACATGCTCAATCTATCAACAATGACCCAAATAACATCAAACTTGTCCAAAGTCTTATGCAATCCCACAACAAAGTCCATAGCGATCCTCTCCCACTTTCACTCTAGAATGGGCATCCTCTAAAACATACCACCTGGACGCTGGTGCTCATACTTGACATGCTAGCAATTATGACACTAAGACACAAAATCAACAATATCTCTCTTTAACCTTCCTCACCAGTTGTGCTGCCTCAAATCACAGTACATCTTAGTATCACCCATATGAACCGAATACCTAGAGATGTGAGCCTCATCAATAATCAATCTAGTCAAATCTCCTACACGAGGCACACACACTCTACCTCTGATCCTCAGAACGCCCTCACTATCAATCATGGCCTCCTTGGCCTCGCCACTCATCACCTTATCTAGAATCTTGCATAACCCCACATCATTATACTGGTGCACACAAATCTGATCTAGAAGAAACAAGGCCTTCATATAAGCCAGAATTCTACCCAGATTCAAAAGATCAAGCCTTACAAAATGGTTGGCTAGAGTCTGGACGTCTAATGCCAAGGGATGCTCAGAAACAACCAAACAAGCTAAACTCCCCATACTAACCGTCTTTCGGCTCAAAGCATCTTGCACCATATTGGTCTTACCTGGATGATAAAGAATGGTAATGTCATAATCTTTTAACAACTCCATCCACCGACGTTGCCTAGAATTTAAGTCACTCTAACTAAATACGTGATGAAGACTATGATGATCAATATACACCTCACAATGGACACCATAAATATAGTGCCTCAAGATCTTCAAAGCAAACACAATGACAACCAACTCCAAATCATGAATAGGGTAGTTCTTCTCATGCACCTTCAACTGCCTCAATGCATAAGAAATAACCTACATAACATAACCTTAAAGTCCATAAATTATGTCGGATTGGCGTAATTTTTCTTTGGTTTCATTTGATATCACTTGAAATATCTTAGAGAGGATATTAAAGATATTTAGGGTTATGAAAATGAAGGAAAATGAATTCTTGGTCGAAGAGGGTCTTATTTATAGCCAATTAAGATATTTCCACCGACTCAATCAACGACACAGTCTACGTCGCAGACTGTGTCGTAGACCTTGACAGGTTTATTTAATTTCCTGTCTTCATTTGTTGCACACTCTATATTTTATAGGCAGGACTTGTAATTCGTAAATCATGCTCTGCAATTCGCAGAGTATCCTAGGAAGCGACACTTCATCGAATTTTCGTTGAAACATAATTCCGTTGGTCCGCTAAGTCTCAAACCTTTCCGAAACTTACTCAGCATATGTATAAAACTTTATCTTGGAGGGGTCCTACCATTACTGGGCCTAATCTAGATACATTACATTAATTATAATGCATGAAAAAATGAGGTGTAACATCCCTCCCCCCTTAAGAACATTCATCCTCGAATGTAGAGAAAAGATTCTAACTTTTGGGATTTTTGAAAATTTTGATAGAGTTTTTTCTCTAAACAGGACTATCCAAAACCTGTCAAGCAGCCAAAACACATATCCAAGGCCACACAGGGCCACAAATAGCATAATTACCCTATATTATCCCCATAAGACCGTATATCTATCCAAAAATCAAAAGGGTTTGATGTATGTACGGAGGGGTGAGTGAGGGTAAGTGAGGATATGTTCGGCAGGGAACAAGTTGACACAAAAACAAGACACAAAGTGGGGGTTCTCGGTTCTCGGCTATTGCCGGGTAGTGGGTAGTTGGAGGATGTTTCGGGTGGATTCAAGGGGAGTTGGGTCAGGTTGTTTTGTCAGGTTATTGTGGACACCCAGAGGGTTGTTGTGGTGGTTGGGGTTCAGTAAGTTGATTGTGGAAAGGCCACTGAATAGAACCTGAAACAATGAGGTTCTCGGTGAAGGTTATTTAAGTGGGCTATTTGTGGTTGTCGGACTAGGACGTGTATTTGTGAGTGGTTTCAAGTGGAGGTCCTTTATGTGAATGTTAGAGAAGTACCTTGGGATGTGGTGGTGCGAAAAGATGAAGTGGTTTGGTCGAGGAATGGCTACGGGATGATAAGTGCAAACCCAAGTACAATCCAAGTATGGGACAGTCGATATAGTTAAGTATTTGGTCGATAGAAGAAGGATATGGACATGGGGTTTTTAATGCCCGAGTCGACACCAAGATGAAGATGACTAATTTCACAAGGACTTTATCGGGGTTGCTAAGTACAAGCCCAAATACAAATAAAGTAAGGATGGTCGGAAACCTTAAGATAGACCCTGAGCTTTGGCTAGGTTGGTACACACAGTTCCAAAGTTAGCTTACCACCAAGGGGGTTCCTTAAGCTTGAGTTTTGATTAGGTCACACAGTCCTAACCAAGACTTACACCGAAGGGAAACCTTAGCTTGGGGTTAACTAGGTCACACAGTCCTAACTTCAACTTACACCAAGGGGTTTGGCTCACACAAGAACCAAGGCTCACACAAGGACCAACTAAAGTAGACAACACACAAGTTTAATAAGTTTTCTTTTGAGTAAAACTCACTTTTATATTTCAACAAACTCTGAATTTTACAATGGCCTAAGACCTCTATTTATAGTACAAAATGGACTATTCTAGAAGGCAAATGAAAAGACACAAACTAACACCTAGTGTGGACGCATTTGGATTGCCTTGGTGATCAAGGGAGTTCGGCCACCTCTTTCTCTTCTCTAGGCCGAGATTTAGGTCTCCCATGTAACCATATTAATGAATTTGTTAGTTCATAAATTCTTCCAACAACCTCATCTTATTGAAATGTGTTGGAAGCTTCTATTCTTGGTATTTGTTTTGATGATCATTTCGACCACTTCTTGATCTTCCTTAGGCCGAATTTGAAGTCTTCAATATAGCCAACTTCATGAACTTGTTAGTTCATAAAGTCTCTCCTTGAAATCCCCAACTTCTAGATGCCTCTTGTCCTTACCACTTTTTGTCATTTTTGGCCTTGTCACCTTGGAGGAAGAACTCTCGAATTTGTTACCATTTTACATGGCCAAGTTATTATATGGATTGTTAATTGTGTCCTAAGTAGCTAAGCTAGAAACCAAATAAGCTAAAAGTTAAGCTAGAAAATAAGGACAAGCTAAAAGAAAAACAAACACGGTCTTCGGCTAAGACCTACATACAAAGTAGAATAAAACATGTACTTGAATCTTCACTTAACAAGTCCAATTCCATTCCATTTTGCATGCCATGTTAGGCATACAAGTGTAGAATGACGTGTCATTTTTGGAACTCTTAGGAATGCACTTCCCGACTCATGTTGGGAATTTAGGTTTCTGGGCTGATTTACATCAGGGTTGGCCATAACTCACCTCAACTGTCAACTGTTGAAATCTGGGTTGCATTTGTCACCTCTGCATCAATAATATCACCTAGACAAGATGTATAGGATACGCTTGATAGATAGGATAGAAATAGAGAAGTCATATCACACGAACATCGATATAAACCTGATATCTAAAAAAATAGAGGTAACTGGACTTTATGTACTCATCTGCTTCCCATGTCATTTCTTCCACATTACTATTCCTCCATAACACCTTAACTGAAGCTATTTATTTGGTCCCCAACATATGTACTTGATGATTTTGATGGAAGTAGGAATTTCCTCATACGATAATTGTTCTGTGATCTGGACATCCTCTACAGGGGTAACACAGGAGGGATTTCCTAAACACTTTTGAATCATAGATACATGGAGTGCTGGATGAACTACTTCCAACTCTGTGGGTAATTCAAAATTATAAGCCATTTGGCCAATTCCCTGAATGATTTTATACGGTTCGACGTACCCGGGGCTAAGCTTGCCCTTTTATCCAAACCTCACCATGCCCTTCATGGGCAACACCTTCAGAAACACCCAATCACTAACAACAAATTCTAAGTCTTGGCACCTATTATCTGAAGATGACTCTGTCGACTATTGGCGGTCAATAATTGCTCTTGGATCAATTTCACCTTCTCTAGTGCTTGATGCACACAATCAGGTCCTAATAGATTTGTTTCACCTACTTCAAACAAACTGATAAAAGACCAACACTTTCGCCTATACATGGCTTCATAAAGGGCCATTTTAATACTAGAATGATAGATGTTGTTATAGGCAAACTCAATAAGTGGAAGATGATCTTCCCAACTATCCTTGAAGTCTAATACACAAACTCATAACATATCCTCGAGCGTCTAAATAGTGTGCTCTGCCTATCTGTGTGTCTGCGGATAGAAAGTTATGCTAAGATTAATTTGAGTACCCAAACCTTTCTGAAAGGATCTCCTTTAGTTGTGAACTAAAAACCTCTATCAGATATAATTGAAATTGGAACCCTATGAAGTCAAACTATATCCTTGACATATAACTTAATGTAATCCTCAACTGAATAAGTAGTTATGACAGGTAGAATATAAGTTGACAATGTGAGCCTGTCAATAATAACATAAATAGAATCAAACTTCTGACGAGAATTAGGTAACTCCGTAATGAAATCCATGTTTATCGTCTCTCATTTTCATGTCAGAATCTCCATATTCTGAAGCAACCCTCCAAGTTTCTGATGTTCAACTTTAACTTGCTGGAAATTCAGACATTAGGCCACAAGTTCGGCAATATTCTTCTTCATATCATTCCACAACAGTAAATCTGTTGAAGGTCATTGTACATTTTAGTAGAACCAGGATGGATAGAATACATGGACTGGTGAATCTCTACCATAATTGTCCCCGAAGTCCCCCAACACCGGGCACACATAACCGGACCTTATATTTAAGAACCCTATAGTCTGACAGTTCAAACAACTGCTTCTTCTGAAAAGGAATCCCTTCTTTTATCCTGACCAATTCTGTATCTTCGAACTGCTTTGCCTTTACTTCTGTTACTAATGATGATTCAGTAGTATTCTGAACTATAGCACCTCCGTCACCTATATCCAACAATTGTACACTCAAGCTAGCCAATCGATATAGATCTTAAATCATCTCTAACTTATCAGCTTCCACATGCCTCAAGCTGCCCAAGGACCTATGACTTAACGCATCAGATACATTATTTGCTTTACCAGGGTAGTAAAGGATATCAACATCATAGTCCTTCAGCAATTCGAGCCACCTCCACTACTTCAAATTCAACTCTTTTAACTTAATTATATATTGTAAGCTCTTATGATCTGTAAACAAATCAACATGAACTCTATATAAATAGTGATTCCATATATTTAGGGCAAATATATTGGCTTCCAACTCAAGATCATGAGTCGGGTAATTCTGTTTGTGCTTACTTAGCTATCTTTAGCCATATGCGATAAGCTTGTCGTGATGTATTAGGATAAAATCCAACCTGACTCTGAAGGAACCATAATGGACAACATAACCTTTATAACCTTATGGAACTGCCAAAATAAGTGCGAATGTCAACCTATCCTTCAATTCCTGGAGACTCCTTTCACATGCGTCTAACCGTTGAAACTTAACAACATGATGAGTCAAATTTGTTAATGGATCAGCAATAGAAGACAAATTTTCTTTGAATCTATGATAATAACCTGCCAAGCCCAAGAAACTATGCACCTCAGTAGGAGTTGTGGGCCTCAGACAATTCTTCACCCCCTTAATATTCTGGCTATCACCTTTAATACCCTTGTACGACACTATGTGCCTGAGAAAGGCCAAAGAATTCAACCAGAACTCATTTTTGTAAAAATTATCATATAACTTATGATTTTGGAGCATCAGTAACACCACTCATAGATGGTGTGCATTCTCTGCCTCTGATCGAGAATACACCATATTGTTGTCGATAAACACAATCACAACGATATCCAGAAATGGCTTGAACACCCGATTCATCAAATCCATAAAAGTCGCTGGTGCATTAGTAAGACCGAAGGACATAAAAATGAACTTATAATGGCCGTATCTGGTCCTGCAAACGATATTCAAAATAACTTTTTCCTTAACCCTCAACTGATGGTATCTAGACCTAAGATCGATTTTTGAGAAATATTTGGCTCTTTACAACTGATCAAACAAATTATCGATCCTGGGGAGTGGATATTTATTCTTGATAGTGTTGTTATTCAGCTAACGGTAATCAATACTCATCCTCAATGTGACATCCTTATTACAAACAAATAATATAGGTGCACCCCATGGTGAAGTACTGGGCCTAATAAATCCCTTCTCTAACAAATCTTTCAGCTGTGCTTTCAATTCTTTCAACTCAGCAGGGCTATCCTGTAATTAGGAATAGATATAGGCTGGGTATTTGGAAGTACCTCAATAGCAAAGTCAATTTCCCTTTCTGGAGGAAGGCCTGGGTGTTTGTCAGAAAATACGTCAAAAAATATGGCCGAACTGAATGGTTGGAGGTTCTGCCTCTATATCCTATACTTGGACTAAATGATAGATATATCCCTTTGAAATCATCTTCCTAGCCTTAAGGTAGGAAATAAACATTCCATTAGGCATTGCAACATTACCTTTCCATTCAATGACGGGTTTGATTGGAAAATTAAAACATAACTTTTGACCATACCCATAAGAATATCAAAATTGACCATCTCCAATTATTTTAGGTCAGATAAAGTATGACAGTCATAAATCATCATTTCACAACCCTGATATACTCGCCTAACTATCACTGACTCACCAACCGACGGATACCACAAATGACCTGCTTAATAACTCAGGTTCTCTACCAGACTTGCCAACATCAAAAGGTGTATTATACGACAAGGTAGAGTCAGGTATATGAATGTATATACATCAAGAGAAGAGATGGATAATATACATGTAACCACATTAGGAGATGACTCCAAATCATGTCGACCCGATAATGCATAGATGCAGTTCTGATGACCGCCTGAGCTAGACGCTCCACTTCTGCCTCTACCTCTACCAACTATTGTCTGAGTGGAATGCCCACAGAGGCTTACATATGAAGAAGAAGCAACTATAGATCCCATCGGCAGTGCCATACCACATCTTCCTCTCATCAGACACTCTCTAGCAATATGCCTTGGATAACCACAAGCATAACACACATATAACCCTCGACGGCATTGACCTGGATGGTCCTTGCCATACCGAGAAAATCGAGGCAAAGGTAGTTTTATCAGGTTCAAATCCCCTCTAAACTACAGGTCTAATGCCTACGAACTCTAACCCTCACCTAAATAAGTAAACCGATTTTGACACTGGCCATGGAACTAGGATGGTGCACTAACTACTGGATAAAATGGGTGGCTAGGAAACTATGGCTAAACCCACCTTGTAACTCTCCTATATCACCCGCAGACCGGGCCCTCTTATACTGGCCCCTATTATGCTCTCAATCAACCCGCTGCTGCCTCTTATGGTCCTCTAATTTTCGTGCATAAGCTTGAATGCGAGCAATATCCATATTCAGATTCAGAGAAGCCATAGTACACTCATTAACCAAATGTGGCCCCATCCATTAAAGAACTGATGTACCTGGTCACTCATTCCTAATAGTAGGAGAATACATGGACAACGAATTAACTGCAAGTTGTACTCCTGTACACTCATGTTACCCTGCTCTAGACGTAAGAACCTATCTTGTTTTGCTCATCGAAGCTCGATCGATAGATATTGCTGCAAGAATGCTTCTGAGAACTCTCACCATCCTATTGGTGGGGCACTAGGTCCCCTAGACTGCTCCTAAGTCTCATACCATGTCACAACTACATCACAGAATATATAAGAAACAAGATCTACCGACTCATCATTGGTGGCATGCATAACCCATAAAGTCCGCTGCATCTGATCCAAAAAGTTATGTGGATCCGCATTTGGATATGCTCCTGTAAATATAAGAGGGTCTAGGTTGATGAAATCCTGAACTCTTGCACTAACTGCCCGAATAGAAGAACCAGGGGTCTAACGCTGGACCTGAGTGGCCACCAACCGAGTCAATAATTGTACATCGCTCCGTATATCAATATCCTACTTAGGAGCGAAGTGGGGAGGAACTGGGGGCACCTCAGCTCCTCTAGAGGTGGTGTTAGGGGTGGAGTCCCGAAGCCTGGGATAAGGCATTATCCTGATGTTCTTGTTTTCTCAGATTAGTGGGTGGTACCTTATTAGGACCCTCTTTCGCCTCAACATCCAACCCTTGAATAGTTATCTGTCAGCTAGTCATAGGCATGGCTAAAAGCATAAACAAGATTCAGATTAGGAGTTGAACACTTATGACTCAGCTCTATTACACACAATCTAGATCCCGAAGAAATGTAACCATCCTAAATATCCCTAGCCTCTTGTTTATATGTATGGTGAATAACAAACCCATAAATAAGACCCTACTAGACACGTCTTACAGACTCCCTAGGACAGACCTACTCTGATATCAAGTTTGTCACACCCTACCTTGGGGGTGTGGCCTGCACCCAGTACTTGAATGGCCCGAGCATACCACATGTGCATCATATCCCACATACATAGCCATCTGCACCGACAAGGCCTAGGAAACAACAATAAAATAGAATTCTAAAAGGGACAACATGTAACATGAAATAGTTAACCAACAGACATATATATAACGAAGCCGACAAAGTCCTAACAAGAATAACAGCAGCTAAACAGAAGGTCGACAAGGTTGAACAAACAACTACAGAGTAACCACTAGTCTGCAAGCCTCTAAGAGTACTATCATATGTCATCAGGTTAGGACAGGGCCTCGTCATACCCAAAATAACTATATACATAAGAAGTATAGCCTACCACTCTCTATATAAGAACACTGAAAGAAGAGGAGTGTGACAACCAACTGCTGAGTAGAGAAAACTATTGTGGAGCTACATTTGATTGTCTACCTGCACCCCCGGGCATGAAACACAACACCATAGTAAAGTGGACGTCTGTACCAAAGAATTTACTGAATATGTAGGGCATAAATAAACATAAATAAGCAACAATAAGTAAGGGAAGCCAAAATATGCAACTTGAAACTCAGAAGCATCACCATGAACAATAATGTGTAATGATAAGATATAATCATGTATATAACATTGTAGGCCTCTATGGGTAGTATATTGTACATCACATATCGTGTATATAACGCCGTAGGCCTATGTGGGCAATATCATCAATATCATATCTGTATAAGCTATGTATATAATGCCATAGGCCTCTGAGGAAAATATAACTACATAGTACATACATATAAGGACCATCAAAAGCATATGACATACTCATCAATTTCGTTAGAGTGACGTAAAGTTGTTACACCCCCGACTATCCCTTTGCGGATTGCATATTGCCTTTCATTACATATGAACCAATAAGAAGGTAAAACTTTACTATCTTTAGCTTTTTAGAATGATATCAATGAACCTTATCGTATCAATATAAAGATGATAGTGTCAATAGCAAAACATTCTTCCGATAGGGTACAACAATCAACCAACTAAATAGAACATAGGTATATTTTTAGCGAATAGGAATGAAGTTCTTATTGAGGAGCATTTGATAGTTATCATCGCTATGTCGATCATGCCAAAAAAGAGAAAAGTAAGCCCTACATTCCTTGTCATTGAAGCTATATGGATCCCACGATTCCTCGTACGCTTTACGAATGATTATCTACAGTATACGAACGATTAGTATCAATAACAAATTCATAATTAATAAAAAAGTTCATTTAGACATTTTGTCGACCAACTCGCGTGCATATCATCACAGTAATCTTCACTACTATCCTACTCATCACCAGAACTACATCCATAACTTCACAACTTAATATAGCAACTTCAAATTACATAAAACATCCCACACAACAACATAACTTAACCTTAAAGTCTATAAACACTTGTTCATCAATAATTCTTCTATAATCCTATCTTAACACCTACATAATCCTAAGAATAAGATAGAGGAGGTGAAACTTACCTTAATCCACAAGAAATACTTCAATTCCAAGCTTATTTCACAGATTCCTCAAAAATAGTTACAACAAAGAAGGAGACGATATAACGATGATCACGACATTCTACACATCGAATTTGCATAATTTATCTTTGGTTTCACTTCAGATCACTTGAAATCTCATAGAGAGGGTATTAGAGTTGTTTAGGGTTATGAAAATGAAGGAAAATGAGTTTTTGGTCAAAGAGGGTCCTATTTATAGCCAATTAAGAATTGCCACCTACTCAATCTGTGATATAGTCTGCGGTTCACATACTGTGTTGCAGACCTTGACAAGTTTATTGAATTTCCTATATTGGTTTTCTTCATACTCTCTATTTCGCACAAATGACATGCAATTCACAGATCATGCTCTGCGATTCGCAAAGTGTCTCGAGAAGCGACACTTCGTCAAATTTTTATCAAAACTTATTTTTGTTCGTCAGCTAAGTCTTAATCTTTTCTAAAACTTACTCAACACATCCAAAAACCTTTATAAACCTCTTGGAGGGGTCCTACCATTACCAGGCCTAAGTTAGCTACGTTATGATAATGATGATACATGAAGACACGAGGTGTAACAGACATGACGAAGTATTGAGACAGAAATGGGCATGCAAATGACAAAGACATAGATCATGACGAGAAGGATAAAAGTAAATGAGGCTATGGTTATATAAGTTTCATAAAGGTATGAGTACTCAGAAGCAATGTAAGAACCCATAGTGAGAAGGGGGCAATAGGATTCTTCGACAAAGGGTACCAAACTTTTGATATTCGCGAAGTTGGTATGAGGAGTACATTAAATACAAGAACCCCCTTGAGATAACCTTAAATGTAAATGTAAAAGTAAGACGATTAAGTAGTCGTTCGGTGAAAGATTTGATTATGGCAAGACAAAGAGATTTGAAAATGCCGCAAAATTAGATTGAAACATGCGATGACTCTCAGGAGATATGTAGTCAGAAGTAGCAATGAGTAAAGCTCAAAGAATACACATAAAGAAGCAATAAAAGGGGCCAATAAGCCTAGGAATATCCAGAAGATATTAGAAAGGTACGTTAAGGGATAATGATCTGATAGAGGAGATGAAATGTCGAGCAAATAAAGATATATGCGAGCATCCTTAAATCGACCAAAGATTTTACCAGATGTATATAGTAATGGGCTTACAACTCAACGTGACTAAGGGAATATCTTCCCAATGCACCATTGACTGAAGGTCTTAGCCATAAGGCAAGTGAAGGAGTTCAGATCTTAGTATGATGACCAGATTTGGATATAGTCGATCAATACTATGTAGTATTGGATCCTACATAATCTAGTTTGGCCTCCATAAGGGAATAAGTTAACGACCCATTCCTTACAAGATAAGTACTATTAAAGATAAGAACCGACAGTAATGTATGAGAATACGAATGTATACCAGGACATCTAAGAAAGAATGACGTATGATAAATAAGCGAATGAGTAGACAAGTGTTAAAAGAAGTAAAGTAAGAAAGTCGCTTATAGCCACCAGTAATAAGAAAGTACAAAAAGGTTTTTCTTCCAAACCCTGAATGACAGTTTAAATGATATTATCTATGGAGTATTCATGGGTGAGGCACTACGAACCATACGAGTTCTAATACAATGACTGATAAATGAGACTAAGTTTATGTAGGGAGTGAAGGCTTAAATATTCTAAAGTACCCCATGTACCAATAATCCTATACTATTGAAGTGAAGTAGTATCGTAATTAGTACAATTAGTCGTGTACACACAAGTGGCCTGACTAGTGTAAAAGTTAAGGAACGTAATTAGTCTAAGGAATATATCAGCTAATCTAGTGGATGCCTGACGAATGAATTCAAAAAGTGGTACTCTTAAGATTCAGGACTCAATAGAGTCATTCTTCATAAGAAGATATAAGGAACATCAGTATAAAGATTCCATTTTAGGAAAATTGTGCAGGGTATTTTAAAAAGGAGAATCGCAACCCTTGATCTTAATGGAAGAGGAACCCTCGGGTACCATGGTCATTTATATGTCCCCAATATAGCGGAACTATAAGGTATTTTGACAGAGGTATATTATCCACAATATCCTATCCACCTAGTATGTCCTGAGATGTATCAAGATGTTAATGAATAAATTAATTAAATGATATGATAAGGAGCCTTACATAGATTGTAGCCAGGGTATTAGTTATCAACAAATAAATATTACGCACCAGAAGCCGGTGGGTAGGCTTAGAGCATTAAGGACCTGATGGATATGGAAGATGATTAATATGGATTTTACTAAGGGTTTATCTCTCTATTGTCATAAGTTCATTTTTGTCCAAGTGATTGTTAATAGACCGACTAGCCAACTCACTTCTTGATGATTAGAACTATCTTTACAGTCGGGAACTACGCGAGATTATACAATCAACAAGATGATTCACTTTCATAGTATCTCAGGTTTTATGATATTTGACAAGGGTATTCAGTTATAACTAAGTTCAGAAGATTGTTTCAAAAAGGATTATGGGCGTTCAGGTTAGACCCACCCTCAGAAAGATATGCAAATTGAGCATATGACTCAGATGCTCGAGGACATGTCACAAGTTTGCATAGTGATTTTAAAGAACGTTGGGATGGCCACATATCTCTTAGTAAGTTACGTGAAATGACGGCTATTGCGTTAAGCATTAGAATGATACCATATGAAGCCTTAAATGAGAGAAGATGTAGAACTCCTATCGGATAATTAGAAGTATGAAACAAGAGTTAATGAGATCTAATTTAAGGTATCAAGTCATAAAGAAAATAAAGTCACCCAAAAGAAGATGACTACTGAGAATCTTCAGTAAGTCATATTTAGATAGATAATAACAGAACTTAGAATTCCAAGTTGGTGGTTCTTGAAAGTATTGCCTATAAAAGGCGTGAGGAAAGTTGAAAGAGGGGCAAGCCTAACCATAGGTACGCAGAATAGTATAATGTTACTAAAAAAATTGGTCAGGCAGCCTATGAGCCTAGGTTACCCCCAAAAAAATTGAGCAGTTCATCTAGTGTTTAATATGTCAACGTCATAAGAAATCTATCCTGAATTATCCTGTAGAGGATGTTCAGATTACAGAGAACTTATAGTATGAAGGGATCCCAGTTTCCCTCTTAGATCATTAGTTCTGGACCAAAGAAATAGCATATGTTAAAGTGTTGTGGAGAAATGATGTTGTGAGAGGCTGAGGAGGACACGAAGCCTAAATATCCTTACTTTTTTTAGATCACCGATTTATGTTGACACTCATGCGATATGATTTCCCTATTATTGTCATATAACTATGAATTTATCTGTTATGTCTTGTATAGGCCATGTTGTTGATACATAGGTGACGAACGTAGCCAAAACTATGAGATTTAGCAGTTGAGGTGAGTTATGGTTAATATTTTTGATTTCTGGATATATAGACGGTCATGTGAGGCCAATATGTCGTATTATATTATTATGTAGCCTTGTGTGGAATTGGATATGTTTTTTGGATTCTTGATAGGTTTTGGATAGTCCTGTTTATATAGGAAATACTGGCAAAAGTTTTAAGAATCCTGTGAGTTAAAATTCTAAGTTATGATACCTTTACATTCAAGGATGAATATTCTTAAGTGGGGAAGAATGTTACACCCCGTATTTTCATGTGTTATCATTACTGTAATGTTAACCGACACAGGCTCGGATATGGTATGATCCCTCTAAGTTGTTATACCCTGCGATTTTACGTGTAATTGAACGTACAGTTAGTCGACTTGAGCTCTGGAAACCTGAGACCCTTCACGAGGGTCATGTATGACTTATATGAGTATTATAGAGGTAAATGGAAGGTTGGAAGTCAAATGGATTAAATGAATCACATCTCGGTAAAATTTGGCGAAAAGTAGATGATATGCTAAGCGATCCGCCCCACGAAAGCCGTTCCACCTTGTCGATGGGGAAGCGGATTAAGACCAACCCTCAGACACCTTTATACCACCATATGTAGTGGGATATGTGGCCCCATACCACTATCTGTGTCGCATATCAACCCATATATAGGAGGCGTTGGGAAGTACTATTTAAGCCAAAAATCTGTGGCTTCTTGTCTTTATTTTATTTTCGACCCCAAAAATTCCCAAACCTTTTCAAACATTCCCAAGGGTTTATATATCATCAAGGATCAATTCCATACAAGTTTGAAGGGAAATCTTCCATAGATAATCCATAGAAGCTTCGAAATTTTTCTAGTGGCAAGAGGATGTAGAGAGTCTTCTTAAGCTTGGAGAAAAGATTATGGTTCAAGCCTTCATGGCTAGTTTAAGGTAAGATCTTGATGTTCTTCATGATCTCTATCCTTTCATAGCTTAGTTGGAGTTACTGATGAAGGCAACTGATGATAGTTAATCTAAACTCCATGAAAAGTGGCTATTATTCTTGGTTTATTCTTGAATAAACTTTGAGATGATCATGGCTAGAAGTGAGAGTATGTATTGTTGTTGTTATAGTTATTGTGGTTATTTCTATTGATGTTGTGTTGAAGGAAAGTTAGTAACACATTGCTAACTTTGAACACCACAGTTTGAGAAGCACGCCTTCTAGGTGCTCGTTGGATTGTCCAACTAAATCAATTCCTAGTTTGTTGATGTTATTTTCATGCAAACCCTCTATATTGTGTAGATGATAACTCATGAAGCATTCAAAAGTTTGTTAGGCGCTGATGACTAGGCGACATAGGTATGTAAGGCTATTCTATTCTTTCAAAGGCATGAAATCCAAAATGCTTATTGTTTTCCAAAAGAAACGCCAATGAATTGCTATTCATATGTCGATCACCCCTTGTCGGGAGTAGTTCCATTTCTTTATTACGTAACATATTCATTATTGCTTGCCTGGTTGAGACCATACTCCTTCCTGATAGAGCTTCTCAAGTCATAGTTTTGTATATTGACAAGTTGTTATCGTAAAGCAAAGGAAATGACCGAATCAGAGCTAAGGGATAAACACAATAGTTACCTTATAAAGATGAGCACTATTCTCATACTGTTATTTCTCATTGAATGTACTTATCGTCTCATTATTATATTCCATATATCTTGATTATTTTGAATTCCATATACCTCTAAAAAGAGAGGATGTCAAAGAGTCAAACATAGAGTCAACCAAGTGTCATTTTATTTAAAGCAAAGTCAAAGAGGTTACGAGTCTCAAACCAAGTGCCATTATTATTACATTATAGTTTCCACACCACTGAACTAATATCGGTGGGCAGTTATATATATATACTATTCACACCACCATTGAAACCAGCCAATGAGAAGTTGTACATGTACTTTATACTCACCGTGCCGTGCTATAGTCAGCTGGGTAGACACTTATATGTGCATCCATACATACACCTCAGAGTATACATGAGGGAAGTTACATATTACACACCGCGGGCTATAAACCGATGGTAGATTATATAACACAACTGCTAGACCAAGAGTTCAGTATAGTTTTAGAGTTTCATTGTTCGCCCTATGTGGCACATAGGTTATCTGAGTATCAAATTGCTTTTATGCTCTTCTTTACAGCTTATACTTTCATACTGCTATTTATACCAGTACATTTCATTTGTACTGACGTCCTATTTACCGAGGGCACTGAATTTCATGCTGCAGATTCAGGTAGAGGTGTAGATAGACCTCGACATATCACACCACAAATTAGGAGGGGGGGGTTATGGCTGACACCCGACACCTGAACGGCCCGAGCGTACCACCTGTATATCATAATCTGAGCATACAACAATCTAGGCTGACAAGTCCTCAGAATGATCAATATAAGGGAAACTAAATATGACAATCTGATATAAAGACAACAATGCCAATACAAATACAACAAGGTCGCTAAGGCCGCAAAGAGACAACTATACATACGCCCTATCTACAAGCCTCTATGGAAAACAGAATTGTGATGTGGCTGGAACAGGGACCTGACCTACCCATATATTATAGCTGCACCAAACTCAGCTCATGACTTTGACTCGGTAGCTTCGGATGAAGTGAATCTCACCACTTGATTTGCAGAACTCAATTAGCTCCTACTAGGGAGGTCTATTTGCACCTCTATATGATTCTATAGCATGACATGCAGCGCCCCTGACAAATAGGACATCAGTACAAATGAAATGTAATGGTATGTAAAGCATGAATATAAATATGAAAATATAAATCTGTAAAGAGAAGTATAAAAGAAAACTAATACTCTGATAACCTGTATGCCACATAGGGCGAACAATAAAACTCTAAAACTGTACGGAACTCTTGGTATAGAAATAGTAGTTTGTAATCTTCCCTCGGTTTATAACCCAAGGTATAATATGTCACTTCCCTCAGGTATATTCTGAGATATATGTATGGATGCACATATAAGTGATTACCCAACCGACTATACCATAACACGTTGTATATAATGTGGATGTACAACTTCCCACCGGCTGGTTGCAACAATGTCATAAATAATATATATATATATATATATATAACTGCCCACCGACATAGGTTCGGTTGTGTGGATACTGTACTATGATAACAATGGCTCTTGGCCTATTTGAAACTCATAAACTCTTTGACTTTGCTTTAAAATGACTCTTGGTCGACTCGATGACTAACCCTTTAGAACACTCCTTTTTGAGGTCTATGAAGTTTAGAGACAACAAGATACATAGAATACAATAGTGCGATTAAAGGTATGTTCAATGAAGGACCACAACTTGTGAATAGGACTCAACTTCGAAGGTAACAATGGCTTTCAGCCCTTAACTTTGGTTCAATCTTTTCTTTTTCTTTTTAACAACAACTTGTCAGTATATAAGATTGTAACCGGAGAGACTCTATCTTGAAGAAGTATGGTCTTAATTGGACAATCAACAATGAACATGAAAGAAAATAATAACAAGAGAACTCTTCCCGACAAGGGATAATAGACATATAAATAGAATGATTTTGTCAATGTTTCTTATGAAAATGATAAATACTTTGGATGTGATGCCTTTTTAAAAAGAGAATAGCCTTACATATATGCGTCACTTAATTACCAATGCCTCTCGAACCCTCAAATGCTTTACGAGTTATCATCTACACAATATAGAAGGTTTGTATCAAAATAAGATCAACAAACTAGAAATCGAATCACTTGGTTAATCCGACGAGCACCTAGAAGCGTGCTTCTCAAACTATGGTGTTCATAGCCACCAACATGTTACTAACTTTCATTCAACACAACATCAATAGCAAAAACCACAAAAACTACAAAAACAACAACAACCACAACAATACATACTCCTATTTCTAGCCATAATCATCTTAAATTTTATTCAAGAACAATCCAAAAACAATTCAAGAACACTAGCAACTTCTTCATGGAGTTTAGCACGATTTCCTTTCAATCATCTTTACCAAATCTAACAACCAGGCTACAACAAATTTAAGATCAATAAGGTGTAGAATAATCTTACCTTCACTAGTCACGAAGTTTCCACAACAAGCTTCCTTCCATTTTCAAGGAGCTCCCAACTTAGCCTATCTATCTAGTGAGAATCTCCGAGATGTTCTTGATCTCCTAGAGGTACTCACTTTAATTACACTTGGATATGTTCTTACATTATATAGGAAACCTAGGAGGGTGTTTTAGAGATTTTAGGATCATCTTGGGTTGAAAATGAAATGTTGGAAGGATGGCCACCGAAATTGGCCTTAAATAGCACCTTCCACCGCCTCTCATCTGCACCTGGCTTTGTGTCGCAGATCACCATATACGACTACATATGCCACCTTAGATGGTGGTATTAAGGTGAAGAAATAGGGTCATTTATATGATGCCCCATTTGCGAGGCAGAATGGCTTCCGTGGGGAGGATTACTTATCATATCGCCTAAATTTCATCAAACTTTGTTGAGATGTGCCTCATTTGATCCAATTGACTTCAAACCTTTTGAATACCTCTATTATACTCATATAAGTCATACATGGCCCTTAGAAAGGGTCTCAGTTTGCTGGAGCTCAAATCGACTAACCATACATTTGATCACACGCAGAATCTTAGAGTGTAACATCCTTTCCCCTTAAGAACATTCATCCTCGAATGTTGAGGGGCATAACTGAGAGGCTTTAACTCTTGGGACTTTACTAGAATTTCGTCACAGTTTCCTCTACAAATAGGACAAACTCAAAACCTGCCAAACAGTCAGAACTAAAACAAATGCCACACAGGGCCATCCAGAGCAATATGATATTATATCAACGTCACACGACCGTCTATCTATCACGATAATCAAAAGGGTAAGCCATAACTCACCTTGACTGTCTAACCTTAGCGTCCGAGCCACGTTTGTCATATATGTGATATGATCATCAAATGTATAGGGTATATAACACAAGTTCACTTCTATAGAATAAGAACAAGGGGATCGTATCGCATGAGTATTACACGAACCTGATGTACAGTCTATGGAAGAATATCTAGATCTCATTCCTTTCTTATCCACCAATATCATTATGTCTATGACATTACTTTTCCATAGTACTTTAACGAATGCCATCTCATGAGGCCGAAACTTCTGGCCTTAGTGATAAAGAATAGTAGTCGAGCCTTTTTATAGGGTAGGTCTTCAGCAATCCGAACATTCTCGATAGGCAAAATGCGAGAAAGACCTTCTATATATACTTTGGTGATATCAGTACATGAAAATTGAATAAGCTTCTTCTGATCCCAGAGGTAATCTTAAACTCATAGGTCACTTGGTTAAATACCTGAGTGATCTAATACGGTCTATTTAATTGGAGGGTAAACTTGCATTTCTGATCGAATCCCATCATGCCTTTTATAGGAAAATCTTATAAAAAGGTTAATGAACCATTCATAGAGTTTGTAAGTTCTTGATAGCGCATATCGGTAGGTGATTTCTAGTAATCCTTAATGGTCAACGTATTTTCTTAAGGGACTTTACTTCTTCCACCACAGTGGGAACTGAAGGTACCTATACCGATTTAAATAATGCTTATCTTCATATGTTAAGGTAGTAGATCAATGACTTATGCTTCCAACCATACCAAGTCTTATAGGAATTCATCTCGATAGTAATATAATAACTGCCATAATATACATCCCATAACAGGGTAGACGATCATGCCTTTCATCTTATAGATTAACCATACCTTCATGTATCGTACCCTCGAGCGTTTGGATCATGAGCTGAACTCAACCATTTATTTGGGAGATAACTACCAGGATTTTCTCTGCACTTCTAAACTTTGCTTGGAGAATCTTGGAACGGTACTGCACTTAGCCCCTTATACTTGGGGTATATGGTATTTAAATATCCTGAAATATTTTTTACGATCTCTTATCAATGGACAAGAAGTATAATATTCAACTGTGAGAATATCTTTAACTTAGCAATAACAGAGTCAACCTCATAAAACCGCCGACTGACATAATGTTAGAATAATATTTTCGAAAGGATCAGGGATAAACCCATACTGATTTTTTTGTCTCCAACCCACAATATCTTTTAGGTGGGAATCTGTATTCTACACACTAATCCTATGGGCCTTGGATGCTTTGTCCTTCTATTGTGATCATCGGGTTGGTATGCCCAAAGATCGGCAATCCTCTACTTATCATTATCACACCAATCCATTCCTTTGGTATTGTAATACGTTCTTATTTCATCTAGATGAAAAAATAATAGGAACAAGGCACATTTGCTCTAATCACAATTCATAATCCAGCTAAACTTGGGACACATATCGGTAGCTGTGTAAGTTCTTGATAGCGCACATCGGTAGGTGATTTCTAGCAATCCTTAATGGTCAACGTATTTTATTAAGGGACTTCACTTCTTCCACCACCATAGGAACTGATGATACCTATACCGATTTAAATAATGCTTATCTTCATATGTTAAGGTAGTAGATCAATGACTTATGCTTCCAACCATACCAAGTCTTATAGGGATTCATCTCGATGGTAATATAATAACCGCCATAATATACATCCCATAACAGGGGAGACGATCATCCCATTCATCTTATAGATTAACCATACCTTCATGTATCATACCTTCGAGCGTCTGGATCATGCGCTCATCTCGATCATTTATTTGGGAGCTAACTACCAGGGTTTTCTCTGCACACCTAAACTTTGCTTAGAGAATATTGGAACGGTACTGCACTGTGCCCCTTATACTTGCAGTATAGGGTATATAAATATCCTGAAATATTTTTTACGATCTATTATCAATGGAAAACCAGTATAATCTTCAACTGCGCGAATATCTCTTACTTAGCAATAACAGAGTCAACCTTGTAAAACCGTCAACTGACATAATGTTAGAACAATATTTTCGAAAGGATCACAAATAAACCCATACTGATTTTTTTTGTCTCCAACCCATAATATATTTTAGACAGGAATATGTATTCTACATACTAATCCCATGGGCCTCGGATGCTTTGTCCTTCAATTATGATCATCGGGTTGGTATGCCCAAAGATCGGCAATCCTCTACTTATCATTATCACACCAATCCATTCCTTTGGTATTGTAATACGTTCTTATTTCATCTAGATGAAAAAATAATAGGAACAAGGCACATTTGCTCTAATCACAATTCATAATCCAGCTAAACTTGGGACACATATCGGTAGGTGTGTAAGTTCTTGATAGCGCACATCGGTAGGTGATTTCTAGCAATCCTTAATGGTCAACGTATTTTATTAAGGGACTTCACTTCTTCCACCACCATAGGAACTGATGATACCTATACCGATTTAAATAATGCTTATCTTCATATGTTAAGGTAGTAGATCAATGACTTATGCTTCCAACCATACCAAGTCTTATAGGGATTCATCTCGATGGTAATATAATAACTGCCATAATATAATCCCATAACAGGGTAGACGATCATCCCATTAATTTTATAGATTAACCATACCTTTATGTATCGTACCTTCGAGCGTCTGGATCATGCGCTCAGCTTAACTATTTATTTGGGAGCTAACTACCACGGTTTTCTCTGCACTCCTAAACTTTTCTTGGAGAATCTTGGAACAACTGCACTGAGCCCCTTATACATGGGGTATAGGGTATTTAAATATCCTAAAATATTTTTTATGATCTCTTATCAATGGACAACCAGTATAATCTTCAACTGCGCGAATATCTCTAACTTAGCAGTAACAGAGTCAGCCTTGTAAAATCGTCGACTGACATAATGTTAGAACAACATTTTGGTAGGATCAGGGATAAACCCATACTGATTTTTTTGTCTCCAACCCACAATATCTTTTAGATGGGAATCTGTATTCTACACACTAATCCTATAGGCCTTGGATGCTTTGTTCTTCTATTGTGATCATCGGGTTGATATGCCCAAAGATCGGCAATCCTCTACTTATCATTATCACACCAATCCATTCCTTTGGTATTGTAATACGTCCTTATTGCATCTAGATGAACAAAATAATAGGAACAAGGCACATTCGCTCTAATCACAATTCATAATCCAGCTAAACTTGGGACACATATCGGTAGGTGTGTAAGTTCTTGATAGCGCACATCGGTAGGTGATTTCAAGCAATCCTTAATGGTCAAGGTATTTTCTTAAGGGACGTCACTTCTTCCACCACCTTGGGAACTGATGGTACCTATACCGATTAAAATAATGCTTATCTTCATATGTTAAGGTAGTAGATCAATGACTTATGCTTCCAACCATACCAAGTATTACACGAATTCATCTCGAGGGTAATATAATAACCGCCATAATATACATCCCATAACTGGGTAGACGATCATCCCATTCATCTTATAGATAAACCATACCTTCATGTATCGTAACCTCAAGCGTCTGGATCATGTGCTTGGCTCGACCATTTGTTTGGGAGCTAACTACCAGGGTTTTCTCTGCATTCCTACACTTTTCTTGGAGAATCTTGGAACGGTACTGCACTGAGCCCCTTGTACTTGGGGTATAGGGTATTTAAATATCCTAAAATATTTTTTACGATCTCTATAAATGGACAACCAGTATAATCTTCAACTGCGCGAATATCTCTAACTTAGCAATAACAGAGTCAACCTCGTAAAACCGTCGATTGACATAATGTTACAACAATATTTTGGTAGGATCAGGGACAAACCGATATTGATTTTTTGGTCTCCAACCCACAATATCTTTTACATGGGAATCTGTATTCTACACACTAATCCTATGGGCCTCAGATGCTTTATCCTTCAATTGTGATCATCGGGTTGGTATGCCTAAAGATCGGCATTCCTCTACTAATCATTATCACACCAATCCAATCCTTTGGTATCGTAATACATCCTTATTGCATCTAGATGAAAAAAATAATAGGAACAAGCCACATTCGCCCTAATCTCATTTCATAATCCATCTAAACTTGGGACACACATCGGCAGGTGTGTAAGTTCTTGATAGCGCACATCGGCAGGTGATTTCTAGCAATCCTTAATGGTCACGTATTTTATTAAGGGACTTCACTTCTTCCACCACCATAGGAACTGATGATACCTATACCGATTTAAATAATGCTTATCTTCATATGTTAAGGTAGTAGATCAATGACTTATGCTTCCAACCATACCAAGTCTTATAGGGATTCATCTCGATGGTAATATAATAACTGCCATAATATAATCCCATAATAGGGTAGACGATCATCCCATTCATCTTATAGATTAAACATACCTTTATGTATTGTATTTTCGAGCGTGTGGATCATGCGCTCAACTCGACCACTTGTTTGGGAGCTAACTACCAGGGTTTTCTCTACACTCCTAAACTTTTCTTGGAGAATCTTGGAAATGTACTGCATTGAGCCCCTTATACTTGGGGTATAGGGTATTTAAATATCCTGAAATATTTTTTACGATCTCTTATAAATGGACAACAAGTATAATATTCAACTGCGCAAATATCTCTAACTTAGCAATAACAGAGTCAACCTTGTAAAATCGTCGACTGACATAATGTTAGAATAATATTTTTGGTAGGATCAGGGATAAACCCATACTGATTTTTGTATCTCCAACCCAAAATATCTTTTAGATGGGAATCTGTATTCTACACACTAATCCTATAGGCCTCAGATGCTTTGTTCTTCTATTGTGATCATCGGGTTGGTATGCCCAAAGATTTTCAATCCTCTACTTATCATTATCACACTAATAAATTTCTTTGGTATCGTAATATGTCCTTAATGCATCTAGATGAAAAAAATAACAGGAACAAGGTATATTCGCCCTAATCTCATTTCATAATGTAGCTAAACTTGGGACACACGATTGACTTAATGCTGGAGAACTTTGTCTCATCTTAACTCTGGCATTGTCTCTATTATCACAGAGTCCTACCTTTTGATGGTGTCAACTTCCAACTCTCCCTTTGTTATTCCTTATCATTTTGCCATCGGGATGATACTAACATTCCCCCCTATCGCTCTATTATCATTGGAGTCCTAAAATTGGACCTTTAAACTTGCTATCGTTTGACTCTCCTTTGCTAGTCTTTCCTTTATTTCCCGGGCCTCTATATAGGCTAAACCATTTACGTATCTCATCTTAGGTTACTTCGAAGGCTGTTATGATGTTCTACTGAACTTACGCCTTAGAAGGTAAAAGGATTGAACCTTTATACAATTATCTTCCTCTCCATCCCTTAAAGGAGGAATATTACCGAGTTCTATATACCACCTCTATCATTGATTTAGTCCCATGTTCGGATTTTTGATCGGTTGGCTGAAGTAATTCTATGCTCTTGTCTTTCCACCATATTTATGGGATATTCACTTACTGAAGTTTAACTTTTGAAGCCTTTTTCTCTTAAAGAGGATCGCACTTTGCAACATTATCTGAATCTACCTTTTCTTAGTTACTTTCTTTTTTCCCTTCTAGCAACCGTTATTTTCTTTAAGAGGCCTCATAATTCCTTATATCATTGAGACCCATCCGAGTGGGTTCCCTTACTTATTAGTAAGAGAAACTCATCTCAATTTTACACTGAAGATTCTCGTGGTCATACTTCTAATGTTGGATTTTTGTCATCGATCCTACTTCATGGAATTAGCTTTCCCATCCGGTCATTACGTATAAACACCCTCTTCCTCTAATTATTTTTTGACAACCACATTACAACACATCGACCAATCTCAACCTCTATTATCCAGGGGTTATTTCTCTATCTGGCCTTCCGCTCTACTCTGAAATCAAATCTTGGTCCTCATTCAACCGCCACCACTTCCGATGAGTCATTTCCATCTGTATATGGATTTAATCCTTTTCTTATTCTTAGTAGATATCTACCAATGATATGCTTTTAGCAATTTTGTAATTGTATATTCTTGCGGGATATTGGATATCCACGACCTCTTACTTCTTATCCTTCTTACCCTTACATCTCATTTTGTTCATTATGAGTATCATCCTTAGGTCTCAGAATGATCAATATAAAAGAAACTGAATATGAAAATATGATATAAGGACAATAGGTCCAACATATATACAACAATGATTCGACAAACCGATTGAGAATACGAACACACATACAACAATGTTTTGGCCGATTGAGGTCTCAAAAGTTTAAACTTTAGCAAGTGAGTATCCCATGAATAAGGTGGAAGGACAAGATCATAGCATTGTTTTAGCCGACCGATTGAGAATCCGTACATGGTACTAAATCAACGGTAGAGATGTTATATAGAACTCAATGTTGTCTCTCCATTAAGGGATGAAGTGGAATATGATCATATAAGAGTTTGATCCTATTACCTTTCAATGACTATGTTTCACGGGACATAAGGATAGCCTTCAGACCAACCGAAAAATGAGAGATGTAGATAAATTAGCCTATCTACAGACCCGGAAATGGATCGGCTATCCAAGAAGCTTCAACGGATAGCAAGTTTAAGGGACAAATTTCAGGGCTCTGATGATAACAAGGTGAGATCTATAAGTTCATACTATAGAAATATAGGGATTCCGCGGTAATAGATCCAATGCCAGAGTTGAAGTGAGACAAAATTCTTGAATTGCCAAATCAATAGGGTGTCCTAAGTATAGCTGGGTTATGAAACAAGATTGAAGTGAAAGTGCATTGTTCCATCTATTTTATTCGCCTAGATTTGATGAAGGTATAATATGATATTAGAGTATATAATTAATGTGATAACAAGAAGCCCCTAGTGGTCACCCGAGGAAGACAGAGCATCAGAGGCCCAACAAGGTTAGTATACAGAATGCAGATTTCCACCTAGAAAGGATAGCGTGGGTTAAAGATAAATATCAGTATGGGTTCATGAGTCTCTCTCACAATAATTGATAGTTAACGGATTTACAGAGTTGACCCCATTCTTGCCAGAATAGAGCTAGTCGGGCAGTGGCCTCATACGAAATTGGGATATTTAAGTATCAGGTGACCCAAGTAGAAGGGGCTTAGTTGCAATGAATTTCCAAGATTCCCTGAGGAAGGTTTCGAGGCATAGAACCCTTACAGTCTGCTCCCAGGTGAGTGGTCAAGCCGAGCGCACGATTTAGACGCTTGAGGGTATGCTACATAATGGTATGCCTCATAATGGTATGCCTAATTTGATAGAAGGATGGGATGATCATCTACCTTACTATGAGATGCATAATATGATGGTTATTATAATATCATTGAGATGAATTCATATAAGAATAGGTATGGTCGGGGGCATAGGTCATCGATTAATTACCTTGATGTAAGAAAATAAGAGTTGTTTAAACCTGTGTTGGTCCGGCTAGTCCCCAAGGTTCTGTAAAAATCAAAGTTCCTTTAAAAGTTAATGTGATCATTCTTGATTACCAAGAATCACCTGCCGATGTGCGATATCAAAATCGTACGAACACCATTGATAGTTGATTGACCTTTTTATAGGATTTTTCCTATTAAAGGCATGATGTGATTCGACCAGAAATGCAAGCTTACCCTCAGATTCAGTAGACCATATACGATCACTCAAGGATCTAACCAAGTGACCTGTTAGTTTAAGATTATCTCCAGGATCATAGGAAGCTCATTCAGTTTTTTACGTACTGATATTACCAAAGAATATATAGGAGGATTCTTTTGTATTTTGTCTATTGAGAATGCTCAGATCACTGAAGACCTGTCCTATGAAGAGGTCTCGATTACTATCTTCTATCACTAAGTTTGGAAGTTTCGGACTCATGTGATAGCGTTCGTTAAAAGTACAATGAAGAAACGATACATAGATGAGGTAGTATAAGTGGATGAGAAGGACATGAGATCTAGATATCTTCACATAGTTCATACATCAGGTTTAAGTAATGCCAATGTGCTACGATCCCATTATTTGTACTCCATAGTAGTGAACTTGTCTTATGCACCATGTATAGATGATGATCATAGCACAGGTGTACCAAATGCGGCTCAGACACCAAGATTGGACAGTCGAGGTGTGTTATGGCTTACCCTTTTGAATACCTTGATAGATAGATGGTCGTGTGGGGCCGGTATGATATTACATTGCTTTATATAGCCATGTGTGGCACTTGTGTTGATTTTGGCTGCTTGGCAGGTTCTTGGGGATAGTCCTATTTATAAAGGAAACTCTGCCCAAAATTTTATTATGACCCAAGAGTTAAGAACTTTCAGTTATATCCCTCAACATTCGATGATGAATGTTCCTAAGAGGAGAAGGATGTTACACCCCATGATTTTACGTACGATCGAACATACAATTAGTTGACTTCAGCTCCAGTGACTTGAGACCCTTCTCGAGGGTCATGTATGATTTTTTTGAGTATTACAGGGGTATTCGAAAGGTTGGAAGTCAAATGGATTAAAGGAATCACATCTTGGCAAAATTTGGCGAAGAGTAGACGATACGTTAAGCGATCCGCCTCACGAAAGTCATTCCGCCTTGCGGATGGGGCGGCGTATTAAGTCCACCCCTTAGCCACATTTTTTCCACCATATGCAGTGGGATATGTGGCCATATACCACTATCTGTGTCACACATCCACCCACACATGGGACGCGATGGGATGTATTATTTAAGCCAAAAATTGGTGGCTTCTTGTATTTATTTCATTTTGACCCCAAACATTCCCAAACCCTCTAAAACATTCCCCAAGGAATTATATATCATCAAGGATCAATTCCATAAAAGTTTGAAGGAAATCTTTCATAGATAATCCATAGAAGCTTTGAAATCTTCCTCTTGGCAAGAGGAAGTGGAGAGTCTTCTTGAGCTTGGAGAAAAGATTATGGTTCAAGAATTCTTGGCTTATTTAAGGTACGGTCTTGATGTTCTTAATGATCTCTAGCCTTTCATATCTTAGTTGGAGTTATTGATGAAGTCAACTTGTTATAGTTAAGCTAAACTCCATGAAAGAGTGGCTATTATTCTTGATTTATTCTTGAATAAACTTTGAGATGATCATGGCTAGAAGTGAGAGTATGTATTGTTGTTATTGTTATAATTGTTGTGGTTGTTTCTATTGATGTTGTGTTGAAGGGAAGTTACTAATATTTTTGTGACTATGAACACCATAGTTTGAGAAGTACGCCTTCTAGGTGCTCATTGGATTGTCCGAGTGAATCGATTACTAGTTTTGTTGATTGAATTTTGATCTAGACCCTCTATGTTGTGTAGATGATCACTCGTGAAACATTCGAGAGTTCACGAGTCATTGATGACTAAGAGACATAGGTATGTAATGCTATTCCCATCTTTCCAAGGCATGGAATCCAAAATGTTTATCATTTTCCAAAAGAAACGCCAAAGAAACATTATATTCATATGTCTATCATCCCTTGTCGGGAGTGGTTCCATTTCTTTTATTATGTAACATATTCATTATTGCTTGCCTGGTTGAGACCATACTCCTTCCTGATGGAGCTTCTCAAGTCATATATTGACAAGTTGTCATCGTAAAGCAAATGAAATGATCAAATCAGAGTTAAGGGCTAAACACAATAGTTACCTTCTAAAGATGAGCACTATTCACATACTGTTCTTTCTCATTGAATGTACTTATCGTCTCATTATTATATTCCATATATCTTGATTATTTTGAATTCCATAGACCTCTAAAAAGAGAGGATGTCAAACAGTCAAACATAGAGTCGACCAAGAGTCATTTATTTAAAGCAAAGTAAAAGAGGTTATGAGTCTCAAACCAAGTGCCATTATTATTACATTATAGTATCCACACCACCAAACTAATATCGGTGGGAAGTTATATATATACACTATTCACACCACTGTTGCAACCAACCGATGGGAAGTTGCACATGTATATTATATACGTCGCGCCATGCTATAGTCGGCTGGGTAGGCACATTTAATGTGCATCAATACATACACCTCAGAGTATACCTGAGAGAAGTGACATATTACACACACCGGGCTATAAGTCGAGGGTAGATTATATAACAAACTGTTATACCAAGAGTTCAATACAATTTCAGAATTTTATTGTTCGCCCTACGTGGCACACATGTTATCAGATTACTTTTATGCTCTTCTTAACAACTTATACTTTCATACTGATATTTATGATTTACATACCAGTACATTTCATTCATACTAACATCTCGTTTGTTGGGGGCGTTGCATTTCATGCTGCAGATTCAGGTAGAGGTGTAGATAGACCTCCCCAATATGAATCGGTTGAGTTATGTTGATCGAGTGGTAAACTTCACTTCATATGAATCTACCGAGTCAGAGTCATGAGCAGAGTTTTGGTACAGATACAAGTTACAGGTCGGTCAGGCCCCTGTGCTGGCCATATCACAGTTATATTTTCCATAGAGACTTGTAGACTGGGTTGTATGTATAGTTATCTTGTTGTGGCCTTTTCAGACTTGCTGTACATGTATGTTGGCCTTGTTGTCATTACATCAGATTTTCATATTCGTCTTTTCTTATATTCACCATTCTGAGGCCTTGGCGGCCCCTTTCGTTGTATGCTCAGATTATGATATACAAGTGGTATGCTCGGGCTGTCCAGACATTGAGTGCTGCCCCCCTCCCCCCTAATTTGGGGTATGAAACAAGTGACTAATATAGGTTTATAGAAGTGTTGAGTAAGTTTCGGAAAGATTTAAGACTAATCGAATTAATGGAAGTGAGTTTCGATGAAAGTTTGACAAAACGTTGCTGCCTGGGGTGATCTGTCAATCGCAGATCATGTATGCAAAATGCAGATGGTACAATAGAGTATGACAATAATATTTTAAATTCTGGAAACCTCTGCGATACAACCTACGATTCACAGACATTGTTTACAATTTGCAGACCTCGTCACAGGCTATGTGTGAAAACACAGTAATCGAGAGAAAATGAGAGAGTATTTTGTAATAACTTGAATATGATGCTTTATAATGGAACTATACATCCTATTTATACATGAGCTTTACGGGCACACACCCCACTAAATATGTCCTTATTAATATAGGAGAATGAATGATGTAATAATTGGACAATTAGTATCTCCATAAATGCCATCAATGCTCCATTGGAAGTTATAGGACTGGGTCAGTAATGATCGTCCATTGTAGTTCAAATGACTGACCCAACCATATGGGTTATCGGTACCACTTATGCATATGACTCTCCCGGTATTGCTCATATTTTATCGGTAGCGCCTCCGGCTGATCTAGACTTGGCTTAGCATCAACTGCCACATGTCACATCATAATTCGTACAACTGCCTAATATGAATTTTGCCCTAATAGTTAGTCCCTACAGTTTTCAGGCGCATCCTTCGCGCATTCGGGAAGTGGATGAAAACCCCATACTTCAGCAGAAAATTTGAAACACAATAATTGAAGAAACATCAAATGTCACATCTCTTCAATGCTTCTACAATGGAGACAAGCTGACCAATCCCATTGATCAACGCGAATTATTACAATGATGAAGCACACCTTTTCATTTTACAAATGTTATATTCTCATACCATAAATAGAGGGCCAAATCATCACACATAAGGTAACTTGCAACATTCTCCAAATTTATAATATTTATAAACTTTCCTTTCTTTTCTAAATTTTCGTTCATAATGTCATCTACTAAATCTTCTCCTTCACACTCTCCTGACAATAATGATGGTCCTCCTTCAAATTGCCGCCCTGGGAAAGAGCATATTTCCCCTAAGAGTCAAGAAATTAACTTGCACTTCGTCACTGCAGCATTTCTTCCTTATTATTTTTATTTCACATGAGACCTTAGTGTTACAAAAAAACTTCAAACATTTTGAAGAAATTGAATCCATGATAACTGTACAAATTCTCCCGGAAGTTATGAAAGACTGTAACTTCGACTCTAGTACAGTCGATCCAATTAACCGGATGCACCATCATGTTGAAGGGTTTTGTATGGATTATGCATACCCTTTTACTATTAGTTTTAAACTCCCTATCTCATAAATTATCGAAGACATTTGTCATTTATATAGAGTTTGTTTGGGGCAAGTCGCCCCTTAAATTTGGAGATTGGTATACTACATACAAATGTTGGCCGACAATGCCAACGCACCATTCACTATTGACCACCTTTTCATTCTTTACTATCCTAGGGGTTTCCGGGTGGTATTATCCACTTGTACCCTCATTGAATCCCAGCCTTATGTATGCCGAAGATGATTTCGATCGAGGTTGGTCGACCTGATTTATATTGATTAAGATCGATCAAATCCATTAAACTTCTTCTGATCCTTTCCCAGAAGAGTGGAACCCTTACGTGGGTAATTTTTAGCCACAAATTCTTTCATTTTGCTTTGACTAAAGGAATTATCCTTTCTCATGTAAACACTGTATTTTTCTGCCATTTTAGATGAGCCACAACTAATTGAAGAGATTTTCGAGTGGGTTATTAATCTTCTTCGTGCCTCCCCTGACATCACCTAGTCATGGAAAAGTATAACATCCAAGCGGTGAAAGGAGAAATACCACAGAAAGTTCAACCCTAATACGACCCCTTATATTGGTTCATCCCCCGGTTTCCCGAGGATTCCTTTTTATTCTATCTATTCTATCGGTATGGCTTTATTTTCATTTTGTTTTTCAACTGTCACTTTTAGGCGCAATTGTTATCTTTTGCGACCGGTTGGTTTCAGCCCGACAAAACCATTAAAGAAAGAATTTCCTTTCCATAATTTTCTCAAGGTTTCTATTTTACACTTTTATTATTAGAAGCAAATTTCTATTTCTTCCACAAATCTGTTTGTTGATTTTGACTCCTTAGCTTCATAAATTGAGCCTTAGTCTTAAAGCTTACTTTACAATTGGTAAATTCTATGCCTGGAAAGTTTTTAATAACTTTCCAACAAACTTGAATTCTTTCTGAAAGATGTATTTTTCATGTTTTATCGGGGCTTATCTTAGCCTTTATAGTTGGTTCCGGACTTGACTTAGTTTCGACCAACTTAAAAATCTGGTACATCTGGTATCCAAAGCCTTAACATTTTATTTTTGATAATGTTTTTAATAAGAGAGGGCCCTTATATTAATGGTGTTGTAGAAGGGGACGTCTCCTATTCATTATGGCATGAAATTTTTGATATGTTTATAATCAACATATGATTTATGGTCGTGATGACAAAGATTTATTAATCATAAAAGGAAAATTATATTGATTCCTTTAACTTACAAACGTGAAAACAAGTGCAAGGATAGTTCGGCTGCCATCTACTGTAGTCAGTCCAATTACATATTTAATTTGAAAATCTGAGTAGTCCTCAACATCTGGGAAGTCCCCAATATCGGGTGCTTTCCTTAAAGCATTGAAATTTCTGAATCTTCTCCACTCCTCTACGGGTGCATATGTATATGGCCCCCTAGTGTATGGGAGTTAATGCTATGAGGACCTAGACACTGTATAGCTCTCCTCTATTGGTGCTGCATCATTAAAAACCATGATTGAAAAACCCAATTGGGACAAAAACTGCACAAAGGGAAAAAGAGTGCAACCATGTTTAATCTTACTACACATAATACTTATTTAAATGGATCACATTCCAATGTCGAAGTTTATTTTCTTGTTGGTCTGTCAGCTGGTAAGCTCCTTACTAGTAATACCAGTAATGGTGTACGGGCTTTCCCAGTTTGTGCCTAATTTCCCCGCATTATGTTCTCATGTACTCTGAGTTACCTTCCAGCGCACCAAGTCCCCAAATTTGAAGTGTCAGAAATTTGTGCGCCGATTATGGTATAGCACCAATCTTTGCTTTTGGGCTACCATCCAGACATATGCAAGATCTCGACGTTCTTCGAGTAAATCTTGGTGCACAGACATTGATTCTGCATTTGACTTGTCCTCTGCCCAGAGATACCTCAAACTGGGAGTTCAAACTTCCAGCGGAATCAAGACCTCTGCACCATAGACCAAGGAAAAAGGAGTTTCTCCGGTACTCATTTTTTGTCATGGTTCTATAAGCCAATAAAATTTCTGGTAGCTTAGAAGGCCAATTTCCTTTTGCAACTTCCAACTTCTTCTTCATGTTTTGGATTATGGTCTTGTTTGTTGAATCTGCTTGACCATTAACACCGGGATGATAGGGAATTGAGGTGATACATTTGATGTTCAAGTCACCGAGCAACTTCGTGACTTTGACCCTAATAAAATGTCGACCATTTTCACAAGCTATCTCCTTTGAGATGCCAAAATGACGTATGATGTGCTACCAAATGAAGCCCATCACCCCTTCCTCCCGGAGCTTTATATAAGATGTAGATTCAACCCATTTAGAAAAATAATCAGTCATAAATATAATTTGACATACCTGTCCTGGTGCCGTTGGCAAGGGTCTGACTATATCCATCCCTCATTTTCTGAACAACCATGGTGATACAACCCGATGCAATTCCTTTCCCGGTTGAGGTAACAGTTGTGCATGACACTGACACTGACACTTATCACATTTTTCACAAACACTTTTGTATCTTCCTCGATCCGGGGCCAGTAATAACCGATCCTCATGAGTTTTATCATTAAGGATTCTGCTCCCAAATTGTTTCCACATATGCCTTCATGGACTTCCCTTATTATGTAATCATATTCGTCGGGCCCTACGTACCGGGCTAAGAGACTATAAAAATACCATTGATAAAGTTTTCCATATATGACACTGTCACACCCCAAACTGGGGGGTGTGGCCAGCACCCGCTGCCTTGCTGGCATGAGCGTACCCCTTAGATACTATTCTTCTTTGCAAACAGAAGTTTCGGCTGACAAGGCCATACTGAGATATATCACAACTACAACTCTGGATAATAGGGATTAACCCAACACATATATACAACAGGACCGACAAGGTCAAAACATAGTCCAACGAATGACAACTTCGCCAACAAAGATATACATCAACACTGTACATACCAAAACAAGTCTGTAAGCCTCTACGAGTGACTAAACTGACATATGGTCAGGACAGGGCACAAACCTACCCATACTATACATAACTCTACAAAATACTTCATATATAACTAGATGGCTATGGGAAGATGAAGCTTACTTACCCACGACTGAACTCAATAGCTCCTACATAGGGTACATAGTAGAGTCTTTATCAGAACCTGCAGCATGAACACACAACGCCCCCAACAAAAGGGACGTCAGTACAAAATAATGTACCGAGTATGTAAAGCATGAATAGCAATATGAATCTGTAAGTTGTAAGGAAAAGCATAAAAGTGATATGATGCGATTTGCTCTAATGAAAAGCATAAGCAATCTGGAGGCCATATGGGGTGAATAATGAAACTCTGGAACCTGTTACAACCTGTCTGTATTATGTCTTTTATGTATAACTTTCCTCGTCTTACTGTATGAGGTGTATAACCTGTCACTACTCTTAGGTATATATATCATTATGCAATATGCAAAATGATTTATACATGTGTTGCGTAATGCGCAACCCAATCCATTATATGTATATGTTGCGGAATGTGCAACCCTATAAATTATATGTATATGTTGCGAAACATGCAACCCGATCCATTAAATGTATATGTTGCAAAATGTGCAATCCGATCCATTATATGTATATATTGCGAAACATGCAACCCGATCCAATGTGCGATCATGATTATATGCATGATATCAGATGCCAATGAAAACATATCAATACTAATGGGACTCGAGGTGTAAACATCAGACTATGATAACAATGGCCCTTTGGCCTATTTTGAAACTCATATACTCTTTGACTTTATTCTTAGAACCACTTGTAGTCGACTTGACACTTTCCTCATTAAAATGTTTCTTTTTGAAGACTGATAATAGGTTACGCCAGTAACCAACAACAAGGATTACGAGAAGAAGGATAATCGATGAATACTTCTCTATAAGAGATTTCAAGATACAGGAGGATAAAACTTTTGGTGTTTCTTTTTGAAAAAGATAATTCATTGGATTTCAAGCTTTGAAAGGAAGGGATAGCCTTACATACCTTATCCACGAAGCAATATGTCGTGCTATAAGTCCTCCTACTCCTCACGACCGCTTATCTATAATAAATAAAGGATCGATATCAATATCTAATCCATAACCAAATAAGAAACTCCATTTAGGCATTTTCTCGATAACCTTAAACACAAAGGATTCATAGACTTGTTAACAAAGGGGTATTTATGTAATTTGATCCCATAATTCTACGAATCATCCACTCTTAGGTTTATAATACCAACAATAAATATTAATCAATTTCAACTCACATCTTGATCAAAACAGCCCACAAATCAACTTATCATAGTTTCATAGATTTACGGGTTTTGGCTACGAAAATTCTTTCACAACCTATCCCATATTATCGATTAATCGCATATCTAGATAAATGAGGATAAATTTTACCTCAACGCAAAAAAACCTCCTTGAAATAGCTAATTGCCCCAATCTCAAGGGTTCTAAAATCGCCTCTCTACAGAGATGATGATTTCTACGATTATCGCAGGGATCATCACGTTAATCTTGCGTGATTTACCTTAGGATTGATCTTGGAATGAAGGAATTTATTAGAGAGTGTTTTGGGGTATTTGGAAGTCTGATCATGGAGGAAATGAATCCTCCAAATCATTAAACCCTTCATAAAGCCATCAATTTTTTTCCACCGCTATACTTTGACGGTGGGATCGACATTTCGTCAATCCTGACTGTCGTTCTGCCACCTGAGATTAGAATTTCTCATGAAATTTGACGGTACACTCGATGGACCATCAAACTTCTGACGGTCTATCAATCTTCCCCATCAAACTCCCTAGAAGATTGAAGGCTCAGGCTAGGTAGTTGACGGTCCATCAAAGTATTTGACAATCCGTCATCTGTCCCGTCAAGTTTCCCAATTTCTCATTTTCATCAAAACATACTTCTTTTAATCCGTTAACTTCCATATACTTCGAAACTTCCATTAACAAGTTATAAACCTTGGTTATTCTTTTGTAAGGTCGTACTTTTCCTAGGACTCAAGTATCGATCGATGATGCAACGGAATACGAAAATACAGGGTGTAACATCCTTTCCCCCTTAGGAACATTCGTCCGCGATTGTTAAAGATATTCTTAACCTCTAAGGGTTCTAAAAATTTTGACAGAGTTTCCTTTGTACACAGGACTATCCAAATCCTTGTAAATATCCCAAACACATATCCAACGGCACAAGGGCAACATAATCACATAATAAGTTCAACTTGGCCTCACACGACCATGTATATATGCAAGAATCAAGAGGGTTATCCATAACTTACCTTAACTGTCTTCTGCTGTATTCTGAGCTACACCTTTCCTATCTATCTCAACATTAACACCTGAAGACTAAAATAGGTAAGGATATTTGGACTTCATATCCTCTTCTATTTCTCAAGTCATCTCTTCTGCATTATTATTCCTCCACAACACTTTAATGGATACTATCTTTTCAGTCTGGAACTTCTAAACTTTAATATTAAAGAATCATATTTGGGACCTCCCCATAGGATAGGTCTTTAGTAATATGAACACTCCCTACATACAACACGTGAGGGGAATCTTCTATGTGTCTTCATAATATCATTATGAGAGAAACTAAATAAACTGCCTCTGGCTATAGAGTAAATCTCAAGCTCAAGGGTCATTTAGTCAGGTCTTTAAGTAATACCTTACGACCCGTTGTATCTGTGATTTAAATTTGCCTTTTTGGTCGAATTCTTATTACACTTTTTATGAGTAAACTATTTAGGGATACCCAATCATGAATAGTGTTCTTTAAGTCTTGGCATCGTATATCGGCGGGTGATTTCTGGAAATCTTAAACTATTAACACTTACTTCTAAAGGAGATTTATCTCTTCCATATTTTAGGGAACTAACAAGACTAACACAGGTTAAATCAAGTCTTATTTTCATACGTCAAGTCAATCCATAGATGATCTTTATTCCCAACCAGACAAGGTCTCATAAGGATCGATCATGATGACGACATAATAATATTTATAATACGCATCTCATAGTGGGATAAATAAACATCCCAATTCCCTTTCAAATCAAGCATACCTGCCTGCATCATATCATCGAGGGTCTGAATTATGTGATTGTCTTGATCACCCATCTAGGAATGAGCTATATCAGGGCTTTCCATGTGCTTCTAAACCTTCCTGGAGAAGTCTTAGAATTTTACTGTATCAGAACATCTTCATTCTTTATTAGACAGTTAAAATGTCCTGAGATCATACCATCCCTTTTAGTGTATAGTATAATCTTCAACTATGTAGACCACTTTATCTTGACAAGAAGTGGGTCAAAATTATATATCTATTGTCCATTGATTACCTGAAGCATGATTTCTGATAAGATCAGGGATGAACCCATACTGGACTTTATCTTTGAATCATTTTATCCTTTATAGGTGGAAATCTGTATTTTTCTTCACTAGCCCACTGGACTTCTAATGCTTTATCGTTACTAGCTAACCATGGGGTCTTTATGCCAAAACTTGACATTTCTTTGTCTTTTTAATTATTACCTTAATCCATGTGTTGTCTAGGGCGGCACGTCTTTGTCAAACCCGGATGGATAGAACAGTAAGAACGAAGCACCTTTACTCTAATCTTGTCCCGCAATCAGCTAGATTTGTGACGCATGATCAACCCAAGTATCAGAGAACTCCATCCCCCTTTAACTTAAACATTGGCGTTCTTTATTGCGGAACCTTCTCTTCCGGTAGTATTAACTCCAATTTCCCACATTATTACTTTTTTACATTACCACAGAGATGACACTAATACTTCGTGCTCTACAACTCCATAATTATTGGAGTCCTAAAATTGGACCCCTTGAACTTGCTAACTGCTGAAGCTATTTGTCGGATCTTCTCCCTCCCCGACCCTTAGATGGGCTAAATTACTTATACCTTTTATCTTATGTTGTCATGAACACTTCCACCTTATTCTGCCAAACTTTCTCTTTTAACTTGTAATAGGATCGAATTCCTGTATGGTTATTCCTCTATTTCATCATCTTAGGGAGGCATCGTTGAGTTTTTAGTATAATATTTCTATCTTTATTGAGTCCCATACATGGATTCTTAAATGGTTGAAGGAACAATTCTATACTCTTGTTTTCTCCTCACATTCGCGGAATACCCTTCCTTGAAGTCTAACTTCTGAAATATATCTCTTTTAAGGAGAATCATGCTATACTGTATCATATGGAATATTCTTTATTTACATTCAAGCTCGAGAACTTTTATTCTGTATAGTATTTGTATCACTGTAACTTGTCTATGACAGAAGCTTATCTTGAATTTGACTATTATCGCTTAAGGGTGTATCAGAGGTCTTTGTGGTTACTAAAGATATCATGTCGCACCTCCATTGTGTGCTTACTGCTGCCGACCTAGGATCTTGGGCACGAAACCCTCTTTGTCTTTCCCAACCGCTCTTAAGTGTAAACAACCTCATTTTTAATTTGGACTATGGGCATTATAACACATTAATTTATCTCAACCCCTATTATTCGAGAGTTTCTTATCCATCTTGACTTAAGTCCCACATTTAAGTCAACTCTTGGTGTCTCATTCGACTAACATAGTTGGCAATGAAATATTTACATCTTTCCATATTCGGTGCACATCCATACTCAAACCTCCATATTCAGAGTAAATTCCTCTTTTATTTATTGGCTAACATATTTTTAGCAATATAGTTACATCAATCCCGTCGTCATGTATTTCTACATGATCTTGGGCCTTTTAACTTTCTGCAACTATCCTTCTTACTCTTACTCTCACTTTTTCTCTCGATGGTACTAACTCTAAGCATGACCTCTAATCGTTTGCCTTCATCTCCGGGTTTCATACTTCTTTATCTCGATTTGTTTCATACTAGTCCTTTTATTTTCCATTACTTTCTATCTTATATACTCCCTGAGAGTTGAGATTTCTTATTGTGAAATTAGAACTCCAGACTCTGAGACCACCCTATAATATGAAATGCTATATAGCTTGACGTCTCATTTGACCTTCTGTCTATGCTGCTTCTAGGCTTTGACATACATCATCTCTCGATGTAACTCGACTTACCCTTCTATTCGTTAATTTTGAATGACTGCTCCTGGGTTTACATATGCCACTTTCTTGATTACTCCTCATGTTTTCCTTTATGACGCACGTCTGGTGGCTATTATCATTACTTTAACTCTTCTAATTGGAAGGCTACCACCCATCCATTCTTAACGTTAATACCTACATACCATTTGATAGTCATAGCATATCCACAACTGGATAGCACAACCTTGTTTGTCTAGGAATCCTTTGTTGTGTGCTCCACATCTGCTTACTAAACCGTTATATGAGTCTATGTCGATCATTCCCCATACTATAGCCCATATGCTACTATGTGTGCTCAGGAACTTCCTTCGTGAGATATTAGGTCATTAAATTGACATTCTCTGTAGCATGTGATGCTTTAATAACTTATAACTTGCCTTAAATAAATACCCTTTTAATAGAGACCACTGAATCGGTTGAATTCATAATATGCCACGTGTTCGCAACTAACATGCTCTGTCACAATAAACCTTTTATCTTCTAATCAAGGCATTAACTTTAAGACTTATTTTTCGATAACCTTAAGGATTGATATTTTCTGCCTCTTATTCTCTTACTATTTGATTATTTACTCTATAATTTCTCAATATTTTTGGTTATCGCCGTCCCCCGAGTTTCCAACACGTGTTTCATTAGATAGTGTCCTTTTACGGCCGTAGTATAGGCCATTATGTGCTCATGTAGATCAGTAGTCCCATCATACTTGGATAAAAATGGCATTTTAAACCATTTGGGGATTAGTTCAGGAACAACCTCTGGCTTATATGCCAACTAAATATATCTCCTTGTGTCTGGTTCTTCAACTACAGGAGGGGTTCCCGATATTTGATTTAACTGGTGCCGAAACTCCTTGGCATTTTTCTCTGTCTTCTCTGTGTTGGTCTCCACTTTATTCGTCATGTCCTTCATAAATTTCAAAACATGTTCCTGGAACAGATTTTTGTGACGACTTTACTTTTTGAAGAACCATCATTTCTCGATCTACTTTGATCATTTCCAGTATCTCCATTGGTATTTGGCGGAGGTGCTGGTTTGTCTATCGCAATATTACTATCATTTTTGGACATGTACTCGGAGTTAAACCACATCAGGCGGTCCAACTACTCGATCCTAGCGTCATTCTGCGCCTTCAAATTTTGTATGGCTTCCTCAGGCATTTCGTCATTGGGAACATCCTCCTACCGAGGGTGTCTACCTCTTGAAGTGGTTCCGTCTATAACCATTGGGTCCTCTGGTGTCGGGGTTACTAGATAACCATTTAGTCTGAGCGGGAGGTTGTTAGTGTTGTCCCCAATATTGTGACTTCTTCCATGTTTTCCTACTCCTATCATATGTTAGTTCTGGAAAAAAAACAAGACTTGAAGAAACTATTAGATTAATAAAAATAGGGGTCACTCGTGATACCACAATTGTCTAGGCCCCACGGTGTGTGCCAAACTGTATACCCGTAAAATGGTATAATTGAATTTGTATACATGGTCAAGGACACGTGGATCTTAAGTGACCGTTCAGGCATCGTGTGCCGATCACAACCCCCTGAAGCTGGGGTGTGACACCTATGCACAGTAAGAATTAAATTCTTGAATCAGTTTTCTTATGAAGGATTTACAGCGGAATAAAATAATCACACAATAATTTTTACGTGTAAACCTCCTTGCTCAAGGGAGTCAAAAACCACGACCTATCTTCTGTAGGATTTATCCAAAATCTACATTATAATTAGAAGCGATAATCGGTTTACAACTTCCTTGTCAAACTCAAAGGACATGTTCCTTATCAGATCATCTATAATCCTAGTAACAACGTTTACTAACAAAAATTATCACCAATACTTGCAAGGGAAAATAAGTGGAACCACGTCAGAACCTAACTATTACAACATAAGAACTAGAAGGATAAATCTTTATAAAGCTTAGGTTCTTTGTTGGTCAATTGGCTCTTTCTATGATCAAGGTGTTGACTGCACCCACACTTGTCTCTCGTTGGAATTTTATAGTAAGTTGGATTTGTGGTTGAGTTCCAATGATCCTTCGCATTGTGTATATATAGTAGTGGTTGTCGCCTTTAGTTATTAAATCCTTAAAGGTTTGGTTTTATTAATAGTATTCGAAAACCAAACCTTGTAAACCTTGAATCTTCCTTTCTTTCCTTGTACATATGTCGGCTTCCTTGTCCTACTTCAATGCTAATTTTTATGTTATACAACTTATGGTATATTGTAGAATATGACCATAACTGAAGTCCAACTCATCATAGAATAGGAATCAGTCAATATTCCATTTACATAAACTCGACATGAAATAGCTTAAGTCTCTTGTTACCAAAGGACTAGTTCCTTTTATCAGTTCTTCATGAATGTTATGCTTGGTGCACTATGTCCTTTGAAGATATGATTGGATGTCTATTTTTTCAAATGATTTCCTCCTTATTTCTTCAATTGATTGTCTTGGGTACATTGTTTGTCAAATCATCAAAACATCAAATGTATAGACCATAATTATTGAGCCAACAACTATTTAAGAATTTCCCCCTTTTTGATGATGACAATCACATAGCAGCTTCATATATAACTTTAAATAATAATGTGTCCAACTTACTTTATCTTCAGATCTAGATAAGCTTCAAATAATCTTCATATGTCTAGCATACTTCATCTTCAATTCTAGATCAACTTCTTCCCCCTTAAGCATTGCTACTATGTTGACAATCTTCTGCCTAAAAACAAGCTCCATATTGTTCTAACACTACAACTTTGTGTTGATACTACTAAGGCTCACTACACGAGATTTGTAAGCTTGTAGTAGTTCACCCTCGAGTTCAACAAGGTTTCTAAGCTCACTAAGTTAGTAAGACTTAGTAAGAGAGATTACATAGAAAGCTAGGTCTTCACCTTCCATTCATTCCAAATTTGTCTTGATAGCTATGTTGTAAAACTAAGCAAGTATAATGGTTTGGTTGAACTACGCAAGACTTATCCTCCACTCAACATGTCAGGTGGTTGGGATATATAAAACCTACAATGATGATATGTCCTTTGATGTGTAAGGACCAGGTTCTTCAATTTAGGACATATTTCTTCCAGCCTTATCTCTCTATATTTTTTCATATTTTTTCCTTCCTTATAACTTCTCACTCGTCCTTATTACTCCAATCTTTTCATAATTTATCCCTTCCTTATAACTCCACAATTATTCTCTTTCCTTATAACTCCTCATCTAGTGCCTTGTAATAGGACTGCTCTTTTGTACGTAAGAAACAGTTCCTTTACATGTGTGTCTCCTTAATTGGCAACTAGGAAATGTATGTATAGATACAACTGATGTATACAAGGAAGGGATATTGTATGGTAAGGTTGGTCGGGACTAGTTTGGGATGGGACATACACAAATATGGGAGTCAAATGGAGGTTGGTGGAATAGGACGGTTTTCGGACAATTTAGGTTTGTGGGGGGTGTACGGGTTCCCTTACGTGGTGACTAAGGCGTTTGGAGAGGATGAACTAGACACATTGTAGGTTATGTTGGTGGTTGGATGGTGGTAAGGTGGCGAAAACTGGCCGAGACAGTAAGGTATGAAGGTTGAACTCGGTGAGGACGGTGGAGTAATTGGTTGGGTTTTTCGATTTTATTAGAAGGAGTTGGTTGATGACCCTTTTGGTGTAGGTTGGGGAAGTGTTGTAGTGTATTGGGGTGAAAGGGATTAGGAAGTTTGGACAATGATTGGTCACGAAATTGATAGACAAGTTCGGGTGCGGGTAAGGTGATGTAGGCCGAGAGAACCTTCTAATGCGTTTGTGAAAAAGTAATCGGATAGAACCTTGGCTTGGGTATAGATAGATCACAAAATTTCTAACTAGACTTATACCTAGGGTTTGGACCACAAAAGGACCAAGGGTTGGAGCACAAAAGGACCAGGGTTCGGACCACAAAACACCAAGGTTTAGACCACAAAAGGACCAACTAAGATAACAACACAAAAGTTGAATAACATAGCAATGTTTGAGAAAACTCAAATATATTTCATAAATATTCAATTTCTCCTTTCATCAACTACATCCCCTATTTATACTAGTTTTAAACCTTCTAGAAGAGGTATCAAGATAGACATAAACAAAATGCATCTAGGCCGAATGGGAAAGGGGGAGAGGTTCGACTGCTTGGGAGAAGGGAGAAGATCCAACTCTTCATGTTCTCTAGGTCACCCTTTTGTGTCATCCATGTAGATAAGTGCATGAACTAGCTAGTTCATGAATTACCTCATTAGGGAGCGTTTGGAAGCTTCTCCTTCTAGATGATTCTCGGCTTGGTCATCTTATCTTATTAAATGGCATAGTAATTAAGCTATAAGGATATCTAGTAATTAAGCTAGGAATTAAAATAAGCTAAAAGGTGGTCTCGGCCAAGACCTACATAAAAGCCAAAAAAATGTTTCCTTCTTGGATCTTCAAGTCTTGTCTTCAACTCCACTCCACATTAAGCATGTCACCATAGAACGATTGTCAATCTTTGACACTCCTAGCAAATCACCTCGCGGCTCATGTTGGAAACTTAAGTTCACGACCTTCTTTTCATCATAAACCCCTTCTTTAACAGAATTTGTCCTCAAATTCTCATCATCTATGTATGGTGATAAGTCTCCAACATTAAACATTGAACTAATACCTCTATATTCGTCTGGAAGTTCTACCTTGTAGGCGCTTTCCCCGAACCTGGCCAATATCTTAAAAGGACCATCTACCCTCAGCATTAGCTTATTATTTCTCATGTTGGGAAATCTTTCCTTCCTTAGGTGTAGCCAAACCAAATGATCCAAATACACGACAAAACATTTCGACTTCAAATAATGTTCCCATTGGATTAAGGATCTCACAATATAAAATTCCATGTCATAAGTAGAATAATTGAGCCGGGAACCACCTAATGTTTCACTAAAGAAAGCAATGGGTAGTTTGTCTTGAATCAAGACGGCACCATCACCAACCCCACTAGCATCACATTCAACTTGAAACAGTTTCTCAAAGTTTAGAATATCTAGAACTAGTGCTTCACGTAACCTTCCCTTCAAGGTTTCAAAAACTTCTTGTGCTCATTGAGACCATTTAAACTCACCATTTTTCATTAGTTCAGTGATAGGGGAAGCAAGAGTACTAAAATCTCGAATGAAATGATGATAAAATGAAGCCAAACCATGGAAACTTCTTACCTCACTTACATTCGTAGGCTCGGGCCAACTCCGGATAACTTCCATCTTGGATGGACCCACATGAATGCCCTCGGATGATACTATGTATCGTAAGAATGGGATACTAGTAATCATAAAAGCACACTTCTCTAACTTTCCATACAACTTTACATCTCTTAACTTCTCAAATAAAGCTGCTAAATGCGACAAATGAGATTCCCTATCTAAGTAAACCACAACAAATTCATACATCACAAGTTATTCGTAAAAACCATACTTGGTCTTGAAAGACGTCTTTCATTCCTCTCTCTCTCGTATCCTTATTTAATGGTAGCCACTCCTCAAATCTATCTTGGAGAACAACTTTGCCCTACTCAATTCATCCAAAAGATCATCCAATCTCGGCATAGGAAACCTGTACTGCACGGTGATGTTATGAACTTCCTGGAAAAAAATCAATAGCATGTTCAATACCTCTTATTGGTGATAATCCGGGTGCAAGATCATCCGGAAATACATCTTCAAATTTCTTCAAGAGTTCATTCGAGTCGGCATCTTCAACCGTATATCCCACAAGACTCTTCTTATCCTTGTACACCAATGCATAGATAGGACTCCCTTTCTTCAACTCCTCTTCTATCTCCGATGCATTAAGTAAGAGGGCCTCAGACTTTTCCTTGCGATTCTTGGCATTTTGGATCATTATTTTCTTCACCTCACTAGGTGACAATGGTATCAACCGGACCTTCTTGTCATCCTTTTGAAAAGAATAGACATTCTTTTCTCCATCATGTTGCGCTTTCCTATCAAATTGCCATGGCCGACCCAATAGAATATGACAAGCATCCATAGGTAGGATGTCACACCATATCTGATCTTCATACTTACCAACCCGAAAACTAACAAGAGCTTGTTTCATTACCTTTAGTCCTTTGTCTTTGTTCAACCATTAGAGAGCATATGGTTTAGGATGGATGCGGGTAGGCAACTTCAATTTGTCCACATTTCCATGGAGGCCGCATTGGTACAACTTCCTCCATCAATGATCACATTACATACCTTGTCATTTACCTTGCAACGAGTGTAAAATAGTTGCTCTCTTTGTGTCTCCTCAAGTTCTTCAAGTTGAACACTCAACACACGTCGGAGTACTAAGCTTTCACCCTCTTCTGCAAGATCAACATCTTCCTCTAGGACCTCATTGACTTCGGGTTCCTCAATAACAAAAGAATCCCCACAATTTTGATACTCTTCGATAGTCATTACCCGAGGGTTAGGACATTCATTTGAAAAGTGTCCTAATCCTTGAAATTTAAAACACCTTTTGCTACTTCTATCTACCCCCTTTGTAACCTATACTTTCTTTGCTTTATCTTTCTCTACACTTTCTTGGCTATACAATGGGTTAGTAAAAGAGGTACTGCCCTTTTCTTTAACATTAGTGGGCTTTACATAGGATTTTGGGGTACCTTTCCTTTGTTAGTTTTCAAACTTGATAGCTAAGTGACATACGTATTCAAATGTGTTGTATGTTGCAACACCGACCTTCTCTTGAATTGCCACGTTCAAGCCTCCAATGAATCGTGCAATACTTTGAGCCTCCTTTTCTTCTAAGTCACAAAGCATGGTGACTTTCTCAAACTCTTGAATGTATTACTTATCTTTAAGAAATCCTTGACGAAGTTTGGTGAGCTTGAGGTATACGTCTTGTTCATACTCCCTTGGCAAGAACTTCTTCTTCAAATGTTTCTTTAGTTTGGCCCAAGATTCAATCTTGGTTTTCCCATTTATCCTCCGGCTTGTTTTGAAGTTTTCATACCACACATAAGTGAATTCCTTCAACTTCAATGTAGAAACCTTAAAATACTTGTGGTCATCATATTGCTTGTATTCGAAAAGCCTCTCAGTGGCGCTTAACCAATAAAGAAACTCTTTCGGTTCCATATTTATTTCAAAGGTTGGAAGATAAAACCGTAGTCTTTGGTCATCTTCCCTTTCATGCCTCGGGTTTTCATAGACATATTCCCATTCATGCCTCGGGTTGTTTTGTGCAACCTCCTCCCCGGACTCGGCATCATTAATCACGGCACGCTCCGCAATCTCTCCTCTCACGATTTGCATTTGTTCCACAAAAAGGTCACTTATGATCATCCGAAGTTCTTAATTTATGTTAGCCATAGCATTAAGGCGTGGATGAGAATGCCTTGCTCTTATACCAAACTGATGTATATAAGGAGGGGATTTTATAGTTAGGTTGGTCGAAACTAGTTTGGGACGGGACAGACACAAATATTGGTGGAATAGGACAATTTTCGAACATTTTAGGTTTGTGGGCTGTATGGGTGCCCTTACGTGGTTTGGGACTAAGGTGTTTGGAGAGGATGAACTAGACACATTTTAGGTTATGTTGGTGGTTGGTATTTGGCGGTTGGATGGTGGTAAGGTGGCGGAACTATTCGGGACAGTAAGGTACGAAGGTTGAACCCGTTGAAGATGGTAGAGTAGTTTGTTGGGTTTTCAGGTGTTTTTAGGATGAGTTGGTTAACGACCTTTATGGTGTAGGTTGGAGAGTGTTGTAGTATTGGAGTGAAAAGGATTATACAGTTTGGACAATGCTTGGTCATGAAATTGATAGACAAGTTCGGGTGCGGGTAAGGTGATATAGGCCGAGAGAACCTTCTAATGTGTTTGTGACAAAGTAATCGGATAGAACCCTGGCTTAGGTATAGCTAGATCACAAAAGTTCTAACTAGACGTATACCTAGGGTTTGGACCACAAAAGGACCAAGGGTTGGACCACAAAAGGACAAGGGTTCGGACCACAAAAGGACCAAGGTTTAGACCACAAAAGGACCAACTAAGATAACAACACAAACGTTGAATAACATAGCAATGTTTGAGAAAACTCAAATATATTTCATAAAAATTCAATGTCTCCTTTCATCAACTATATCCCCGATTTATACTAGTTCTAAACCTTCTAGAAGAGGTAACAAGATAGACATAAACAAAATGCATCTAGGACGAATGGGAAAGGGGGAGAGGTTCGGCCGCTTGGGAGAAGGGGGAAGATCCAACTCTTCATGTTCTCTAGGTCACCCTTTTGTGTCATCCGTGTAGATAAGTGCATGAACTAGCTAGTTCATGAATTACCTCATTGGGGAGCGTTTGGAAGCTTTTCCTTCTAGATAATTCTCGGCTTGGTCATCTTATCTTATTACATGGCATAGTAATTAAGCTATAAAGAGATTTAGTAATTAAGCTAGGAATTAAAACAAGCTAAACGGTGGTCTCGGCCAAGACCTAAAAAAAAGCCAAAAAAATGTTTCCTTCTTGGATCTTCAAGTCTTGTCTTCAACTCCACTCCACATTAAGCATGTCACCATAGGACGGTTGGCAAAATTTGGCACTCCTAGCAATTAACTTCGCGGCTTATGTTGGAAACTTAAGTTCACGACCTTCTTTTCATCAGCAACTTTCAATGAGTGGACCATCTTCAATCTTATATGGTCATGATATGTTTGTACCTTATATGTCAGTGATATTGTCACATGATATAATTACACACCCCTAGTCTATATGGGATGGACCATACACTATATGTAACTACAATGAATCTCGTAAAAGATTACATGACGTAAATTGAAATATAAATGAGAAATGTAAATGAATTCTCGAATACAAATATGGCCATGGGCCTAAGACATGCTACTAACCAACAATTGATTACAAATGAACCCATTAATAATGTCTATAAAGACTCTACGAATACTCACTACCGAACACCGATATAAGTGCGGGATAAGGCCCCGAGTTACACATAATCTCTAATACCAATGCAATCACTAGACCCGAGTCGGTTCCATGTAGAATTGGAGCTTAAAACCCTTCGGTGATCATCCGTGTTGTCTAGCGAGGAAGTCTTCCAACTCAGTACATCGGAGCCGCAATGTGAAATATAACAAATACAAAGCTCCCCGACAAAAGAAATGTCAAGTACATAAATATTGTACCGAGTACGTAAGGAAGACATAAAAGCATATACAAGAACTGAAGCTCATATGAGAGAGAAATGAAATGTATGCAACTAAATACATTAGAAGGCTCGAAACATCCTACAAGAATACTTATTAAGTCTAACAAGATTGAAGTCGTTCGAACATTCTTCGAAGTCTTTCGATGATAGCTTTGGGTTGCTATATGGAGCAATGTTTCGGGATCGTTCAATGTAATTCTTGGGATAGTCATACATTAGATTCCTTCCTTACGTCTTTTAGAACAAGTGAGCCATATGATACATGTAACATGTGAACGAGTACTTTTGTATACATATATACATACATACATATATATATATATATATATATATATATATATATATATATATATATATATATATATATATATTCCAGTGTTATGCATTGCAATATGATTCTCAGTTCCTTGATATAAATTGTTGAATGTTGAACACCTATATTTAGGCCGGAGGCCACAGACTTGTGCACTTACTTTTGGGCCTTAGGCCATAGAATATAAACTCAGTTAAAACAACTGATTTCACATTAAGAATAGGGAGTATTTATGGTTATTCTTCTCTTGTTTAGTTCAACTATCAGTATGTTTAAGTTTCAATTTCAGTATGTTCATGTTTATTGATTTGGACTGCCCTTATCCCCGAGCACCCCACAACTAATTATTCTTTTAGTTGGTTTTACATACACGTACAATACAAATATACTATATATAGACATATAAACTCTAATGGACCCCTTGCGAGGCACGATTGTTACACCCCATACTTTTGCCTTAGATTACATCGTGGATAAAATAATGTGAACCCAGAGAAGTTAAGATCCCTTATAAGGATAGTGCAGGTTTAAAAGAAGTGTTAAGGATGAGTCATGGGAGTTCAACATTAAATGAATAAAAAAAGAAAGTTCATCGAAAGTCAGAAACTTTAGGGTAGTGTCACAGATCGTGAAAATGAATCACATCCCTTCAAAGTGGTGGTGCTGCATAGTGAAAATGGAGGACAAATATTAAAATTGTGAGGTTGAGTTACGATTGGCAATCTCGACCCATGAAATGGTTTCACGGTCCGTGAAGGCCATGGTGAAACCATTCAATGGCAAACTAATCATTTAAGTATAAATTGGTGGGTCTTCATTTTAAGGTCATTTTCGACCCAAACAGCTCCCACACCTCCCTTAGACCATATCTAAGATTTTTCTCATGATCCAACAATAAATCAAAAAGTAAGCAACACAAATCTTGCATCAGAATTCATATGATGCTAGTAGAACTTGATTTATCCTTGTTGTGGAGAAGTTGGGAGTTCCTTCTAGTTGAAGCAAGCTTAAGATAGGTATTATTCTTATTAATTGAGATTAAGGTGTTGTATGGACTGAGTTCATCTTGTTTTCAAGTAAGTCAACAAAAGGTATATAATAGTTGTTTCCATACCTCTTTTGTTGGATCTACACATAAAACGTTTTCCGAATGAGATACACAAAAGAAGGGTTCTTATCAAAGTACTCTTTTCATATTGTTCCATCTTTTGCAGCAATAGTATTTCCCTTGTATGGATTTCTTATCAGGTCTGGTACTTGTTCCATGTAAGATGAGAAAATAGAGAGTATATATATATTGTTTTACAGTTTGTTGTTGCATTTCACACCGTCGAGCTATAATCAATTGGGTATGACATGCACACACAGAGCCTTATTATGGCCTGGTACGATTTGAGATATACACAACCTCATTATGGCCTAGTATGATATGAAGTATATACACAAACCCTTGTTACGACCTGGTACAATATGTTTACACACAAATTCTTTTTATTAATTGGTATGTTATTATTATTACTTTGTGATATGAGTCAGAAGCAGGTAAGTATACCCTCATATTATCCTTGAATATCAATTACATTCATTTATAATGTTTATTAGTTCAATTTAAGCTTACCGTTATTCAGTTTTCCGTACATACTCGCTATATTATTTTGTCCTGACATCCTTTTTATCGGGGGCACTACACTTCATGGTGCAGGTCCTGGTAGATAAACATACATGCCTCCTCAGTAGGCGTTGCCTAAGTTTAACTTTTTTGGCAAACTCCATATCATCCAGAGTTGCCAAGCCTAGAGTTTTTAGTACATTTATGTATATATATACATGACGGGTAGGTCGGGGTCTTGTCCTGACCACAGTACATTTGCTGTTCCTGTTACAACCCATACTTTTGACGTCCTTGACATTGTGATTTAAGTAATGTAAACCCGGAGAGGTCAAGATCCTTTATATGGATAACGATGGTAGAAAAAATGTTTTATGTAATAGTCACCGAAGAAAAGTAGATTGTAATAGCCTGTACATTTGGGGTAAGATTAGGAATGCTTAATATGATAATAAGGTATTTCTATAAGGATTTTGGATCATAAAATAGTTGTATGTTAAGCCTCGAGGTCAAGACAGTTGTAAAACAAAAGTTGGAAAAAGTAACCGTAAGTTAAGTTCCTAAGTTCGCTAACATTTGGGCCAGATGTCTCTGAGGTTTTCTCTCAATATAGATAGATTTATAGGGTGATCCACCCACTAAATTGAAGGTCAAGAGTCTAGTTTTCAATGCATTAAACTATTAGTTAATAAGACATCAGAGTAGAGAGATGTTTGCATTTTTGTGAGACTGTGCTGATAGCCCCCTTGGGACCCACTTGAGGCGGTGGAATTTCTTAAAATCTATATAAGTTGGTGGCTTCCTTTTATAATCTAATTTTGGTCACCAACAAATCCTAAACACCCCAAAATACTCTCTCAAGGGTTCCTACGTGATCCAAGTGAAAAACAAAAGGTAAACAACATAAATTAAGTGTCGTCAATCCCGTGGTGCTAGTAGAACGTAGTTCTATCGCGTTGTGCCTGTGTTGGTTGTTCTTCTAAGTTGAGGAAGCATAAGAAAAGGATTTTTCTTGATGGATTAAGGTAATATTTGACTTCTCCTACATGTATTTGAGTTCATACAAGTTGTAGCTGGAGTGCTTGGTTGAGAACTTGTGAAATAAAGGTCGAAAATCGTATATGGTGTAGTTATGAGTTCCTGGACTATTTTGAAGTTGTTCTAAGTTAATTTGCGGCTGGTTTTTGAGATATAACGTAAGAATATTGTTCTTCTTCATGTATAAGAGTTAGTTTACATATGGTGGATGGTTGAAAACATGCAAGATGTCGACTAGAAGTTGTAAACTCGATATTGATTATTGTTGTGTTGTGTTGTTGGGCTGTTTGCGTGTGTTGTGGTGCTGGAAGTATATTATTGAAGGTTGTATGTGTTCTGGTTGTTTTTATATACTTGGGAATGTATGGAAAGAGGGGGAGATGCTGTCCAATTTTATATAGAACGAGCTTGCCGCACAATAGGGGATTGATAAACTACTTGTAATTAAAGTTAGTACCCTTATTGTTTGTTGTAGACTTAGGCATGAAGGAAGTTGATTCCAGCGTGATACGTCATGGTTTTATATGAGGAATTTTAAGGCACCTTCTTTCTTTCTTTTGACATGATTCCGAATGAACGAACGTGATTAACAAGGTTTTTCTTATTATCTTCCATGATGTATTTATGATCCGTATTGCATTGATCCTTGATTCACAAGTTCTCAACCAAGCACTCTATCTACAACTTGTATGAACTCAAATATAAGTAGAAGTCGAATCTTACCTTAATCCAGTAAGAGAAAGCCTTTTCTTATGCTGCCTCAACTTGGAAGAACAACCAAAATAAGCACAATGCAATAGAACTACGTTTTACTAGCACCATGGGATTTAAGACACTTGATTTATGTTGTTTACCTTTTGTTTTTCCCTTGGATCATGTAGGAACCCTTGAGAGAGTATTTTGTGGTGTTTAGGATATGTTGGTGTCTAAAATTAGATTAGAAAAGGAGGCCACCAACTTTTATAGATTTTATGAAATACCACTGCCTCAAGTGGGTCCCAAAAGGGCTATCTGCGCAGTCTTGCAAAAATGCAAACATCTCTCTACTCTGATGTTGTATTGAAAAATGGTATATAATTGAAGGTTGTATGTGCTATGGTTGTTTTAATAGACTTGGAAACGTATGGAAAGAAGGGGAGATGTTGTTCGATTTTATATAGAATGAGCCTGCCGTTAGATAGAGGATTATTGAACTACTCGTAATTAAAGTTAGTACCCTTGTTGGTTGTAGACTTAGGCATGAAGGAGGTTGATTCTAGCATGATACGTCGTGGTTTTATATAAGGTATGTAAGTCACCTTATTTCATTCTTTTGGCATGATTCCGAATGAACGAACGATATTCATAAACGTCTCTACTCTTAATAGTTTAGAAGGTTTTTCTTATTGTTTTCCATGATGTATTTCTGATCCGTATTGCATTATCCTTGATTCTTGATGAAATGTAGGATGATGATGTTAATTCATAATGATAATCGGAGTTCTTATGACCTTATGTCACTCCGATAGGCACAAAATGTCTTTTTATGACTCATACACATATATATATGTATATTATGATATTATGAGTCCGTTTGTGGCTCCAATAGCGTTATATACATATATATATGGTAAATAAATATTATATACACACCATTGATCAGTTGGTTATGATGATTCCCACAGAGGCTTGATGACATTATATATTCATATATATATATAACCATCGTAATCCAACAAGTGCCGTCGTATATATATATATATATATATATACGACGGCACTTGTGGGATTACACCGGTTATGTTTTTGTTGTTGTTATATTTATGACGGTGTTATATACGCATATATATTGTATACATGCATATCATGACCCTCGGAGGCATTTCAGATGTTCATGTTGATCTCCTTATCCCTATGTTACATTAACATTTTAATTCATGTTGTTATCTGCCTTATATACTCGGTACTTTAGTCGTACTGACATCCCTTTTGTTGGGGGATGTTGTGTTTTATGCCTGCAGGTCCAAGAAGACGATTGGATGAGCCTTCTAAGTAGGTTCTCAACTCAGCTATGGTTGGTGCACTCCTTTTGGTTCGGAGTTGCCGTCTGAGTTTTGGTATGCTATTATGTATATGTTATGGGTATAGCGAGGCCCTATCTCGACCTTATGACAATGATGCTACTATCAGAGGCTTGTAGAGATATGTCACGTGTATAGATGTTATGATGGCCTTGTCGGCTTACGTCTTGATGTATAAATTTCATGGTGGCCTTGTCGGCCATATTTATGTACACATGTATATTAGGTTGGTATCATCAGCTGTTTATTGCTTTCCTAATTTCTTTCAATCTATCATGGCGGCCTTGATGACCCATTCATATGTTTACAGGTACGGTTAAGTCATGTATGTTGGCACTCGGTAAGTAAGACCTGGGTGCCGATCGTGCCCCTCCGATTTGGGGTGTCACCAACTTAGTATCAGATCACAGCGTGTCTTAGGGAGTATACAAGCCGTGTCTAGTAGATTCTTGCTTATGGGTTTGTTGTGCACTACACTTATAATCAGGAGGATATAAGGCATTTAGGATTGATTACCATTATTTCTGATTCCATATCATGCAACAGAGTTGAGTCATAGGAACTCGATTCCATTCCATATCTATGACAATTAATGAAAGATCTCTATAAGAATAAGTATGCGAGTATCATGCTAAATTTCAAAGTGTGAGCATTTGTATTACCCGTACCTAAAAAAGGTTATGAAATACTAGAAAGGTAAAGTACGAGTTTTATAAGGCAAGGAAAGTGAAGTGAAATAGGTACGAAGTACCTGAATAGAAAATATTGTAAAGTAGTTTGCATTCAGACAGAGTGATACATGTGTAACACCTCGTACCTATAAACTAAGTCTTGTTCATGATTAAGGATTGTAGAAAACCAGGATGGGGAAGTTAAAGTTTAAAACCAGTTTCAGTTCTACAATCTGAGTATTTCGCTAGAGAAAAATATACCGTAAAAGTTTTACGAACCGTCAAAGTGAACCATAAAATCAATTTTTGAGAATGATGATGTACAGTGAATTTATATGGATCGTATAAAACTATACAACCTGTCCTTTTTTACAGTAACATTCTCTCCAGCTTTTGTCATTCACTGGAAATTTGTAGTTTTGTGACGGTTCGATTATCCGGACCATACAAAATATACGGCCCATACCTAGAAAATTCAATTTTGGCTGTAAAATCCTTCCGACAGGAAAAGTATAAATACACAACTTAGTCTTGAAAAATCGGTTTTCACAATCTCCAAGCCCTAGAATGAAGGTTCTCTCTTCCCAACCTTCTCCCACATTGACATAAGCCTTTTTCACGCGATTCTAAGTCATTATAACATAATACTCATGAATTCTATGCAGAATCCATTGTTCTTAACCTAGGGTTTTCAAGATAAACCGATTCCAAGGTTTATGGCTCAAGCTTTGGGATACTCTCCAAAGTTCATATTTTTAAGACGGGTATTGGAGCGAATAAGGTAAGTAGAGCTTCTATCCACGTGTGAGAATATCCATGTTCTTCCTCACTTCACACTTTTTCGTAAAACACAAATTCTTTATAAATTTAGGGTTTTTTTCTATTATCATGATAACCCTAATACATGTAATATTATATGTCATGTCTCTATTACAATTCGTCTATTATGTTCATGACATGTCATTACGATTAACATGAACCTGTCCATAACTCATGAACGCATTCTTTGAATTCCATGAGTTCTTAAACATAAGTTATAATCGTTATTACTCAGTTCCATGAAAGTTATACATGTTCTCATGTTTTACATAACTTATATTATATATTTATTATCATGTTAAATTATAATCACGGACCATGCTAAAAAGTTGTATTTATGAAATTCATGGTCTTACAAGCCAACTATTTTCATGTTCATGTTTTGGGAGTTGCACAAGTTACCGAGAAGGGTCAGACGTCATGAAACTACGTGATGAATAGAAGGCCGTGAACTTAAGTTTCCAACATGAGCCGCGAGGTGATTTGCTAGGAGTGCCAAATATTTCCAACCATCCTATGGTGACATGCTTAATGTGGAATGGAGTAGAAGACATGACTTGAAGATCCAAGAAGAAAACATTTTTTCGGCTTTTATGTAGGACTTCTCCGAGACCACCTTTTAGATTATTTTAATTCCTAGCTTAATGACTGGATCTCCTTATAGCTTAATTACTATGCCATGCAATAACATATGATGACCAAGCCGAGAACCATCTAGAAGGAGAAGCTTCCACCGTTCCCCAAGGAGGTAATTCATGAACTAGCTAGTTCATGCACTTATATACATGGATGACACAAAATTGTGGCCTAGAGAAAATGAAGAGTTGGGTCTTTTCCCTTATCCCAAATCGGCCGAACCTCTCCCCTATTCCCATTCCCCCTAGATGCATTTTTATGTCTATCTTATTACCTCTTCTAGAAGGTTTAGAACTAGTATAAATAGGGGATGTAGTTGATGAAAGGAGACCTTGAAATTTTATGATTGATTTTTCTCAAGTTTTGCTAAGTTATTCAACTTTTGTGTTGTTATCTTAGTTGGTCCTTTTGTGGTCCAAACCTTGGTCCTTTTATGGTCCAATCCTCAGTCCTCTTGTGGTCTAACCTTGGTACATTTGTGGTCCAAACCCTAGGTGTAAGTCTAGTTTGAACTTTTGTGATCTAACTACACCCAAGCCAAGGTTCTATCCAGTTACTTTGTCACAAACACATTAAAAGGTCACCTCGGCCTACATTACCTTACCCACACCCAAACTTGTATATCAATTTTGTGCCCAATCATTGTCTAAACTGCCTAATCTCTTTGACTCCATTACACTACAACACTTCCCCAACCTACACCAAAAAGGTCGTTAACCAACTCCTCCCAAAAACACCCGAACAACCAACCAACTACTCCATCGTCCTCACCGGGTTCAATCTTCGTACCTTACTGTCCTCACCAGTTTCCCACCACCTTACCACCATCTAAACCAAATACCAACCACCAACATAACATACAACGTGTCTAGTTCATCCTCTCCAAACGCCTTAGACCCAAACCAACTAAGGGCAACCGTACACCTCCTGCAAACCTAAACTATCCGGAAACCGTCCTATTCTACCAACCTCCATTTGACTCTCATATTTGTGTCCGTCCAACTCCAAACCATCTCCGACCAACCTAACCATACAATCCCCTCCTTATATACATCGGTTTGGTATCAGAGCAAGGCTTTCCCATCCCACGCCTTGACGCTATGGCTAATATAAATGAAGAACTTCATAGGATCATAAGTGACCTGTTTGCAAAGCAAGCGCAAATCTTGAGAAGAGAATTTGTGGGGCGTGACATGATTAATAATGCCTAGTCCGGGGAAGAGTTTGCACAAAACAACTAAAGGCATGAAAGGGAAGAGCATCAAGATTTTGGGGATTCCTTTAATATTGAGGAGCCCAAAGTGAATGAGGTCCTAGAGGAAGATGTTGATCTTGAGGAAGAGGGTGAAAGTTTAGTACTTCGACGTGTGTTGAGTATTCAACTTGAAGAACAGAAGGAGACACAAAGAGAGCAACTATTTTACACTCGATGCAAGGTAAATGACAAGGTATGTAATATGATCGTTGATGGAGGAAGATGTGCCAATATGGCCTCCGTGGAAATGGTGGACAAATTGAAATTGCCTACCCGCAACCATCCTAATCCATATGCTCTCCAATGATTGAACAAAGAAAAAGAGCTAAAGGTAATGAAACAAGCTCTTGTTAGTTTTTGGGTTGGTAAGTATGAAGATAAATATGGTGTGACATCCTACCTATGGTGCTTGCCATATTTTATTGGGTTGGCCATGGCAATTTGATAGGAAAGCACAACATGATGGAGAAAAGAATGTCATATGCAAGGATAAGAAGAGTCTTATGGGAGATACTGTGGAAGATGCCGATTTGAAGGATCTCTTGAAGAAATTTGAAGATGTATTTCCGGATGATTTTGCACCCGGATTACCACCAATCCTGTATTGAACATGCTATTGATTTTATTCCAGGAAGTTCATTACCTGATCGTCCAGCCTATATATGTAATCCAAAAGAGGCTAAGGAGTTGCATAGACAAGTGCAAGAATGACTAGACAAAGGCATTGTTTGAGAGAGCCTTAGTCCTTGTGCGGCACCTGCCTTGTTGGTTCCAAATAAATATGGAACTTGGCGCATGCGTATTGATAGCCGTGCGGTCAATAACATCACCATGAAGTACATGTTTCCTATGCCTAGATTGGATGATATTTTTGATGAATTGAGTGGGGCCAAGTTTTCTCCAAGATAGATTTGAGGAGTGGCTACCATCAAATAAGGATACGAGAGGGAGATGAATGGAAGATGACTTTCAAGAGCAAGTATGGTTTGTACGAATGGCTTGTGATGCCATTCAGATTATGTAATGCTCCTAGATATTTCATGAGGCTCATACACGAGGTGCTACGACTGTTCATGGGTAAATTTGTTATGGTTTACTTAGATGATATCTTAATTTATAGTCAAGATAGGGAATCTCACTTGTCGCATTTAGAAGCTTTATTTGAGAACTTAAGAGATGTAAACTTGTATGGAAAGTTAGAGAAGTGTGCTTTTATGATTAATAGTATCCCATCCTTATGATACATAGTATCATCCGAGGGTATTCATGTGGATCCATCCAAGGTGGAAGCTATCTAGAGTTGGCCCGAGCCTAAGAATGTAAGTGAGGTAAGAAGTTTCCATAGTTTGGCTTCTTTTTATCATCGTTTCATTCGAGATTTTAGTAACCTTGCTGCCCCTATCACTGAACTAACGAAAAAGGTGAGTTTAAGTGGTTCCAAGGAGCACAAAGAGCTTTTGAAACCTTGAAGGGAAGGTTCTACGAAGCATCGGTTCTAGCTATTCCGAACTTTGATAAACTATTTGAAGTTTAATGTGATGCTAGTGGGGCTGGTGTTGGTGTCATCTTGATTCAAGACAAATGACCTATTTCTTTATTTAGTGAAAATTTGGGTTGTGCACAACTCAATTATTCTACTTATGACAAGGAGTTTTATGCTATTGTGAGATCCTTGGTCCAATGGGAACATTATTTGAGGCCAAAACCTTTTGTCTTATATTTAGATCATGAATCCTTGAAGTATTTACTAGGCAAAGAAAGTTGAATCCAAGGCATGCTAAGTGGGTTACATACTTGCAAACTTTCACATTCTCTACAAGGCACAACAATGGCAAGTCCAACATAGTGGCGGATGCACTTTCCCGGAGGCACGTAATGTTGACCGTACTTGAACAAAAACTTGTGGGATTTGAAGTGCTAAAGGAATTCTATGAACGAGATCCCGAGGTCAAAGACGTAATGATAGAATGTAATTGTGGAGTTCATAGTTCTTATTCCGTAGTAGAAGGTTTCCTTTTCAAAGGGAACAAATTATGTGTACCCAAATGTTCCATGAGGGAATTACTTGTACATGAAGTGCATTCGGGTGGACTAGCTGGACATTTTGGAGTAGTGAAGACTTTGGATATTCTACAAGAACAGTTTTACTATCCACGGATGGATAAAGATGTAAATGGAGTGGTAAGTAGGTGTTCCACTTGTCAAAAGGTTAAAAGTTTCTTCCACAGAGGATTGTATACTCCTTTACCGGTTTCGGAGCGACCATAGGAAGGTGTGAGTTTGGATTTCATTCTCGGCTTACCAAGAACACAACGGGGCAAGGACTCTATCATGGTAGTTGTGGACAGATTCTCAAAGATGTCTCACTTCATTGCTTGTCACAAGACCGGTGATGCAACACATATTGCAGACTTGTATTTGAAGGAAGTGGTAAGATTGCATGGCGTTCCTAAGACTATTGTGTCTGATAGGGATGTGAAGTTCCTAAGTTATTTCTGGAAAATACTATGGAGACTTCGTGGTACCATGTTTCTATTTAGTACCTCCCATCATCCTCAAACGGATGGCTAAATAGAAGTAACTAATAAAACTCTTGGCACACTATTAAGAGGATTGGGACATCAAGTTGGCACATGCGTAATTTGCTTATAATCAGAGTCAATCTCGTACAACAGGTAAAGCTCAATTTGAAATTGTTTATGGCACTAACCAGTTTTTACCTATTGATCTGGTAACAATACCAAAGAAAGAAATCCTAAGCTTCACAGCTAAAGATCGAATTGATGCCTTCAAGAAGTTACATGATCAAATCCGAGCACATAATCCTCATGAGTTCTATGTAGAATCCATTGTTCTTAACCTAGGGTTTTTAAGATAAACCCATTCCAAGGTTTCGTGGCTCAAGCTTTGGAAAACTCTCCAAAGTGCAGATTTTAAGACGGGTATTGGAGCAAATAAGGTATGTAAAACTTCTATCCACGGGTGAGAATATCCATGTTCTTCCTCACTTCACGCTTTTTCGTGAAACACAAATTCTTTATAAATTTAGGGGTTTTTTCTATTATCATGATAACCCTAATACATGTAATATTATATGTCATGTCTCTATTACAATTCATCTATTATGTTCATGACATGTCATTACGATTAACATGAACCTGTCCATAACTCATGAACGCATTCTTTGAATTCCATGAGTTCTTAAACATAAGTTATAATCGTTATTACTCAGTTCCATGAAAGTTATACATGTTCTCATGTTTTACATAACTTATATTATATATTTATTATCATGTTAAATTATAATCACGGACCATGCTAAAAAGTTGTATTTATGAAATTCATGGTCTTACAAGCCAACTATTTTCATGTTCATGTTTTGGGAGTTGCACAAGTTACCGAGAAGGGTCAGACATCCTGAAACTACGTGATGAATAGAAGGCCGTGAACTTAAGTTTCCAACATGAGCCGCGAGGTGATTTTCTAGGAGTGCCAAATATTTCCAACCATCCTATGGTGACATGCTTAATGTGGAATGGAGTAGAAGACATGACTTGAAGATCCAAGAAGAAAACATTTTTTCGGCTTTTATGTAGGACTTCTCCGAGACCACCTTTTAGATTATTTTAATTCCTAGCTTAATGACTGGATCTTCTTATAGCTTAATTACTATGCCATGTAATAACATATGATGACCAAGCCGAGAACCATCTAGAAGGAGAAGCTTCCACCATTCCCCAAGGAGGCAATTCATGAACTAGCTAGTTCATGCACTTATATACATGGATGACACAAAATTGTGGCCTAGAGAAAATGAAGAGTTGGGTCTTTTCCCTTATCCCAAATCGGCCGAACCTCTCCCCTATTCCTATTCCCCCTAGATGCATTTTTATGTCTATCTTATTACCTCTTCTAGAAGGTTTAGTTGATGAAAGAAGACATTGAAATTTTATGAAATATATTTGAGTTTTTTCAAACTTTGCTAAATTATTCAACTTTTGTGTTGTTATCTTAGTTGGTCCTTTTGTGGTCCAAACCTTGGTCCTTTTGTGGTCCAACCCTCGGTCATTGTTTGGTCGAACCCTTGGTCCTTTTTTGGTCCAAACCCTTGGTGTAAGTCTAGTTAGAACGTTTATTATCTAACTATACCCAAGCCAAGGTTCTATGCGGTTACTTTGTCACAAACACATTAGAAGGTCATCTAAGCCTATATCACCTTACCCACACCCAAACTTGTCTGTCAATTTCGTGCTCAATCATTGTCCAAATTGCCTAATCCCTTTCACCCCATCACACTACAACACTTCCCAAACCTACACCAAAAAGGTAGTTAACCAACTCCTCCCAAAAACACCCAAACACCCAACCAACTACTCCACCGTCCTCATCGGGTTCAACCTTCATACCTTACTGTCCCAACCAGTGTCCGCCATCTTACCACCATGCAACCACCAAATACCAACCACCAATATAACCTATAACGTGTATAGTTCATCCTCTCCAAATGCCTTAGCCCCAAACTACCTAAGGGCATCCGCACGCCTTCTACAATCCAAATTGTCTGGAAACAGTCCTATTCCGCCAACCTCCATTTGACTCCCATATTTATGTACGTCCAGCCCCAAAACCACCCAGACCAACCTAACCATACAATCCCTTCCTTACATACATCACTAAGTATTCCAACATAGGATAATGATCGTTCTGCCCAGAGGACGATAACTTCATGTTACCCTTTTATGAGATTATTTGATACATCATATCATGTTCATGTCTCGTACCCCGACAAGGTATGAGATGGCTTAGCTGATCGGGTAGAGATCAGACTTCACGTTCATGCATGGTGGTTACATGTCGGTCATACTAATTTTCTCCCCACATATATACAGATATACGGTTATACAAATTTATGCATATTATCATACTCATGTCAGATTATATCCATGTTCATGTTCAGTTTCAGTTTTATGTTCCTATTATATCATGTGCCTGCTTATTCTTTCACTTGCTTTACATATAGTACAATTCAAATGTACTAACGTCCCTTTGCATGGGGCATGCACTTCACGATGCAAGTTCTGAGTTTCAAGACGACGGATCTAATCGTTAGGAATTGCTTCAGTATCAGCTATCTTGGTGAGCCCATTTCATCCGCGATGTCAGTCTATTTATTTTCATGATTATGCTAATTAGTAGAGGTATATCGGGGCCTTGTCCTGGTAAAATAGTTTGCTTGATCGGACTCATGATTTAGAGGTTTCATAGACTAGATTAGTTTATCATGTCATGTGAGTTTTTCAGTTATTCAGACTTATTATATTTTCAGACTATTTTCTCAATATACTTTCAAATTACAAAATCATCATCTTGTTTTACATGTTTTAAATAATTACTATAGTATGTTTTGATGCCCATGTTGATTATCAAGCCAAGTGGTTCGCTCGGTCATATGAAGTCAGGTACTGAGCGTCGTGTTTTGGCCAAGCCATCATTCGGGGCATCACAAAACTTAGCATTAGAGCCTAGGTTCAAGTGTCTTAGGAAGTCTATGAAACCGTGTCCATTTGGGTCTCTCTTATGTGTTTGTGGCACCCACACATGTAAATAATTGACCACTAAGGCATCTAGGATTGTTTCACTTCTTTCGTACTCTAGAGCCATACCTTCAGGGCATTCTTCTAACTTGTGTGTATTGCATATTTCAGAAAATCCCTGCTAAAAGTAAATCAGCTACAAGCAAGAGGGCTTCTACTAATGTTGCTCATGAGGAAGATACTCAGGCTCATGGAGCCAATTTGGGTACAGTATCCCACCCGATACCTCAGGGCCTATGGAGGTTCACATTCCAGTTCCGCCGCCAGTTCTACTAACTTAGATTTTAAGGGAGTTATTTAGGTGCTCACCATGATTGTAGATACTCATTCCCAACATCAGGGAATGACTCCAAGTACAGGGGCTAGTGTGGAGTCATCAAGCTTCAAGACTCGAGATTTTCTGCGTATGGACCCTCATGTGTTCACAAGGTCTAGCAAGACATATGATCCGCAGAATTTTATTAATGGTCTTCAGAAAATCTTCCATGTTATGAATGCTACTGAGTTTGAGGCAGCAGAGTTAGGAACTTATTAGTTACAGGATATTGCAAATATCTTGTATGAATCATAAGAACAGTCTCGTAGGGAAGTTGCACATCCTACAACTTGGGATATCTTTGTGGATGCTTTTATTGAACACTTTCTGCCAATAGAGGTCAGGGAGGCAAATGCCATTGAATTTGAGAAGCTCAAGAAGAATGGCAGAAGTATGTAAGAGTACTATCTTCATTTTATTTGTCTAGCGAAGTATGCTCCACATATGGTTCCAAACATGAAGGCCAGAGTTAGGCATTTTATTTATGGTCTTGATCCCCAATTATACGATGCAACTAATATTTCTGCTCAGAACAAATAAATGACTAATTACCAAAATGGTTGCTTTTGTTCAGGGTAATGAGAGCAAAATGAAGGAGGAGAAAACATTGCAGAAAGAGAAGGACAAAGAGTTCAATAAGAGAGCCAAGTCTTCAGGTCACTTCAGTCATGGGGGAGAAGGAGGAAGACAGTTCTTCAAAAATAGGTCATCAAGAGCTGCTCCATCTTCAACCAGTGCTCTACCCCAAAGTTTATGAATGATCATAAGAGGCAGAACTTCAGAGCATTAGGCTCCCAGTCACAAGCCAGTGTGGGTCAAAGTACTTTCAGCGATCCAGTTTGTGGTAAGTGTTGTAAGAGACACCTATGGGAGTGTCTCATGGGTATGGATGTTTGTTATGGGTGTGGTCAACAAAGTCACTTTCAGAGAGACTGCCCATCAGTGAGGCAGGGTACATGAGGTAATGTGACTCAGTCCAAAAATTCAGCAGCTCCTTATAATTCTCACGGCCATTCAGGGTGTGGTATAACTAAGTCTGATAACACAGGCGGAGGTCCAAACCGCTTGTATGAACTATCAAGTTATCATGATACAAAGGCCCGTGCAGATTGGTCACAAGTATACTTATCATTTTCACTTTTGACGTTTATACCCTTATGGATCCTGAATCTACTATATCATATGTAACCTTATTTATTGCTATGAAAATTGGGATAGAACCAGAAAGGTTGCATGAACCCTTCGAAGTATCCACTCCATTTAGAGAGTAAGTTATAACTAGACGGGTATATAAAGGTTGTCCAGTTAAAGTCTATCACAACATTACAATAGCCGATTTGGTAGAGTTAGAAATGGTAGACTTTGATGTAATCATGGGTATGGATTGGTTGTCTTCATGTTATACCACGGTAGGCTGTAGAACCAAAATTGTTAGTTTCGAATTCCCCGGTGAACCAATCATAGAATGGAAGGGTGATGCAGTAGAACCCATAGGTAGGTTTATTTCCTATATTAAAGCTAGAAAGATGATATCCAAGGGGTATATTTACCATCTAGTTTGGGTTAGGGATGCAAATACCCAAACCCTAACTCTTTAGTCTGTGCCAATTGTCAATGAGTTTCCAGAAGCCTTTTTGAAGATCATCCCGGAGTCCCTCTAGATAATGAGATTAACTTTGGAATTGATTTGCTTCCCAACATTAAGCCGATCTCTGTTCCACCATACAGAATGGCTCCAGCAGAACTAAAGTAATTAAAATCCCAATTGAAAGACCTTCTTGATAAAGGGTTTATGAGACCAAGTGTCTCACAATAGGGTACACCATTCTTGTTTGTTCGAAAGAAGGATAGGTCTAACTATCGCCAGTTGAACAAGGTTACCATTAAGAACAAGTATCCCCTTTCCATAAATGATGACATATTTGACCAACTTTTAGGTGCCCAGTGCTATTCCAAGATTGACTTAAGATCAGGGTACCGTCAATTTAAGGATTAGAAAGTTGACATTTCTAAAACTGCCTTCAGAACTCGCTATGGTCATTTCGAATTTTATGTCATATAGTTCGGATTGACAAATTCACCAAATGCTCAAGGTATTCAACCCTTATCTAGACCTTTTCGTCATTGTCTTTATTGATGACATTCTTGTCTATTCCCATAGTGAGGCTGATCATGCAGAGCATCTCAAAATAGTATTGCGGACACTTCAGGACCATGAGCTCTATGCAAAATTTTCTAAGTGTGAGTTTTGGCTAAAGTCAATAGCATTCTTAGGCCATGTGATTTTAGGCGAAGGCGTCCAAATTGATTTTGAGAAAATAGACGCTGTAAAGAATTGGCCCAGACCTATCTCAGTCTCTGAGATAAGAAGTTTCTTAGGTCTGGTAGGCTATTACAGGCATTTCGTAGATACCTATGAGCGTAGTTTCAAAGAATTGAAAATGAGACTAACTTCTCGCTCTAGTGTTAACATTGCTAGAGGGAACCGAGGGATTCGTTATATATTGTGATGCTTCGGGAGTTGGTCTTGGGTATATTTTAACGCAAAGCATGGTAAGGTTATAGCTTATGCATCCGGACAACTTAAGCCTCATGAAAAGAACTACCCGACTCATGACTTAGAATTGGCAGTCGTGATTTTTGCGCTCACGATATGACAATACTATTTGTATGGAGTTCACATTGACATCTTCACAAACCACAAGAGCCTTCAGTATATTTTCAAGCAACGGGAGTTAAATCTTAGGCAGAGGAAATTGCTTGAATTGATAAAGGATAATGACGTGGATGTTCTCTATCATCCGGGGAAAGCTAATATGGTAGTCGATGCTCTCAGTCGGCGATCCATGGGAAGTTTAGCTCATGTTGAGGAAGGTAAGAGAACCATGATGAAGAAAATTCACCGACTATCTAGTATAGGAGTTTGACTCATGGACACCAAAGATGGTGGTGTTGTTGTCCAGAATAATTCTAAATCCTCCTTAGTAGTTGAGGTGAAGGAGAAGCAGTTTAATGAGCCCTACTTGTGGCATCTTAAAGAGGGTATTCACAAGCATAAGTCTAAAACTTTTGAAAAAGGGTGAGATGATGGTACTATGAGGTACCAAGGCAGGTTGTGTCGTCCAAATGCAGATGGACTCAGAGAGTGAATCATGGTAGAGGCGCACAAGTCCAGGTATTCTATTCACCCAGGTTCTACCAAGATGTATCTTGATCTTAAAGAGATTTATTGGTGGAATGATATGAAGAGGAATGTAGAAGACTTTGTAGCCAAGTATCCGTATTGTCAGCAGGTAAAAGCCGAACACTAGAGGCCTAGTGAGTTGGCTCAGAATATTGATATTCCTATTTGGAAATGGGAGATGATAAACATAAACTTTATAACAGGTATACCTCACTCAACCCAAAGGCATAATTCGATTTGGGTGATTGTAGACCAACTTACTAAATCAACCCACTTCTTGCAAGTCAAGACCACCGATTCAGCAAAAGATTATGCTAAGTTATATATCCGCGAAATTGTCAGGATTTATGTGACCCCAGTGTCCATTATTTCAAATTGTAGTGCTCAGTTCATAACACAGTTTTAGAAGTCTTTCTAGAAAGGATTGGTTACCAAGGTAAATCTCAGCATAACTTTTAATTCTCAAACCGATGGCCAGGAAGAGCGTACTATTTAGACTCTTGAGGATATTTTGAGGGCATGTGTTCTTGATTTTAAAGGTATTTGGGATGATAGCTTGCCTCTCATTGAATTTTCTTATAATAACAGTTACCTTGCTAGCATTAAGATGGCACCGCTTGAAGCTTTGTATGGGTGAAGGTGTAGATCACCAATTAGTTGGTTCAAAGTTGGTGAAGTAGAGTTGTTATGACCAGACTTGATCTATCAGGCTAAGGAAAAAGTCAAGTTAATTCAGGAGTGTTTGAAAAAGGCTCAGAGTTGCCAAAAGTCCTATTCGGATGTGAGGCGTAGCGACTTGGAGTTTTAGGTTGATGATTGGGTATTTCTAAAAGTTTCACCTATGAAAGGTGTCATGAGGTTTGGAAAGAAGGGGAAGCTCAGTCCCAGATATATCAGACCATACAAGATTTTTATAAGAATTAGCCAAATGGCTTATGATCTTAAATTGCCACAAGATATAATTATTGTACATCTAGTATTTTATGTATCCATGTTGAGGCAATGTGTAGGAGACCCGTTGTTGGTTGTACCTACCGAATCCATTACGATTAAAGATGGCCACGACCTATGAAGTGGTACTTGTGGCTAGTTTGGATTATCAAATTCGAAAGTTGAGGACTAAGGATATTTCCTCAGTGAAAGTTTTGTGGAGAAGTCAGAAAGTTGAGTAGGCTACATGGGAAATCGAAGATGACATGAAGTCCAGATATGTGAATTTATTTGAAGAGCAAGCAAAAAGCGAACATGGTAAATACCTTCAGTATTCATGTCATGTCCCTTGCGTATCCATGTCTCATATTTCACGTTCATGTATTCAGTATTCATGTCTCATGTCCACGTGTTCATGTTTTCATGCAATCATGTCAGTTCAGTCCCCATGTTTCATGTCATGTTTCTTCACGTTCATGTACTCATGCCATGCCCAGTTTTATTCTTAACCATGACCCATCATTCAAGGATGAATGATCCCAAGAGGGAGATATTGTAATACCTTGGACCTCTAAACTGACTTGTTCATGATTGAAGAGTGTAGAAATCTAGGACAAGGAAGTTAAAGTTTAAAACCAGTTTCAGTACTTCAATCTCAAAATTTTACCGAAGAAAGACGGACCATAAAATTTTTACCGACTGTCAAAGTGAATCGTAAAATCTTTTTTTTAAAATGATGGTGTATAGTAAATTTATATGGACCGTATAAAATTATGCGACCCATCCTTTTTTACTGTAACATTCTCTCCAGCTTTTGTCATTCACTGGAAATTTACAATTTTGTGACGGTCAAGTTATACAGGCCGTACAAAATATACAACCCATACATGACTATAGAAAATTCGATGGACCGTCGAATTTGGCCGTAAAATCCTTCCGACAGGAAAAGTATAAATATAGTCTTGAAAAATCAATTTTCATAATCTCCAAGCCCTAGAACGAAGGTTCTCTCTTCCCAACCTTCTCCCACATCGAGGTAAGCCCTTTTCACATGATTCTAAGTGATTCTAATGTAATCCTCATAAATTCTATGTAGAATCCATTATTCTTAACCTAGGGTTTCCAAGATAAACGCATTTCAAAGTTCATATTTTTAAGATGAGTATTAGAGCAAATAAGGTATGTAGAGCTTCTATCCACGTTTGGGAATATCCATGTTCTTCCTCACGCCACACTTTTTCATGAAACATGAATTCTTTATAAGTTTAGGATTTTCTATTATCATGATAACCCTAATACATGTAATATTATATGTCATGTCTCTATTACTATTCGTCTATTGTATTCATAACATGTCATTATGATTTTCATGAACCTGTCTATAATCCATGAACTCATGATTTGAATTCCATGAGTTCTTAAACACAAGTTATAATTGTTATTACTCAGTTCTATGAAAGTTATACATGTTCTCATATTTTACACAAGTTATATTATATATTATTATCATGTTAAATAATAATCACAGACCATGCTAAAAAATAATGTTTATGAAATTCATGGTCTTACAAGCCAACTATTTTTATGTTCATGTTTTGGGAGTTACACAAGTTATCGAGAAGGCACAGAAGGCCTAAAACTACGTATGTCAATGTAGGATAAGGATCGCTTCCCCTCAGAGGACGATACCTTCATGGTACCTCTTTATGAGATTATTGGATCCATCATGTCATGTTCATGTCTCGTACCCCGACAAGGTATGAGATGGCTTAGCTGATCAAATAGAGATCAGACTCCACGTTCACGAGTGGTGGTTACATGTCGATCATACTAATGCTCTCCCCACATATATACAAATATACAATTATACAAATTTTATTCATTTTATCATACTCATGTCAGATTATATCCATGTTCATGTTCAATTTTAGTTTTATGTTCATATTATATCATGTGCCTGCTTATTCTTTAAGTTGCTTTACATACAATATAATTCAAATGTAGTAACGTTCATTTGCATCGGGCATGCACTTCACGGTGCATGTGCTGAGTTTCAGGACGACAAATCTAATTATTAGGAATTGCTTCAGTGTTAGCTATCTTAGTGAGCCCATTTCATCTGGGGTGTCAGTTTATTTATTTTTGTGATTATACTACTTAGTAGAGGTATACCAGGGTCTTGTCCTGGTAAAATAGTTTTGCAGCCAGACTCATGATTCGGAGGTTTCATAGACTAGATTCGTTTATCATGTCATGTCAATTTTTAAGTTATTCAGACTTATTATATTTTCAGACTATTTTTGCAATATACTTTCAAATTATAAACTCATCATTTGTTTTACATGTTTCAAATCATTACTGTAGTATGTTTTGATGCCCATGTTGATTAGAAAGTCATGTGGTTCACTCGGTCACATGCAGTCAGGCACTAAGTTTTGTGTTTCGCCCAGGCCATGGTTCAGGGCTTTACAACATGCATTGTTATTCCACGTTCAATAATGGTAGGACTATAGTAAGTAGTACTCAATCCAGCTTATGATTTACAGACGTCGACAAACGTAGTCTTATAAAGAAGTAAGACTTTGGGATCTGGTAAGGGTGAATGTAATCCTTAGCGTTGAACACCTGTTAGAATCGAATGGCGGTTTTGAAAAATGTTATGAATGTGTTGATAGTAACCCTTTAAATGATAGACACATGAGTTACCTAAGAATTTCTAGTCGGATATGACTTCTTGAGAGTTTCAAAGATTTATGAATTAAGTATTGGAATCCTTGCATACGAGGTGATTTTACCCCTCAGTGAGACCCCTTTTTGTAATAAAGAAGAAATGTTGTGTTCCTAGAAAATAAGGTTGGTTGAAGCGGAAAAAGTTAAAAGCGAATGAATATTTGGTTGAAACTATCCAGAATAAGATAAGAATAAATGAGATTATCAAGAGGTTAGTAGAAATATAAGTGGGGCACATGAGTAGATATGAGAGATGATTTGAAGTGGTAAGATGAAGTATGACAAAAGTTTGTATCCAGGCAGAACGAAGGCAAGATAAAGTAAATGTTGAGTTGGTAAAGAGGTATACGTTATGAGACTAATTCTCTATTACAAGAATTAATTTGGCATTTTCAATAAAAGATATCAACCGGATGATTTAGCTCCCTGAATCAGGAAGTATTGTTATTGGGAAGTACCCTACTAAACGCGAGCTAGAAACTTGAAGAATTTCTATAATAGTCGGTATTGTGAAAGATTGCAAGGTAAGCGATTAGGCAGTAAAATAATAAACTACATAAGAGAGAACTTTAAAGTTTATTAAGAATTAAGCCCCCCTGAGAATACCATCTTAAGTAAAGGATAAATATTCAATGAGATCAAGCATTTAAGTTATGAATACATGGTTCTCTATCCATGTAAGTGATTCAGTAGTCCTTAGTAAAGGAAATTTTTCTAAGGCAAGTTGTAAGTTATTAATGTTCACAGAATTACAAAAGGTGTCGAGGTAACAATGTGACTCTACAAGAATAAAATCCTTGAGCGGAAGGTGTGTATCTTCTCCCAAAATGGGAGATAGTACGCTAATGTATTAGAACAGGATCACATGTTCGGGTTAGTGGGTGAACGGTAAAAAAATGATTATGAAAAAAGGTTAGAAGCAAATGAGATTGTGTTTACAGACTCTACATGCATGTTATGACTTTAGAACATCATGTAAGTATGAATGCTAAGACAGGGATAGTAGCCATCTCCTGTCTAGATGTGTTAATCGACGGTAAGAATAGCCAGACATATAAGGCTAAGAAAAGATTAATATGAAGTATATATAGAGACATAAGTATATAGGCCCAAAGGGGTTATTCAGAACTAATGAATAAAAGAAAAGCCGAGTTCACAATCGGGAGATGATTTATGTAAAGCCTAGAAAAGTCTAGTCAAGAAGCCAGAAGATGTGAGACAATAAATAATTATACGTTGTAAAATGGTCCAAGTGCTTGAAGTTTCAATTCGCAAGTAAATGATCGCAACTCTCATAATGTATATTGATGAAAGATGTTAGCTAATAGACGAGGGAAGAGAATTTACTATGAATACAGTGGTTTAAAGTGTGGATTGCAAGAAAGTTAACCAACAACATCAATTCCTTCAGACTATGGGTATGTATCTAATAAGGAAGTACGTCAACAACTTATTGTTAGTTATACCGGTTGAGTAAGAACCAAAATCAAAATCGAGAATAATATTTAGGGCTATATATATAAGAAACTCCAGGATGGTGGAGACTGAGATAAGTTAATATCTTTATAATGCACGTATCAGGATGATTAAGGAAATGAGATCATTTATACTTAAAGAGCGGTTGGGAAAGCCAATGCAAATTACTGACCTATGACTTAGGATTGGCAATAGTTGAGCACACATTTGAGATATGGCATGACATCTTTTACAAACCATATGAACCTCCGGTTTATTTTCAAGCAGAGGTAGCTAAATTCATGATGAATTTCTCTTATTAATAGTAAAATCATCCTTTAGGACGGGTCATGATCATCTGTTCAGACTAAGATAATATTAGAGTTATCATTCGAACTCGAGGTATCATCCTTAGTGGTAAAAGTTAAAGAGTAGTAGTATACAAATTCTGTCTTTATATTACTTAAAGAGGAAAGCTGAGCAGAGTAAGGTGACAACCTTTAGGGCAACATAAGATGGGATCTATGGGTAGCTTGGCTTACCTAGAGGCCGAGAAGAGAGTAAGTTAGCCGAAGAGCTCCATCAATTTGCAAACTTGGGAGTTTGATTAATGAACTGCAATGGTGGCATAGTTATGATTTAGAATGTTACAAGATCGTCCCTTGTGTCATAGGTAAAGGAATGACAGTACGAGGATCCTGAGTAAGTGATATAAAAAGAGAAAGTTACATGGCAAGAGAAGCCAATGTTTGAACTTAAGGGAGACAGAGTTCTTCGATACAAAGGCTGATTGTGTGCCCTAGATATAGCTGGTCTACGGGGCAAGATTATGGTGGAGGTACATTATTCCCGCTATTATATTTATCCTGGTTCAACAAAGATGTACCATGATATAAGATATATATATAGGGAGAATGACACGAAGAAGGACATTACCGAGTTTGTGGCATAATGTCACAATTGTCAGCAAGTAAAGATAGAGAATCAGAGGGCTAGTACAAAGTATAGATCTCAACATGGAAATGGAAGATGATTAAAATGAAGTTCACTATGGGTTCACCCCCGTTCTTATCAAGAATATGACTTTATAAGAGTGATGGTCGACAAACATATAAATTTTACCCATATTTTGTTAAATATAGCCATTTTCATAGCCGAGGACTATGCAAGGTTGTATACTAAGGAGACCATACAACTTCATGACATTCTAATGTCTATTAACCTCCCATAAAGGCTTGGAGACACAGAAGAGCCCTAGTATATATTTCATCATAGACAGATGGCCAGACCGAGCGCATGATTCAGATGATCGAGGATATTCTATGAGCATGTATGCTAGATTTTAAAGAGAATTAGGATGATCATTTACCCCACAATGAGTTTGCATATTATAGGAGTTATCATTCCCGGTACCAAGAAGGCTCCTTATGAGGCCTTGTATGGTCGGGAAGTGTATATCTCCTATCGATTGATTCGATGTGGGAGGATCAGAGTTACTTAGACTTGTTTTGGTCTATTTGACTGTAGAAAATGTAAAGACCTATAGGAGTAATTGTTGACAAGCTCAAAGTCATCAGAAATCATATGCCGATGTGTAACGGTAAGACTTAGAATTCTATGTCGATGATTGGGATTTTCTGAAGATATCACGTATAATGAGGTTTGGAAAAAAAGAATGATTAGCTAAGTTACAATGGACCTTGTAGAATGTCACACCCCAAACTCGGGGGTGTGGTCGACACCCAGCGCCTGAATGGCCCGAGCGTACCACCTGTATATCATAACTTGAGCATATAACGATCTGGGCCACCAAGGCCTCTAAATGATCAACATAAGGGAAAAATAAATATGGTAATCTGATATAATGACAACAAGGCCAATGTGCATATACAACAAGGCCGACAAGGCCACAACAAGACAAATATACATACAAACCCAATCTACAAGCCTCTAAGGAAAACATAATAGTAATACGGATGGAACGGGGCCCCAACCTACCCGTAACTTTATGTCCGTACTAAAACTCAGCTCATGACTCGACTTAGTATATTCGGATGAAGTGAAGCTTACCACACGATCTGTAGAACTCAACCAGCTCCTACTAGGGAGGTCTATAAGTACCTTTACCCAAATCTGTAGTATAAAATGCAATGCCTCTAAAAACGGGATGTCAATACGAATGAAATATACTGGTATGTAAAGCATGAAAAATAGTATGAAAACATAAGTTGTAAAATAGGGCACAAAAAGGCAACGTGATACTTTGATAACCTGTATGCCACTAAGGGCGAACAATGAAACTCTGAAACTGTACTGAAACTTCTGTATACAAGTTTTGTTAGATAATCTACCCTCAGCTTATAGCCCGAGGTGTGTAATATGTTGTTTCCCTTAGGTAATACTATGAGGTGTATGTATGGATGCACATAAAAGTGTCGACTAAATACACTTTTGAGTATCAATTGTCCTATTGGAAGACCCGGGCTTTTACCCGCTTATTGAAGGCGTATTCCATTCTTTGTTGATATAATTGATCGTGACATACGCAACCATCCTTTTCTAGTCAATCAGAGACAGTTGTTTATATCTTCCCCATACCTACTCTGCGTTGTCTATTTCTACTTCTTGTATGATTATGAGAGAGGGTATCTCTACCTCGACTAGTATCACTGCTTTAGTGCCACAGACAAATAAGTATGGAGTTGCTACGATTGATGTTCGAGTGGTTGCTCAATATCCCAACAACGCATAGGGCAGTTGTTCATGCCAATATTTGTAGTTGTCGATCATTTTTTTCAATACCCTTTTGATGTTCTTATTTGCTGCCTCTACGACTCCATTCATTTGTGGCTTCTACACTGTCAAATTATGATGAGTGATACAAAATTGATCACAGATGTCCTTCATTAGGTAATTATTCAAGTTCACTCCATTATCTGTTATGATTAACTCTAGGATGCCGAATTGACATATGATTTGTTGCGAACGAAGTCGGCTACCACATTCTTTATCACCGACTTGTGAGAGGTAGATTTAACTCATTTTGTGATGTAGTCTATGGAGAATAGGATGAAGCGATGTCTGTTGGATGCTGATGGCTCTATGGCCTAATGATGTACATGCCCTAAGCTATAAATGGTCAGGGTTAGCTCATAACATTAAGCTCAATTGGTGGGACTCGGATTAGATCTCTGTGGATTTGGCATTGATGGCATCTTTGCACAAATCGGCTATAGTCGGTCTCCATAGTCATCCCATAGTAACCTACCCATAATATCTTCTCAGACAAGATGAACCCATTCATATGAGGGCCACAAGTCTAAATGTGTAGTTATTTTAACAGCTTTGTGGCCTCCGCGACATTTGACGCATCTAGATCGGGCGTCCTCCTATAGAGTATTCCCTTGTTTAGGAAGAAATCATTAGCAATTCCCCTGATGGTCTTATTTTGATTGGTGGTAATGTTTTTGGGATACTCTTCATTTTTCCAGATATATTCTTATGTTGACGTACCATGGTTTACCATCAAGTTCTGCTTCCACGTGGGAATAGTAAACATGTTCTTCCCTGATGCTGATCTCCAGTAGGTTAATGTGACTGCTTTTAGGGTGTTGTATCATGGATGTTATAGTGGCAAGAGCATCAGAAAATTTGTTCTAGGCTCTCGGTGTGTTCCTGAGTTCAATATTTTTGAATTTGTTGCACAATTCTACGTAAGGTTGACATATGTTAAGATTTTCTTATTCTTGGTGGTCTATTCTCCTTGGACCTGGTGAATCAGTAGATTTGAGTCTCCTATTACTAGAAGTTCTTGTATATCTATGTCGATGGCCAGACAAAGACCTAGAATGCAGGCTTCATACTCTGCCATGTTGTTTGTTCATTGAAAATTGAGCTTGGTTGCCATCGGGTAATGTAGACCCATTTCTGAAACCAAACTCGCTCTGATCCTGAACCTTTGTTGTTGACAGAGCCATCGAAGAAATATTCTCCATCTTGAGTAGGATTTGACCATTTTTTCTTCCATTGTCATTATTTTCTAATTCAAGAAATACGTCCTTGATAGTGCAAACTCTTCATCAACTGGACTTTCTGCTAGCAAATTGGCCAATTCCTGTTCTTTGACTTCTTTCTCGACCACATATTTGATGTGAAATTCACTTAGGAGCATCTTCCATTTGGTTAGTTTCCCTATAGGCACGGGCTGACGGAAGATGTACTTCAAAGGATCTATCTTGGATATCAAGTGAGTAGTGTACACCGGTAAGTAGTGTCTTAGCTTTTGCGCTATCCATGTCAGTGCAAAGCATATCTTTTCCACCAGAGTATACCTTGACTCACAGGTGGTAAACTTCTTGCTGAGGTAGTAGATTTCTCGCTCTTTTTCCTAGTTTCATCGTGCTGTGCCAACATGCATCCGAATGCATTGTCTGACACTGACAAGTACCGCAACAGTAGGCTCCCTGTCTTGGAAGAACCAAAACTGGCGGGTTGTAGAGATATTTCTTAATAGTGTCAAAAGTTTTCTAAAACTCATCCGTCCACTTAGTGGGTCCATCATTTTTAGTAGCTTGAGGATAGGTTCCGCAATCATAGTAAACTGGGCAATGAAGCGCCCAATGTAGTTCAACCTTCCTAAGAAGCTTATGACATCCTTTTTGGTTTCTGGCGGCGGTAACTCTTGAATGGCTTTGATTTTTGTTTCTATGCCCCTATAGCTTATTATGAATCCCAACAACTTTCCGGCAGGCACTCCAAACGTGCACTTGGCTAGATTCAACTTTAGATTGAATTTGTGAAGTCTGTCGAAGAACTTCTGCAAGTATAAGATATGGTCGGAGCCTTCTCGTGACTTGATTATGACATCCTCCTTATAGACTTCAATTTCTTTGTGCATCATGTCGTGGAAGATGTCAGTCATTGCCCTCATGTAAGTGGCACTAGCATTTTTTAGGCTGAACGACATTACACGATAGTGGTACACTCCTCATGGAGTGATGAATGTTGTTTTTATGTGTCTTCCTCGCTCATCAAAATCTGATAGTAACCGGCAAAGAAATCCACAAATGATTGTAACACGTGCTTGACACAGTTATCGATGAGTATGTGGATATTTAGAAATGGGAAATTATCTTTGGGACTAGCTCCATTGAGATCATGATAGTCCACACAGATTTAGATCTTTCTGTCCTTTTGGCACTGGCACAATGTTGGCCAACCATGTGAGGTAAGAAGTCACTTCAACTACTCCTGATTTTATTTGCTTTATGTCTTCGTCCTTAATACTTATGTTGAGATGAGTCTTGAATTGTCAAATTTTCTATTTGACCGTAGTGAATCCCTTGTTGATGGGAAGTTTGTGAGCTACGATGTATGTGCTCATTCAGGTCATATACGTGTATGACCACACGAATACGTCAATGTACTCTCTTAACAGATTTATTATTTCTTTTTTTTTGGTGCATCCAAATGCGCACTTATCCTGGTTTCCTTGACCATTTCCTCATCTCCGAGGTTGATCGCTTCAGTTTCGTCCAAATTAGGTGTTTATCTATTCTCATATTGGGCTTCCTTGTCGACAAGGTCTTCTGGTAACTCTTCTTCCTTATCATACTCCTCATATTATTTGTCGTTTGTATCACTTGACTCGCTCGTCTCACGACATGTCATGACATTATGAGTTGTTTTAATAATATTACTGAAAAAAAAAGGCAAATCATTGTTAGTGTGTAAAAACATGTTATATAAATAAATAAAGAGATTGTATTTTATTTTGATAAAAAGTATCTTGACTCGAATCAATATCAAGTCATTTCCATCTCTGAATAACACATGGAAAAGTAAAGACATAAATGGTGAATGCTCACGCCTCAACCATTTTCCACCAATTTTTGAAAACGATTTATTTTAAAAACAAATTCTCTCCACCAAGGAGTCTAAAGTGGGGTAGAGGGCATGTTGGACAACTATTCATTTGGATCAGCATCACGAATTATGGGTGCTTCAAAGTATTCCTCTAGTATATCGACACACTCTTCCTCTTGGAACAACATCCCTAAAGCTTCTTAAGGTCCTCGCCATTGTGCATTGTCATGCAGATCGGAAATGATTGGTAGAAACCCGAGAAAGGATTTCTCATCTATGGAGGACCTCTATTTTTCTGTTAGGCATTAGAGGTTTCTGCGGAGCTTGGTATGAACCTAAGGCCGAAGCGATACTCATTACCCGAAACTAACATTGATTTTTATATGCCTTGGAGTGGGCTCAAACCTATTCTGGAACATAGTTGAGGAAATTATTTTGTAGGCCGGCGGCATCGGGATTTCTTCATCATCCGGTTGGTGGGCGGATCCTATAAGTTCCACTATGTGGAAGTCCGTATCTATCGGGACTTCTTCTATTACATGCATAGAGTTGTTGGGATACTTGTGAATACTACCCGTTCCATGGATTACAACTTCGTGGTTTTCCCAGATGAATTTTAGGGATTGGTGGAGCGATGATGGAACTTCTTTAGCCATATGTATCCATGGTCATCCCAGTAGGAGATTGTAGTTGGCACTGATGTTCATAAGTTGGAACTCGGTGGGCCTATTTGAATTTGAGGTCCACTTCACTTGTGGAGTCAGGTTGTTCGCCGTCAAAAGCTCTTACATTGGTATGGTTCTGGTGTATTTTTCCAATGTCATAGCATAATTGCTTTAATGTGGACGCGAGGCATATATTAAGCCCAACACCATTATCGATAAGTACTACAGAGATAACCTTGCCTCTACAGTTGATAGTGATGTAGAGGGCCTTGTTATGGGTCATTCCCTCTCTTGGCAACTCATTAGTAGTGAATGAAATATGATATGATCTGATGGCGTTGCCTACTATATCAACCAATTTTTCACTACTTGTCTGTGCTGGGATGTGGACTTCGTCCAACACCTTCATCAGGGCCTGACGATGTTGTGTAGAGCTCAAAAGTAGTGACATCACCGAGATTATGGACAGTTTTTTCTGCAAGTGCTCAATAATAGAGTACTCTTTTGGCTACGTCATATGCTAGAAATCCTCATCTTCCCCATCCATGATGGGCCTTCTTTGATTCATTTCTTTGCGGGGCACTTTTTTTGCTAATTCTTCAGAAGTATAACATCTCCCTAATCATGTCATACCTTGGGCCACAGTCGCGAGCTCTTTCCTTGGAAATGGGATGACCACCTATGTCACCTAGACCACATATGGTTTCTTTGGAGTAGGGATCAATACTTTGAAATTGTGGCACTCTTGCAGTGTGAGAGAGGCAACCGTGCACTCTAAGCTTTCAATACCCTCTTGGGCCAATAGTTGGCATACCGCCTAATCTTTCTCGCATTCTATCATGTGGATATGGTTGGTACCATGACTCAAGAGAGGGTTTGTATTCACATTTTTCGATGTGGCCTCCAGAATGATCTCACGTTTGTCAATCAAATCTTGCAATTGTCCTTCAGATTAAGGAAATCTTCTATTGTGTGCCCACTCCCCCCAAAATGGTGAGCACTAGTTTGGTCAGCTTTGTAAAAGTGACTCCCTAGGTTGGTGGGTTTTGGAAGCACAGTTTTGATGAGATCAGCGGCGTTTAATTTGGCAAACAAACTGATTAGCATTTTTGGAAATGGAGTAAACATTCGAGGAGGCTTTTTTCAAAATTCAGATATGTCAAGTCGTATGTGGTAGGAGGCAGTTGATTATGGTAGTTTTGCTAGTTTTAAGGCACTTGATATGCGAGTGTGGAGATTTGGTAATTTTAATATGGAGCTTGGTTGGTGGGTACGGGTGTTTAGTAGTTTGTTGGTGGACCTTGGTAGTTCGGCTGTGCGTAATATACCGGCACGAGACTGTAGAGTGACGACATATAATTGCTCAGAGGAGGATATTGGTATACATCGAAGGATGACCACATCCTCTTTTTTCTTCTTTGTGGCTATGGTGGAGCTTGTTGTGCTATCTTTGTTGACAATGCTGACAATCTTTTTAGTTTTGAGGTCATCTTCTATTGCCTCTCCCATTCTGACTAAATTGGCGAATGACCTCTCGGCCATAGCCAACAATTGGTCATAATAATCCAACTCTTGAGATCGGATGAATGCTGAAACCAGTTCCTCGTCGCTCATCGGAGGTGGTACCCGGGCAACTTTTGCCCTCCACTGACTTGCCTATTTGTGGTAGGTTTCTATTGACTTTTGTCTTATTTTTTCAAAAGAGTAGCAATCAGATATGTTTTTCATCTTAAAACAGAATCTATCTATGAAGGCCTTGGCCATTTCTTCCCACAAGTCCCAGCGATGAATATCTTGTGTTGTAAACCACTTTGATGCTTCGCCTATGGGGCTAAGGGATGAAGAGCCTTATTTCCTTTGGCGCTGACCAATTGATCGCAATAAGCTCTCAAATGGGCTCTGGGGTTTCTTGTGCCATTAAAGAGCTCAAATTTGGGCACCTTAAAGCCCTCTTCCAAATCCAAATATGGATGCATGCGCAAGTCATCGTATCTTAGTCTTGTTGCTTTGCGGGAGTCCTTGTTAGACTTCTCAAATAGATCTATCATTTTCTGTTCCATCTCTTTATCTCTTTGGTCCTGCTCGGACCTTCATGTATTTTCCATATTTTCATAGTGATCAAGTTCTGGTGAAGAGTTGATGGGAGTGATAGGTACAGGGTGACTAGTGGGAGTGCCCGCAGCTCTGGGTGTAGTATGGGTAGTAGTGTTTTGGTAGATGTTAGGAATGGCATAAGCGGTGGTGCCTCAAAAGTAGGTGCGAGTGGGAGGTCCTAGCTATGTGGGTGGCATTTACAGGAGGTGGTATTTGGTATGATGTTCTAGTGTGGGCATTTGGAAAATATTCAGTAATAGGTGAATTCAGAGATGGAAAAGGTGGTAGAGGCCTTCTTGCATCGATGCGCAGCAGTTGCCTCCCTGGCAACGTTGATAGCTTCATTTATTGCAACTTTGTTCATGGAGGTCGGCGATCTTTTTGAATAGCAAAGTGATCACATCCTTGGTATGTGAGGCATTTTGGAGATCCTGAGGTTCGACGTCCTCAATGGTCAGAGTATTCTTGTTACGGGCTTCCTCGGGAGTACCAATCATTATTGTTTTGTCTTGATGATTTAGGGATACTTCCACGACTTTAGATCTGGTGATGTATGCTAGTGTAATGCAATGAACCGACCCTTTTCTATAAGAAGAAAAACAACTCAAAAGCTAACGACGTTAGTACATTAGTTAGAATAATAAATACAAGATATCGCGCATAAGTTGCAAATAAAGCACACAGACTAATGTATTCGGACTCTTGATTGATTTTTCAATTCAGGGGTTATTTTGGTTATTTTGGCAAATTTTGGTTTTCTGGTTTCGATTGGAAGGGCTATGGTTGATTTGCCACCACGCCGTCATTAAACCAGAAACTATCATATGAATAGGGGGATTATAATTTATATAATATAGGGGCCGAGACCTATATAAACTGCCTACATATCCCTCTTCGGGAAATTAGGCCCTTCCATAGTTCGGGTTATATAGAAGTTATATCCTAATTTCTTTTACCCGACACATACCCTAAACAGGCCCGATATGGGCTTCCCATGTATCACTTCTTGAGACATCAGGTTGGGCGTGGTTTCGATTACAAAAAGTGGGAAGGGGATATCTTTTACTGAAAGCTAGAAAAGGGGATGCCTAAACTACCCAAATGATGTGATGTATATAAGGAGGGGATTGTATGGTTAGGTGGGTCGGAGTTGGATTGGGACCGGGCGGATACCAAAATGGGGTCAAATGGAGGTTGGCGGGTTTCCGGGCAGTGTGTGTTTGGTGGGGAATGTGCGGGTGAATTTGGAGGGTGTTGGGCTAAGGCGTTTGGAGGGGATGAACTAGACACATTGTAGGTTATGTTGGTGGTTGGACTGGTTGGGTGGTGGTAAGATGGCGAAAATTGGTCGGGGATATTAAGGTTGGCGGAATAGGGGTGCGATTGGGACAATGGGGAATTGGTTGGGGGTTTTGGGTGTTTGTGGGAGGAGTCGATTGACGACCTTTTAGGTGTGAGTTGGGGAAGTGTTGGTGTGTATTGGGGTGCAAGGAATTAGGCAGTTTGGATAAGGATAGGGCACGAAATTGATAAACAAATTCGTCTGCGGGTAAGGTAATGTTGGCCGAGAAGACCTTCAATGTGTTTGTAATAAGTAATTGGATAGAACCTTGGCTTGGGTATAGTAGGATCACAAAAGTTCTAACTAGACTTACACCGAGGGTTTGGACCACAAAAGGACCAAGGGGTGGCCCACAAAAAGACCGGGGTTTGGACCACAAAAGGACCGAGGGATGGCCCACAAAAAGACCGGGGTTTGGACCACAAAAGTACCAAGGGTTGGACCATAAAAGTTCCGACTAAGATAAAAACACGAAAGTTGAAAACTTAGCAAGTTTGAGTAAACTCAAATATAACTCATAAAACTTCAATCCCTTACATCAATTACATCTCTTATTTATACTAGTTCTAGACCTTCTAGAAGAGGAAACAAGAAAGACACAAACAAGGTACTTGGCCGAGGGGAAGGTGTTTGACCGGTTTGGGAGAAGGGAAAAGGCCCAACTCTTCATGTTCTCTAGGCCACCCTTTTTGTGTCATCCATGTAGATAAGTGCATGAACTAGCTAGTTTATGAATTACCTCATTTGGACACATTGGAAGCTTCTTATTCTAGATGGTTATTGGCCTAGTCATCTCATCCTATTACATGGCCTAGTAATTAAGCTATAAGAAAATTAAGCTAAGAATTAAAATAAGCGAAAAGTTGGTCTCGGCTAAGACCTACATAAAAGCTGAAAATTAATGCCACTTGGCTTGGATCTTCAAGTCTTTTCTTCAATTCCACTCCATGCTCCATTCCACGTTAGGCATGTCACCATAGGATGGTTAGCAATCTTCGGCACTCCTTGAAAATCACCTCGCGGCTCATGTTGGAAACTTAAGTTCACTACCTTCTTTTCATCATACTCCCCTTCCTTAACACAATTTTCCCTCAAATTCTCGTCATCTAATTATGCTGATAAGCCTCCAACATTAAACGTTCAACTAATACCTCCATATTCGTCCGGAAGTTCTACCTTGTAGGCGTTTTCCCCGAACCTTGCCAATATCTTGAAAGGACCATCCGCCATTGGCATTAGCTTGTTCTTCCTAATATATCATTCCTTCCTTAGGTGTAGCCAAACAAAATCTCTAGGCTGGAATTGTGGTTGAGTCATTGACTTGTTCACATCCATTTTGTACTTGGTGTTGGCCTTCTGAATTTATGCTCGGATTTGATCATGTAACTTTTTGAAGGCCTCAATGCGATCATTATCCGTAAAGCTAATGATTTCTTTGTTTGGGAATGGAACTAGATCAATAGGTAAAAACAGGTTAGTGCCATAAATAATTTCAAATGGAGCTTTACCCGTTTTACGAGATTGACTCCGATTATAAGCAAATTCCGCGTGTGCCAACTTGATGTCCCAATCCTTTGTGCTCGTGCTCATCAATCCTCTCAATAGTGTGCCAAGAGTTCTATTAGTCACTTTCATTTGGCCATCCGTTTGAGGATGAAGGGAGGTACTAAATAGAAACTTAGTACCAAGAAGTCTCTATAGTGTTTTCCAGAAATAACTTAGGAACTCCATATCCCTATCAGACACAATAGTCTTAGGAACGCCATGCAATCTTACCACTTCCTTCAATTACATGTCCACAATATGTGTTGCATCATCAATCTTGTGACAAGCAATGAAGTGAGCCATCTTCGAGAATCGGTCCACAACCACCATGATAGAGTCCTTGCCCCATTGTGTGTTTGGTAAGCTGAGGATGAAATCCAAGCTCACACATTTCCATGGTCGGTCCGGAACCGATAAAGGAGTATACAATCCTTTGTGGAAGAAATTCTTAGCCTTTTGACAAGTGGAACACCTACTTACCACTCCATTTACATCTTTATCCATCCATGGCCAGTAAAAGTGTTCTTGTAAAATCTCCAAAGTCTTCACTACCCCAAAATGTCCAGCTAGTCCACCCGAATGAACTTCATGTACATGTAATTCTCTCATTGAACATTTGGGCACACCCAATTTTTTTCCTTTGAAAAGGACACCTTCTACTATGGACTAAGAACCATGAACTCCATTATTACATTCTATCATTACATCTTTGAACTCGGGATCTCATTCATAGAATTCCTTTAGCACTGCAAATCCCATAAGTTTTTGTTCAAGCATGGTCCACATTGCATGCATCCGGGAAAGTGCATCTGCCACTATGTTGGACTTGCCATCTTTGTGCCTTGTAGAGAATGTGAAATTTTGCAAGTACGCCACCCAAATGCCTTGAATTCAACTTTCTTTGCCCAAGTAAGTACTACAAGGATTCATGATCTGGATATAAGACAAAAGGTTTTGGCCTCAAATAATGTTCCCATTGGACCAAGGATCTCACAATAGCATAAAATTCCTTGTCATAAGTAGAATAATTGAGTCGTGCACCACCCAATTTTTCACTAAAGAAAGCAATAGGTTGCTTATCTTGAATCAAGATAGCACCAACACCAACTCCACTAGCATCACATTCAACCTCAAATAGTTTCTCAAATTTCGGAATAGCTAGAACCAGATTGCTTCACACAACCTTCCTTAAAGGTTTCAAAAGCTTTTGTGCTCCTTGGGACCATTTAAACTTACCCTTCTTCATTAGTTCTGTGATAGGGGCAGCAAGGGTACTAAAATCTTCAATGAAACAATGATAGAAAGACGCCAAACCATGGAAACTTCTTACCTCACTTACATTCGTAGGCTTAGGCCAACTACGGATAGCTTCCACCTTGTATGGGTCCATATGAATACCGTCGGATGATACTATGTACCCTAAGGCCGGGACTGAGTAATCATAGAAGCACACTTCTCTAACTTGCCATACAACTTTACTTCTCTTAACTTCTCAAATATAGCTTCTAGATGCGACAAGTGAGATTCCCTATCTTGACTATAAATCGATATATCATCTAAGTAAACCATAACAAATTTACCCATGAACGGTCGTAGCACCTCGTGCATGAGCCTCATGAAAGAGCTAGGAGCATTACATAATCTCGAATGGTATCACAAGCCACTCGTACTAGCCATACTTGGTTTTGAAAGTCGTCTTCCATTCATCTCCCTCTCATATCCTCATTTGATGGTAGCCACTACTTAAATCTATCTTGGAGAACAACTTGGCTCCACTTAATTCATCCAAAAGATCATCCAATCTCAGCATAGGAAACCTATACTTCACGTTGATGTTATTTACCACTCAGCAATCGATACATATGCGCCAAGTTCCATATTTCTTTGGCACCAACAAGGCGGATACATACATAGACAAAGGCTTTCTCGGATAAAGCCTTTGTCTAATAATTCTTGCACTTGTCTTTGCAATTCATTGGCTTCTTCCGGATTGCATATATAGGATGGATGATTAGGTAATGAACTTCCCGGAATAAAATCAATAGCATGTTCAATACCTCTTATTGGTGGTAATCCGTTTGCAAGGTCATCCGGAAATACATCTTCAAATTCTTCAATAGTTCTTTCAAGTCGGCATCCTCAACCACAACTCCCACAAGACTTTTCTTATCCTTGCAGTTCAAATATATGGGACTCCCCTTCTTCAACTCCTCTTCGATCTCCTGCGCATCAAGCAAGAGGTCTCGAATTTCTCTTTGCGGTTCTTGGCAATTTGGATCTTCATTTTCTTCACCTCACTAGGTGACAATGGTACCAACCGGATCTTCTTACCATCCTTTTGAAAAGAATAAACATTATTTTCTCCATCATGTTGCACTTTCCTATCAAATTGTCATGGCGGAGCCAATAAAATATGACAAGCATCCATAGGTATGATGTCACACCATATCTCATCTTTATACTTACCAACCCAAAAACTAACAAGAGATTGTTTCATTACCTTTAGCCTTTCATCTTCGTTCACCAATTGGAGAGCATATGGTTTTGGATGGTTGCGGGTAGGCAATTTTTATTTGTCCACCATTTCTATGGAGGCCATGTTGGTACAACTTCCTCCATCAATGATCATATTACATACCTTGTTTTTACCTTGCATCGAGTGTAAAATAGTTTCTCTCTTTATGTCTCCTCCTGTTCTTCAAGTTGAACAGTCAACACACGTCAGGGTACTAAACTTCCACCCTCCTTTGCACGATCAACATCTTCCTCTAGGGCCACCTTGACTTCGGGTTCCTCAATAGCAAAAGAATCCCTACACTCTTGATATTCTTCACTTTTATGCCTTGGGTTATTTTGTACAACCCCGGACTCGGCATTATTTCTCACGGCACACCCCGCAAATTCTTTTCTTAAGATTTGCGCTTGTTTCGCAAATAGGTCACTTATGACCCTCCGTAGTTCTTCCTTTATGTTAGCCATAGCGTCAAGGCGTGGGAAGGGCTTGTTCTAATACCAAAATGATATATATAAGGAAGGGATTTTATGGTTAGATGGATCGGAGTTGGATTAGGACCCGGCGGATACCAAACTGGGGGTCAAATAGAGGTTGGCAGGTTTTTGGGCAGTGTGTGTTTGGTGGGCCACGCGGGTGAATTTGGAGGGTGTTGGGCTAAGACATTTGGAGGGGATAAACTAGAAACGTTGTAGGTTTTATTGGTGGTTGGTATTTGGTGGTTGGGTGGTGGTAAGTGGCAGAAACTGGTCAGGATAGTAAGGTTGGCGGAAGAGGGGTGTGATCAGGACAGTGGGGAATTGGTTGGGGGTTTCGAGTGTTTGTGGGAGGAGTCGGTTAACGACCTTTTTGGTGTGAGTTGGGGAACTGTTGGATTGTATTGGGGTTCATGGAATTACGAAGTTTGGACAAGGATGGGGCACAAAATTGATAAACAAATTTATGTGCGGGTAAGGTAATGTAGGCCGAGAAGACCTTCAATGTCTTTGCAACAAGTAACCAGATAAAACCTTAGCTTAGGTATAGTTAGATCACAAAAGTTCTAACTAGACTTACACCGAGGGTTTAGACCACAAAAGGACTAAGGGGTAGCCCGCAAAAGGACCAGGGTTTTGATGATAAAAAGACCAAGGGTTGGAGCACAAAAGGTCTGACTAAGGTAACAACACAAAAGTTGAAAACTTAGCAAGTTTGAGTAAACTCAAATATATTTTATAAAACTTCAATAACTCCTTACATCAATTACTTCTCCTATTTATATTAGTTCTATACCTTCTAGAATAGGAAACAAGAAAGACACAAACATGGAACTCGCCAAATGGGAAGGGGGAAGGTGTTCGATTAGGTTTGGGAGAAGGGAAAAGGCCCAACTCTTCATGTTCTCTAGGCCACCCTTTTGTGTCATCCATGTAGATAAGTGCATGGACTAGCTAGTTCATGAATTACCTCATTTGGACATGTTAGAAGCTTCTCATTCTAGATGGTTATTGGCCTACTCATCTCATCCTATTACATGGCCTAGTAATTAAGCTATAAGGAAATTAAGCTAGGAATTAAAATAAGCTAAAAGTTGGTCTCGGCCAAAACCTACATAAAAGCCAAAAATTAATGTCACTTGGCTTGGATCTTCAAGTCTTTTCTTGAATTCCACTCTATACTCCATTCCATGTTTGGCATGTAACCATATGATGGTTAGTAATCTTCGGCACTCGTAGAAAATCACCTCGTAGCTCATGTTGGAAACATAAATTCACAGCCCTGTTTTCATTTTGATGACTTCTCTTAGATGCCATGGTAGGTCGCATTTCCCTTGGTGCGACTTTGAAATAAGAACTATGGGCTTTGACGGCATTCACCCACCACATTTGAGATGATCTATGGGGAGGACCTTGTCGCGTCATGTAGTGATTAGTAGCTTCATCGATGACTGGGTTAACTTTTTCAGGTACCCCGATTATCTCCCCATACAATATTGGGTCATTCTCAGGTAAGTGTATCAGAGGGGCATATTCGTCCACCATATTTTTGACTCCTTCAGGGAGGTTTTGGTATTGAGGCTTACCTTCGGGAGACTCTTCAACCAGATTTCCTACAAATTCCAAAATCTTATCCACTTCTTCCATATTGGCTCTTGCCAAGTCAGTCTTTTTGTGAACCACCTTCATCTTGGAGTTTTCCAAGTCAATCTTCACATTTATCTTGCGATTTTTTTCCTGGAGTGACCTCCTCAATCTCTTCATCACTAACGAGAATAATAGTCGGTGATTTGGTATTTTCTTGTGTTTTTCTTTTAGATTAGGGTCTGGAATGTGGTACTAATCAAGAGTTCAGATGGAACACATAAGGCAGTTAAAATATTCAATTTCCTATGCTTCGTTACTCTAAGGTTTTCTAGTCGTTTGAAGCATAAATGTGTCAAATGTTAATTAAAATCATTGCCCCATAATCACTTAATTAATAACATATTTTCCCCAGTGGGGTTACAAGGCATGAATAAAATAGTAGATCAGAAGAAGTCACCTTCAATGGCTGACGATGAAGCTTTGTCGATCCGAGCTCTCTTAGCCCTTTCAATGGTGGACTGGATCCTGAGATGAGTAGACATCAGAAGTGAATTAACCCAATGCCCCTTTTCTGTGGGTTTCATGGATGTAATGTTATCCATAGCACTCTTCATGTGAGCGTCTAAGTATTCTAGACACTCGTGAGTAAAGTATAGCTCCTCGGTCAAGCTGGTTAATGACAGTCCAGTCATGCTCCATCTTCTCTAAGTATTGGGCATCTCAATTATTCGCATGTCTCTGAATGTGGCGGGCTGTAATTTTGACCTTTGAATCCCGATCCCTCTATATTTGTAAAGGCTGGGCCCCGGTGTAAGGGTACCTTGCAAATGTGATCTCAACCTTGAGTCTACATAGTCTTCATCATGACACGAGCGAAGAGGATCATCATTAGAGTCTCTAAACCCCACTTGATTCGGCCATTCCATTCTCGAATGATGTCGGTGACCCCTATGATTTTGTCACCTTCGTAGTCAACTACGTATTCCCCTATGTTTCCTACTTGGGGGATTACCTATTTCCTTCCGAACTGTCTTACGACACTAAGATGTATGTATGGTCGAACTCTTGGATCCCCATAAGTGGTAGGAAAGGGCATTTTCTACACCTCACGACTATGGTCTCGGATATGATGTCGGGAAATCTCCATTGGATATTATCCTCTCGGAGCCTAGAAAATATAAAAGCCTACCCCTCTTTGGATCGGGTCCCGAAGTTTGAATAAATGACTTTGAGGTCATCTTCCCTATGCTCGGGGTCTCGGTATGATAACACCTCGATTGTGTTGATGCTTAATTATCCACCACTAGACTAAGAGGTTGCAACCTTGGAAGTACCTATGCAGGTTTTGGCATTGACCTAAGGCTCAATAAATGTTAGATAGGATGACTGGGACTAAATCATAGTATTTGACTCCATTTGTGGTTATACCATGAGAGATAGCATGGGTGATGAAGATGACCTGGGTATCTATTTCTTGGTAATGGTCTTTGGAAAATACCCTGGTTCTTAGAAGGCATATGGTGAATGTTAGAGGTCGGGTGGCTTCCAATGCGGCAAAGGAGTGAAACTCTACGGAGTGTGACACATAACCATGTGTAGACCCAAATCGGCTATGGAGGTCCCTAAAGATACGGTCAGGCCGAATATCCAGTCGGCGCTAGCTAAAGACAACATCTTAAGGATCTCACTACGAGTAAGGTACTAGAAGGTTGTGGTTGGGTTTCTTCCTCCGCCTCATACAAGTACCTACATTGTTTATGCAGTCTCGGATCTCTTCTAAGGTCAGGGTTATCTCAAAGTCGCCGAACATAAAGACAATTTTCTCATTATCCCAATACCCAGTAATGACTTCTAGGAGGTCACTATTTCCTTTTATAGTCATGAGGGAGGGTAGATATCCTAGACAGTTCGTTACTTCCTTTTGTTATGAGGCACTTATCCATGACACCAAATTCTTAGCATCTTGAGTGCATCAATAACCATGTCGAATTTCATATTTGTATGCATCTATAAAACAGAACACAGTTAATCCCCCCCTCAAGGGGCAATGGTTTATCACACAAGCCATATTAGATGCTTCCACATAGCAAGTAGTTGTATGTGGTGACATCAGGTCATAGACCGTCAAGACATGAGGAAGTTAGCCTACCAGGTCCAGGTAGGTCTGAGATACCCGAACATGTCTAAGTCAGTATGCACTAGTTTAATGGATTTGGCTTCGCTCTATCCTAGTTCTACTATAGTGGTTTAGCAAATGACTTAAGGACCCGAGCGGAAAACCCAAGGTGAACCATTGTCGACTGTCGGAACGATCGCGTACCAACTCCATCTTCAACGTGTTCCAAAGAAAAGGTTTTAGTTTTATACTGGAGGATGGTTGCGAAATCCGCATACCCATCTTTGTGCACTGATGCAAGTGTGTGTGCGTGCCATTTGGTAGAAGATAAATACATGAATAGCAGTTATAATTGCGGTATTTAAACACATAACCAATTTATATCATTTAAAAAACATGTTGTCCTTATGGTTAGAACCTAGGTTTATCCTCAGTGGAGTCGTCATCTGTTATAGTTCACTTTTATGCGGGTTAAGGCATAAGAGCTACTATAAACTTGGATGGTACGCTAAGTCGGATAATTATTTTTAGAGTTGCACCATAGTTTAGAGGTAAATTAGGAAAACCAGTGTGAAAGGGTTTATTCAAAAGTTTGAAAAATCTCATCTAAACCGGAGTTAAGGTAAGGGTTCTGGTGATCCCCGGGGAAGGTTAACGCACCTCGGTATTAAGGATTCGTAGAATACGGTTGACCTACGGGTTCTATAGCATGCTTTAAAATTATTCAAATTGCTTAAAGTTTAAAAATCTGCAAAAAATACTTGTCATTTCATTCATTTGAAAACTCAAAGTTTGTTTGAAAAATAAATAGTTGAGCTTCCGCCAAAAATAGTATGCACGTGTCAATTGGTTTTTGGACTAGGAACATCCAAATGCAAATTTGAGTAGAACTCTACTTCTAGTCCAACAACATTGACCGATTTACACTTGCATCGTTTGGAAATCTCTTCAAGTTTTGTTTCTTTTGCATGCTATACTTTCCCTAAAGTCAAGTCGTATTCCGCTATTCCAAAAGTTTTAACTCAACATCAAGTCCAAGATACGTTTTTTTAAAGTTAAGATTATCTAATTTGGGCTTAGCCCGTAAAACTATATTTTAAAGCATCAGTTTCTAGGGCAAACTTAAGGAAAACCAGCAGCCTATTTAATCTTAGTCACTCAGGCCCATTTGGGTCCTTCTTAATGTCAAATAAATCTTTATAGCCAAATTCAATATATGATCAAGACCTAACATATTTTAAAATCCAAATTAATCACAACCTTGATTTTTGAAAGTCAGTTCCTCTGCCTCTAGAATTGATGCCCAAAACAGTCTTATTTATCCGATTTTTAGATTTAAAACAAGTTTGAAATTCACTTCTTGGCGATCTATGCTAAACGATTTACGTATCGTTTGCCTATCCTAAATTCATAACCATAAGTAAAAGTTTCCAATAATGAAACTATGTTTTGCTACAAGTAATACAAATATATACAATATATATAGAAATAAAAAGAAGGGAGTTTAGGCTGGTGGGCCTACCGAAGCCTAGCAGTTGGATATTTTAACCCATAGATGGACCTTCATGCAAATATCAACTTCCCTCTTTCAATCGGACTCAATCAAGAGAAAATTCAGTAGAGTCATAGCCAAACTTGGCTGAATGTGTGACGCTCCTACGTGGTCTATTCTCGTCTGAATAAAATGATGGGCCGAGTAAGGGCCCATCTCATGGTAATACGGTAGAAACAAACAAAAGAGAAAACAAAAGCCCAAGTTAGAGAGCATCTTTGATTTATCATATGATGAATAAGAAATACACGAGGGTCGTCCAATTGTGCATCAAGGCACAAGTGAAATATTAGAGGCAATCCCATAAGTATGTAGTAGTGAGTAAAACAAATGAGTGGGCTTGGCCCAATTCACGCACACATGTAATGGAAACAAAATCAAGTGGGCTTAACCCAAGTCACAGTACATAGGCAGAAGATGAGAAAGCAACAAATGGGATTTATAGGCCAGGCCCAGAAAACACATGAACAAGATAGGCTTCAAATGACAATATTAAAATATACACATGTTATACATTTGATATACCCAGTATACAAAATATACCAATCATGTATATATTCATTTTACTAGAATGCTAGACACATGAAATTGAATATACCAAGTAAACACATGATGTTCATATAACAAAGTTCAATTTCACATGAGAAAAGACAAAGCATGGTCATGAATGACAAGGTAACCAAGACATAGTTAGCAAATCTGGACCAAATAGGACCCAAGCATATATATGGCAGCTATTAATAATTCCAAGGAATACATGTATGAATCTTAAACTAAGCAGGAAAGGTCATCAGGGGCAGTGGTATCCATTCAATTCACATGTTAAGCTAACAAATTTCAAATGTCATATTGACTTATACTTGATTCCATGATCGAATGGAATGAACACATGCTAGGCATGCTTAGTTTGGACATCTATTACCCAAGTAGACTCAAACTATGTACCGAGACTAGGTGTGCACTGAGATGGTATACTACAACACACAAGAGAGTTCAAGATAATATAGCTAAGGGCTATGAAAGGGCATCATATTTGATCATATGAAAACAAACATTGGGCCAGCATATGTGAAGCAAGGCATACACAAATATCGAACTCAAGGTTAGCATGGGTATCAAATAACCACCTTAAAGCTGATGCACATAGTTCAACAAATTCGAGTTTCCTTTTTTTAAAACACTATACTATCTTAACCAACCCACACAAAGTCAAAATAGATTCAAATCAATAGTTTAGCCTTTATATCAAAGAGACAATCTTTTCATGACATATACGGGCCTTAGCTAATGCACAAAAGTCACCACATTAAGGTTGTCAATCCATGTATTACTAAATAGAACCTTAAACTACCATTAGGCATCATATTAACTTAACAACACACATACATCAGAATAGGCTTCAAACTATCTCCTTAGGTACCTTATAGCTAAACATGTTAGTTCTAATGATTTTATGCTATCAATGCATTTCAAAACAACATAAACATGCTAGCACATCATTTCCTTTTAGCTCATCTTCATATTTAGACCAATTTTATAGGGAAGAATAAAGATAGAAAACACATTTAAACTAAACATGGTTCTTATAAGCTAGCACACACATTAAGAAAACAAACATGACCTTAACAGTCCATTCATAGCTTAACAAGTTTTAAATTTGACATGGATGACATACATGTTAGGTAGAACATGCCATATATAGAAGTAAGCTCTTAAACTATCACTAGATCATTTTACTAACTTAAACAAAGACATACATCCAGATAAGATTCAAATTATCACATTAGGCATCATATAAGTACATATTCATAACAAGCCATAAAAACATTACCATTTATATTTGCTTATATTTTTAGGCTTTCATATGATAGTATAAGCTAAACATTTTAACAGTTTTATCAAAACATACCCCTTAGAGATAGCACATCATGGTTAATACAAGTTTAATCCAACACATTGAGCTTTATCTTCACTAATCATATCTGGACATAAGTCTTAAACAACTTGTAATACCACATAACTAACTCAAACAGGTCATTATATTGGCCAAACAGAATTTTCATTCACATGTTAAGCATACCAGACAATTCATATGCTTTTACTAGCTTAATCTAACGTACTTTGGACACTATACAACTTAAACAACCAAAATTAGTTAAAACTGTCGCACCCCAACCTGGGCGGTGTGGCTGGCACTCAGTACCTTGCTAAGTCCGAGTGTACCAAGCGGAACTCAAAGTCTGAGTCTTGTAGGAAAGCTAGGCCCTTTAGGCGATACGGTAAAAGAAATCTTAACTTAGGTCGACAATGCCGAACTTGTTCTTACTTGAAGTTATCATGGCCAAGTAGGCCTCTTTAAACACTTATACTGGCAAACTAAATAAAATTTAAGACAAGGGTCGGTAAGGCAACTGACATACTGAACATATTGAACCTGTGTCTACAAAGCCTCTAAAGATAACTAACATCAAACGTGGTTGGGACAGGGCCCAGGCCTACCCATAGTCTATACAAAATATCTTCTAGATGACCTCTAGACCTGGCTACATTCTAGAAGAGATGGACTCTTGCGATCCTTCACAGAATCCCAATCTGCTCTACTGGGCAAACTCGTCAAACGAATTACCTGCATCTGCAGGAATGAAATCCAATGACCCAGTAATGGGACGTTAGTATGAAGAAATATACCAAGTATGTAAGGCAGAAAACAATATATATATGTATAAACTCTGAAGCTGAAGAACATGAATAAATATGCTAGAAATCTACTGTGAAAGGAAGGGACGGGAGTGGACTTACCGCCAGCTCTAGATCGTCTTACATGATCATTGTCTCTTGGGCCACTTGGCCCCTTTTGTCTACCTATACTACCTGTTTTGTCTTGGCCCTATGTACTATCTTTACTATCTATGGTTTCTAGTTTTTATTACATTATTAGCTACCATAGAATCTAAACACAATATTCCAGACCTCACAAAGGATTCGGTGTGTAGGTGCATGGCCCGAAGTCAGTGTATCCGAATAGCCACAAAGGTAATCTATATTTGTATAGCCTCGAAGGTAAGTGCATGTCTGTTTAGCTCCGAAGGCAATATATATCTATATAGCCCCGAAGGCGCACATATCTAATTAGCCCTGAAGGCAATATATAGCATAGCCTTAAAGGTAGTTTCAATAGCCCCGAGTGCAACATTATATCCTTGAAGTCAAGTGTAGACATACACAATAAGCGATAATCTATAAATTAAGTACTTGTGTACATACTTCTAGCTAGTATAGCACTTTACGGAATCCATGGTTCATACTTATTATCTTGTGAGCTACTCTGTGCTAGCTCTAGGGAGTCTTGTACTATCTTAGATCTCGTTTGACTATCTCGTTATACTACTTAATTTATCTTTATAACTTGCATACTTCTACATCTACTAAGGCGTGAGGGTACCTTATATGCTCGTATTCTATTTTCTTTCAAATGGCTCCTTTTATCGTATCCCATAATTTATTTCTCTTAGCTATTGGGAGTCTCTTAGTCCTCCATGAATGGGTGTACCTACTCATCTTACTAGGATATTGGAAGTTCGTCTTTTCTTTACTTATGTTCTGCTTCTAGTTTATTAGCTTGCTTTTTTTTGTTATCTTTCTATTTGGGACTCTTAGCTTATGTGTAGATAGCTTATGAAAGTCTTAGAGGCTCTACTAAATCTGCTTCTTAGGACTTACATGGAATCTCTACTCAAATCGACTCTTTAACTCTCAGATGGTCTCAATCCGTTGCTAAGAAACATAAAGGCGAACTAACCCCCTTCGACTTCAAATACAAGGGGACATACTACGGATTCATGCCAGTAAGAAAGAAGGATAGCCCATTCATACCTTGGAAGGAGATCCTCGATGATGATGACGCTGCAATCTATCTCTTTATCATCCATCTACAACAACAAATAACACTCATGTCAACAGGAAGGGCATACTAGCTAACTATCTTGAGCGATAAGTTCGCTTTACGTCAACTCAAAATAGCATCTCCACTATCTCCTTACCTCTTCCATATCAACACCACATCACAACAGCACAACAACAACATCACCAACTTGTCTTTCAAAATTTCAGCCATCCAATCTCAAGGGAATTACTCTCGAAGCAACTCATACTTCTAATACATAAAAACTCAACTTTTACATGCTTTTAGTTACTTTTTCCTTTAGCTTGTGTGGAGATTCTCAACCTTTAATATAAACACACATACAAGAACAACAACGCCATAAAAATCATATCCAAGCTATTTTCCATTAGTTCTAACTACTACAAGTTATATCATTGCTACAAAACAACCCAACTTCAAGACATGTTCATCTTCTCTTTCATCAAGTTCTAGTTCATGATTCTTTATCTAAACAACTCATCTAGCTTAATATAACCTCAAGCACAACCAAAAGGGTGTTATAAATACATTATATAGCAGATTCAACTTAAACCCCAAGCTCCACGTAGCTCACAAGGACGATCCTTAACTTCGTATGGACTTCACACAAGCCTCTTCTTGTAATTTCCAACATCTTCATGCTAAACTTGGGTTGATTTGCTTTGGAATGACTCTTGATTCTTGGGAATATGTTAAGGGACCTCTTTGGGAGTAAAGGGGATGATTTGGGTCGAATATTAGGTGAAGAGGCTTCCACCAAGTTAAATAGGAAAGAAGTCGGCCACCTTGCCTCCTCGCGATGGATATATGCGAGTGCCCGTATGCGGCTACACTTCCTTCCGAAATTTTCTAGTCTTTTGGCTTATGATATGCGGCCCTATCAGCGAGGCAGATCCCATCCGTGATGTGAAACGCTTAGCGTATCATTCTCTAACTTCGTCGAGGGATGGTTCCTTCAATCCCAATGACATCCAACATTCGGTACATCCTTGCAACATCCAGTCTAAGTCGTAGGGGACCCTCGAAAGGATCTAAAATCATCGAGATAATGCCATCTAACTATGCTATCATCCGCGTGCCAAACTGCGGGGTGTAAAAAAAAATTGAAACTAACATACTAATCACCTCAAGACCATTTAAACATATCACACATAATCAAATGGACTTTAAATTAGGTATCAAGTTAACTAAATAACTTGTATGTGAACAAAACCAGCCTAAACTAACACATTAAACATCTATATGCCTAATCATGCTGATAATTGCAATAACAGACACCAAACAATGATTTTAATCAACTAAAACATGCTAGATAGTCACATAATACCTCATAACGGATCACACAATGAAAATTAGACAAGAATTTAAAAGGAATTTAAAAGGAAAGTTGGAATTACACTTGTGTGGAGGCAAGCTAGGAGCTCGAAGAGTGAGCTTGTTTTTCACTCTTGGATCTCAAGGTCGCAATCAAACATAAAAAATGAGAGTTTTAGTAGTGAAAGACTAACGATGGACTAGATCTGGGTTCCGCCAAAGGGTTGGATCCCAAATTGAGTTTCATTAATCAAAATTTAAACTCGCTCAAAGCTTTCAATCAATGTGAATTCCTTAAAATCAAATTTTGGACAATTAAAACGTAGCAAAAGGGTCTATATTTATAGGGAGATTGAAACCCTAATAGACCTCTTTCAATCGGCAAGTGGGAGAACTCCGTTTGGGGGGGAAATTCCCTCTAAAAGGGTTCTCAACCAATGAAATCACCCATTTCAAATTCTAATCGACAAGGAGCATTAAATGCTTCGCGGAAAAGCAAAAGGAGAGGTAACCTCACCTTGGGGGTTGGGGGTGGTACGATGGTGGCATGGTGGAGTAAGGAATAAGGCCGATTAATTTCCCTTTCCACTTCTGTCGAAGAAATAACACGAGAGAGGACTCGTACTTTTCTGCGTGATTTGCCATTTTTGGCGATGGCAAAGATAGAGGATAATCGAGCTGAGTTTTTTACCCAAAGCGTGGAAGGGAACAGATATGGGTATTTCACCCTTTGTCCTTTGTTAGGTTGAGATGTGGGGGCTGGAGAAATTCTAGTTAATTGATATGGACTTAGCTAATATAAAAATAAAAAGCCCATTGAATTTTCTCTCGCTTAAAGTAATTTAAATCAATTATGGTTACATTTTAAATTAGAAAATGACCCAGGATAGTTTCGTCAGAATAACCTAATTGAATCTAAGGTCTTCATTTTAAGCCAAAATTTGACACTAATTAGGATTTAGGAAATTAAAACCAGCACCAAAGTCGCTTTAATTTAAGACAAGATTTGAAATGAAGATGTAATTCCATTATCCTATTTGATTAGACAATTTTTCCGATTTCAACAGTAGTGGAACATTAATTCTTTAATATTGAGAATTCTTTTTAAAGCAACTACATTTATATTTTTTTGATTTAAAATTCCAAAATTATGATTAATGATCGATGTTTTGTAAAATTAGGACATGATATACATTATATTTTACCAAGTGATATTTTAATCAAATGAAAGGACAAAATACTGCTAATAATTTTATAAAATCATATTCGCCTTGAGAAAAGTGTATTTCACTTTGTACGTGTTTCAGGAACTACTAAATAATTAAATTAAATCATTTGGAGGATAAAAATTAGGTGTCAACAATGTTTAGATTATAGTAGAATCTATATTACGAAAGAGGAACCCGATTGCTATCCTAGGATCGCTCGAGGTCCGCATGTTGCGGATGATAAAAGTAAAGTACCTCCGTCAAAGTATTATGGAGAAATAATAATGTAGAAGTAGCCTCCGTCAAAGTATTATGTGAGAAATAATAAGTGTGACGATCGTGTGAGGCCAATATTGTGATGTATGTTGCATTGTGTGGCCTTATGAGGTTGTGTTTTCTAGTCGCTTAGCATGTGCGAGATAGTCCTCTATTTCCAAGAGGAAACTTCACCAAAAATTTTCAAAAAATATCTAAGAATGGGAATCCTAAGCTACGTTACTTCGACATTCGATGACGAATATTCTTAAGAGGAGAAGGATGTTACACCTCGTATTTTTGCATGTGAGTGGGATCGTAGATAGTCTACTTGAGCTCCATAGGTGACTTCAGAGATCCTTTCTAAGGGTCACCTATGACTTAGATCTATTTAAGAAGGTGTACATAAGGTTAGAGGCTTCATTTTGTAATGAAGGAAACATCCGTCAATGAAGTTTGATGAAGTTAGCGTGATACGCTCAGCATTCCACATCGCGAAACCCATTCCGTCGGGAAATTTTTTATCGTAGCTGTAGGCCACCACCCACTGCCACCATATGTGGTGGGAAATGCGGTCGCGGTGTGCCACTCATTTGTGTCATATAACCACCCACACATGGGAGGCGATTAAAGTGGTCTATTTAAGACAAATTCGAGGGCTCACTTTTTGTTAAGTCATTTTTTACCCCTCTAGGTCCCAAATGCTCCCCAATCCTCTCCAAAGGCTACAATATCATTGAAGACAATTTTCATAAGTATATGATGTGATTTCTCACCTTGGAAGGCACTAGGACTCATCTTGAAATTCTATTTTCTAACTTGTATAAGTGAAATTGGAAGTTTCTTAGCAGTGGGAAGGAGCTATGTTGTGGAGGACATCTTGGATTTTTAAGGTAAGTTTTTTCTATTCTTAGATGTTTCCTTCTTAAATTTTCCTTCTTCTTAGCTTAGCTAGTTGAATTAGTAAAAGATACCATGTGAGATTCAAGTTAAACTCTATAATGGAGATATGTTGATTATTGGATTATTTTTGGCTAAGTTCTTAAGAAGTTTATGGTTGGATATTTATGGAGTATGATAGTTGTAATATTGGTTTTTTCAGTAATTGACGGCTAAGAGGAGTCGATAGTATCTTTGTTACCATGAGAATAAAACATGAGAATTGTGTAACCCAAGTGTTCAATAGAATGTCGTAATAAATCAATCTTGTAACTTACGACTTGATCTTGATCCGAATTATTTTTGTTACATAGGTTGTCAATTGTAGAGCGTGTGGAGACCTTCTAGGACTAACGTTGGCCAAGTCGATAAGTATTTAAGTCTTACCCCTTCCTTTCTTTTGGCATGATCTTAGAGAAACATCACGAAACGAAATATTCCATAAGCAATTCTACTCTTAAGGGATAGAAGTGTGGTTATTCTTGATCCTTGGAAATGTTTCATAAACCTTATTTGTCCCTTACAACATGAGTACTTTTCTTCATTGTTATGATATCTCTTGATATGTGATGATCTCTAATGCTTCTTGTTGATTTATGACAATTGATATACGAAGTTACATAGTGATAGTCGAGGTAGCAACCTTATGTCACCTACGACCTTTATTCATAAGGGTTTTATGAGGTCATTCATGCATTTTATATATATATATATATATATATATATATATATATATATATATATATATATATATATATTATGACACCGAGCTCGTGACTAGGCAGTCGGCACAGGGTATGACACTTATATGTGCACACTCGCACTTGGGTATATTATATTAGCCCTAAAAGAGCGTCTTGATGATGATATTTCTCATAGTGTGACATATATATATGTATGCATTTTTAATGAAAGCATGCGAGTTCATGTCCCACAACATCTTTTTTGAGGTTCCGGGTTGTCTATTTTAAGTTGTTCCTTACCTTCGTTGTATTTACTTATTTTTACTTGCCTTACATATTCAGTAGATCATTTCATACTGACATCCCCTTGCTAGGGGAGCTGTGTTTCATGCTGTTGGAACGGATAGACGTACGGACACTCCTCCCTGGTAAGTTTTGATCTAGTAGTTGACGTCGTATACGGCTCTTTCGAAGAGTTTGGTGTAGTGTGTTGGTAGGTTGAGATGTTCATATATATATTCATTTTGGGTATGGAAAGGCCTTATCCTGACTGTTTCTACTTTCCGTGTTGTATTTAGAGGCTTGTAGAGTTGAGTGCTATGTATGGTTGTTTTGTATGACCTTATCGGCCTCTGCGATAGTTTGTTCGCTACTTATGGTGGCCTTGTCGGGCTTAGTTATGTGTATATATATATATGGTTGGGTTGTTTTCTGCTTATAGGTTTCTATATAGCTATCGTTCTAAGGCCTTGTCGGCCCTCGATTCTATTATGTTTATACTATGATTTATGACTGGTATGCTCGAGCCATTAGAACGCACCGGGTGCCGGCCACGCCCCGAGGTTGGGGTGTGACACTAGGGATTCATCGATCTGTAGTTTGTTATTGAAACACATTTAATTGGGGATTGTAGTACGACATCATTGTATGATGATATGGATATCTCCGGGATATAGGCCTTCGCTTATAATCTAAAAGAGCATAAATGTCAGTGACGGGTTAATCAAAGGATCGAGAGCGAGAACCGCTAAGAGGGGCGAGGTTCGTTGGTTATAATAGAGAATGATAGGGTAACTTTAGGCCATGGTTCTTTGGATGGCTTACTAGGCCATAACTATCTCGAGTTCCGGGGTTATAGATCGACCACTATGCCTAGTCAGGGCTAGGTGAGAGCTCACGACTTTGGCTGGTAGAGCTCGAGGTAGAAGTGGAGGCTTCTAGTCTAGGCGATAATTAGAACTGCATCGATGCTTCGTGGGTCGACGGGACTTGGAGTCTTCACCAAATATTGTGAGAGGCACATTGATTGTTTGTTCACATGATGTTTATGTTATAATAGACCCTGGATCTACCTTATTTTATGCTACTCCATTTGTTGAGGGGAAGTTTAGTATAGCGAAATTGAGCTATTAAGTAAGCCTTTTTGTGTGTACATTGATTGGTGAGTATGTTATCGCTAGACGAGTTTATTAGGGTGTACGGTAGTAATTTGTAGCCTTCAAACCATAGAAGATCTTATCGAATTAGAGATGGTTGATTTTAATGTTATTATGGGCATGGATTGACTAGGATCTTGTTATGCCAATGTTGAGTGCTAGACAAAGATTATCAAGTTCCATTTTTTTAAAAGAGTCGATCCTGGAATGGAAGGGTTAATATAGCTACACCTCAAGGTAGTTTTATTTCCTATCTCAAGACGAATTTATCATATTGTTTGAGTTACGGATGCATATGCTTTGAACCTACCGAGCTCTTCAATCTGTTTAAGTAGTTAATTAATATCTGTGTATGTGTTTCCGAGATGAGCTTTCGGGTATTATACAGAAGCGGGAGATTGGTTTTGGCATTGTTGTGCTCCCGGACACTCGAGTAGATATCTATTCCTCCGTACAAAAGGTCTCCTACCGACGTAAAAGAGTTGAAGGCGCACCTTTATGATTTGTTAGAAAAGGTCTTTATTAGGCCTAGTACATTGTCATCAAGATGCTGTACCGTGCTATTTGTACGAAAGAAAGATGGCTCGTTGAGGATGTGTATTGATTATTAGTAGCTAAATAAGGTTACTATAAATTATAAATGCCCACTCCCATGGATTAATGAATTATTTGATCTGTTGTAAGGTACCAAATGCTACTCGAATATCGATTTATGGTCGGGGTACCACCAGGTTAGAGTTCGGGGAAAAGTGTTACATCCCGTATTTTATGCGTCGATTTTGTCGTGAGTTAAATAACGTAAGCCTAGAGAGGCTTATGATTCCCCTACGAGGTTAAGGAAGGTTCTAGAAATAATTAAGTGAGTGTCCTAAGGTTTTGAGGTTAAACGAATCGAAGGAAATACGTTCGTCAAAAAAGTTGAGTTTAGAGACCAATTTCATGGACCGGATAATGGATTCACAA